>JAZDUH010000049.1:8937500-9685000 GCA_036419115.1 Scarus forsteni
CAGCAGCTCACCTTGAGTGAGCTCTTATTAAAGTAATAGCGGCTATATTTTATTTCTTATAAACCTGAAGGTGGACGCTCTCTCCTGCCGACCCTGCCGATGACAGATCGCTGCTGGAGAGCCAAACATCTCAGAGCCATAGTGCGCTGAACAGGTGAACAAAAAAGGCAAAAGCTTAGTTTTATCATCTGTTCTGATGTTTCGTAGTTTGTCTGGGAGCAGATCAGACAGGATATCAGACTGTTCACTGACTGACGCTGTCTCATAGGAACATACAGCAGCGCGCAAATACGCACAGATGAGATAGACATATATACATATATACATATATTTATACATATATACGTATATTTATACATGTATACATATATTTATATATATATATACATATACATATATACATATGTATACACATATACATATATATACACATATACATATATACATATATATATATACATATATACATATATATATACATATATACATATACATATATACATATATATATATATATACATATATACATATATACATATATATATATACATATATACATATATACATATATATATATATGTATATATATATATAAATATATATTTATATATATAGAGTTTGCAGAGTGTCTTCCCATGCTCTTACTCACAAGCCTATCCACTGTCTCTCTACTATCATTAAAGGCATAAAAATGCCCAAAAAATACATTAAAAAAAAAAAAAAAAAAAAAAAAAAAGACCAATTTGTTGCTTCTTCTTAGATTCATTTTCAGAATGTTGTCCCAACAAAAAAGGATGACTATTATAGCCTCAAAATTATATTACACTCATCTGGAATAATAATATACATGACTATAATTACAAAAAATATGTTTTTAAATGATTGCAATGTGAAGGTCGCAGCATTTATTACTGCAAACAAAATGAAGTACCTTTTCATCTTTTACTTCAAATAAGCTTCTGTCAATACTTGCTTGCTGCATCTATTTATTTTATGCCATAGATTTTCACTATGTAATTTAGCAATACACGTCTGTCTTTCCTATTTCATGCAAGGGTGGTAATTGGCTCTGAATTGATTAAAATGATCAAAATGAACTGTTAAACCAGAAAATATCTGTAAGTTATACTACAGTTAATATCATCTATATTCATTGAAAAACTGAATTGTTATGATTTATCATTATAAATATTGTTGAATATTAAAATCAGCCTTTGATTGGAATCAAAAAGTTGAACTCATTACTGATAATATTAGTTATCATGATCATTATTATTAATTTCACTAGTAGTAGGAGGAGAATATTAAATATAACCTTTGACTGGACTGAAAAACAGAAAATATGAACACCATCAAGATTGGCTTTATAATTTATACATTAATATGTCACAAGATATATGTGTAAGATACAAGAAATGCCCAAGGGTGCTGAAGATTCTACGGACCCTGATGAGAATACCTTCGACCAAGCAGTGCACTCCATCACAACGGCAGGGGCAGTGGCAGTCATGAAAGAATGAGCAGAACTCCACAACCATGGCACAGTTTAGGAGCATAGCCCTGCTCAACGTCAACGACCGAGATGATCTTCTCCTCTGTCATGGAGGGAACAATGACTTCCTTCTTAAAGGAGAATGGCTACATAGACATCATCTGCCAGAAGGCCAGGATCGCAGGTTTTCGCACACTGCATAGCAGATGCCACCATGATCAGGGAGCTGATCCAGAGGAACAAGAGGGAGGGTGGCTGGATTTGGTCAATGCATATGGGTCCATGCCTAACTAGCTCATAGTGTTTGCACTGGAGTTTTTTTCTAAATCCCAGAGAACATCAGGGAAATGGTTAAACGCTTCTTCCAGGACATGCACATGTGTTTCATGCTGCCAAATTCCAACCCCATCTGGCAGCAAATGAAGGTGGAAATTGCAATGGGATGCTCAATCTCCCCCATTCTCTTTGTCACAGCATTTGAGGTGCTCTTGATTGAAGCAAGACAGGCAGTGGGGGGAGTCCACTTGTCTACAGGATGAAGGCTTTCCTGTAAACCAGTTACATGGACGACATCACATGCTTACTCCAAACTACACCTCTTGCATTTCCAGCAAGAGGCAACAAATATGTCCTTTTGCTGGAAATGCATGAATGGTATTTGCATGAGAAGAGATTGAGGGGGTTGATTTGAGGAGAGAATTGAAAAATATATTATTTTTATAATTAATAAAATATAAATAAATATTATTTTAAATAAATGTTATAGGCATTTTTCTGTGAAAAACATGTTGCAGTTTGAGTCTTGGATGAATTAACATATATTTCAATCAAAAATAAAGAGATAAAAACGTTTTTAAGAATGATATAATCTGAGAATACCTGGGAGGACAAACATGCATAAATCCTACTCTACTGTATTTTGCAAGTTTACATCTGACCATTGGTTATTCTTGAATATATTAAATTAACCAGAAAACCACATTTTTGAATTGGGTATTTAACAAATTAAAACTTAGTGACTTCTTGTGGTGGAAAGTGAAACTAAATGTCTTCTCAGGGCTTCCAAACATTTTAGACATTGATCACAGTTTTTTCTTGACTCATTCACAGACCACTGAAAACAGCTCTGTGACTCACTATTGAGCCCTGGCCTACCAATTGAGGATCAGTGGATCAGTGGGCTTAATGAGGACCACGATCCTTTAAAGATTAGTTGTCAAACTGAGAAAAAAAGAAAGGCAAATGCCCTCTGGATACATTTATAATTTAAAGATGAAAAAGACAGTGAAAATGACGGAGAAGAGCTGAAATGTATAAAAATACTTTAAGGTTTGATATACAATGGGGACATAAGGGGCACATTTGGGAAAAGAAGACACCTGCTCAGTTCTCTCTGCTCAAAGTTAGCTCTCCTTCATGTTATCACTTCACAACACCACTACTCAAAGAAAATCACCACACTCAGAGACACAGGCACAAGAACTGTGCTTTTGTTTTGTATTAAATGCCCATTAACTCTGAGGTGGTGTGATGATTTTTCAGAGCTGATTCATGTTATAAGCTCCGGCACAAAATGTGCACACATGTACAAAATGCACTGTTTAAATTTGAATAAATCAATGAATAAAATACCTGAATGCCTTAATGATCCCTAACTGTGGATCTCATGGTAAACTCATCATAACTTATCCATCAGTATCAAATAACACTTTCATGCCCACTTACACACCACTCACGCAGAAGTGGGAGCAACTTAGGGTTAGATGTCTTGCCCAAGGATACATCGCCTTCCGATTACCAACCAAGCCGATATCAGACTGAGCCACCGACGCCCCTCATGCACTCAGCCTCAGTGGCATGGTAGAGACAGTGCACTGAGACGCTTGAAAATATAAGAGTAATCAGGAGATTAAGTTTCTTTTCTATACACCATGGTCGGACTGCAAAGGGGCATAATTAACAGAGGACAATGTTTTCATCCACATTGATGAATAAAATAGATGAAAAAAGGCCCAGGATCTACTGTAGAAAGGACATAAACGTAACTACTAATTATACGTCAGGATGTTAAATCAGACAAGGCCCACAAGTCATGTTGAGACATTATGCATGACAAGGATGACAGTTTTCTTTGTCTTTCAGTTTTCTTTTCTTAAATGCTTTGTTTGACAGCTTTTACTACAGCAGTGAAAGTTTCACTCTTAACATGTAGAGTTAAACTGAGGACAGAGTTTGCTTCGTTGCATTTTTGCATCAATGGTAAGACTGTGTTGGGGGGGAGAAAGGGTTAACAGTCAGGAGTAGAATAAAGAAAACTGGCGTGTCCATGGGTACAATAAACTTCAAATGTTTTTCAGTTATTAAGTGCAGCTCAAAGTTCAGTCATGAGTCATTAGTGTTAAGGTCTAAGTGGGGTCAAATTTAAGATGTCGTCAACTTTGGTCAAAGGCATCAAAATTGTGACTCAAGTCTGGTTTGAGTCAAAGTCATAAGGCTTGAGCAGACATCTCAGCACAACCCTGTCAGAACAAAATTGTTGAATAAGTCAGCAAGTGCCGACTCTGACAGGGTTTACTTTTAAAAAAAAATCTGAATTTGTCTTTGTGGACTGGATCAGTCACTAATCAGTAATGATTGTTAACTGTAGCAAACTTTGTTTTCTTTAAACCAAGACCTGTAAAGAATCCTTATTCTGTGAATTTCAAGAATTACAGCATATTCTGCCATACCTTTTCCTAATCCAATTCAGTAATGGTAAAATAAGTAGGACATGTCAAATAAATGCTTACATCTAATTGATTTTATGCACAATTTCATTTGCATTTATAGGAACGTCCGTTGACTTGCTGCCAATTCAAATTGAAATATCTCTCAACTAAACAGAAATTTTACATGGGGGCAAAAATCAACATGCACAAGGTTCTTTGTCAGCTGAGTTTTTCACCGACCCTATTGACAAATGCAGAAGGCAAATACTTGATGTAACTTTGACTGAATGGAAAGAAAAGCGTCCAAAAACAGCAATTGAAGGTTGGTCAAAAGATGCAGGGAGCCCTTACCTTCTTTCTCCTTGGGTATGAGGTCGGATAATGTGTGTCAGTGATCATGGGACGAGGATGTATCTTGTTGAGCTTTGTGCATGTGGATGCCTCTCTCTGTGTCTGCCTTTTCTGTGTGTGCTGTGTATATTTGTGTTTGCTCTGTGCAAGCCCCTAAATGCCAGATCCTCAGACTTAATAGGCCTCCATTAAGAAATTATCTCTGGTGCTTTTGTGCCTTTCCACTGAAAAAAAACTAACTACCAATTAAGTGGTTGTGTGCCTAGATGGCCCATTTGCTTGGCTGTTGGTAATTATGGGTTTTCTCAGTGTTTCTCTCTCTCATGCCGGCCCTTCTCCTTTTGATTAGACTTCTCCAGAGTGTTACAGTCCACAAACTCTGTCACTCTCCCCCAAAATTAGCTGTCATTCTAACCATATGCATTTTTCATCATGGCACCAGAGAAAGAAATTGCAGTTGTGGCCACTGAACAAAAAAAAATAGTTCAGTGCATTATTGTACCAGGAAATATTCCTGATTTTTCTTTGCTAATGCACTTTAGATGTTGCTTTGGATTTGATTATGAGCAGTTATGCAGTCAGATAAACTCCAAATATACGTAACAAGCAGTAAAAGTGTTATCCAGATGCAGACCTGTTTAAGTGGGAGAAAAGCTTTTCACTGATGCAACATTTCAAGTATTCCTTGTCAATAAAAGATGATTGCACAGGTTTCACAAAATAATCAGTATTTACACCATACCACCCACTCTCAGACTATTTCTGGGGATGTCAATTCGATTAAATAAAGTTTTTTCGTTGAAGTATATCTCTGTGATAACAGTTTGTACAACATACTTTGCACTTTCGGGGGTCATAAAAGACAAAACATGACCATTACTTGTATCAGTAGATATGAGTCATTTGTGATCAGAAATTGCTCATGACAACTAAAATATCTGATCTGAGCAGCCCTTTAATAGTTTTATTTCATGCAGCAATTCACTACAAGAAATGCTTAAAGAAATATTCAAGTCATTTTAATTTCCAGAGCAACAGAACTGAAGGCTGGAACAGTATGGAAGCTGACACTGCAATCACTGAATAATCATCCACCTACAGTGACAGAATGTTGCCTTAAAAGTGCCATAATGATCTAACATGCTTATTTAGGAGAACAAAGGAAAGTTTGGACAGCAAGTTAGACATAAAAACCATTAGTATGTTTCTTTGACTATGGGCTCAAGTTCAACCCCATAACTTATGGGGAGAAGTTAATTACATGCCATGTATCACTGCACAGCAACCACGATATGCAGAATAAAGTCATAATTTCCAAGTACAGAAAAAATCTATTCTAAGACCAAAATCCATACAAATCCATGAATTGCTGCTTTACCATTTCAACTTCAGCAGTTCTTGTCATCAACTGTTTTATTTTTTTTTAAAATATGCTTAAAATTCCTGTTGCTGTGTAGAAATAAAGGTTTTTAAATCCTTACTTTTAGATTTCAATATCATTTGACAAATTTATATCTCACATTTACGATCTACAGCCTGTGACATCCAAATGAGTGGTGTGGTTGAAAGCAAGGCTTTCTCTCCTCTGATTTTTGCAGCTGTGGTTGTTTGTAAGATACCGCGCAGATGTCAAAATTTTTTTGCAGCAAATGAATTTCTCAAATTTGTTGCTTTGATTGTTTTTACTAACCTAACTGCAAACTGACAGTAAAGCCACACATGTTTTCCAGCAGAAACTTTATGAGCTGTATCAGCTATCAGCAAATCATTGTTCTTGTTTATAGAGAATTTTTCTTCATATCTGCTGAGAAAAGCTGTTGGAAAGAGGCAACATCTATTCACCATCACAGTGAGTGTTCCCAGAGTGCATTGTGAGCATCAGTAGGGAGTTGCTACTTCTGAACAGCTTTATGTCACGTTAAACCCATTCACATAAAATGACATTAATTTCCTATACTAAACAGTTTGTTTCATTATACCCCTTCGTCTAAAAATCAAACAAGTATTCAATGTAGGTGTGTCGTAATCGACTTAGTCAGAAATTTAGTACTATAAGCAAAAAAATATTGGACGTAAAATAATATAAAACATAAAAGAACCACATTTAAATTGTATTATCCCAAAAAGTTTATTTTTTGTTTTTTATTCTGATGTATTTGACTTCAACACAATAAAGTTTGTATAATCATATCATTTTTGATGCTCATTTTAATCTGTAGCTATGTATTTGCCCTCCAACAATGTACTTTTTAAAGTTATATAACTTAAACCATTCATCTATTGGATAATCCTAAATATACCATCACTATTATCTATCAATGTTTTATACTGCAATCCTGTTTTGAAACTGTTACCTGACGTAGAAAGGATGCAAATGTCAATGAAAGTTCAATTTTCTGACAGTTTATACATTCTGTTTATTTCTATTCATCTTAAAACTAAAGCTTAAAAGTAAAATTCTTACTAACATATATTGTTAAATTAAGCTGAATGAAATTTGAAATCCCAAAATGTTGATATTCGTTGTGCAACAAACTTCATGACTTTTTTTTTTTTTTTAAAATGTATATTTTAGGGCATTTTGTGCCTTTATTGATAGGAGAGAGAAAGTGGATAGGCTTGTGAAAGGGGGAGACAGAGCAGGGGAAGACACTCTGAAAACTGGTCACAGGCGAGATTCGAACCTGGACCGGCAGAAGCATGTACATGGGGTGCTAACCACTACTCCAAACCAGCAACCCAACTTCATGATTTTTTTAAATAACGTGTAGTTGGGGTGCTGGTTTAGCTGAGTGGTTAGCAACCAGGCACATCCCATGTACATTACATACTTCTGCCGGCCCAGTTTCGAAACTAGCCTGTGACAAGTTTGGTGTCTTCCCCTACTCTCTCACCCCCTTTCACAAGCCTGTCCACTGTTATTCTCTCCCATTAATAAAGGCAAAAAATTCCCCAAAATGCTCTAGCTGCTCTAATATTGTAATATTTTTTCAGATTTGTAGGATATCTCAAACAACATTTTGTTTTCCTTTAGTCACTTTGTTTCCTGATGATTAAACATATTATGGATTGCTAGTTCAAAACAGCAATACAGTGTTTCCTGTACACTCATTTAGGAGTGGCGGCCCGCCACTCCTAAATCCTACCCGCCGCTCCTTCAAACATTTTTGTTTTTTTTTAAACTGCAAATACACCACCGCAGCATCATGTCGCCGCCTTCACAGCAGAGTCCTGTATTAAGTTGGGTGTAAAAAAGGCCATAGCTGTTAAAATAGTGCTGAATAGTGTTACTACTTTTCACCAGCAGATAGTGGACAGGTGACAGGTTTCTATTCAAAGATTGGGCGTATATTTATTTTAGAACACACACACCAGGCCGAGGGATGCAAGTGTGACTGTAGAGCGGAGCAGAGAGAGAGAGGGAGAGAGAGAGAGAGAGACAGACAGAATGATAGAGTAAGAGTACTAACAATGCTCAGAGTACTTTGTCAAGTACTGGCTGACTCTGAATCTGAGGAATATTTACTCTCTGAGGATGACAGTCAGTTGTCCAGTGAGGACGAAACTGGCGGCGCGTGTGCGCGAAGCGGGAGCGGGTCCACACGCCATTACAGTCCCCAAGCAGCACATACCGAGGCCGATGCTTTGCCTCTCCGGGGCCGGTGAGTGTCGAGTAGGGAATGAGGTCTGGGATGCAGGGAAGCTCAAAACACCGTGAAAAGTGACGGTGTTAGCGGGAATGAGAAAGTGAAGGCAGCAGAGGCGTTCATGCTCGGCCTGTAAATTACAGTGATGATGATGGGTGGGAAAACTAACCACTTTGAAACTATAGCCTTTTTAAATCTTGATAGCAAAATTGAATATTTTCTTGAAAAACTCCGGTGCCTAAAGGGTTAATAATCCACTTTTAAATGCAATCCAGTCTTTTGAAGAGAGAGTATAAACAGCTGGTTAAAATATATTGCTGAATAAATCCGAAATACAGACTCACACGTGATGTGTATTTTCCTGATATAGTCTGTAGGCATCATCATTGTTCATCTTTTTCGCTGGTGTTAAAAAAGCTAACTAAAGATTGCAAAAATCGGCAATATCGTAGAATAGCAATTTAAATCTGCTGTCAAGTGTCATCTGTTTACGCCGCCACAGCTCCCCAGTGAGCCTGCCCCCGCTACTGATAAAAATCCTAGAGGAAACACTGCAATAATAGATTTATTACCTCCGCCAAGGTGGTTATGTTTTTGGGAGAGTTTGTCCGTCCATCCGTGAACAAAATAACTCAAAAAGTTATGGATGGATTTGGATGAAATTTTCAGGAAATGTTCAGCATGGGAAAAGGAAGAACTGATTCGATTTTGGTGTTGATCGGGATCAGCGTCCGGCCGCCATGGTGAAAAATGTGATTTCTGTGAATGATTTTCTGTGAATACTGAACTAAAATAGATGTCATTATGAATCCAATTGCTAATGGTATGTTTTCATGGTCAAGGAATCTAAATATTTAGATGAAATAAAGGTAGGAGTAATATTTGTGGTCAAAATGACAGTATGGCTGAGGACTGTGGTGCTGGCGGAGGTCTGTGCTCTCCGAGTGCTTTCCAGTTAAATATATGTTACCATATGTTCAAAAATAAAGGACACAAATATTTCTTCAAATGCAAGTAACAGCATTTGCACAGTCTGCCCTCCTGAACTTCAGGCAAAGGTTGGTATCAGCTGACATCCATCACTTCTCCATCCAGCCTCATGCTGAGGAATTTGTTTCTCCTGGTTTTCCTCTTATCGCTGTGCTATGTCTACCCCTGCCTGTCAAGGTCAATAATTGTAATTCAGGCTATTCATGCTCATCTCTCCAACGTGGATGCCTTTCATGTGGGGACGAGGAGCTGATTTGAAGCCATGCAGACAGAGACAGGGGGGAGGTGGGGGAAGGTCAATTGATTAGAAAGATACTTTTGCTGATTAGAGCCATCACTCAGTGTCACAATTATCAGTGTCATCAGCTCGTCTGCAACAAATTTTTGTAGCGTCCCGGGACAGACTGACGCCCTCTGCATGTGTGTGTGTTTGTGTGTGTGTGTGTGTGTGTGTGTGTGTGTGCATGTGTAGACTCCCCATGCTATCTAACACACTCCCAATTACTCTACCTGATTGGATATATGCAAATTGGACCAAAATTAAAAGCCACCTGCAAGGGGACCCCTCATGGGACAGTTTTGTACGCACATGCACATCCATGCACACAAACCACACAGCAGGATTTCCACGGATTTAACCTTCATCCATTCAAATGGTTGGTAAGCATATCTGTTCTCATACCCATGGAGTAAAGATCCCTAAGAGCTGAATACTTGTCGGTTTAATGCCTGAGAACTGATATTTTCCTTCCCCATTTAAAAGAAAACTACGGTGGAGGATAAGGGCCACGTTGAAAACTAACAAAATAGGAGTGAGAATAAAGTCATACAGTTAAGAGAATAATCGAGAATAAGTTGTAAAGTTGCAATTTAGGGGCACCAATAAAAGAAAATTTTCAACAGGGAATTCCTGACTATTCAAATTCCATCATAAGTTCTTGGAAAAGCAACCACAAACTTAGGTACCCTTTATCATCTGAAACGCTGCCAGGGATTGCATCACCAGGGTTTTTTAAGCATCTGCATAGTGGTAGAGAAACTTTGAGAATGTGTAAGATTGTTGCTAGTCCAATCAGCAAAAACCAGCAAAAAAGAGAAGCAAGACCTGCTACAACACAACATTCATGTGAGAAAAGATAATATATTAAATCACTGTATATATGGAAAAAAGACAGAGGCAAAAGCCAACTGATAATTTTGCGGTCATTTCAACAAAAAATAAATAAAAACAGAAGCTATTTTTCAGGTGCAGTCCTTTTTTATTGTATTCAACATATTTTAATTGGAACTTTTAAATTCACTGTTGACATTGATATGATACAATTATAGCTTTTGTTTAAATGAATCTAACATTAAATAAAAATAAAAGCATTTACACATGAGCAGAGACATCCCTATCACCTTAACTGATGAAAACGGTTAAAAGAGGCAAGATCCTTTTTACCAGATAAATGAGAAAATGTGTTCAATGTTGTATAATGTTCTGGTCAAATATAACTCACTGAAGGTCTAAAAATATACGTAATACCCTTTGTCATTGGTATTAGTATAGAATAACGTGTCAACAGCCTGCCTGCAAACCCACAAACTGAGAAAACCCTCCACTCCTTAGTTTCCTCTATTTAAGAGAGAAGGATGGTTAAGACACACTCATGAGGGGTAACATAAAAAAGCCTATTCGGAGCAGGGTTGAAACAGAGGGGTTGACAGGCATGCCAAAATGTAAGAACTTACTTTACAAGCAACTTAAAAACATACATAATCTGGGGATATCCGGAGCAAATATGCAAACATTAAAACAAGGTATATTCCTATCAGGATAGTGGAGAGAAGCAGCAGCCAACAAAATAAAACCAAAAGCACAATTAGCCATGTGTGTCCCTGTTAATGGCCTTGTATCAAAGTTTTTCTTCACAGTAAGATCCAGTTTAACAAAGACTTAGGAGCCACTGTGTTTACCCCGCTATTATATTTTCAGATAAATTTAGATAAGCACACTTGATTCACAGACTCCTCCTGTTTTCTATAAACAAACACCACAGTCTGTTGCTCAGTCCCTCACTGTGTGACAATGGTTCTATTCCCCCTCTCTCTACTACACTGCTGACCATGACTTTGGATGTTCACACTTTAGTTTATTTTAAAATGTACCCACATACTTTTGAGGATTCCCTTCAGCTGTTCTCCCTGAAGGGACTTAATGCTCCCCAATAGAAACTTGGGAGCAGTAGGTACACAATGGAACAGTTCAGTCTGTAGACCTTCACATGTTCACCTTAAGAGAAAGAGAAAGAAAAACAGCATTATTCTGGGCAGAAGAAAACTTTGGGAGCCCATACTATGATTTTTTGAGTTTATCATGCATTTTTTATATTTAACATGTCTCCTCCCTATCATAGAGAACTTCAATGAACAAAATAAAAAAGACTGCAGCAAAATGGGTTCTCCCTTTCACCATATTTATTACACGACTAGCCCTGTCCCCCAAATAGACCTACCAGTGTGACATCCTATCATTGTCTTTGCTTTCAGTTTAAGCCCACTGGCTTTAGGTAACAAGATCAATACAGAGTAAATACAGAATAAGTCCAAAGTTGTGGGCAATATGGCATCAAGCAGTGCTGACCAACCAGCTTCCACAGAGTGGACCTGCCACCCAATCAATGCAGAGTGGGCCTACATGGGAAGGGAAGTCTTAAAGGGCCTGGACCTCTTGGGCAACCAATATCGCATCGCCTGTCCGAAGCTCATTTTGTCATTATCACCGTTGCTCAGTAACATCTCACCCACTTGAGTTTCACTACGATCTTTTAATATCATATGATAGGAAGTATAAGCTGACATTATTCTACCTGTATCTTTTTCATTCACCTACCAACCACAAAACACTGCAGCTCACGGCCCTGCATCAGCATCTTCTGTGACTTCTCTGCGCTTCACTCTAATCTGACCTAACCTCTGAACTGGAATAATAACAGTCTGTCACAGTTGTCATCATACACCAACACAATGCTGACTGGCTGTCTTGGTGCAACATTGTCTGAAAAGTTAAAGTTTTTCGTATTTAGTGACCCAGTGCCCTGTGACCTGGTCATGCATCCAGAGTGACTCCAGAGCTTCATCTGCAGCAACAGGGGCCCCTCAATACGTCTCCCAAAAAGTGACCAAGTCACCCGCTTTGTGTCCGTTGCATATGTGTGAGATCTGGTGGCACCTGGTCACAACTGATTGCTGTTGTACATTGACTGTGCATGGAGACTGATCACCCAGGTCACTCAAGTCATGTTTGTTTTGAACGTACCTGAAGAGTATCTCTGACAGGCTGGGAAAATTCCTAGATTAAGAGTACTTTGTGTTTGTGACCTTGGGGGACGAGAATTGGACATTAGTGATTGTCACTCTGGCGGTCCTCAAAAATGTATATATACTCCTCAAAAACATACCCCCTTTAATAATGCCAGATTGTATTGAGTTTTATATTGTTGCAAAGTCTGAATACTTACCTTTACAATGAGGTACATCTTTTAAGGATTGTGTTTTTGTGATTTGAGCAACATACCTAAATGTGTCAGTAGAGCCAAAGAAAAAATTATCATATCCCCTGCAACTGGAAATTGGTCTTTTGGTATGCAGAGTGGGAGCACTGCTTGGTATCGGCCCTTCTACCATTTCAAAATAGTCTGTGAAACTGTTTAAGTCCAAGACTGACCACAAAGTAAGCATTCAAGGAAGTCAACTCCCTTGCTTTACTGAGGGACCTTAGGCTTTCATCCACAAATCCAAATTCCTTGAAAGTTGTTCTGTATCTTGTTGTAAAGGGGACTAACCAGGCTTTCCAAAGATACAAAATAGTTCCAGACTTGTTTTTAAGGAGAATATGATTCAGAGTTAAGGCAAAATATGACCTCTTTTCAGAGTTTGTTCCATTTATATGTGTAAGCACCTTGACAAATCTGTAACTGTTATTACCTAAACTACTGTGTTGTGAGTAAGGCCAAAAACTAAAGAAAAAGATATCCTTCAAAAATATCTCCATCATTAGCCCAACATTTTTATGCTGGGATCATACTGAAGATACTTCTTGTTCCATTCCTTTGCAGTACAGCACATCCTTTAAAGGATACTCTTTTATTCCTTTCATGATATGCCTCCTCTCCCCATGTGTCCCTCTAATCCTATACTGTATCTATATGCATCTGTCCTCTCCTCTCAGTGGTCAGAACCTCCAGTTGTGCAACAAATGACCACCACCCCACTGTGCCCAGCAGGTCCCACCTTCTTCCCTCTCTTCTCCATTCTTTCCCTCTTATCTGCCCTACCATTCAGTTCTCAATTTCAGAGAAGACACTTAATTTCTCTTCTCTTCTCTTCCCCTCCTCACCTCTCTTTGCCTCCGGAGAATTGGCAGGGGGAGAAATCTCTTTTCTCTCCCGTAGGCAACCCCGGTAAATCTCTCTAAGCTCTGCCTCCCCTGCCATACCTTTAGATTGAAGGCCACCACCAAAGGTCACTGAGCAGAACTGATCCTCTGTATTCTCTTTATCCTGAAAGGCTGCATGAGACCAGAGGAGAGGGCCGGCCCTGGGGCACGGAAGGAAGACAGTAAAATATAAGGAGGCATGAGGAGAAGTAGGTAGGGAATGGAGGCGTGGTTAAGGGCATGAAGGTGGGAGGTGAGGGCAAGGGAGCAGGAGGGGAAGAGGGCGAGGAGTGTGTGGAATACAGCCTGAGGTTACAGAGGAAGCAGGAGGTGTAGATGTGAGGGACCGCATGAGTGAGTACAAGTACTACAGCAGGAAATTAAAGCTAGAACGATTCCAAAGCCATAAAACAGACTGGTGAGACGACTTTCTAAATTTAATCTGTCAGAAATTAGTGATTACCTGCTAAAAATTCATTCTTCTCTCTGGTGAGAAAATCAGAGTGGGAGCAAGAGGAAAGATGGTGGAAGAATTAAGACTACAAATGGCGAGGAGCAAAGATCCACTATGAGTGTAGCTGTGCTCTGCAAATATAACTCCCTTCACTGCAGTCTCAGGTAAATATGGTGTTATGCGCAAGCAATTGCACAACCCTGCAAACAGGTGAGTTTCTGATAGTTAAAATGACAAAAACATTCAAGCAGGATATGACTTACCTCCAGCATATATTTTACCTGCATTCAGATTACACGTCAAGCGAAGGACTGTGTCCATCTTTTAAATTTTTGCAAAGCAACCAAGACTGAGTGACAAAAGAAGAGAAGTAGAAATTCAGAGTTAAACAGTGCAGAAAGAAGGCTGATATTATCCTCTCTAAGGGGCCCTCAGTCCTTTGGATTATGTTTTGATGTCAGGGTGCTTATTATGTTTGCTGACAGCTTAATGACTGCCAGACATTCATCACTCTATAGAATGAGACTTAATATTAATCTGTGTTTTGCCAGTACTGTGAGCTGGGCCCTATTCTACGAAGCAAGTTCAGCCTAGTGATATAGCCTTGGAGCTACCTCGCTGAACTGAGCGCGGTAGCCGGCGGTCTTGCTAAACGGTCTGACTACGCTGGTTATCAACCTCATAACTGGATCCAGCTCTGCAATGAGCGTGTGCACGCATATAAGGCGGAGCCCGCCGCATCTGACCAATCGCGAACATGGACCAGTCTGCAGCGTCAGAGCAGGCCGGAGAGCGAAGGACCGGATACTTCACACACGAGCAGCAGGAGGCGATCATGACAAAGTATGAAGAATTAAAATATGTAATAAACGTCAAAGGCAACACCGTCGCCGCTGCAAAAGCACGGAAGAAGTGCTGGCAGAAAATTGCTGACAGTCTCAATGCATAAGTGTAGCGCGCAAAAAATCTTTCGTGCCATTATCATCCTGAAATAGCACTGTTCAACATGCACTTTTACTGTAACATGCACCAGACATGTCTGATTCATTTCCAAGATGAATTCATTCATTTGTCCATTCCTATCGTGTTTACATTTTTTTGTGTGATATGTAGCCCACATGAGCCCTACATGAAATCCTGTCACAATTTTAAGACGGGCAATAAAATATTGTCATGGAACAGAAGTGTTGGCATTGAAGATCTTGTTACGGCAATGACAGTTCTTCATTCCCTTTAACTACCTGTAGCAAGTGTCATGTACTGTGTTGTGACTCTAAATCTGAGTCTCATTTCAGCACCAATCAAAATGGCACAAAACGCACCTGGGAACAGGTGCGCAACAAATACAAGAACATCATTCAAAGTGGTAATTGAAGAAGATTTAATTCATTTTGTACAGTTTGATAACACACAAAGAAGATATTAAGTTACCCCCCCCAGCCAACAGAAAGAAAGCAGAGGGGAAAAGAACTGGGGGAAGGGGGGGGTTCCTCCCCGTCCTCCCCTAGATTTTACTCCTGCAGAGGAGCTGGCCAAGAGAGCTCATTGGCCAGTGGGTGGGGTTTTTATAGTCTGTGAGTTGCATGACTGTGCATGGGTTCTATAGCTGATTTAACGGATTTATAGTGGAGTGAGTATCTGTCAACCATGCGATCTTCGGGGAGGAGGCAGGGCCGCTCGCGTGTACACACAGAGAGAGCTGAAGTGAGCAAGAGGAGTAACGAGGAAAAAAACACTATTGTAAATGGGGGGGGGGGGGGAGCCTTCATCATGACAGTCAGCGCTTACCGAGGCGTTTGGTCTGCAAAGTAAACATAAATAAAAGCGCAAAATGGTGCATGCTCACAGACAGTGTCGTTCGCCACATTGCAAAACAAATGCAGCCCTTCAATAAGGCTGAAAAGCCAGCATGGTGACAAACGTTTGACAGACGGTACGGATTGACTGAGAGTATATGGGCCTACATGTAACAAACAAATCCGGAACTGTATAAACTCACTTTTATTTACTGTTTTTATTTTTGTTTGTGTTTTTATAGGAGTTTCGTTTACTTCTTTACAGAGACAGGGTCTATTTCTTTAATGTTCTTTATTAGTATAATTTTTATTTACATGCAATTTTTCCTAAAAGAGGGTCCATTCCATTTTCATTGGGCTTTTTCTCTTTCATGTTTGTTAAATTTATAATATTTTGTTCATTTTATTTTATATAAAAGCTCTTGACCTTCCTGGGGTGCTGGTTTGGCGTAGTGGTGAGCACCCCATGTACATGCTTCTGCCGGTCCAGGTTCGAATCCCGCCTGTGACCAGTTTGCAGAGTGTCTTCCCCTACTCTTTCTCCCCCTTTCACAAGCCTATCCACCATCTCTCTCCTATCAATAAAGGCACAAAATGCCCAAAAAAATACATTTAACAGCTCTTGACCTTCCAGATACAGTTAAATACTCTTAAGAAATTAAAGTTTCTTGCTTTTGATATGGGGTACTCACGTTATTATGACATATTATGATTACATTAATGAAAAAATTTTTAAAAAATCAAAATAATATTGACAATAATATTGTTTATCGTCAATAATTTTTTGGACAATTATCGTCCAGCAAAATTTGTTATCGTGACAGGCCTAGTTGACTATGAAGTTTTTTGAGGACGTGGGAGTGTGATGTATATCATTTTTGGTTTACAAATTGTTAATTTTTGGAAGCAACTGACAGTCAGCATTTAGTGTGGTGGACAGTCAGCATGTGGCCCCCAGGTTGCCCATCCCTTATACAAATAGTGACATATAACAATAATAGCAATTATAATTATAGTTTTGACAAGTTTTAGCCAATGTAGTTTTTTAATACCTAAATAATGTGCTTTTCTGCAGATGTAAGCCTCTGCTTCCATGTATGTGTGTTCTTTACCCACACTCACACAACAAATTGAGGCTAACGATGTCAGCTATTACATCCTTGCTCCCATTCATCTCTGTCCAATCCCATCTACTGTCTCCCCATTTACGCGCTACCTTGCCTCTGTAATTTCTTTCTGTAATGAAAGTTCCTTTGCCCATCAGTGGCTGAAAATGATACTGGAAATATTAATAAGGGCCCCCTTTTTAACCAAATTACATTCTATCAGAGCCCAGATTAAATTAGCAACTGCCAAGGTGTGTAGGAACAAAACTAATGGAATTGTATGACAGCATCCTTCAATCAACAAACCATATAGGTTTTCTCCATCCGACCTTGTACAGCCCAACCTTATCAATCTAGCACACACATGGAAATTTGATGTAGCTCGTGAAGGGAAGCGGGATGTTAAATCGGCCTCCTGCATGCTACAGCTGCTGATAAAGCTACCATAACAATGTGCACGTTTGTAGCTCTACCTCCAGCAGAGAAAGAGCGCCAGCCTACAAGTTTAAATTCAACTTCTGTGGTGTTATTGTAAATTAAATATTTAATTCCATGCAGACTTTATGTTTCAGTATGAGGCTCAGGATTGCTTCAGATGGTGTCACTAAACACATTTTCCTCCTGGAGTGTATCTCTGAAAAACAAACATGCACACACACTGTGACCATTGTACTGCAGACAGCTACTTCAATGAGGTACACTAAATAGGGTTTGCAATACATTTGTGCAGCCACAGAGTCATTCACAGACAGGTTTATAAGAGATAAAAAAGAGAGAGTGTGTGTGCATGTGTGTATATTCCCATGGACACAGTCTGCTGGTTGCAGGATGAAGGTACATCTAGTGATACTGATAAGAAATATATCTTGTAATGGTAAGAAAAATGAATTGGACTGACTAGGCCATCAGTGCAACAGTTTCTTCTATAAATGCGTTCTGATAGAGACCTTTTATCTCGGATTGTACGTGTCTGTATGCTGGGTGGATCCACGTTCTTCTCTCTCTCTCTCTCTCAATCTTCCTCATTTCTGTCTCCTTAACTCTCTAATCTTTTCTTCTCTTTCTCTCACTTACACACACACACATGCACAGAAAATGATGCACACATCCTTTTTGTCTCCCCAGGTGTGCACTGGTCCAGGTGTATGTCTTTGCGGGAGCTCATCACTGCTCTAATGAGAATGATCACTGCTCATCTGTCTTCATCCACATCCAACAGAGAGCACCTGCTACCATCAGAGTTTGTGTGTTTTAATGTGTGTGTGTGTTTTTGTGTTGATTAGTTTGTGTTAATATGGCTATATAAGATTCATTGCAGGTACAGTGCTTATATTCATTCTCTGTGTGGCCACAGGTGACTAATATTCAAGTTACACCCACATTAGGTGAGTCGGCTATCAGCCCTCATAAACTCTCTCTCGCTGGAGTCAGATTTAGAAATGACTTATGAACAAAAAGCCTTTGTTTGAGCATCTTTGAAATGTTGCTTAGGCTTCAGGAACTTCTCCACAGGAGTGAAGTTGTTTTGATTTAACCCTCCAACTCTTCTTTTGTCACTTGTATCTGTCAACAGAGGGGCTGTGCGTCAAATAAATCAGGTGAATAAATCAAACAGGAGCAAGCTGCGTCACTCAGTGAATGCAGAATAGTCACAGACCTGATCAACTTTGTGTAACTCTGCAGGGCCTCTGGGTGAATGTGGGCTGATCAACGTTTTAGCTCATGACAGCAGCAGCTTTGAGATAATACAAGTGTTTGGCTTGTTAACTTGTCAGGTAGTGCTTCAGCATAGGCTTGATATGACTACTTTAAAAGCTTTGTAGCAGTTACAGCATTCTGACTTTCACTTTGCTGAGAACATTGAAAAATTATAAACTGCATATGTTTGAAAAGTTTAATCTGCAGATGTTTCAAACAGTATTGTGGTTAAAGGTCACTTGTGCAGAATACATGTTTTAATACTTTAAACACCTTACAACATTTATACAAAGATACATGTATGTGAACAAATCCTTCATCGCCCTCTTTTGCTTGCTGCATCTCCCAGTAAACCTGTACTCAAACAGTCCATGTCAAACTTTCCATCTGATGATGTCGTTAGGGGATAAGCCAGCTCCCCCAGAGGGGAGACCGTGTGTCCCACACTCTGCTCCAGTGGAAGGTACATGCTTAGTCATGTCTGTCCAGCCACATTGCACATGACAGACAAACCCTGGAAAGCCAAAGCCACATTTGCATTTTGACAGGGGTGTGGTCTGACACTTGTGAGAATTTACCCAAAAACAGCCTGTTCTGAACTGGGATGAAAAAGAGGCCTGTGTGGGCATGCCAAGATCCAACACTTAACAAGACTGCAGGCAAGACAAAATGTTCTGAGTACTTGAAACAATGTAAAGTTTGAAAAGGAGTACAATATGTGACCTTTCACATTAAACCAATTAAAGAAACTTAAAGGAGACATATCATGCTGATGCATGATTTAATACTTACATATAATATAATAAATTTGAAAACAAGACCTTACACCCCCTGAATTTTCAAAAAATGAGATATTGTATTTTTTCTGATACCCTAGAATGAGATTTGATGCCTCTGAAAATAGGTCATTGCGATTGCATTGCATTGAGATTTAAATTGTCGTGACGACATGAGGTACCTTTCTTTTTATTGGAGTAATCTGATAAAACAGCTCCTCCTCTGTGATGTCTGTTTGCCACAAAACCATCAGTCAGGAACACATCCACCAGCAGCAGTATATAGATCCCTAGCTCACATTCACTCATTACCAGCTCTGGCCTGTAGTGGGACTCAATACGCAGTCGCTGTGCTGCTAGGTCATCCTGAGATCCGAGTGTTTCAACAAGAGCTTGATAATGGCCTAAAATGAGGATTTTGAGAACGCAATTGTGGGGCAATGAAGGAACTAAATGACTTGTACTGAGGGCAGAAATGCTTTACAGGCATCCTAGTCTGGCATAGTGAAAAGGAGAAACAAGCATATGTCTCCTTTAAGAGAAATGACATATTTGGCTCCAAAACAAAGTTACTGCTCATGATGCACTGCCTATAATGATTTTCATAGTTTATTTGCTTATAAGTTAGCCTGAGACTGTACTACAACACAGAAGCCACACATTTGCTTCTGAAGCCCTTTCAGTGATGAAAGAAAAGACTGACTGCACTCTGACTTGTGTTAAAAAATCTTCTGAAGTCTTAAGTCTGACAAGTAAGGGGTCAGTCTGTTACTGTCTTTCTTTATTTATAGACATTACATCCCAGAGGTTGAATTCCCAAAGATTCCTAAAAACAGTGTGTTGTTTCTATTGTTAAAAACAAAAAAAATAGAAAATAAGTGCAAGAATATATTTAAAAATATTCTCATACTTTAGATTTTTCTTGGGTTCAGGTGTAAATAAAAACTCAAAAACTGTCTACAAGACAAAACTGTTTGGAAGGCTTTGCTTATTTACTTGTTTATCGCACATACAAATCATGTGTGCAAGGCTATGTTGAATGTGCTCTCTTCAGGCCCACTCTGCCCAATGGTGTCATCAGATCACATTTTCTTTTCTTCCTTCTTCCACAGATTTGATCCTTATGCAGCACATGTTGACTTTCGGAGGTGCTTGACTTTGCCCTAAAGGATGCTGTGTGTGAGTGTAATTCATGGGTATGATAGTAATGATTATGCCTCCTTTTACAAGTTTCAATCAAAGAGCCCTCAGGATTCCCTCTCTCGCTGGCTTTCAGTTTTTTGCTTTTTTATGGTCTGCACTTAAAAATATGTATACATAAAATGTAGCCTAGAGTGAAAGCAAAAGCAAAACAACAGAGATTGTATTTACCCCCCAAAGGCCCCGTCGATGAGCTATTGTCAAAGTCTAAGTAGATTTTATGTAAAACTCCCAATCCATTCTGTTAGTATTGACCAAACGACAAAATGCTTGTTCATTTTTTTCTCAATCCAATTAGTTTTCTTGTGGCTTTCTGACAGCTCGTTTATTTCTGTGAGTGAGCACCCGGTGCTGAACGGGTAATTGTGCAGTTATTGTGTGCCCAGCATTGTGCAGAGAATCTTGTTACCCGAGTTTGTATTGGAAAAACAAACTGAATTGATTTAGATTTGAGATTAATAGGGGAACGTTGTGATGGGCTATTGACTGCTTTCTATGATCGAATGAAATCAAAGTTGAATCATGTAGCAGACAGATCAAGAGTGTCTGATTATACTCGAGTTTGCAGTCCTTTCCTGTTTAACAGCTTAATTGTTTTTTCCAGGTGAGGAGCTTTCAAGAGAAGCAAAAGATAGATAAATAAACCAATTTTAAAGGTAAGTCAAGTGATATCCCCTCCATGGGCTTCTCAGTCGGAACTATAACAAAAGATGGCATAGCAAGATATGATCTCAGCACTTGGTTGGGATTTTTTTTAGAAACAGACCATAGAGTTATACTGTATTTAAAAAACATACCTGTCTGACCTCCATCTTGTGTAATGTCAAGATTTGGTGTGTCGTCTCCCTGCCTCCTCCAAAGCAAGGATGCCCAAAACAAGCAGGGTCTGAGATAAACTGCCGTCTACCCTCGTGTTACATAATGCTTTATACCATAACCACCTTATGGATATGTATCTGATTATGAATACAAATAATTATTGGTGTGTTCCCTGAACACATCATATTGCGCTGACATGTAAACTTTGTTGAACAAGGAAATTTAATTAACCTCACCAATTACAGATTTCAGATTCTAACACTGTGTTAATATTTTTAACAAAAAGAACTAGAGTTAGTTTTTCCAAGCTGAAACTTGAGAGGAAGGACATTTTGTTCTAAAATGATGCTCAAGGGTGATTAGCATTGGTAATTATTGTGCATGGCTAAACTTTTTTTTTTTTTTTCTCTTCTGCCCTGCTTACTCTGTCAATGTAAAAAAAAAAAAAAAAAACTCTTGAAGGTTTTCTCTGGCTTTTGTAAGTTACTGATGTTTAAATTTTACATAAAATATGGGTCACATAATTCCAAGGTACACCTGGATTACCTCGCTGCTTTGAGAACCTCTAGTTAGGTGATACATTGTGAAAAATCCAAGTCATTGTCGTCATGGGCGGATCTACCCGGGTAAAATAAACCCTTGCCACCCCTACTGCCACCCCAACTGGCAGCAATGAACTGATAGGAAAATTTAACAGTTACGAGCGTGAAGTTCCGATGTCCGACGACAGCGAATGCAGCACCGAACATACATTCTATGGGCGCAAAGCGAGAGAGAGCCAGTCGGGAGTCCAGGAGGAAGGCACGAGGAAAGAGGTAAAAACCACGATCTAGTATTTGAGGCGTGCCGGCGGCGACATGTTCTTCATAATCCGTCCGGGTCCAGACTCAATTCACTGCTACTCACCCGAATAACGGGGCTGGGAGTGTGTGTGAGTGTAAGCTGTGCTACAGACTGAAAAGACAATCACAGGAAGAAAAATCAGAGTCCAATGTGGCCGTGTTTCTGCCAAAAACCCACCGACTCGGACCGAAACCAGCCCCATATGTCTCACTCATATATAAACACAGACAGTGATCCACACATTTAAAATTTAAATAAAAACATTTAAAAAGCTTATAAACACACTGAATATTGATTCAGTTTCTGTAAAGGGAAACCTTGTAATTTAATCTGCTCTTTAAATTTCTGTATATGGGCGATTACGCCAAAAGAGGGAAATTTCTGTCCTCAGCATATTATTGTATATTAAATTTATAAACACAATTAATATATAACAAATTATATTTTTTATTATACTAAACACCATACACTTTAATCTTTGTAGAAATTACATGTATATATTTTAAAATGGCATCCAGAACACTTACACATAGCATTTCTTGCCTGTCCCCACAGCCAAACGCTACACTTTACTACAATTCATTATGAACAAAATCCTCCCAAAGCAAAATTTATTTTGCATTTAAGTGTGACTTCATATTCTATCTACATTTTTAAAACAAAAGTTTTACAAAAATATCATTATATTTTGGTTAAAATTCACATTTTAGTGCTGTCCAAGTTTTCACTCATTGCTGTTACCCAAACACATTCCCCCTTTAAAATTTTGGAACATTCCAACAGTGACATGTTCTGGATGAAGTGAAATCATTTAGGTCTTCTGCAAGTCATGGGAAGACCAAAAGTAAGTTATCTCTTTTATTTTTCCTTAATGATATATTAGCTGTTTGTGAGATGGTCAATCTAAAACTCAGTCCTGTTACCTAAGTTATCTCTAAGACAACATTTGATGATTTCAAAGGTAAAATATTCAGTTAAATCTTAAGAATTTGCTCCATGTGCTCAAGCTACTAGCATAGATGCTAAGTGGCTAGTTTTCACACAATTGCTAATTTTATGCAAAAAACTCATTGCTGTTACCCTCATTGCTGTTACTCAAATAAAGAGTAACAGCAAAAAAAAGTCATTTTGTCATAGTATTTTCATCATGTAACCAACCATTTCTTACAAATGAACTCTTTTTCTAAGGGGAAAACATTGTATGTGGTTAATATTCTTTTAAACATGGTTTTAAAATGAAATGGTTTTTCAAGTTTGAGTTTTGGTAACAGCAGAAAAAAAATTGCAATGATAATAAACTGTCGCAAGTTGCAATAAATTAAATAAAGTTGCCTAAGATTGACCAGTACTCATTTTGAATGAGTAAATGTGTATATTACTAAATTCTATCTTGAAATGAAATGAAAAATGAAGTTATTTTTGTAGCATTACAACAAGCAAATTGCACTCTTTTGGCGGAATGACCCATATCTCAAACCTTATATCAAAACCTTAAAAATCAAGAGTTGAAAATGTGACGCCAGTGTAAATGGTGTAAATTCTGCTGAACATGAAGCAGTGTTTTCGCTGTTCTTGTTTTTTGATAGCTCTTATTTTGTGTATATTACTGTACAGAAACAAACTCTATAGATACAAAATATTTTTGTAGTTTTTCTGACTGGAAGCTAAATTTATTCATATGAGACCTCTATTCAGGTTTGTGTCCAGTGTCTTGTTTAAGTGCCATGACCCATTGGTTTCCATTGTGTATTTATGCTGCTGACCTTATTACAGTCCATTAGGATAGTTTTTTCTTGTACAAATGCTGCTTACATGTGTAATATACAGTATGTTCTAAGTTATGTACTAAGTCTTGCAAGCAGGAATACTTCAGTGTAAATTGTCTATTTCTCATCAAACTACGATAACTGCTTCAGTTTATAGGCATCTGATGTAGGTTGCCACCCCCAAAAAATTCCTGCCCCTCTCTTGCCACCCTATAAATATTTTTCTAGATCCGCCCCTGATTGTAGTTAAGTGCAAATTTATTCTGTTGTATTCAGGTTTCATCCAAGGGTCCATACAGTTTGCTTAAACTGGCTGCATAAACAACATCAGAAAAATGCACTCCTCTATCATAAACTCTCTTTAATTTGTGCAGTATATCAGCATCAGACATTTTCAGGTAATAGCATGTCCTGCACTTGTCATTTTCCACTAACAGGACACTGATAAATCAACGTCGACAACAGAAAATGGCAGCTTGATCGTCATTCAAAAGGTTGTTTTCCCTCGCTTTGTCAACACGCCGGCTCGCTACTCAGCCAGTCGGTTTCGCCAGGTGCATGGCGCCCTGCTTGATACCGAGGCGTGAGTGGCGGTGACAGTGATGGAGGGAAAAAGGTCAGATATGACACAGTGGTTATGGAGTGGGAACAAAACGAGCACTTTGACATTTCTGGCCAAAGCATGTGCCCTGCATTTTAATCAGTGGGTGAGAGTAGTGACTTGAACAAGGTGCTCAAGCATTGCGGGAGGTAGATTGAATAAGCTGACATGAGCCACACGTTTTCTTCTCCAAACTACATATGAGAATTTTCATTTTGTAAACTTTACCACAACAGCCACAACCACCGAAAGCAGCATCATTCTGTCCAGTACAGTTGTTAGCGTTAAAAATGTCCAGACGTAGTCATTCTCATCTGGTTTTCTTCCCTAATTTTGGAAGGTTTTACAATATCATGGATCTTTCAGTTTCCACTAGAGATGACGATTCTTATTTGAGCATGACTATGATATGACCCTTTGCAATTTGCACATCTCACAGGTCAGTGATTTGAGGCAATAGTTAGAAACAAAGAAACTATGTGGTCAAGTATTATTTCTGAAGGTATGGTGCAATGGCCATGTTTTCACACCTTTTACAGCACTCAGATCAAGCTATAGATGGCTGTAAACTACCTTTAGGTTTCTTTGTGCCATTTAAGTGGAAGAAAAAGTTTCTTGGCTTGATCTGGAGTCAGAGGAAACAATCTGCAACTAAGTTTTTTACAAAATCTGCTCTAAGCTTAGGTTTGTGTTCATCTTTTGTTTTCGCATTGCATGTAATGCCAATATCGGCATAATAACGTTATCACATATTTCCATCTGTTGTGAATGCCTACTGTCCAAAAACAAAACATTACAATACTGATATCCTCTTGCTGAAAAATTAAAACATACTCTCTCCACAGACTTCGTTTCTTTTTAGCTTGTTATCACTGTCTAAGTCTTGTAATAGGGGGGTTGATGATTGTGTTATATATACTGCTTTGACAACTTGCTCAGTTATAGTGGGCTCTGCATGACTTTAAAATCAGTTTTAAACCACCCATAGTTTCCTAACAGGGGCCTTGGAGGTGCACAATAACTTCTTGCATAAAGATGCTAATTAAAGCGCTTTGGGACGAAACTTTGGGTAAAAGGAGGGATTTCCTGTTTTCACCTAAGCCAAAAGCCTCCCTTGATCCCCTAAAGGTCAGTATGCACGGTAAAAGCCTAATGCACATACATTTTTCTACGCCTCGCTGTTCCTGCAATAATGATCACACTCCAGAGGGATGTTTTAGTTAATCTTCAGACTAATGACTGCTAAGTACTCAGCAGACTATGGAGGAAATTATAATTTGTTGTACTTAATGCATACATTCTGCTTGCTGCCAGAGAGAGCTGACCCTTAAGGCTGATGATGCTGTTCAGCCTCCAGCTGCAGGGTCAATGAGGTCACATTTCCCTGTCCAACTCTGTGTCTTCAGAGTGGTGTGACACAAGCCATCCTTGGCCTCTGTCTCCCACGGTGCCCGTTCTTGGTCTGGGAGAAGCCATTAAAGAAGCAATTAACATTTCCAATTAAAGAATGATGAAGCAGAGGGGAGAGTTTACATAGTGGGGAGTGACTAAAGGGCTTTGGCTTTGGCTCTTGAGAGGTCAGCTTCTGTAGGTGGTGAGAGTGTAAATCAGCCACTAGAGATTCATACTGTCTAGAAGCTTCTCTCTAAGTTTGAACCCACTTAAAGGAATCAAAACAAAGTCATAACAGCAGGGACTTACTGTGATGCCATGCAAATCAGGAGCCAGCGCCTTTTCAATCAGGACTGAGAGATTGCTTTGTATCATTTCAGTCAGCTGTCGAGAGGGAGGAAAAAAGGACGCAAAATTGATGTTTGGGTTGCATAACTGAAGGAGCAAGTTGGTGTGTGCATAAAGAGGCTACTCCAGTAGCCTATGACGTGAACAGAATGCAGAGGATACCCGGGAATGCTGAGATGAAAGTGCTTCTTATACATCTCTTGATCTTGCTCACCTCGTCCTTCTCTCGCCTTTTTGCCTCCTCACCTTCCCTGGTAGATTGCCTGCCAGCTAATGGTACTTTTACTGCTTCAAAGGGGCCTTTTTTACCTGATAAGGACAGTGTGGAAGCCGTGCGTGTAGCCAAAAGCACACACACTGGGTTAAGCTTGTTATGGTAACCCTGCTCTCAACCAGTGTCCTCATTAGATCCAATACCCCAAGGGTCTTAGTGTGTATGTAAAGAGTTATGGCATGAACATGATCTGACAGGATCTATGCATGGATGTGTGTGTGTGTGTGTGTGTCAGTCTGTGTGTTTGTGAGTTTTTAAATTCATCACTCCAGCCCCCAGGCAGGCCACTGATCCTCTCCAAGAACAATAAATACAGCCAAACTGTGATGCTAATGAAGACAGATAGAGAAAAGGAAGATGGAGAAAAGACAGAGAGCAAAGGATGAAAGGGGAAATATAAGTACTATTCCTCCGCACTGCAGGTTACAATGTAATTGTTGCCCTCTTGACTACCACTGTAGGGTATCTGAGGTAGAACAAACAGATGTACCCCAAGGCAAGACGACCGCCAAGACTCTGACTCTGTTTATGTAATACAATCTCAGGGTGACTGATGGAATAAGTCTGAGGCTATTTTAGAGTTCAATGGAAATTGAGAGTAGTCAAAAAAAGGGTTGATTTTGTGCCCTCTTCAGTAACGGTGCCAAGAAGAGGCAAACCAACCAGCCAGTCCCTTCTTGTTTACAAAATATGTGCTGTGCGTAAGGCTCTCATCCCTATCACAACCCGCTAGGCCTTAGCAGGTTCATTTTGTTGTTCATATACATTATTTATTTTCAGATCATTGATAAATCACAGTGTCTGCTCACTCAACTCCTCCTGCTTCTTCTCATATGGCCCTTTTCCACTAGCACGCCTTGGCACTTCTCTACTCGGCTCTACTCGATTTGCAGCGTGTTTCCACTAGCCCGGTACCTCCTAAAACAAGCAAGTTTTAGTACCTACTCCGCTCTGGTTCTAAGCAAGCTGAGTCGATACTAAAAGATGTCGTCACCAATTGCCGGCTACTGATTGGTCAGACAATGTCGTCATCGATGAGTCATGAGCACGATGACCTAGCATGCTAGAGGTAGCTACCATAAGCTTACCCTCGCACGTCTTTTCTTTGCAAGCTCGATTGCTCTCGTCCTCGGCTTCATTCTGTTGTATATCTTCCAAAACTCTCTCTGCTTCTCAAGGGGTATTTCTTCTTGCCACCTGCAGCCTTCTGCTGCTTTCCTGTTTTACTCAGTTTGTGACAAAAAGCCACAGATTGTTGTGTCTCGCTCAAAATGACGTCACCGCAGAGCCGCTCTCTGTTTACAGCGACACTGCACGCCGTTGGGCATGGCGACTGGGGCTAATGGAAAAGCAGCACAAGGCGAGTAGAGTAGAGCGGGTAGAGTCGAGTAGAGTAGGGCTAGTGGAAAAGGGCCATTAGTGACACACACATGATCATGCTAGTTCTTTTTAATATCTATCCTGTATACATGCTGGTCTTTTGTTTTTATTAATAAATATTGAAATTAATTTTGTTGTGAAATGCATCTCTTTCAACAAAATGTAAATCCGTGACAAATACTTGCAGGCTTAGATTATTTTAGTGTTCTCTGTAACTGTAACTAACAGGTTTCCCTACTTGACAAAGTCTCTCACCATCTGAGCCATTATTTTTCTGGTTGTCTTGTGTTAAATTTAAACAAACTCTTTCAAGGATTTTTTTTAACTTCTCCCTAACTCCTACCTAGATTCCACTAGATTTTCGGGGCCATAGTAAAGGGTCAGAGTCTAGAATTCTGGCTGTCTGCCCATGCTGTTGAAAAATTATGTTGCAGGAAAGCTGTACAATTTCTAGATTTAAGAATCAACTGATTACATTTTCAAGGTGGTGAGTTAAAGTTCAAGACCATGGAGTAGATAAAAAGAGATAATCTTTTGCTTGTGAATGGGATCTTGTTAATGTGATATCCCAAAAATGCTTCAACAGATTTTCAACAAATTGCAGAAATTTCCACCCATGAAACAGGAAGGAACGCATCCGATTTTGGAGATTGTAGGTCAAAAGTCAAGGTTACCTCACTCTGCTTTTCTTATGAATGTAATAATCTACAGAGAATGTTTAAAATTCATGTCAAACTATAATTGACATTTGAGCTTTCTGACTGTTTCCCTTACCAACCAATCTGAATGCCCCCTCTCATAGCAATGATAGTAAGCTGCTCAAGTCAAAGTTTTACCTTAGTACAGTCTTCATTCAGAAAAGTTGCATACACTCTGAAGTGAGAGAAAACATTGTTATGCCTAATATTTAACGCTCTAGTAACAGTCAGCTGTAATAATTTCCTTTGAATATATTTTTCACTCTTTTTCAAGAGCAGTTAAAGGAAATAATTGTAACAAGCATTTATCATTATTATCTTAGAAATGCTTAAAACACTGTGTAATTACAAGAAAAGGGAAAAAAACAGATTTGAACCTGAACAGGTTTCTCTTTATAAAGGATAAGTACAAACATTCAAAAGTACAAAAGTTTTCAGAAGAACAAAAACACACTTAGCCTATTTTACATGCACTCAAGCATTTTTGGTTGCCTACAGCAATTAGTGTCCATTAATGGACATTAAATATAAAAAATAAAATTCATATATTACTTGATTATTCCTAAAACTAGCAGAAGAAACGGGTCACCATCAACTAATGATTTCAAAAAGATTCATCTTTAGAAAGATCTATAATTTATTGGCCTTTATCACGTTCATGATAGCTAATATTTAAATGGAATCAATATCATAAGCCTGGGTGAAAGCCTTCTTTACAGGGATGTCAAATCTTCCAAACAGACCCAAACAGATGGAACTTTTAAAATTAAGAAGGGTTTATTTAAGCTTTAGGTTAGTGCTGTCAGCAGATTAAAAAATGAGCAATCAATTAGTTATGACCTATAAGTAATTAATCTAATTAATCTATTTTTTAGTCTCACTAAAAAAATTGCTGAAAAAAGCCCTCATCTTGAGGCATTTTCTTTGAAATTCATTAGATTATTGTGGCAGATGAAAAGATTGTTCTCCACCCCCCAAAAGCTCAAGCACAAGAAGCCCAATGCATAAAAACTCTCCAGCTTTAGCAGCCCAATCAGGGGACAGAGGTGGAGCTGCGGATGTGATGACAACAGGAAGTGACTGCATGCTTGAAAACAACAGTGGCGTGTAAAAGTGATCTCCATGGATGCAGCAAGATCTGCAGTTTTATCAGAAAAGGACTCGATTTCTCCTTTAAAAGAGGAGAAAAGAACGTCACTTCAAGCTTTCTAATGGGAAATCATCATTTTGCTCTTCTCCAGACCAGAGATCACTGCTGGGACCCAAGAGAGACGCAGAAATACTCCGTAGTCTTGGCTACCCTACAAAGTCAAATTTGCTCTTCTCAGAAGTTTACCGAGAGAACTTGGTGGGTATTGTCTTTGACTAGATTCATGTCACATGTGAGAGATAATACATCTGTGTGGTATCATTTAGTGAAAGCAGGGATGATAGTCCAAGGACTGAGGTACTCGTAGTCTGAGCTAACAGCTAACAACAGGGTCCAGCTGCTACGTCATACTGTGGCTTGATATGAACAGCACATGCATGCCTGCGTCTGAGGGACAGCTACAGCTTTGTCGAGGAGCAGACACAAATGCTGCGTTCTATTAACCTCGGAACTGGGAAGAGGGAACAGGGAGTGACGTCATCTCCGAGTTCAGAAAGTCGGAAAACATGCCGATCTACAAGGTTAGCCGTTGTTAGCACTGCGTTGTTGTTCACAAGTAGGCTACCACATGAAGAATGTATATATCACGATAGCAGCATTGTTTTTAAATATAAGTCAAACAATACGATGTATATGGCTGATTTAGTGCGACACACTTGTCAGAAGTGCTAATAAACAGATTATTACAGGAGCTTAACTGTTTACACAGCGGGCAGCCATCTTCGATTTTTAACTTAGGTTTCCCCGAGGTTCCCCCAAGTTCCCAGTAGGAAATTCCGACCTCTGGGCCGTTACAGATGCAGTTTCCTACTTGGAAATTCCGACTTCCGACTACAACTGGAACACACCAAAAGTTCTAGCTTCTCCAGGCAATAAGCTGAATCACCATGAGTTATTGACAAAGTGAGGTACTCAAATCTGGTTTAAACAGTTATTTAAAAAAGAAACAGTGACACTAACCATCAGAAATTTTACCAGTGCATTCCTAGCTGTGACAAAAAAAAAAAACCAGTCCATCAATCTATCTATGGTTGTGTAGAACCAAATCAGAACTTATTTTATCTCAACACTTTACAGAGAAATATTCTAAATAAATGCTTCTGAAAATAATTAATGCTGATTTATTATTATACTTATTAGTAATAGTAGCAGTAGTATTGTATCAACGCTGACCTATTTAGAATTCACCATGAGTACAGCTCTTTGCAACATTTAGCAAAAAAAAAAAAAAAAAACTCACCAGGCAGGCAGGAAATCTTGAGTAGATCCAGACCCATGCTAAACAGCCATCTGCTAAGCTGTGATGTGGATGTGAAAAGGAGAGAGATACAGAAAAATAAAGAGGCAGGCATGGACAAAGGAACTAGAATTTAATCTCTATGACAACAAGAAATCTAGAGCTCCCTAGATAGAAAAAAATCCTTACATTTCTCTGTAAGATTAGAAACAACAACAAGATAACAACCTTGTACAAAAAGATTCATATCAACACTAAAGTTGAGCCACGTATAGTTCTATCTAGAAATGTAGAGGAACAAACAATATGCTTTTGTTAACTTAAGTCAAAGTCTTACTGTGCAAGGGACATTGGAAAAACTGCAACAATTACTCATCCCTTATTAAAATGTCTTGGACAGTCTTAGGACAGTTTAGAGTAATCAATTAACCAAACAAGCATTTTTTGGGGTTTATGGGAAGCTTCCAGAGCACCCAGAGACAACCCACTCAGGCACATGGAGACCATGCAAACTCCACACAGTAAGACCCTGGTTTACTTGGGTAGCCGAACCAGCAGACTTTTTCCTGTGAGGCATGCACACTAAGCTGCTACGTGTAAATCAGAAGGCTTAATTTCTGTAATTCATAGGTGTCTAGTCTTTTACAAGAAAGGACAACAAAAATCCAATGTATTCTAATGGAAGATAATTATGCAAAGTGAAAATAAAATCTTACAATTCACCGATTTTAGTGGGACACCATTAATTTTTAACAGCTTTTGTGAGGGAGGAATGGTCATAGATTACAATGGGGCCCTATGGCCGGGGGCATCTCTGCACTCAAACACAGGCACAAGCGTGGGTACTGGAATGCAAGGACAATTGTGCCGCGCTGGCAGTCGTCCTCATTACCGTCCACAGGCAGGACTGGAGTGCCCTATTAGACCACCATTACTGTTGCTGATGGGAATCTGTACTATAACATTGACACAAACAAGATGGACAGATCTTGGAAGCAAGCCGAGGTTGCTGCGCCAGGGCCTCCGGGGAACTGGTGAGATGAGCTTCTCTGTCGTGATCGTCACACTCCTCGGCTGGGTCAGGGTGCCAAAGTATCAGCTGTGTGTCAGTGTGCCATCTCTGGTTCCCCTACAGCTAAGACGTGTTTACCTAATTAAAACCTCTCTTTCCTCCTACCCTCTGGGAAACATTGGGGAACAGGAGAAGAGAAAGAATGAGTGAGAGTACAGGTGACAGAGACAGGGTCAATGCATGCAGGGAAAACTAGAGACTTAAGGTTGGCGGAGATGAGAATTCTGCAGCACTAACACAAGGCTCAGTGATAAACAGAAATATGGAGTAGAGGTCAGGAACCATGCCAGCTCTACTTATTCAGAGTTTTTTTCTTTTTCTTCTCAGGAATGTGGAGTATACTAAGAACATAACAGAGAAAGAATTTATTTTCAAATCATAGTTACCTATTCACATAAAAAAAGGAAATATTTTGAACTGGCTGTGTTTTTTTATTTAGGTCTTGTATATTAAAGAGCCCAGGGCAACTGTCTCCAAGGCCGCACATGCTGAAAGATGGAACAAAACACACATGAAACATGGAGGAGGGTTGCAGGGTGCATTGTGTAAAGGTTGCCTTAGTTCTAAGGAAGAAAGCGTATAAGGCATAGCAGTATTAATTTAGGTCGAAGTTTTTTACAGCAATTCATAAAATTGAACTACTGTACTAATGTCTACAATGCTACACAGGTTTAGAATGCTTGTGACTCTCAACTAATGTGTTCTAACTCCACAAAAAAATATCTACATCATATTTACACCACATTTTCTTTCTTGGTAAAAGTTTTGAGCTCACAGGAGGGACAACTGTCACCCATGAGTGAAGTCAAAACTTTTACAGTGCTCCTTGCTGACTAGCTACAGTATCGATCAGAAACTCTGCCTTATAACTTAATAATAATAAGCTTATTTATATAGCACCTTTCAAGAACAGCAAAGCCACAAAGTGCTTCACAAAACAAACTTAAACCTCGTTAGGTGATGAGCAAAACCAAAAAGTTAATGTGACTGTCCTGAAGATATTATTACATCTGTTTTTGCCTTAAACTGTTAGTTTGCTTCTTTGTTAACAGGCTAAACCGAAGAAGCTATGAACAGATTTAGATTATATTCTAAAGGAATGTTAATAGCTAACCTTAAGGATTTACTTATATCGCAAGATAGGGCAAAAGGAAGGAGTGTTGTAGGAGCACTTTTGGTTATTATTAGTTCTTTCTAAACCAACCGTGTATGATAATAATAGTCATTATTAACACTTTGTTTGCTCTCCGATTGGTGTGCCTACCAAATCAGCAAACTCCCTCTCACATTAACTGTTGCATACCTACTCCTAGTTACAGTTCACACCAACGGATTAGTTATATTGTTGCAGTTCAGGTGGAAAAAAATGCAACAAATTCTTACCATTCTTTAGACCATTACATGTTCAAACAGCAACATTTTGAAGGGGTCATAATCATACAAAAAGCTGAGCTGGCTCTACATTATTACATTACAGAAAGTTCTGCTATGACCACAAGTCATGTTTGCTTACAGGATGGAACTTGGCAGGCTTTGCTACCAACAAATTTGGATCATTTATTGTGTTTTATTATTTACTTTTAAGTCATAAATCAGTCATCATGAACCTCTAATCTTTTAGCTCTGTCAAGTATGGATGGAAGGATGGAAGGATGGATGGACAGACGGACGGACGGACGGACGGACTGATAGGATGGATAAGGATAAGGATAGGATACTAGGATACTGATAGGATAGGATAAGGATGGACGGACGGACAGACAGACAGACGGACAGACAGATAGACAGATAGATAGATAGAAATTGACTGTATATTCACATTATATATTAATTTAGTCAATAAACTAAACCTGAAAAGACCCCAATATTGAACACACCATTCAAACAATTGTGCATGAAGCAAAGTGCAGAAATAAAATTATCCTCTAATAATTGTTCTAAAGAGTCTCTTTTTGTAAAAATAAATAAATAATGATAATAATAATTATGGCACTTAAGCCATGCAAGAATTTCCCAAATATTTTTTGCAAATTATGAAAGACATGGTATTCATTTAAGCAAAGAGTAAAGAAATCCTAATGTAAGGTATGCTTTAGAATACAATCCCAATCATCTTGACCATTTTTGTGAGCTTAGTCATGTCACAAAAAATCAGAAGATAATAAACAGAAAAATCATTAAAAGTCAAAGTTTAAAGTGAAACACAAGCTTCTCAACAACATACGAGTAAGCATATTCCTCATTTTTTTAGCCCTATCCTTCAAACTTTCAAGCTTTTTTTCTTTTATTTTAACAATTTCCGGTGAGAAACAACCTCTAGATTTCCAAACTTAGCATCACATTCCTGGTATTTTGATTATTTCGGCTGGAAAGTGCTGTTATAATATAAAAATGTCTACTCAACCCTGTGAAAATATGCTGTTGATAGTCAAACATATCTGGTGTAGAGCTTGAAATAAGAAAATGTGGGAGTTGGATGTGGGGGTAAGGGGTTGGATCATTACTTTTCTTTAAATTGCATCCAAAATAAAACAAATAAAAGATGGATGCACATTTTTAATCCCTACATTCACAGGATATACCATCACTGATTAGATAATTGTAGGAATCCAGTTCTGCCATATCTACAGTCTTTTGACTGAAAATGGAGTTTCTTTATCCTCTGTGGCTTTGGACAATTTGGGGTTGTGTTGTGAAGTGGTGTGAAATTTCCTCTTATGATGAATGACACTGACTGACATCCAGTGAGACATGTTATCTGTTCAGTATGTTCCCGGGCTTATCTTAGCTCATTGTTTACAATCTGTGTTTCTTTTTATTGGGTTGGAATCAGCTTGAAGCATGTTGACTGGTAGTGATCAGAGTTAGGCTACAGAAAACACCACTGGTGGGATTTGACTGGTTGTCCGGACAGGTTGCCATGGTGAAGGCAGTGATTAAAGCTATTAAAGCTGCAGGCGTAGGGTTAAATGGGAGCTCTGACTGCTCCTGCTGTCACAAATTAAACAGAGAAGGGGAGAGGGAGCACACATGAAAGAATGCCAAAAACATAAAAAGTCTGAAGTGGAAGAAATAAAATGCACAGGGAGAGAAAGAAAAACAACAGGAAAAAAAATGCATGTGCACGTCTTTTAGCGAAATGTGATTAGTCGTGCTAAGAGCCGGGCAGGATCCTACCTAGCTCTTAATTGATTTCTTTTTACAGCACATGAAATAAAAGGTTACGGTGTTCCAACAATAACCTTTCTATCTGAGCCCAGACAGGGGGCTTTATCACACTGTAAAAGAGCGAGCGCTCGTTCATCATCGCAGCCTGATGTGTACCACCAAAGCTTATGGTGTAAAGCAGGAAGTGCGATCATCTAAAAGCTTTTGTGTGTGTCTGTGTGTGTGTGTGTGTGTGTGTGTGTGTGTGTGGGTGTGTGTGTGTGTGTGTGTGTGTGTGTGTGTGTGTGTGTATGAATGTGCAGAAAGAGAGAGGAAACATTTTCCCAGCACACGTTGTAATCTGGTATTTCAGCAGTGACATGATAATTTAATTTTTTGTAGGCTCAGCCATCTGGGGAACACAAATCTGAGGCACCTCTCTCTTAATTAGGATGCCATTCCACCTGCTTCACTTTGATCAATACATGGAGAAATAAACCGGGACCATTATGGATAATTCTTTAATACACAGATGTCGACAGGAAAATGCTCCAAAAACGCTGACATTATTCATAAGAACAATGATCTGAACTGATCATCTTTTTGACAAAGTCCCATAAAAAGCAAATTTCAAGACTAGCCTTTTTCATTTTTTTAACATGGCTGAAGTCAAGTCTGTTCTGTCTGATGCTGAATTAACTCATCCATACATTTGTTTCCTCTGGCCCTGTAATTCTCTTTAATCAGACTTTGACAGGAACTTGCTTAAGATTCTTCAGTTGGTTCAAAATTGTAGTATGCATACTGACTAGAACTATGAGAAGAGAGATCACATTACTCCTGTATTAGTATTTCTGCATTGGCTTCACATAAAATCAAAATAATTTAAGCTTCTTCTTCTCACCTACAAAGCTCTCAATGTTGGAACGCCAGAATAATTTAAAGAGTTTGAATTGCCGTACAACCCCTCAAGAACATTAAGCTCCTAAAATGCTGGCCTGCTCATGACAGTCTCTTAAAGTAGTTTTGGAGGTGGAGTTTTCGGTTATCAGGCTCCTTTTCTCTGGAATCATCATGGTTCAGGAGGCAAAAATCCTTTCTACCTTAAATGTTACTCTTAAAACTATCCTTTTTGATTAAGCTTTTAGTTAGGGCTGGCATAGGCCCGGGATGTCTTTGCATTGACTTTGTATGTAATCTCAACGCATGTCTTTGAGAATTCGCACGCGGTGTGGCTGTAGCATTAGACAGCTACAAGATTTGGCACACTGAGCCCCTCTCTCTCCCTCCCCTCTATTCCGTTGTTCTTGTACTCGTCTGTTTTTTTCTTGTAGATTGCTCTGGATGATTTGTATGGACGGCCAACAGCTGTGGACCTTCATACCTTCAGCTATTACAATTAGAACTAGGAAAGCAATCGGTGAGCAAAGACCTCCACCAAGATACAATTGTGGATCTTTCTTTTGAATTATTTTTGCAAATTTGGGTATTTTTTTGCATCCTGACAAATATGCAGGTCATCAACAAAATGCAGTTGGTTTTTCCTTGAATTGAACCACATCTCTGGTCAAATTTTCATGTAAATCCATCAAGTAATTGTTGCGTTACCTTGCTGACACACAAACAGATCAACACACAGACAGAAATTAGCAAAAACATGAACTCCTCAGTGGAGGTAAATAGCTGGCCTTATCTTTAGCCTCATCCCATTATTGTATTTCTTAATATTAACTTCAGAATTATCAGTCAGTTAAAATACACTGCAGTTCCTGCAAATATCACATATATATATCAGTGTAGCCATGATTACCAAAATCAGTCCTCTGCACTTCATGATCATTTTGGCAGCTAATGATGGTATTAGAACAGCCTCTCTTTACATGACTTTTACTGCCAATACCACCTTAGTACCTGTCCTAACAACCATTTGAAGAGGGAGGCCCTGTTGGAAGCAAAATGCCACAGCTCAAGGTGCTGTCCCCATTTCAGTCCCTTTGTCTCTGTCTGCACCTCTATCCATCCTACATCTCTGTTTAAAAAAAATCAATAAATAAAGACCAGACTTGGCCATAAGGAAGTCCAGTTGGGCTTCACAATAGTCTTAAGAGTTTTTATTCAACACAGTGTCCTAATTGAAAGGAATCCGAGGGTCAATGTCATTGACAGAACCAGGCTGGTTATGTTGAGTCATATGAGAGCATGAAGCTGCAGGACCCGACATTTTGCTTCTCAACAACCCCTCTCTGTTGCTCACATCAACAAGAACAAGGAAAAAGGAAAGACGGAAAATGACAAAGATTAAGGAGAAACAGTCCTGGTCTTCTTTAGTCCATTTCACAAAGTGAAGATAGTGGAGAAATCTTTCGAATCTGTAAGTACATTTTTTATAGTCACTTTCAGCACAGAGGCAGAAAACTTGCTTGGCCCATAGAAGACCATGTATTGGTGACCCTTTATGTCAACCATTTGTTAACACAAAGGACTGCATATCTGTTTCTCCATGTGTAAGTTACAAGTCCTTTATGTGTTGCTGTCAAGGAGATGTGCAGGGCATAGAATAACATATTTAATGGAAGCTGTATGGTGAATGGTGAGCAATGCAGCACAATATCTGAAGATTGTCTGCAGTTAGAACATGGTGTAAGTTTAAGTATCCTTCAGTAGCGCTTATTTGATCACCAACAACTATCTGTCATTGAAAGCAACCAAGGTTTAAGAGGACTGAATGTCACTATTCAAGTCCTTTGATCAATAGCATTCTTTTGAATAAAAGACATTTTGCACCGCAATTACAGATTGGAAACATTTAGGCTTTTATTTTGCATTTGGTTAATGGTAAATGCACTTCAGCTTGTGTACTGTCTGTCTTATCCTCTTGCCGCTCAAAGGTATTTATTTCACTGGTCACACTTATGCTGCGTTCACACCGGAGGCTACTTAGCAATCATAATTGCATTGTTCACTGAAGTCGTATGGAGTATCCATAAATACCTCATTTTGTTACAGTCTGCAACTGAATGCATGTACAGCTCTGAGAGCTGATCTCTGTCACTGAGGCTGATGTTCAGGCCACTGTCATGTACCTCGCACAACACACTTTATGAATCAAAAACTATCCCTTTGAGACGTATCTGGACATCTATTTGCCCATTCACTTTATATGTTCTCAACAGTCAGCTGATTATCTTATATTGTGTCAACAAATCCTTCAGACATCCACAATGTTAATGTGATGAACACTGAAATGGCAAGGGCAGAAGGTCTGTACTTAGACAGGAAAACAACTGAGTACAAGAGGAGGGGCCACTTAAGGACCATTGCATTACAGTGCTGATTGTAGACTGTAAGTACAAATTAGGAAACAAATGTGTTATTAATCAAAAAAAAAAAACGACTATGTTAATCAGGAGACTTTGGCGCCTGTGAATGTTTGGGCTGATGCCAGATTTGCAGAGTGGGAAATCCTTGCCAAGAGCATATCCAGCTTGGAAAAAATATCAGCTGACCTAAACACGACATAAAAACTGCTTACACATGGGTGCCTATAAAATGCACCATGCAAAAGAGAGCTGGCACAAAGTATATATTGCTAAATTAGCTACTTTAAATACAGCAATTACATTTTACACATATTTTTTATTTTACTTTTAAGTCTCTCTTGATTTTAAACTTCCTTTCAGAAGTTTATAGCTGTCTATGAAACAAAACTTTAAAAACCCTATGCCCCTAAAGAAAATTGATAAGCGTAAAAACTTTTAATTTTTATTTAAATCATTCAAATGTCTGTATGTTAAATAACATAAAAGAAGTTACAGCATTCCTTAGGAGTAGTCTTATCATTTTTTTCTATTTGGAAAACACACATAAATGTAGGTGCTAATTAATTCAGATCGCGGTTAAGAAAAGCATCGAGGAGTAACTGGATTTGGTTTGGGTTCATGAGGAGGATTTTCCTTGTTTCCTTAGGTCTTAAAACTGACAAATAGCTAAAAAAAATCCTGGATGTCCCTGTCAGTGATTAGTATGGTTATAATCTGGGTGCTCACCTGAGAGTCAATGGCAAAGTCATTGTCCTGGTTTCACCTGAAGGTGTGTCTGAGCCTTCCCAGGGTTGTTTTGGTCACCTGATCGTGGGCCATCTGGTTATGGGTGGAAAGGTGAAACAAATTCAGAACTGCATTATTCATTGGTAAAAAATGTGTTTCACGCTCTGTCCATGTGTGAGCAGGTATTTTTCAAAAGAGAGATTTTCCTCCACATTTTAAAAATACTCCTTTCCCTACTCACTTAGTTTGGAAAAAAAATATTTTGATAAACACATAAATGTAGTATGAGTTTGCATCTGTTAAAAGCCTTCAGCTAATGTCCATCGCATGGTCAAATTGTCCATGCAAATGTAAATTCTTTCAAAGACTGTTTTACTTGAATATTACACTTAAAGGTGCAGTGTGTAGAACTTAGCATTTTAGCGACATCTAGCGTTCAGATTCTAGAATTTACCTAACTGTAGCCAAAACATCACGTCGCTGAGCAACAGAATCCTGTGAAGACCAAAAAGGAACCTGAACACAGCACACAATTTATGTTGTGTGTGTGTTTATACACACAGTTTGAATCCCTAGGACAGAGTAACAACTCTCTATGCATCCACTTCCATCCTCTCCTTCTTCGCCTGCATTCCAGGTAGATTACAGCAGAGAGATTCACATTTCGTTCTTTTTGTTCCTTAAAAACCACCCGTAGACAACATGGCGGATCAATATGTCGGCCTACACGAAACAGCGGCCTGCAGTAATGTAATTTTTTTTATAAAGGTTTTTCTAACTAAATAAAAATAAAACAAACGTTTTATGGGGATGATTTTATTCCTGTTTTGATGGACTTTACATACAAATAAAAACATATATCTCCTATATTCACCGTTTCTGTTTGGCAAAATGTGGTGGATGTATAAATTACCACATTCTACACACTGCACCTTTAAGGTGCCCATGCACCAACAAGACTTTAGCGTTCTCTGTAATCATTCTCCATGTACAGTCAGTGTGCAGCCGCGATGGGACACCTTAGCCATGTTCAAGGTGACCATGTCGCTCATGGCTGTTGGCCAAAATTGAAAAAGTTGATCTTTCAGGCGACGTGATGTGCAGCTGTGCAGCAGTACCCAATCAGCGATGTGTGGGTGTGTGACGTTCCCATGACAGACAGTTTTAATTCCAGACTACAGAGTAACAATCTATGTCAGTGTGGGAAACATTAGTCAGATCAGTTCTGCCTAGACGGACTGCAGAGAACTCACAGACTGCCATCAGCTGCAGTGTTTTGTGGTTGGTAGGTGAGTGAAAAGGATACAGTTATACATCTCATTATATGATATGATCTTGGTGAAACTCGAGCCATGGCAACGGGCGACTGTGACCAAAATGAGATATTTATGGACATATGATGCGACTTTAGTGGGGGATGTAAAAGAAAAACTCCAATGACATTAGTCAAGTTCTGCCTTTATGTTACCAAAATATTTCCCACATAATACAGAATTTCTCTCCTAAAGTTAAAGAGTGTGTCATAAAATGTTGATTATGTTGTTTAAACATAGCCAGATTTGTGTCCTTAAACACTGCAGGCTAAGGTTTTTTTTTTTTACAGTGTATTAACATTGAATTTATATTTTTTTTAATTAAAAAAGGCCTACAAAACTGCTTGTGCAAAACCTATAGGGCTTATGATCATAACAGTACATTTTTAGTAATTATTTAAAAATTACAATAACTTACAATTAGAGTAACTCAAGAAAAAAAATGTATTTTTAATGTATAAATCTTCTGCAGAAAATAATATGAATTCGTTGATTTAGTTGATATTTTCCCAGCTCAAGAAATGCCTTCAATTTTTTCACCTCAGTACAGGACATTCTTTAAAAAATTCTGCTTGGACTTCTATTACATTTCTAGTCTTTGACTATTCAAGCAGTTTTACACCAGAGTACACAAATATTTACTCACAATCATCCACTCTCACATTCACTCACTGATGGCTGGAGTTTCTATGTCATCAGTATCACCCAAGATACCTCTCCATTTTCTACCCATGGACATGCCACTGACACAGCAGTAAAAGCAACTTGTGGTTAAGCGTCATGGAGACAAATTGGCATGCACAGCAAGAAATTGCCTTGAACCTGCAACCTTCCAATTACCACCTGCTACCAGACTGTGCCACTGATGCCCCAATGTAATGTTTTGTATGGAAATACTTTCAAACCAGGTTGCAATAATTACAGCAGAAAGTGAATTAAAGTTAACTTAGTAATTTGTTTTTAAATTGATAATTTAAAATATTTTTTTTATTTATTTTTATTTAACCTTTATTTAACCAGGTTGGTCCCATTGAGATTAAAAACCTCTTTTTCAAGGGAGACCTGGCCAAGACAGGCAGCAGCAAAAACACAAAGTTGCATACAGGTACAAAAAGGACGAAACAAGTTACAAGCACATCATTTTGGAATAAAAACAGAGACATCTATGAGCCATATCACAGCCCAGCTAAAAACATCGGCATTGCATAGAATCTGCTTCCATGTCTTTCATTTTCGATTTGAAAACATTTAAGGACACCAGCTCCTTGAGCTTCAGTTCATTTTGCAAAGCATTCCAGTCTGATGGGGCAGAGTACCCAAAAGCCCTTTTCCCAATTTCTGTTCGTGCGTTTGGGACAGAGAGCATGATAAGGTCCTGTGAACGCAAGGAATACTGTCCGGTAGTTCTTTGCATAATAAAAACACATAAATAGGGGGGAAGCAGACCAAGAATTGTCTTATAAATGAAAGTGTACCAGTGTATTGCCCTACGGGTCACCAAAGCGGGCCATCCAACACCAGTGTACAACTCACAGTGATGAGTCAGAGGTTTAGAGTTGGTAATGAACCTCAAAGATGCATGGTAGGCAGTATCTACCATATGAACACATTCAATTTATTTAAAACAAAAATAAATTGAATGTGTTTTTTAACTTTAGTTTCAGTGCTATTACTTTTTTTTTTAGTCACAATAAAAATCAAATACAAACTTCTTACCCTCTATACTAGGCTGGCAAGTATAATTATTCTAAACTAAAATACTTCATTGCAGGTAGGGGTGGGCGATACGGCAAAAATATATCACGATTTTTTAAAAATAAAATCACGATCACGATTTTATCACAATTCTTTTTTACATTGATTTTTTCTAGACTAAATTGCATGTTTGACCATTATTTTTTCCCTACGTTTAACATATACAACATGTAAAACCCTCAAAGAAAAAATAAAAGCCAAAGAAACTTTCTCAACAGGTTTTGATTTAAAAAGTGTAGTTTATATAAAAATGTGCAATAAATGTAACCATAAAAGGTAATGAACAACAATATCAACATTATCTCTTTAAGTGCAACAATTCAAAACAAATGTTATCTAACTGCAATGTCTATAACCTGAGTGAATAATACAGCTGCTTTAGAACAGATCTTTGTTGAAACACCTTCAAGCTTTTATCTCCTTTTCTCTTTCCGCCATGGCTTCACGCTACATGACCAAACAGGAGATACTACCATGCACTAGGGGGGTGAAAAAATATCGGTATAGCAATATATCATGATATTTTGACTCCCGATACAATATCGATATTTAAAATCTTAGTATCGATATTTTTGTAAAAAATAAAAACTCATTTTATCAGAGTTGGAAATAAAATACAACTTATAAATATGTATGTACAGGTTTTGTTTCATGCAGTTTATTCAGTTCAGACAGTGACAACAGAAATATGTGATTTTTTTTACTTACTGTTGTGCTGTCAATAACATAAAGCAGTTTGTTCCTCATGTGTTCAATTACAGTTTGAGCTGCTCTGCAGGTTTGGACGCTTTCAGTACTTTGTCAAAGGGAAAACAAGAATAATTTCTTTGCAACATTAATTCAGGGTGACTTGATGCACTCTGTGTTTTCAAGTTAAGTGTATTTATGTAACACTGCAGCTGACATATTTCAATTACAATAAAATGGAAAACTTAAAAATTCACTGTCTCTAGGTTTTCCCTAGTTTACTGTATAATATCGTAATATATCGCAATGTTGTGATAACATGATATATTGTGATATTATCGTATCGTGACCAAAGTATCGTGATACGTATGGTATCGTGAGGCTCTTGCCAATACCCATCCCTACCATGCACTGCGCATAATGTGCTATGATTGGCTAGTCGGGTGCGTGTCAAAGTCTCTGTGCCCACACAGAGGATCTGACGATCTTTCTGCTTTATGAGATCATCCCCACGTTAAAAATCATTAACGATTTAATATCGTCATATCGCACACCCCTAATTGCAGGCCTGTCTCAGTGCTTACAGTACAGGCCAAAGGTTTGGACATACCTTCTCATTCATGTGTTTTCTTTATTTTCATCACTATTTACATTGTAGGAGGTATCAAAACTATGAATGAACATGTGTGGAATTATGTACTTAACTAAAAAGTGTGAAATAAATGAAAACATGTCTTATATTTTAGTTTCTTCAAAGTAGTCACCCTTTGCTCTGATGACTGCTTTTCAGACTTTTGGCATTCTCTCTATGAGCTTTAACAGGTAGTCTCCTGAAATGGTTTTCACTTCTCAGGTGTACCTTGCCAGGGTTAATTAATGGAATTTCATGCCTTTTTAATGGGGTTGGGATCATCAGAAGTCAGGCTGATGCACAGCTGACAGCCGTATTAGACACTTTTAAAATTAATATTATGGCAAGAACCAATCAGATAAGTTAAGAGAAACAAGTGGCCATCATTACTTCAGTGAGAATCTACAATGAATTAGTGATAAAAATAAAGAAAACACATTGCATGAGGTGTGTCCAAACTTTTGGCCTGTACTGTATGTGCAGCAAGACTAAACACTAAGCAACCACTTAATTCAGACAGAGAAAAAAATAAATCAAATATAAGAGCAGTACCTTTCTGAAGAAGTCCAGTGTGTTTAACTGGAGTTAAATTAACTGGTAATTATCCAGGCTGATGTGCAGAGGGTTACCTTTGAAGGACCCTTTGTTTAGCTTCCAAATGACATCCAAATCCAAATTAAACATTAAGATATGCTCTTATCACCCATATATTAAGAACTGACCGCGACTTTAAAATATTAGGTTGACTATAAAGGACTCTGAAGGATTACAAACTTACTCTAAGGACTTACTATCGAAGGATTGACTTACCTTTGGAGCAGCAGACAGGCAGAGTCATGAAGTCCAGCAGTTATCCAGCGTTGCAAGAGAGACATGTGCATCCCTGGCAGCCCAGAGTGCTATTTGGTTGTTGTCCTGAGCTTATAGGTCGAAAAAAATCCAAACACATCATTGAAACAGTAGCAGCAGCACACATTCTTCCGTTTTCGATACAGCCGGGGATAACGAGCAGCTAATTAAGTCCAAGCGTTTCAGAACTTCGTGAAAAAATTCAGTTCCTCACAAGTATGTGTACTCGCACAGTACCTTGCTGGTAATCCGTGGAAACAGTCATAAAGCACACTCTTTGTGCATTATTCTGGAAAACTCCACGTGGACATAAAGTCTTTCATGCTTCCTTTTATCTCACCTATCTCATTCCTCTCACACACGCACGTGCGGACATGACATCACTGCATGCACCTCACATGTTCCAATTAACACACATTCCCTGCTTTGTTTTATTTTTTTTCTTTATTTTAGTTTTTCTTCACTCTATTGGTTTATGTTTTTTTCTTTTTTTTGTGATTCCTGTGTTTGTGTTGTTTTAAGGTACTTAGTTTTTGTGTAAACACTGTCTTTATGTATATTTTTATTTAGACACTATGCGTGTAATCTCATGTCTGTAAATTGTATATTTAATTAATAAATAAAAAAGAAAATAACACACATGGAGCTACAACTGTGACCAGGCACACTGCCACAAAATACTTCTTTAATGAATTAAAATCATTTAAACTAAATAAATGATTATAAAATATATATGTATATTTATTTCAAGCTCAACTTAGTCAACACCTCTTACCATTTCACATTTTAATTAATTAGTTTATTTATTTTTACATTCTCCCCAAAATAAATAATTATACATGTAACAGACTGTCCTGTGTTTGATTTAGGCTATTGCCTTTTTGCATTCTGTCCCTGGGGAGTTACCTTGGAGGTGCCGTAAAGTGAGCTCTGTGTGTTGGTGTGCAGTGGTGCTGTTCTGCTGATTCACTGATTAAAGTGGAAGCTGTGGCTTATGTTCACTCTGGCTCCAAGCGTTTAATATTTTATTATAAATCATCTTATAAATCATCAGTTAGGCAAACCCAGAACTTTCAGATAGAACTTTTTTTTCAAACTTTGGGGTTAAATGTGATTGGAAGAAATCTTTGAAATGCTGATTATAATAAAACAACCTCAAATTAAATGAATGGCCTGGAGAGCCAACATTGGTTAGGATACAGTCATTCATTTACATTTATAGAACATTAGACATGAAAACAACATCCCACAGAAGACCACTGTTTTAAAACAATGGGAGAAGTAATCTACTGTATATCAAGGTAGAAAAGCATTACTCAGAAAATGAGGGCTGGGACCTTGATTTTTTTTTTAAAGGAGACATATCATGCTTGTTTCTCCTTTTCACTATGCCAGACTAGGATGCCTAAAGCATTTCTGCCCTCAGTACAAGTCATTTAGTTCCTTCATTGCCCCACAATTGCGTTCTCAAAATCCTCATTTTAGGCCATTATGAAGCTCTTGTTGAAACACTCGGTTCTCAAGATGACCTACAGTTACCTCGCAACGTCACAGCACTTTGTGCTCTGATTGGATAGGTCTATTGGGGGTAGAGCCAGCCTGTCCTTCTTCTTCTACTGTGTTTTCCGGCAGGCTCAAAGCAGCGACCGCGTATTGAGTCCCCCTACAGGCCAGAGCTGGTAATGAGGGAGAGTTAGCGAGGGAGCTTTATACCCCTGCTGGTGGATGTGTTCCTCGGTGACGGTTTTGTGGCTAACGGACATCACAGAGGAGGAAGTGTTTTATCAGATTACTCCAATAAAAAGAAAGTTACCTCGTGTCGTCACGACGATTTAAATCTCGCAGACATCTCGCAATGACCTATTTTCAGAGGCATCAAATCTCGTTCTAGGATATCAGAAAAAATACAATATCTAATTTTTTGAAAATTCAGGGGGTGTAAGGTCTTGTTTTCAAATTTATTATATTATATGTAAGTATTAAATCATGCATCAGCATGATATGTCTCCTTTAACCTTTAATTCCTCCCTAGGATGTAAAGGCAACATAGTGTTAAAAAAAAAACTCTGTTTTTCCACTACTGATGATCTACTGATGGAGCTGGTGTAGAAATTAAAGAATTTGTTTGAGTTTTGCTTGTAACTGTGTTAGCAAAACAAGCAGCAAGCTTGAATATCAACATGATTATTTGCTTGGTTAGGCAAAAACAGTGTTATTTAAATACTTGGGCATGACCACCAAGGGGAGCATGGTTGCATGCAAACCAGAAGCTAATCCAAAATTATGCATTTGATTAGCTACTCTTCATTCCAGGGCTGGAGTTTATATGAAAATCAATGTGAATAGTGTATTATTGGTATTATATAAACTTATTATATAAGTACTCCTCATAATCTCTGCACTTCTAGGGTAAAACTACACAAAAATTACTTTGGCATGACTGCACACTACAGTAATATTTGTGAAAGCTCTTCACTTTTCCTCAACAAAGCCACTTTGTTTATAAACAATTTCATTATGCAAAATATGGGCTGTGTAATTTCCCCACCAGCTGCTTAGGTCATCAACAAGCACAATAAGAAAACACTAACTTCATTAAAACTGAATAAAAATTAGTGATTTTGAGTGGAGTGATGATGACATGTCTGTAGTTGTGGATATTAAAGAATGTCTTTGTGAACCTGCGTACACAGAGGAAAGACTTTCACAGATGGAGACATGAGTACAAAGAGGAACAGGAAAAAATAATGGAAACTAAAAAGCAGGACACATTACAGGTTACCTGGTGATACAGATGCATGACCTGTGAGTCAATGCCCACAAACCCAGAGCCCTAATGCTCTCATGAGTGGGATCCTGCAAATACAATTTACTGTCACTGCAGAAGGGGGAGTCCTGATGATCATATTCAAAAAAATGAGCGAAAGACTGCAAAAGTCTGCATTAAGCAATGGAAGTCACTACTGTGTCTATTTGCTTTGCCTGGTTTTACAAACAGGATTCTACAGGAGTGGCCAATCTTAGATATTCAGGAGAGTTGGATTTATGTCAGTTTGAGCTCTGACTGCTAACTGACCCCACTGCAGCACTGACCTAGACAGCTCAAGAAGGGCAAGCAGGAAGTGGCTTTGTGAAAGGATATTTAGCCCATTTGTTGCATCACAAATTACTTCCAAACACAAGGGCTTTTTCAAGGAAAAGTGAAATGCTGTAAAGGATCTTACAGTAACATCTACATAAATATACTGACTAGCATCCATACACAAATAGCTTACCTCAGGACCAAAGCTAATCAGCTGCTTTATTGGCAATTATATTTACCCAACTTCAGATACCTGAACTATCTCTTTAACTCTGCCCTTTGAATAACTTTGTTGGGTGCCAGAGATGGGGACATAGAAAAATATTTACGTCAAAAGGAGTGCACAACAGCCTCAAGTACAATCAAAGTCTTTAGTTTTAGACTTGGTTTAAAATTGAGTCTTGATTCTGATTCTCCAACTACAGATTTAGAACACAAGTGACTGCTAAAAAGTGGAAAAGGGTCATATTCTATAACCTATTGAACAATGTGTTATTAAATGAAATACTATGCCAAGAAATGAAAACACTATAGAGACACATCAAGAACAGCCTTTGCATAAATCCCTGTTCCTCTGACAGCTAATAGAGAAGTGCAGAATGACGTGATTTATGGGATAGTAGAGATAAAAGTCTGTCCCCTATAGCCACTGCACATGAAAACAAGTGAAATGCATGTTGTCCCCAATTGTATCAACCTACTCCTCTCTGATCAGAGATTGACCAGGTGTAAAGAGACATATGCAGTGTTTGTGTGTGTCTGTGTGTGTGTCTGTGTGCCAGAGAGATAAAGAAAAGGGGTAGATGTGAGGTAGACCGCTGAGTGCAGGAGCTGTTGATTGTGTGTGAGAGCTTTGAGGAAGGCTGCAGAGAGCATCTATCTGTATCATTCACTCTAAAAGCCTGGAGAGATGGAAAGGATGGATGGGAGGACAAGTAGAAGTCAATAAAGAGATGGTTGGGATGGAGAGAGAGGAGGTGAGAGTAGTTCTGTGTGAAGATGACTTAGAGCAGTCTGGGGGAGGAGAGGAGGGGAGCGGGCATGGTGGTTGAAGAGAGAGAGAGAGAAAGAATCAGGTGCCAAGGGATAGAATAAAGTGGCGAGAGGAGAATTTGGCAGGGTGAGCATCAGAAGTGATAAACAGAAATGTGGTTTTAAGAAAGGCATAGAGAGAGGGAGCGACAGGGATGGAGAAAGAGATGAGAGAACTGTAAGTGAGTAAAGGGCCGAGCACAATGTACAGAAAAGGCAAATCATGACAGAATGGAAGGGGAAGAATATCTTTTACATTTACACAAAACCCTCGGCAGGAGACATTACTAACATTTGAAAAGCCTCTTTATGTGAGTATTAGGCATGTACCCTCCCCCTGGAAAGACATAAAATCCCCTTTTCCCCTCCAACATGTCTTAGTGTTGACTCTACTGAGCCCTTATACGCTCTTGTGTTTGCTAAGTCCTGAGATAGCCCAAGGTTACACCTCTGAAATACAGCTGAACTTCTTTTTTCCCTCACTTTACTTACTGCTGAGACAGGAGGAGGCAGACACTGGATTTGTCAGGTGATTGAGAGCAAAGACTCTCCCACAGTCTTGCTCCTTACACATCTGTGGTTCATGTGTAATGATCTGTGACATATGTTATATTTTCCTAGATGTAGGATTTTGAGGTTAAACACACATAAACATATACACTACACAGAGTATGGGCTCCACTGTATGTGTGTGTGAGTCAGTGGTCTTTTCATATATTTTACAGCCGTGCTTTCCACCTGCAGGTCAACCATCCCCTAATAACCCCCCCATTACAGTACAGCGAAAGACACACACACTGATGTTTTGGCCAACTTTAGCTAACATATAGGAAAAAGTAAGGCCACATTAAGCTAAGTTAGGCCATGCAGAACAAAGTTAACATCAGTTAGGCAATATGTACGTTCATACAGTATATGTGTCAAAAAACTTAACACATGCTTAAAAGTGTCTGATCAAACATGCTTCTGAATGCCAGCAAGAAAAAGCCTCCTCTTACCTTCACTAACCTCAATTACAGCTGCATTTTTCTGTGTTGGCAAAAATTGGGACCCTCACATAGTTAAATATGCATCAGCTCCGTTAGGTCCAGCTGGTTCCCCCTCAGACCCAGACTCCTGTCGTGCAATCGAGGCACCTTTTTGGGGACAGATGTCTTTCATCCTCTAGAATGGTACTGGTATACTGGGACTGCCTGCAGCTAGTGAAATGGCAATTACATCCTCATTATATGGCATTTGAATGATGTCACAATACACCAGCACATTTCTATCGACATTAGACATTTTGTTGACCTTTGAAGACAGCAAACTAAACCCCTGGAATGTACATTCACGCAAATTGATAGTTACTTGTCCTAATAAGTTATTATACATCTATGTGAATAGTAGCTTGAAGTCAACAGCTGTACAGAGAGTACCAGAATTAATTTGAGACCACAGATGCAGAGAAATTAATTATGTAGGTGGAAAATCACACATATGGACATGTATTTGTAGAGAGCCTTTGTTGTTGAAATTATAGTTTAGAAAACAACGAAGTTACTAAGATATTTTTCACAGCAAAAAAAAAGTCTCTCAGATTTAATCTAGATCAGTAAGAACTTTTAGTTTCTAGTTTACAGCTAAAGAAAATACCATCTAATAAAAGTTATGATCAAATATTCACTGCACTTGAAACTGAAAACATAGACCTTTGAATTTCATATTGCAGTCATGGTAAAAGCAAAAGGTCCCGAAAATATATATCAACACTAATAGGAAATCAACCGCAGTCATGCAGTATATCCTGTCACTTAAAGTTGTAGTTCTCCCATGATACTGTGACAAAGCATTTCAAGTTGCTCAGAACTGTTTTCTGCTTCACATCACCTGAGGAGCAGATCTTGTGGGTAAGGGCAAGTGCCCTCAGTCTGAGCAAACCACGGTGGGGACAGAATGTTACATAGATAGTGTACAGCATGTCAGCATTGCAAGTAATGAGTCTAATGAGATTGTTTTGGATCTCTGTTTCCATGTGATTACTTAAATCCTTCTGATACCTATTTCTGAGGGTTTTTTCTACTCTGTTACCCCCTTTCTGACTCTATCCATGGTCTCTCCACTATCAGCAAAGACATTGAGCCCAAAAAATAGCTTTGATATCTGGGGCAAAAACAACTGTGGTCTCCTTTTGGCAGAGAGTGTAGTGAGAATTTGATTACAGCTTATGCCACCCCTGTATGCCTGCCTCTACTCTTTCACCCAAGTCTCTCATGCTATACAGCATCTTCCCTCCAAAGAAAAATGTGAAAGGCCCAAAACTAAATATTTGAAAGAGGAATGCAACGGCTATATATTGTGTCAAAGCTTTAATATGTACTCATAGTTTTGTCTCTTATCTGGGATACTAACAGGAAGCGGCTGCTAACAGGCAAAGCAAAAACATATTTCAGCCACTAAGCCAAGGAAAATCACCGCAAACATTATCCATCTGCTAAAAATGCATTTTAGGTTCATCCATCCAGAGAGGGCCTTCAGATAGGTCAGAGGTCTGAGACTAAATCCTCAAATTTGTGCTGTGCTAAATGGAGCATTATGCAATGTTTGGCATCACTAACTGAGGGGTTTTGCTGAACATCTTGTCCTGTTGCTAAGCCTGCCAACAGCCACCAGCCAGGGAGAGAAACAAACTCTGACCCTCAAAGCACGCACACTCTCACTGAGAAACAGGGATGGACTCACATGCAGGGAGTGTGACGTTTCATACTGAACAATCATATAAAAACACACATAAAATGATGTACAGTTTGAATGTAATAGTAAAATTGTCCATAAACCGAATGGGTAATCACATAAACCGCAAAAGTCTGGATCCTGAGATTGATTTCCTTGATTATAAGTGTTTTATAAAATAAAACCAGGCTCTGTTAACCCCAGACAGACATATATCCAGAAACTTTATCTTGTTTGCTCAGTATTTATGAGGAAATTGATAATTTGGTGTACTTCTTTTTCCTCATAATTTTAATTCAATACTTCTATTTTATAGTCATTTCACTTCAATCAAGTCAATTTTTGTGTTTTTCTAAGTCTTGTCTGTATATTGAAACAGGCAAAGCTATTATAATGAAAGACACAAAAAAGTTATATTCAAACAACATCAATAAGGGGTTCTGCAGGGGAATTTCTTTTGAAAATATCAGAATTATCTTACATTTGTCTTTGTATATAGCAGGGCAGGTGGCTGTATTGTGCAAGGGTGTACTCAGGCCATCAAAACAAAGGTTAGAGGGGTTCATTTGAGCCAACTGAGTAATATGTAGTAAGAATAAATCAATCAACCTTGATTTTAAATAAGCCAGATCATAACAATGAAAACATGGAATGTAGGATGGATTCTGTGAAGGGTCTGGGGCAACTGTAGATGGACAGAAAAGGGATTAATAATCTTGTACACAGGAAATAGACTGGCAAACCTTGGTGTCGGCTTCCTAGAAATTGTCCAAAGTGGCAGATTCCTGGATAAAAGCCACACCCTTTGTCCAATATGGGAACAGGGGGCAAAAGAGAAATTTGCGTCAGCTTGTTCCTATCGCCGAGCAGAAGACTGCAGGAGTTGGTTTCAGCCAAAGCGCCAAACATGGTGGCATCAGCGTACAAAAGCCTGATTAGAAGGCACAAGTGTCTCCCACTTTTGCGAGGGAAAACAATGAGGGTTGGTAGCCAAAACATTCTTGAAAAGTAGAGGTGACAGGAAAGGAATTATGAGCATACTCATCCCATGGGAGGAGCTGGCTCCAGGAGGATGGGTTTTGGTTGTTCATGCAACAGAGGATGGGTTCGAGGTGCTAATTGACCCTTTACATTCAACCATTGCTTTGAGGATCATGGCCTGAAGATGGCTTAATTGTAGCTCCTATGAGGGTACAGAAAGCTTTCCAAAAGTTAGAGGTAAATTGGGGTCCTCTGTTAGACATCACAGAGGTAGGCAGGCCATTTATCCTAAAACATGCTGAATGAGGAGCTTAGCTGTCTCTCTGGCTGAGGGCAGTTTGGGTGTAGGATAAAATGTGCAGATTTAGAGAACCAATCAGCAACAGGAAGAACCACTGTGTTACCATCTGAGGCTGGAAGACCAGTGATGAAATTGAGAGTGATCTGAGACCAGGGGCATCGTGGGATGGGTAGTGTACAAAGTAGTTCTGCTGGAGGGCACTTGGAAAGCTTCCCTGGGGCACAACTGGGACAGGCAGCCACAAACTCTGCGACATCTTTCTGAATGTGGGGCCACCAAAACAAGACTGGCCAAGGTGCATTGGACTCCTGGATGGCAGGAAAGTCTGGATGCATGAGCCCGCAGAAGAAGAGACAGGCAAAGGGACAAATAGTTTTACCCTAGGTTCATTACCTGGGGATGGGTGTTGATGTCATTCAGTCCCCGGAAGTCAGTTCAGGATCTGTCTTTTTTCTCTATAAAGAAGAAACCTGCACCTATGCCTCGATAATGCCTACAGCTAAAGCATCATTATTATATATTATTTTATACATCTATTTATATATCTGTTCATGGCCTTTGTTTCAAGGATTCTCAAAGAGTTGAGCCTACCCTTAGGGGGTGATGTTCCTGGCATAAGATTGATAGCACAATTTTATGGTCTGAGAGGAGTAAAGAACGTGGCCCATGACTTGCTGAATACTGGCTTGAGGTCCAGATATTCATCTGGCCCCACGGACAGGTCAGGGAACTCTTCCAGTTGATCTGTAACACCTCCTGGTGGCAAGTTTGAGGGAAGATACTGTGACATACAATGAGTGCTCCAACCGAGAATAGAGTTGCTTTCCGAGTCAGTAACGGAGTTAACTTTAACTAGCCAAGGATGTCCCAGTATTATAGGTATTTGAGGTGAATCCATAAGATTCTGGCTTATCTTTTCACAGTGATTGCCAGAAGTCAGGAGAGAAACAAGATCCAGTGATATATTTTACCCTAGCTTGAGGCTTGCCATTAACAGCACGAGCTTGCAGGGCTCAAGAGGCTCCTCTGTGTGAATGTTCAATTGTTTGACCAGTGCAACACCAATCATACTCTCATCTGAACCTGAGTCAAGCAGCACAGCAAACTACAGTAGCTGGTTCCCCCTCCGTAGGGTGGCAGTTAACAAAAACATTTGGTAGGAGATTGAGAGAAGGGTAGAACACTCACCCGTTACTCCAATCCGACTGGTACTTAAAGGGTAGGAGGCAACGTAGTGTCCTGGCTGACCACAGTACTGACATGAACCTGTGGTGATTCTACGTTGTCTTTTAGCTTGGGATAATTGTGTCCAGTCTAGCTGCATGGACTCAGCTTTGAGGGGCTTGGGGATGAATCTAGTTTTGGTGATCTGTGGAGAAAAAAACTAAGGCCATCTTGCTAGCTTCTCCTGCCTCTGAGTAAGCCTAGTGTCCACATTGGTGGCTAGATCAAACTGAGAATCTAGCGTAGCAAGTCATTCACAGGTTGCTAGCTCATCCATAAAAGTCTCAGAAAGTCCATCAAAAAAGGCATCAAACTGGGCATCCACATACCAGAAATAGTTAGCAGCTACTGTGCAAAAATCAATTACATAATCAGAGACTGACGTGTCTGTAACAAGATCCATGCCACTCCTCTTCCACTGACAGACCTGCTGAAAACCCTCTCCATTTCCTGAGTAAAAGTTATTAGTGACATACAGACAGATGAATTGGCCTCCCACCTAGAAATTCCCAATTCTGCAGCCCTCCCATCCAGAAAAGTTATAATGGATGCAACTCAAGAGCGATCCCAAGGGAAAGTGGAAGGCTGCAGTTCAGAAAAGTTTTGAATTAGTTTTAGAGTAGAAGGGGAGGGAGTCTGAGTAGCCACTGTCAGAAGTTGATGGAGCTGAGCTGTGAGATTTATCTGTTTTTGTTTAACCTTTATTTAACTAGGTTAGTCCCATTGAGATCAGCAGATCTCTTTTCCAAGGGAGACCTGACCAAGAGTGGCAGCAAAACACAGTTTCAACAGTCATATAGACTCAATACAGGATAGGTGAAGAAAACGGTAAAAGTCACCAATTAAAACAGTGACATTCAGAAAGTCTGTATTCCATTGTTTTCACTGCAGATGTAAAGAAATTCAGGGACACCAAGTTTTGAAGCTTAAGTTCTGCAGATAATTCCATGCAGAAGGCGCAGAGAACCTAAATGCCTTTTTTCCCAATTTGGCTCAGACTCTGGGAACAACAATCTGTATAAAGCTCATTAATCTCAGGTTATGTAATCTGTCCTTCAAGATTAATAAGGAGGAAAGATAGTTGGGAATTTTGCTAAGAATGGCAGATGAACACGTACCAGCGTCCAAGCCAACATGTAACCTGAGATGACTGACATTGTTGAAAGGTGCCTGTATTGTGTTGCACAGGCCATGTCCCACCATTGGGTGATTAGAGTGGAGCCTTGCTTGTGCACTATTGCATAAAGGTGTTGAAATTTTGCTGGGTCCATGGTGGCCAGATCATACTGCCACAGTTCAGAAGAGACCCGAAAACATAATGAAATAATCAAAAACAGATTTTAATGGGAGAATCCAAGTGAAAAGTACAATCCGTTAAAAAAAAATCCCAAAACCAGAAAATTAGCCCAATCAGCTAATTTGCCAAGTCCAACAGGAAGTGATCAAGAAACAAGATAAGCAGGCAGAGGTCAAAATCCAAAAAGGTAAACTCACTGAAGGCTGGAAGCAAGCGGTCAGGAGCTCAAAGTATGATCTGGCAAGTGACAAGACAAACTGACCAGCTATTATACACTACTGTGGGTGATAAGAAACAGGAAGCAGATGTGAGTGTCCAGGCAGAGGGGCGTGAGCAGAGAAGAAACTGGAGGGTGGGGGTTGGGCTATCAGGTAGCTTCAGCAGTGTCCATGACAATCTGTGTGATTGGCCCCTCCCTCAGCTGACTTGTAGGCAAAAGTGTGGAAAATTGCCACATGACACAATGGTGCAAATCCTCTAAAATAATCCTGGATCCACCAACAAAATCCAATTTATTTCCTCCTTTTGCAATGACCAGCATTCCAGAAATGCCTTCAAAGTCAGTTGAGAACTTTTTGAGTAATCCTGCTTACAGACGAACAATCAGACAAACAAGAGAAAGTATATAACCTCCTTGGTCAAGTTAATAATGATAGATGATGTTACATTATTTCCGATGCGGGTTTATGTAGGATTAAACAGATGAAGCTATGCAGGTCCACAGCAGCATGCAATCCACACCATCAATCAAGAGCTGCTTACAAGACAGAAATCAGAGACAGTACTAGAACAAAAATAGAGGGACAATAGGACAGAGAGAGAGAGAAAGAGAGAGAGAGAGAGAGAATAGTTTCCAAAGTGTGTTACAGTAGGCAGCCAACTATCAACACAGAAATGTGTCATGATTCAACACTACATTATGCTTGTCTGACACAAAATGCAACACTAAGCAGAGTGAGCTAAAGAGAAGAATCCAAGTGCTGATGATACACAAAAAAAACAAAAATCATTTCTGGAAGTTTTCCCTTGACTCCTGATTTCCATGCAGATAGTCCTCTCCTGGATCAGACACAGACATGTAGATCCACTGTCTCTTGATGTCAGATTACACAGATGATTTGTAGCCAAATGTGTTCTTTGATGACAGGAGTGGCACCTGGCGTGTCTTTTGTTGCTTTAGCCCATCTGCTTCAAGATCTGTCATGTGAATTCTCAAATGGTCCTATGCAAACCTTGGTTGTAAAGTGTGGCTGTTTTAGTTACTGATGTCTTTCTGTCATCACAAACCACTCTGGCTACTTTCCTCTGACATCAATAAGGTCGATTTTTTAACCAGAAAACTGCCACTCACTGCATATTTTTTCTGTTTTAATCGTTCAGTGTAAACCTAAGAAATGTGACAATCCCAGTAGATCAGCATTTTCTAAAATGCTAAAGATAGATCATTCATACAGAAAAAAAACACATTTCCAAAAAAACACAATTTAGACTTCAAGTTCAGAAGAGATTATTTTGCGGCTAAAGCATATCTGAGGTTCTTCGTACATGCCATCATTATACTGTGCATTACGCAAGGCATATATTTTTAAGGTGAACATCAATGCAAATGAAATGTTGTGAATTTAAATTAAATTATCTACACTTAAATGTTATTTTGAAATATACCTCAAAAAGTGAAGCAAGAGTGAGGAACCAGTCTTCTTCAGGGTGTTGTCTTCTAGGAACACCCACTTCATGGTCTGTCTTTGACTTAACCAGTCTCACAGAACTTGGTGATAAACTGAAAATGGTACCAAAGATGGCACCTGCAATTCTGCTGTCACTCTGTGTACTGGAACACCTGCCTCCACTTGCAGGGGCATTTTGGCACATTTATTGGGGGCCCCACCCACATGTTCAGCTGTGTTTCTTGTTCCAGGAATGCATGGTCTTAACAGGTTTTACCCAGTTGTGCAGGTAAATATTCAGGCTTCCCAATGTCATAAAATACCAATTGGCATTTTAAAAAGGGAGAAATACATTTCCAAATGTTTTTATGAGTACATATTAAAACACAGTTTATCTCAAAACCTACTGTATGTTTTGCCAAGGCCTTGATATGTTTTCAAGGGTGCAGTTAAACAATATCCTCTCATTTGGTTACAGCTGAAGACAATTTTCAGTTAAATTCTTGAAATTTCGACTTATTCTGATGTTCTCTTACTGGTTTTACTATAATGAGTTAATTACTCATTATCTAAAATGTAACTAGATTTAGTTATCATCATGGGACACCCCCTGTGTTACCTCACGACAACATATTCAATTTAAAATATCTCGACTAACCCAATTCTGCGTGTAATTGCAGAAAAAGTTAACAGTAAAATATATGGATGCATATGGGTTTCTGTGAAACCCTTAGGACGTGAAAATACATGGAGGGATATAAATATCTTGGTATCTGCCCTCTCATATTCAAGTTAATACAGCTGCTGGATTTCCATATACAGTAGATTACCAGCACAGATTGTGACAAGAACAAAGTACTCTTGCTGCACCTATTTGCTCATTTACATTTTTCTGCTCCAAATTCAATAAGGCCAGTGAAAGTAAATAATACATTTTTATATACTGCGCGATTCCTATTCATTAGAGCAAATCCCTGTGTTGCAACTAGCGAGGGATACTGAAGTGCTAATGGATAATAAATCTATATTTAAGGATATAGGAGAGTGGAAATCCAATTTGTGTCAGGGCTCTCCACCCGATCCCCACTTTTATCCCCATGTGCGCCTGGCTGGAGGAGTAATCGGCTTTGTGTAATAAAATGATGATGATGACTTTATCTGACATTTGTTAAAGGAAGAGGCCCAGATTTTCTGTAGGTTTGTATTATCAGTGTCTAATCCAATGAATTAATCCTCAGATGGAGTGAGACAGAGTGAAAATGTTGTTCCTCGGAGTAAACACGTGGGTTATATTGAGGTGAATGCAAGAAATGTGTTTGCATAGAGTTGTGTGTTTGCTTTTATTAATGTATATGTGTGTGGGTGGTTGGATGTTGGGGGGTCCGTCTGTGCTCATGTGTGAGGGCTTACATGCGCTCACCATATTCTCCAAGCTCCATTCCCTCTTACCTCCATCACCTACAAAGTGGAGGAGTATGATTACATACCTCACCTGCGAGGTCAACTTGATCACCATGGAGATCCCTGGAGGAGCAGAATACAGAAAAAAAACACCTCTAAGAGAAAGACAGAGAGACCACAAGATGTAGTTTGCTCGACTACAATTGCCCCAAAAAGCACTCTTTCTGATGAATCTCAGCTGATCTGACCTAATGATCTGAACAACACACATCAAAACCTATGCCTCATCGCCCACAGCACACGCCAAATCCCAACCCATGTCATGCGTCCCCTTTCGCTCCAAATCCGCCGCTCCCTGTACTGCATCTCATGATGTAGAGCTCCACTTGTGCTTTCACCAGGACCAGATTCAATTAATGTGGCTCTGAGTTAAGTGGGCCCTCAGGGGTTAAGGTCTGTCATGTCAGATGGATCTGTTTGCGTGGAGGACCAGAAGAATCCCACTCCCATCACTCGTCCTGTGGAGTGGAAAGGGATGCCTCAGAGCCCAACTCAGTATTCCCTACACAAGCCTTCATAGCTCGTAGGAATTTGATCTCAGAACCTTCAAGTCTCATATAAGGAGATCTCAGCACCTCTCTCTTCCCAGCTGGGTTAGAATTTTCAACCTGCTTTGAGGCTGCAGCTAAGAATTAAATAGCCGTACTGTCAGTGAGAAACAGCTCCGACTGATCAGAGAGTGCATACAGAGTAATAGCTGTAAATGATTACTCATGTATGAAACATACATGTTTGTATAAACCCACTTAATAATTGAGCACCCTCTATGGTGAAATGTTTAATAATTTGACACTCTGATAGCATGAATCCTTGTTTCTTTCATTATAAGACAGTGTGTGTCACAGCATGTAAATGAACTGCAGTGTGATGTAACAGTTAGTGAAAACAGCTCTCTTATCATCCAAGACCAGGCTAATTGACGAGAGCTTGTCTGTAGGATTCCAGAGATTACTTGTTTGTGAAAGCCCCCTCTTTTGTGCAACACGCCGATCTTCTCACACTCAGAAAAGCGCCAGCAGCAGCCATCAGAGTAAAAAGCCTGTCACACAGCGAGACGGGGACACCAGTGAAGTATCAAGGGGCAGGAACCCACGCGTTTTCTGTGGAATGGGGGAGGAAAGCATAGCCATGTTAGTTGGAAAAGGAGAATAATTGTTTCCACCTGCTGCACTGTGTATAATCTATAATTTTCAGACTAAATTGTACACCTGGTATTTCAACATGGAAGAAAAACACACAGTAACTCCCCAGCTTCTGTACATGTAGCTGTGGTGTGAATTTAGATATAGAAAATCAGATATGATGCACCAATCACAGAGAACCTTTAAAAATACCATATTTTGCATGAGGTCAGGTTGAAATATTGAATTTTGATGACCCCCAATCTTTGTTCACATTTGCTAAACCTTCTAGTTTTCATGTATTCAGTACCACTGATTGGGATTCAGCTCTGCTCTGGGCTTACCAACCCAAGCCAATGAGTTTAAACCACTAACATAATAATGGTATATCTTTTTAAGGAGGAGCCAATAGCACTGTAAAGGGGTGAAGGGGGTATTAGAGCCCTGACCATATCTACTGTGATTATACTGTTTATTTGTGGGGTTGTTTAGTTGTGTGAGGAGTGGGTGCTCTGTCAGCAGAAGGATCTTTGGCTGCATTTAGGCCTTTTATGATTGGCTGGGGAAACAAGTTAGGCAGAGAGAGAAGCAGCCCTCCCATTGGTCTGAGAGCTGACAGCCATCAGTTCAACAAGCCTTAGCCAGTACACAGACGAAACATTTTCTGCATTCATTTTCAGCACCTCATTGCTCTCTGCCTCCAAACTATTCTGTCTAACTCTGTTAACCTTGTAATTGTCAGTATGTAAATTTGAGTATTAGTTTGTTTTTGGGTTGTTCCTTAGTTTGTGTGCATTCTCTAGGTATCTTTTGTTTCGACTGTGTGTTTTTAACACTCATTTTTCAGTTTGATTTGTATCTGTTGTTTGGTTTTGGTCTGCTCTATCATAGAAGAGAAGGTATCTTAAACACAGATGAGCAAAGAGCACATAAAACCAAAATGCCATTAAATGGGGCTTAACCAAATTAATGTAAGACATGGGAAAACATGGGAAAACATGGGAGAATGCCTGCTTCTTTTTTGTTTGTGTGGGTGGTTTTTTTTTTTTTTTTTTTTTGTTATTTGTTTGTTTTTTAAACAATAAAATAGGTTCACCCAGGCACATTGTACCCCATCTATAGAATTTGGTGGCCAGCCTAGGCCCTTCACTGCATGTCTCTCTTGTGCCCCTTTTAGCTGTCTTTCTCATTTTTCTTAGCTTGTTTTCACAACAACAGCCTTATTATTTTGTTCTGAATGCACCAAATCACACAGACAGGGCTGTTCTTTCTTTAAAAAGCCACCCCCAATCGGGTAAGGAAACATTGCCATGACTACCTACCTCAGTCTGCATTATGGACAGTTATTTAGTACAAACAAAATGAATCACTGGAGCCCACAACAGGTCCTGATCTGCTGATGAGTCCGCGAATTATGTCAGCATGTTGCTGGTTTTATGGTATATTATGCCTGAGCTCCCAGAGTGACCCTTTGGAATCATGATCTGTGGTATTTTACTTTCAGTTGCTTTCAAAGTTGCCTGGTATTATTATAATTATTGCTTCTGCTTCCTATACTATTATTATATACTAGGCCAGTATAATAAGTTAAGTCATCAACCTTTTAATGGCGGCTGTTGGGTCTGTTTTATTGTCTCTACAAATAAAGCACTAAAGGAGCCAATCAGAAGCAAGCCAGGAAGACTACCTCCTTCAAAATAACTTGGTGCTGTTATGTTGTGCTGAAACAAGGTTTGATAGATACTGTACCAAAGATAGGAGCACCTTCTTTAGTCTGAACAACAGTGTGAAGACTGCTTAAAATAAACAAAAAGAAACTGCACAGTCATATAATAGGATTTTCACCTACACACACACATACACACATATATATATATATATATATATATATATATATACAGTATATATATCTATATATATATATATATATATATATATGTATATATATTCACCAGTGTTTTAAATATAGTCTTAGGAGTTATGTTGCATTCATGTTTTCTTTTCCTTTCCGTGCTATTCTAATGATGCTTCAGAAATAAGACTGACTTGAGAAGAGGTTACAAAATGAGTCAACAATTGATTATTTTAGTCAGTGGGAGTGATATTGTCTTATTTCCAAGGAATTTTTGGTGCTTGTACTCTTAAGGTTGATAAGGTCAACTAATGATGCTGTAACAGAGCTTTTCCACTGTATTGTCCAGTTAGGGTGGTCAGGTGGTGGCTGATGTGGTCATCTGAGGATATAAAGATGAAAAGCCATACCAGCTCTGGAGACAGGGATGGTCTTAAAGATGTCTGGGCTGAACAGGTGATGAATCCATGTGGTTTTGTCTCAGTGGTGCCTGAAAATGTCATCTGAGGTGGCTGGGATGAAGAGACTGACTGTGGAGGGTTAAAGATAATGAATTGACCATATGAGACAGTCACATGTTAAAAAGATAGCAGACATATGATTGGCTAACAGGGAGTTGACATGAACAGCCAAAGATGACAGGATGAAAATGAGTTAGCAAGCATGGAGGGGTGCATGACAACACTAAATAAAGTCTGTCTGACTGAACCTTTTTTGTCCCGTGCCAGTGTTACCACCTATCGCGGGAGATTTTTGGGAGGACTTGGGATACTACTCACTTCTAATTTACACTTAAATAACATTAACTCCACTCAAGCTGGGCTTGAAAGAAATCAGTATTTAATAATCACAGCAGTGAGAAAAAAAAAAACCCTGCACATTTAGAAAGAAACGTTCAGTTGATGTTCATTTCACATCAAAACATACACACTCTTAGTGCCAGAGGAAATAATGTCTCTTCAAATGATCTCATAAGATCTCACTTAATTTGGTAGGGCAGGGGATGAAAAACAAAATAGAGACTGGCTAAATTAAGCATATTGAAGAGTTATGAAGAAAATCTCGTGCAAAAGTACTTGCAGGTTGCAGGAGAAAAATGGAGATGAGAATATTTTGTCTGTCAGCATCAGAGTACTGGTTAAGATGAACCTGAGGGTGAAAATCTACTTTTGCTGAGAAACAGTTGCTCTTGCACTGTTCACTTTATAATACTTACTTTAGGTTATTCTACTGTACTGACTTTATTATTATTGTACCCACTTATTTTAAACTGTGATTCTTTAAATTGGGCCATTAACTCTAAGTCTATGAGCATCTTAGTGGTTTTAACCATGTATCTAAAAGGGATAGTATACGACTTTTGAACTGGGGCTGTATCAGACATGGCATTAGCCTTCGATTCACATTTATACTTGGAATACATGGAATAATTCATAGCTTTACAAACTATAAGGAAAAACCAAAGGAGTCATACAAAATTTTATCAACAAAGTGAGTATTCTGCATTTACTGATTGCTTATTTGTTATGAAGTACCTGTTTTTGTGGCCAGTCACAAAATTTTTTGAATTTCATAGACTTGGTGGAACAATCTGCAACAATATAAAGCTCCTCAGTGTAAAATGTGAAGCTCAGTGGGGTTTGTTGTTTGGTCAGAATTTCCTCTGGATCATAATTCCTTTCCATTCATTTTTAAAGGTGCAATGAGGAGAATCTATTACCGGCGACATTAAGACTCTGCTACCCATGAGCACGTGCAGTGACTGTCGTAATGCTGCCTTCCAGTAACCTCATTACTGGGAGTGACATCATCTCCGACTTATCGGCGATCCAGTTGAAGTCAGAAAAAAACATGCCGATCTACCAGGCTATTGTTAGCTGCTGTTAGCATGCCCTGCGTTGTTGTTCACAAATATCACATGAAGAATGTGATTATCACTATGGCAGCATTTTTGGATAAGTCTAACAATACTATGTATACAGCTGATCTAGAGCGACACACCCCAGTCAGAAGTGCAAATAAATTGATTATTACAGGAGTTAAATAACTGTTCACACTGGGGGCATCCATCTTCGATTGTCAACTTGGGGTGGCGAGGTTTCACTCAGTTCCCAGTAGGAAATTCTGACTTTGGGGGCCATTCCAGCTGCAGTTTCCTACTCGAAACTTGGAAATTCCTACTTATGACTACAACTGGAACGCACCAAAAGACGTGACCCAAACTAAAGCGTGTGTTTGTTGTGATGCTAAAGAATGCAGCTCGGACCTTCCTCAGAACTCTGCATTGCTTTACAACTTCTTTTTCAACCACTTACAGGATGCAAAGCGACGAGGTAATGTATCTCTTCCTAGTTACATAGCGGCAGTTTTTGATGTGTGACAACAAGCAATTTTTGGAAAACTTAGTATCATGGTTTTGTAGCCAGCTATATATCGCTTTTTACAGCCCGGTGCTCTAAGAGGTGTCCCATTTGCTCTATTTTTGAATGTCTTGTTCCCAAAGTTGAGTATCCAGGCCAGTCCAGCCCTGTCCGACCCGACCGCGAAGCTAAGGAATAGCATTTATAGATAACCTATTTTGATGCTATAAAACTCATCTTAAAGTGTGTATTTTGATCAGACATATATCTAAAAGTGAGACTTTTCTATAATTACTTAGAAACTCCTCACAGTCCCTTTAACAGACACACAGGACACTGCAAAAAAAACGTGATGGTGTCCAGGTTCAAGTACTTTTTTTTGTTAAAGATTTAAAAATATATTAATATCTTTTCCCATGCTATTGATTTCATCCAAATCCATCCATTACTTTTTGAGTTATTTTGTTCACAGACAGACAGACAGACAGACAGACAGACAGACAGGCAGGCAGGCAGACAGACGGACAGACAGATGGACAAACTCTCCCAAAAACATAACCTCCTTGGCGGAGGTAACAATCGGAAACACGAGTCACACACATGAGTGTACAAGTTATACGTCAATAATAATTTAAATCATTAGTTAAAACTGACTTCAGTTGTATGATAGATCTATTTACTGTTCTTAAATAACTGTATATTTTGTGATTACCTCCACCAAGGTTATGTTTTTGGGAGAGTTTGTTTGTCTGTCCGTCTGTCCTTCCCGTCTGTGAACAAAATAACTCAAAAAGTAATGGACAGATTTTGATGAAATTTTCAGAGATTGTTCAGCATGGGAAAAGGAAGAACTGATTCGATTTTGGTGTTGATCTGGATCACCGTCTGGCCGCCATGGCAAAAAATGTGATTTCTGTGAATAACTACTGAACTAAAATAGATATCATTATGAATCAAATTGCTCATGGTATGTTTTCATGGCCAAGGAATCTAAATATTTCGATGAAATAAAGGTAGGACTATTATTTCTGGTCAAAATCACAATATGGCTGAGTACTGTGGCGCTGGCGGAGGTCTGCGCTCTCCGAGTGCTTTTCTAGTTTTCCATGCAATAGTTTTGCTGTGTTCTCTTTTGCATGCTTAATACACATCTGTCAGCATAATTATCTGTGACATTCATTAGTATGTATTCGAATATAAAAAATGAAGCTCTGCTTTGCGTAAAAAGGTTTTAACATGTGAATAAACACATTACGGGAATAGGAGGAGTGTTTCAAAATCTCCTGACATTCAATGGTAGAGGTGTGCTGTTGCACATCCTTGTGATTTAAATTCTGTAAAGGTTGTGTTTTGGTCTCCCGGATGTGTGTTAGTGTCTTTAATATGTCCTCAAAATAGCAGAACCACTCTGCACAATGGACTTTAGACTTAAGACTAGGTAAAAGGAGTTTAATGCACACTTGTTTTCTAAATTCTCAAGGTAGGAACACACCAGCTCTGTGCCTGACCATTCCTTGTTTTCAGACTCAAATATGAGCACATAATCATTTGCTCTCTGAGCAGCATGAGGATTGGACATAAAAATGACACATGCAACAGGCAGAAATTAAAGAAGACGACCATTCTACACGCTTTTTGCTGGGAATTTGTTCGGGCCTTTTCATCCTGTTTTGACCATGTCAATTTCAGAGGCTGGATGAAAGGTGATCAACTGAAGGATCAACTGAATGATTGGAGGTCTCAGCCATACAGCAAATAAATCTGTGGTTGGCATTTGCACCATCACAGACTCAAGATTTCCTCTTAGAGTGTCTGGAGGGATGAATTAGGTGTTAATGGGCCCAAAAATTCCTGCTGTCACAACTCATCCTTAGTATCTTTAAATAGACACTCTAAGGAGAATGTGATCCCTGAATAAACAGTTGGAAAAGAGAAATTATTGAAATTCAAACCCCCATCCCCCAAAGGAAAGGAAAATATTTTCATTTTATCTTTGGCCCACTTTCATAACTGTAAAAGACATCTTTCCTTGTCATTTTCTCAAAGTGACTAAAAAAGGTACCTGCTTCCAGCTGAACCACGGGCCCAAACCTCTGCCAATCAGGTAGTAAAAATAGTAATTTCAAAATAAACACAGTCAATCAATGTTGCTGGCTGCTTCATAGGAGATTGAAGTTTCTTCTTCACCATCTCTCTCTTACACTCCAATCTTTCTTGCTCTCCCTTTCATTCACTTTCTTCCTCTCCCTGTGGGATTATGTGTCTTTAACTATACTCCTTACTTACTAATTAACTCAAGTGTGGGGTATAGAAATGGTATAGAGGGATAAATGGAGCCTCATTAACACTTGTCTCTTTGTGCATTCCCTTCTCCACACTGTACACTCTCACAAAAACAAATGCTAACATCAGCATGTTAAAACCTGCACGCTTGCCTTGAAAACAGAGAGTAAGAAAGGGTAGCTTCTTAGCCAAGAATGACAACCAAAGATGCACTACAGTGATTCCAGCATGAGTGTCCATGCCTGCTGGCAAGCCTTTGGAAAAGGTGGGGGTGGGGGGTGGTTTAGTCATAAAAAGAGACAGGATACTCTTGCTGGCATTGTATTTCTCTTCCATCTCTCTTTGTCTGCTCTCTGCTCAGCCTTTTATTCATGTATTTCTCTGTCCATTTACTCCCCCCACAAGGGCAAATCAAGGCAAGGCTGCTCACTTATTGAATTAACAGCTATCGGGAAGCATTAGGCAAAGGTCCCCCGCCTGATTTTCCACTCAATACAGGGACAACACACAGAGGCAGAGGCTACAGCTTGTGGTCTGCTTGGTTGGTCAAGTCTGGCTAGCCATGAGGCCAAGGGTTGGAGCCTGGAGAAAAGGTCAGGGCTAGGGTTATAATTGGACATGCAGCCTCAACAACCCCCACACACAGTGTCATCTCATGGGTGGGCACAGTAAGAGTGCCAGGGAGCAACACTGTGCCATAGCCAAGTCCTAGGAGAAAGGGCACAGATCTGGGCTGTGGGCTGCTGGTTGCATCTTATCACAGCCTGTGCTCTTCAGTGTGACTCACAGCATCCAACCTTGCCTGAGGACACACTGAGGCAGGAAGAGCATGGCTGGACTGGTGTCACACAAGCACATTCATACATACACTCACAAATACAAAGTGCTGGTTTAGGGCAAGGCCTCATTTGGAAGCTTCAAAAAGCAGTGACACCATAGCAACAGCTGCCTCATTAAAAAAAGCCATTGGTGGTGGCCAGTGTCTGTGCAGTTTTTCCTCTTTGTCTATTTTATCCTGCCTTTGTTTCTTTTTTTAATAATTACATGATTATTTTTACATTACACACAGGCTTTTTAAGACATTTTAGGCAAGGACTTCAGTATACACATACCTAAAAGTGATATTCAAAACATCCATATTGCCTTCCACCATCATCTATTAATTTCTCACGTCACAGACTGTGATTTTTCATGTATCCGTATATACCTGTTGACCACTGCAGTAGCAAGCCTACTGTGACTTTACTGACAAAGAAAAAAAAGTTCAGATTACCAAAAGCAAATGCTTTATCTTCCTGAGCTGATCTGGTCAAATTTGCAAAAGAAGAAATGTCTGCATACAACCAATCACAATGTACCATTTCATAACACAAGTCCAGATACCTGTCATTTGCAGGCACAGGACCCTGAGCAATAGTTTGATTGTTCTTCCTGTGCATGCTTGGTGTTTCTCATGATACTCTGACTTTTCCACCAGATGCAAATATGCTTGCTAGGTTATCAAGGTTGTCTCTATATGTAAGGCAAATAATTGTTCAGATGCCACGTCGGGATTTTCCCCATGTTTCCATAATTTTTGAATGTGATAAGCACCTATCTCCTGCTCCTTTATCCCAAAAGAAACAGGGGGTACAGATAATAGATGTGGACCCAGGGCAGATTTGACCACATGTGTAACCAATAGTGGAAGTGCCAGTATTAAGAAGTAGGCTAGTCAATAGTTGCATTTATTGTAGTTTTCTTGTAGCCATTATAGTCACAAAAACAACATAAAAGACTTATGAATCAGTTAAAAGTCACTTTTGGCATGCTTAGAAACAGAAAACTTGCGAAGAGTGACCAGTAATTGATGTTACTTTTTACAGACAGTGATCTAAATGCGAACAGCATCTTTGATGTCCAGCTATCCTTTCAACATTCTCTGTTGTTTTTAACAAAATGTTAAAATATGGTCGTTAGACATGTTTCAATGGAGTCATGCACAAAAAAAGCATCTGTGAATTATTTTTCTCTTTTTAATATTTGAACCATCACTAGTTTTCTAACATTAGCATTAGCTCTTTCAGTGTCTCTGTTGCAAATAAATAAAATTATACACAGTCAGGCATGACACTGTGACCATCAGCCTAATATTGTGTGTTGGTCCCTCTTTGGTTCTACACAGAAAGCTATAATGCACTGTGCATTCTGACACCTTCCTATCAGATCAATTACCTTCCTATTTGATCAACACATAAGCCAGCCTTTGTTCCGCATGTGCATCAATGGACCTCGGTGGCCCATGACTCTGTTGTCAGTTAACCACTGTTACTTCCCTGAGCTGCTTGACATAGAAACTGTACACATCAGACAGGGAACACCCCACAGGAGCTGCAGTTTTGGAGATTCTTCAACCCAACTATCTAGCCATCAAAATAAGGCTCTTGATAGAATCACTTAAATTCTTACACCTATATTTTCTGCTTCTAACATATCAACTTTAAGGAAACATACATGTTCAATTGCAGTCTGATATAATTCCATTCACTTGCCTGTTAGTGGTTATCATGTTATGCCTGATAAGTGTACATACAATATATGCTCTTGAAAGAACTACAAAGGTAACTTCAAAAAACTTTCACTCAATAACTTAGTCAGTAAAGTATTGTTATCATGAACACTGGCAAAAAAATCAATGGAAATAAGTGATGGTGGTAAGTCAAACCACTTCATTGTAACTGCAGCAGACTAACTGTGAAGGGATCATAAAGAATTGTTATGTTGGTAATATTAATTTCTTTCAGCTATTAAGTCTTTGTTTCGTAGCACAAAGCTCTGCCTGAGTCAGTGAGCCTATTTTTCAAATCCCACGGCCTGTCAGAAAACTTGATTTAATGGCTCACTATTCAACTTTATGAACACATTTTCAGACCAGAACTGTTCTCCCCTCTGCTCACCTCCTGTCCTCTTTCTCTGTTTCTGTTGGTATTTGACAGAGTGCAACCAGAAAAAAGTGCAAATAAACATCTCAAAACAAAAAACTGCAAGTGATAAGTCAAATTCCTGCATTTTTTCAACAACATAATTATGTTCTTTATCTTGGAAAATCTGTCAGTTCTCTTCTTTTGTGATAAAATGTTGTATTTGTGATTGTAGAAATATCATTCCTTAGGGAGCTGGACCATCTATCTTCCTTCATATGAAGCCAAGGCTGACAGCTGGTAAGGTAAGAGTTTTGAAAAAAAAAAAACTTAAAAACTATGCCCCAGAGGAAGACAAAAGTCCTTTGAAGGGCACAATGTCCTGTCCAACATGGGTGATATTAAAGCTAGGGTTGGTAATCTGATTTAGATACACTTTTTGTAGTACTGGTTAAAAAGGTTTCTTTGACCAGATGGCAATCAATTCATAATGTGATATTCATAATATCCGCTATCTACAGCAGGAATAAACCTAGGAAACACCAACAAATCACATCATAGTAGCCCACATTTTAAACCAATCAAAACTTGTTGCAGTTCTGCCCGCCTCCTGCGCATACATTTTGCCGGCATGCACAGACTCTGATTCAGTGCGTGTAGCAGAGCTGACAAGGATCCAAGTCCCTGGAGAATGCTTACCTGTCAAGTTTTGGCTTTGAAAATAAGGGAAGCCCACTGTGAGCCATCCCACAACCCCAACCAAGCTCCAGTACCCCTCACATTTTAAGACAGGTGTACAAGAAATCTAAAATAAACATTTTGTTTTTCTTGGTTTGTTCTGCTGTAGGCTCTAATCTTCCAACAGCTGCCACCCAGGCTACTGCTGGTGGCAGTTCTCACAAGGCTTTTTCTCCTTCTTTGGTTTTACGTCAGTTTGCATTAGGGGTGAAACGAAATTTCGTGCCACGAAATTTCGCGAAATAAAAAATGACTAAATAAAATTCAGAGACGCTCAAAATAAAAGGACGAAATAAACCCCCCTCGCCTCCCGTAGCAAAGCACTCGCTGCAATACGGCGACGCTCCTTCATCAAATAAATCAGTTGTGTGGACCTATTTTGGATTCTCGGGTAAAAGACAAGAGAACAGTGAGAAGATTGTGGACAAAACAACAACCATGTGCAAAATATGCCACTACAGTTCGCCATACACGGCGGCGAGTACAACTAGAACTGAACTGCTGACAGGCAGCGGCTGTATTGTGACGTCCGTCGCAATACAGCTGCTGCCTGACTCGCGAATACCTGCTTTTAATTAACAGTCACGGTGGGCAGTGCCCTCGCCAACTACAATTTTAATTCACGAACAAAACAATGAGAAGTAATCTCTTAACCTCCTGCTAAGGGATCTCTCCCTCTTTGCTAACACACACTAACTCTCTCCTCTGAACTCTGACCCGCTCGCCCCGCCTACCTGGCCCCTTCACTGACCGTCAATTTATAGGAAACATTAAAATCCACACTGATCACATAAACAGTAGAACTGATACTGTATGTTTGTGTAAGTCTGCATAAAAAACAATATTTGATTTTTGCATTGAGTTGACAGAATTTGATCATACTTGAAGATCAGAAGTATATGCACTGTTATAGGCTAAATATTATAGTTCACAGTTCAGACATTTATAGATCTAAACTGCAGCTCTGAGGTCTGCTATTTGTTTTCCTTTTCATTCAAGAATGTACTTATCCTGATTGTTAAAACAACAAAGCACTTTTTATTGAGATTTGATGTTTGTATTTGCACTGTGGTCTAAACAAGGGGAAAAACTTAAATTTTGCATTTTTTTCAAAGAACATTTATTTTGCACTGATGGAGCAATATTTTTTGTATGTCTGCATTAGGAAGAAATTAAAGAAAACGCGATTTTTACACAACTTCCCACCATTGGAGATTTTCCTTAATCTTTTTTTCATATCGTGAGTATTTCGTATCGTGAGCCCTGTTTCGTATTTCGTATCGTTTCGTGAGTTGACCATTTCGTTGCACCCCTAGTTTGCATCCATCAGTTTGGAGCATTACCACCCCATTCAGGCTAATGACAGGGTTCAGTTTGGAGAGGCAGAGGAATTTTTTTTTATTATATAGTCCCACGGGAGATTTACAGGAGAATACTAACATGGGAAGATGTTGGGGAAGAGGATGAAATAAGTAAAATATGGTAGTTTCATGGCCAAAACAGGAGACTTGACAACTATGTGGAGAATGGCAGAGGAACTACCCATACCCCGATCAACATCGGGCTGTGAGTACTAACTAACTTTACCTTTTTGTTTTTTTAACTTTACTATGATAATGTTCAGGTGTTTTCTTACCACTGACTGAGACATGACATGGTGTGTTGAAAACCATAAATGTTGTGCTGGGGGCCGGTTAGGAGTTGAATCAGTCCTCTGGTTGTGAATCAACAGCTCTCATGCATGTGAGAGGGGGGGCATCATTTTTGAGGTGGGGTGGGAGGGGCTTGGTGCAGAAGCCAATCAACGATCGTATAAAAAAAAAGATAAGAAATATATATAGGAATAAAATAAATGGAGGAAAGGAACAAATAAAATTAGGTTGGAAAGAAAAAGCAAGACAAAAGAATATGAAAATGTAAACAAATGTATTCAATGAGTGCTCAAAACACAAAGCTACACTCAGATGCAGTGAAAGAGCTGTACAGATGTGCAGTGAAAGGTATTATCAATCAATCAATCAATCAATCAAACTTTATTTATATAGCATTTTTCCTAATATTCCTATTATAATGCAATCAAAGTAATGGTGTCGTATGAACAAGTAAATAAATTTCAATATTTACAATGCAGTGGGTTCTAAAAAATCCTTGCTGAGGGGGCCAAGTATAAACAACCATGTCAGGGAATTTTCCTGAAAAACATAATCCTGATAATTCCATGGTTGCATGTGTAAAAAGGGATCAAGACAGATGGTCACTGGTCCTAAAAATCACCATCAATCAGAGGACCTCTGTGTGCTGAATAATGGGCATAATTCATTCTCACAGGATTTAAATCATAAGCATACTCTGTAATTACGAGTTATCAGAGGTCTACAAAAGAGGAACGGTTACTGTGAGGAGCAGTCCTGTCTTATACATTTGCTTGAGCTTCTGTTTGTGCATGAGCAAGTAATCTGTGCCAAAGCCCACCTCCTCTAGACGTGCCAGGACCAGGGAAGTGTGTTGTACTTAATAACAGCACACAGCCCTTACACTACACAAACAAACTAAACTTAAGGAGGGCAACATGTCTTGAGCATGGCACAGAATGTCTTGTTTGAGTGAACTCCAGGTCTCCCATAGTGAGTGCTCTATCCACAAAGTTTGCTCCAAAGTTAAAGCACGAGATTCTTAATAAAAGCCTAACAAAGACTTGTTTTTCCCCTCATACAGGTTAGCGACAAGCCAGGTTACTATTTTTTTGTGCTCGGTGTATCATCAGGGGTTTGGTATTAGTGCCCCGGTGTGTACACATAACGTGAATGTAATTTCATCAACCCTACGTTGTCTCCCAACAGCGTTGGTGTTTCACTAAGTTCTTGTTCTTTTATCTACTTATGCATCAAATCAAAAGGGACAGTGAAGCACATTTAGGGAGTGGAAAGTGTATCCTGAAGAATTTAATAAGAAAAGAGATCTTGATGGATTACAGACCTTCTCCACATCTGAGACATTTTCAGAATGATAAATCACAAAGGCCTTTCACACTGCCTCTTTCTTTTCTCTTTCCCTGCCTCGCTCTTCCTCTCCCTTTCTCAGCCTCCTCTCTCCCTCATCTCATGAGCCTTGGCTTTCAATTGTAAGAGATTACAGGAGCATAGCCGGACTCTGGCCCGTCGAGGATCTTTTATTAATATTTATATGCATATGAAACAAGCCAATTCTAAGCTGTCGGTGAGCAGCTGAACCCTGCAGGCCCATTGTGTATATATCTATATGCAGAAAGCACTGTGTGTGGCAGTTTCAGGCCTGTGGATATATGGTTTTGTGTGGTGAGGTACCTGTGTTTATGTGTGTGTGGTGGTGTCCTATTTTGACACAAACCGCTTAACCCTGCTCTGTCCCACACCTGAGCCACCAGTTATGTATCAGAGACCACAAGAATTGTCTCCCAGCAGGTTTTCATGGTTAGCAGGAACTCCGTCTTCAAGGTTAAACAGGACTCTGAGGTCGGGAAGAGGGGAGGGTGTATCAGTGGGGGCTCCGAATCTGCAAACAAGTGTGGAGCCTGGCAGTCAAGGCTATCGAGGAGCTGATATCCCGCCGGTGGAAGGAGCAGGAGGAGACTAATCCTTCATACATAATAGATAACCAAATCCTCTAAAACACAGAGACGCTCACTGCCTGCACCGCAGAGGCTCAGCCACCGCTAACAGATCAGACATCAGGCACACCCCCTCCTCACCACCTTCATTAATACTCAATTACAACCCAGCTCCTCCAGCACGACATCATTGTCTTCACCTGAGGCTGCCCTTTGTCAGGAGAAACAGGCAAAGCTGCCCCCTTACACAAAGAGATAATGCCGTCTAATGTCTTTGTCACTTGAGTTAAGTGGCGAGAGGAGCCTGTCCTCAAAAAAACACCAGCTCTCATTGCTTCCACTTTGCATTTGTCTGTCACAGTGTCGTGACAGGAAGAATGGATGGATCTGAGAGCAGCCGGGTGTTTATGCCAGAGATCACTGGATTGGTGGAACAACAGGAGAAGATGTTAAAACAGCATAATATTGGCCCCATGACCACCTTGGAGTGTGTGCCACATGATCAACACATACATTTGAGACTAAAAAGAAGCTACATGCTGAAAGTGTTCTCCTGCAGCCACAACATCTGCCAGAGATATGAAAGCTGACATGAACATAAGTGCCTTTTGATCAAGTGACAGTTTGTTTCAGCATTAATGTCTTTGTTGGGTTCAGTACTTATTTATGTTGACAAGTTTAACACCTCATGAGATCAGCTTTATTGTTTCACTAATACCTTAGTTGAGGTCTTTTTCTGCACTAACATTCCTCCCGTTACCAAATGTACAGCAGTGAAGCTAAGACATCATCCCTGTGGAGGCTAAATATTGTCCTCATGACATAATCTGGGGCAAGATCATGTGAATGGGAAAAATTAGTGGAATACTTCAACAACTTAAATTAAGTTATTCAAAACTGTTAAATGATTGTCTATTTAAGAACCACTGACTCACCAAAAGTTTTATTTCTCACAAAAAATCTTTATTCATTCATTAACTTCTGTTTTTGTCTTTTTCCAAAAACAGTTCTGAAATATTGCAAAACATGAAAATGGTCTCTGATACAGTGTATGCAAAGTCTGCCCACTGTTTTGTATTCAGTTTCATTCGTAAATATACTATGTTGCCAGAAGTATTTGTCACCTGCCTTGACTCGCATATGAATGCAAGTGACATCACATTCCTAATTCATAGGGTTCAATATGACCCATTGCAGCACTCACAGCTTCAACTCTTCTGGGAAGACTGTCCACAAGGTTGAGGAGTGTTTTTAGGAATTATTGACCATTCTTCCAGAAGCATACATACATATGTGAGGTCACACACTGATGTTGGACAAGAAGGCCTGGCTCTCAGTCTCCAATCTAATTCATCCCAAAGGTATTCTATTGGTTGAGGTCAGGACTCTGTGCAGGCAAGTCAAGTTCATCCACACTAGACTCTATCATCCATGTCTTTATGAACCTTGCTTTGTGCACTGGTGCACAGTCATGCTGGAAGAGGAAGGAGCCAGCTCCAAACTGTTTCCACAAAGTTGGGAGCTTGGAATTGTCCAAAATGTCTTGGTATGTTGGAGCAGTCAGAGTTTCACCAAACTTTACACTTGGCACAATGCAGTCTGACAAGTATCTTTCTCCTGGCAACTGCCAAACCCAGACTCGTCCATCATATTGCCCGATAGAGAAGTGCGATTTGTCTCTCCAGAGAATGCATCTCCACTGCTCTAGAGTCCAGTGGCAGCGTGCATTACACCACTGAATCCAATGCTTTGCATTGCACCTGGTGATGTGAGGCTTAGATGCAGCTGCTCGGCCATGAAACCCATCCATGAAGCTCTCTCTGCACTGTTCTTGAGCTAATCTGAAGGCCACATGAAGTTTGAAGGTATGTAGCGATTGACTCTGCAGAAAGTTGGCGACCTTTTCACACTATGCGCCTCAGCATTCGCTGACCTCACTCCATCAGTGTATGTGGCCTACCACTTGGTGGCTGAGTTGTTGTTCCCAAACACTTCCACATTCTTATAATACAGCTGACAGTTGACTGTGGAATATCTAGGAGCGAGGACATGTCATGACTGGATTTGTTGCACAGGTGGCATCCTATCACAGCTCCAAGCTGGAATTCACTGAGCCCCTGAGAGTGACCCATTCTTTCACAAATGTTTGTAAAAGCAGTCTGCATGCCTGGGTGCTTGAGTTTATACACCTGTGGCCGTGGAAGTGACTGGAACACCTGATTCTGAATATTTGGATGGGTAAGCAATACTTTTGACATAGTGTATAATCAAGGGATGTAGCTGTGTCTATGATTATTCTGTTGAGTTTTGTAAAGAAAGGAAGAGGTAGCCTCTGCACATTATATGAATTAATTCTGTTGCCCTTTTGTGTCCATTTCGCTTGAGTAAATCAATGTTAAAATCTCCACATATTATTTGCACTTTGTTAGTTGAAGTACTAAACATAGCAGCTAATTAATCATTAAGTGTATCAAAGCATGACCCTGGAGCTTTATATATACAGGTAATGATCACAATTTCTGAGTTGCAACAGTTTGTCATAAAGCAGCACTTTGGCAAGTCTGATTTAATTTCTAAATGATTACTTTGTTTCCTGGTTAATAACACTATTGGTTAAGGAAAATAAATGGCCCCACATAATCAGAAAGACCCATTATCTTCACCAGTTGATAGGAGCACTAGCTAAGTGTCCTGATGACTTTTTTTGCCTCCAGATAAGTCCTGCACACTGTTGCTTAGGACACAGGTACAAATTGACTTGTTCAGTGAACTGCTAGTGAACTCAACACCTCCTGCCTTTAGGGGCCTTGTGGTGACAGCAAGGCCCTCAGCACTGTTGCAGTACTGCTCACAAACGTGAAACAGATCAATATGCCTCAGTTTGGAATCTAACCAATGTTTGTTGGGAAAGTCTTTGCTAATGATCATTGTTGCACCCGGTCAGTGAGGGAGCTCTAAATATTATGACCTCCCTCTTGTTTATTTCATTTTTTTGTTCTGTCAGTCTTAATACACATTTTTGCAATAAAAACTGTTCGTCAGTTCTCTGCTGACTTTAAACATTCATCTTTAGATATGCAGAGCATGACAGGAATACATTTGTCTTTAAAGTCTGCAGGGTAAAACCGAATTTCTGTAATTTCTTTCAATTATTTTTAAAAGCCCTTAAAAGCTTCTTAACACCGCCAGAGGACAAAACCTAAAGGAACTTACTTGATTGTTCGACAATAAAGGAAAAGCTCGAAGCTGCTGCATTAGCAAAGTCAATTTGTGGACCTTAAACACAAACTTTGATGTTTTTAGGGTTCATCATTTTTAAATTTGAACTCAGCAGTTAAAAAAGACTGATGTCTGGATTATAATAAACCTGAGTTTCCATTTAAAACACAAGGGCTGCATGACTCTTTCACTTTTTCATTTTCAATATCCACATTTCCCCTAAGTGCACATCCTATTGAGCCACTATAAAGTAATAAAATGCTTCCTCTCCTGGGTTTCTGTCACCATTCCTAACATTCGTAGCAGTGACGGTTTAAGCTGAGTGGAAGATGTCACTAACAATACTTCCTGATGCAGAATTAGTCACACAGGAATAGAGCGCTGCTGCTGTTGTTCCAATTAGACTGTCCCTGCATGACTTGCTCTCTCCTCCTTGTAACCCTTTTTGCAAGTCTTTACATTACCCCATCTATCCCTATTATATGCCATTTTTCCTCTTCTCTTTCTGTTTTTTCTTTCTCACTCTTTCTCCTTATTTCCACATTCTCAGCCTCCCTGCTGCCCTGGGGCTCCAAGATTTTCAGACAGAAATACCCAAGCAGGTAAAAGTTCTCTCTTTGCCTTGGAATATGAGAAAGCTGTATGTTTTTCTTTTCCTTCTCCATCTTTCTTCTACACCAATCTATCTCTTTTTTTCTTTAGCCTGGGCAGGGCTCCCCCTGGCATAAAGGTCCCTGTAGGCTCTGGCTGTGATCTGTGGGTGTTTAGCTGTTAATCTGTCAGACTAATTCTATGGACAAACACTGCTGCGATGTATAATTCCCAATCCACAAGGAGAAAGGACGTGAAGGCCATAGGGCAGCCCGGAGACTGATGAGCAAGGCTTGCATAATTAAGGCCAGCAACTCCCTCGAGACCAGCTGGCATGTCCTTCTGTTTCTCTCTACATCTATGTCTATCTATCTTTACACATCATTTATCTATCCGTGTCCTTTAGATATCTCTTTCTCTTCTCCTTGTTTTCATCTTGCATGTCATTGTAAGGAGTCTCTGGTGGCTGTGGATAATAATCTTCCTTTGCTGCTTGCATCACAAATCATGAGCAGGAAAGACAAAAGGCATAAGAAGAATGGCGCTTCCTCTTTATTATGTTAAGTTGCTTGAAATTTATCATTCAAGGTTTCCAGCGATGTTGATTACCTCACCCTGTCAGAAAATAACCCTCAAGTGTAATTGTTATTTAAAAGAATGATGGAGATTTATCAAGGGACCCTGAACCACCCTGAAAGAATAGGCTGCACTGTCCCAGTTATTTTTTTTAGTATAGAGGAGATATGTTTTATTACGTTTCTGAAAATTTGATACGAATTAGTTTATTTCAATCTTTTCATTAATAAATCATTGAAAGCTAGAACAAGATATTTTTTCAGGTTGTTACTTCTAAGAACTCATATAAGTAATGCTATTTGTTTTTTAACTATTATTTCAATAAAACATGAATTTGAGGACTTGAATATATGAGAGGGAATTTAAATCACATCACAGGATTTTTAAATGAAAAAGAAAATTTATAGTTGTTTTTCAGACATACATTTTAAGTGTTCAGGTGGGGACATTATAGGTGGTTGTTAAATTGAGTTTGAAGTTGTTTAAACTTCTAGTCCCTTTTTTTACCCTCAAAACGCCCTCATGCTTTCCTGCTGATGCCACTTATTGCATTAATTGCATACTCATTAGACCAGGTAACATTTTTTACAGACTTCTCTTTTTTTGTCTTTTTTTTAAGTCTTTAAATGAGACACTGCAGATTGATGTCTGTTCTCAGCTGACAGGAGTAACACTTTGTGGGGTCCTCTGCTGCTGTTGCTCATCTGTTTCAAGATTGTATTTGTTCAGAAATGCTCTTTTATTTATCTGGATTATCTCATTAAATTATTAAACTAAGTGATATTGTAACATATATGACAGTTTCACTTGTTTTAAACAGTATTTAGATACCTATAAGCTTAAGTGACCACTTAGAGTGCCTTTTTGGTTCTTTGGTAACTTCATGTCATTTTTGTAACACACTCCTCCCCGGATATTGAAATAATTAAATAAATAACATAGAGTTCTGTTGTCAAACAAACTATAAACACAGTATGGTTATGTCCCGTGCTGTCACTGTTGCAAAATGTGACCGGTGTTAGCAGTGGGGGCTGTAGCTTTGTTAGCAGCGGCGTGTGACAGCTCTGCTAGTGGAAGTGGTTGTTACTGCTGATCTAGCTGTGAAACACAGTGCCATGTCTCCAGGCAAGCAGGAAGATACTATCAAACACACGCACGTACACACACACACACCTTAAGCACACCTTAAATAGCATGGATGGAGAGAGGGATCTTGACAGGATGAGATTGGAAAATTGACAGTGGTCCTCTCCCCCCTCACACCTGAAAGTCCCGTAGGCAAAGCGTAAGAGCACTTTTCTGTAACTCTCTCCATCAAACTCTCCTCCTCCTTCTCTGCTTTTCCCTCCATCTTGACTTTCCCTTCTCACTGCAGGCGATTGGTTTGATCTCTGATCCCTGTATTCCTGCCACTTCTGCTTCTCCCAAGACCAAGTGCTGTTGTTTTTCCAACCTACACGGATCTGCACTTTCCACACAAAACGGAAACACAGCAGCTCCTGTGACATAAATACGCACCGATATGTTCGCCTCACAGATCTAACTCCGGCCTTCTGCAAATCTCACCCAACACATTCAGAGGCATTAATAGGATTTGCTATTTCCTCGGCTTCAGAGTGCACACACAAACCATTTCCTTTGTTGGCAGGGTTGTTTTGAAAGAGTAATTCCCAGGTGAGGTGTAAGTAAGAAAGCAAAAAAGAAAATAAAAAAGCCTTATAAAGAGATGCCCAAATTTGTGTTGCTTTTGAATTCATCTCCACCAAATAGCCTTGCCCTCCAGCAACCCCAGCAAGCAACAGTTTCATTATGCACCTCGCATTCCCTCTCAAACGTTATTCTTATTCAAAATGTTGAATCAGATGGGCCCAGTGTTACTAAAAAATGTTTTTTCATCCCTAAAATTCTCTCACACAGTCTAGTTTTATACTTGCGCTTATAGGATCCAGATCAGCACAGTCAGAGCTGTGATTGGTGCTGAGGAAATCTCCAGAGATAAAATAGACCTTGTTTCAGAGATCAAACAATCCAGCATTTAATTTTATTCTCCAGTATGGACCTTTCAAAAAGCTCTCCGGGGACTTGTTTCCTTGAGAACCGTTAAAGGAACATGTTGAAAACCTGTTCTTTCCATTCATACCACTGAGCCTTTTTGTCCTGCCTGCCGCTGAGATAAACACAAATAATTGTGCCTCTGTGTGAAAATGCCATTAGTCATTTGGGTGAGCCCCTCCATCTTTGATGGGAAAGCATTATGCTGTAAAAACAGCAGCATGTTCCCAGCCGAGGCCTTGGATCTCAAGGGGGCAGAGCAGCAGTTGTCGTTGTTTAAGAGCTCCATTCATTCTAGTCTGGCAAAAACATACCAAGGCATATGGCTGCTTGATTTAGTTAGCTTGTAAAATCATTCCAGAAACTACATTTGGATGAAGATAACAAAGCAACCAAGCAATTAAATCAAGTATGGTCAATTTGAAGCACCTGATAGCAAAGATCCAGCTGTGATGGAACATCTCGTTGAGGCTTGTGCAGACCTGTAAGAGAAAAAAAAATGAGGATTTGACTGTTTGCAGAGTCACATGTGAACAGGAATGTACTTTTCTCTGTTTGTGAGCTCTGCTGGTAATGTGAGTTTGAGTCCCCTTTTAAAGACACATTTAGAAGTTAACTGGATAGATGTGGCGTCCATCGGCTGCACATGTCAAAGAAAGTAATTCCTGGCACCTGGCAAATGAAAAGGGCATTCGCTCCCCCTGATCTCACCAGCATGAAAACAGCCAGAAATACTGGTATGTAGCCTTGCTGCCTGGCTAGTATCGACTACTGCCCTGCTGCGAGACTTCATGCTGGACCTAAGTTAACCTGTCAGGTCAGATGCTTTGAAAAATGTTTCTTACATTTATTCAGCCTGAATGAGTCACCAGAATACATCTTTACTTATCAAAAGGACTAGAGACACTAATAACAGATCTTTAACTCATAAACAAGGTTCTTGCCTCTGTACAGTGAGAAAGTAAGAAAAAGGCATCAGTGTTATTGACTGAAATGAAGATGAATGGTAACAGAGTTGGCCTGAGGCATGGGTGACATAGACAGCTACTAAGGCCTTGCTGTAATCACTGGGCCCCTAAAGGTAGGAGGTGTTAATTTCACATGCAGTGCACTGAACATGTCAGTTTGTACCTGTGTCCCTGTGACCTAAACATGCTCACTGGAACACATTGATCATAATGTTTAAGTATGAATCAATAAAGTGGTAACATAATTAACAGCCAGAGAAGGGCAGTATGGCTTTCTCATCTGCATGTTGTGGTTCAGGGTTGATGTATTTTTTTGCCTAACTCAGAGGTTAGATTCAAAACTGATCCCCTTGACTAGCCTGTGGGATTTTTCAAAGAAACTTTAGATAATTAAATGAGAATATGCTTTACGGAAAAAGAGATCATTAAACTACTACTTTTGTTTTAATGAAAATGAACAATCTTTAATCATTTTCAAAGGGTAAATGTAATCATTCATTTTCTATACTGCTTTTCTTATCCCTTTCGGGGTTGCGGGGGGACTGGAGCCTATCCCAGCTGTACTTGGGCGAGAAGCAGGGTACACACTAAACTGGCCACCAGTCAATTGCAGAGCCACAGAGAGACAGACAATCATTCACACTCACTCTCATAACTAAGAGCAATTCAGAGTCACCAATTAACCTTATGAGAAAGTTTTTGGGTTCCTGGAGGAAGCCAGAGTGCCCGGAGAGAATGCATGCAAGGGAAGAACATGGGAACTTCACACAGAAAGGCTCTGCCCGACCCGGGGATCAAACCTGTGACCTTCTTGCTGTGAGGCATATGCACAACCTGCTGTGCCGCTATGCTGCTGTGCTTCCATGTCACTGTATATAGTTAAAGTTTTTTTTATCCATAAATAAGTTAATGTCTTTGAGATTAATCAAACTGTCACTGAAGCCAGGACGAGGCTGACAAGTGCATAATACTAAGATGGTAGGTCTAAATCAGGGGTGGGCAACTTTCATTACCAAGAGGGCCACATAAAACCTTTTTTTCCCAGCCTGAGGGCCACATTGTTCCAAATTTTCGGAAATTCTCCAGGGGAAAAAGGATGTTGGATAAACACCATTAGAGAATATTAATTAATCCTAAAATTAGCATACCAATATTCATATGTTACATTACAAATAAAAGTTATTATACATAATTAAATGAACTTGGCACAGAATTCAAGCAAATTTAGCAAAAATATATGGAATTAAAGCCGGCAAAGATATTTTCAAATCAGTGAAATAATGAGTTTTCCCAAATTGTTAAAGCTCAAACATTTTACTGCTGCCATATTTTGAATAAAGTCTTGAGTAATACTTGATATAATGTTCCAATGCTTCATGAAAGAGATTTAGAGACACTGTAACAGCAAAGTAGGCCGTAAATAACTTACAAAAGCCAATAAAAACATCAGTCAAGATTATATAGAATTATTTTGATCAAATATTTGAGTTTTCTTCATATTTACAACTGCTGATTTGAAAATGACTGGTGGGCCACATTTAGTGAGGCAAAGGGCCGTACATGGCCCCCGGACGGCCAGTTGCCCACCCCTGGTCTAAATTATGAGTGTCAATGTCTAATAACGCTCTCTCTACTATTTGAAAAAAAATAAAAGAAGAGCAACAAATGAAACCTTAAAAGCATCATGAAGACAGAGAAGTTATGGCAAAACATTCCTGTTTATTGATGTTTGTCTCCTTTGATTTACTCTCCATTTCTTCTGTACTGCAGTCTGTCTTGGGGCGGAAGATATCATCCCATCTCTTTGAGTGAGACTGGCCAATCAGGAGGCTTCTTACAGTTTTCAGAGGAGGCCTCGCCCATGAGAGTCATGTAGAAATGCAAGCAAAACTTTGAGAAGCACAAAGAAAACTTTGAGAAGCGTAAATGAATCTATGGTCTATGAAGACAATATTTTGGTTTGTAAATAAAACCTGTGGATTTATCAAGACAGAATTTTAATTATAAATATATTTAATTCGTTCACTGGATTTTTGAAATCATAATTTGTTTGCAAAGTTTTGTTGTTGCTCTCAAAGCTAATCTTTTTGATTTCATCATAAAGAAAAAAAAATTAAGTCCATACTTAAGTGCTCTAAGCTGCTTGGTGTCATGTGCCGTTAGAGAAACTGCTTCACACCGTCAGAATCAGGCCTAAATCTCTCATATTGTTTCTCCTTCCTTAACTGTTTCTTTGATTCACATAATTGTGCCATATCAATATTACATGTAATAGATGTTTGTAGATATGACTTATACCTTAGCTTAAACTACTTTAGACTGTCATCTTACATTAAATTATAACACACAGATATATCATTTAACACTTATATGTGACATGAACCTGGTCAAACATAATCCCTACCAAGTTTTTCTGGTAAACTTCAGAAGAAAGCAGATTTCACTAAGTATCACTGAGTAACCCTGACAACCATGGACTTACCCAGCATGCCCATGGAGGATTTCACTCCCAGTTTCCCAGCAGTGATCAGTGATTTCTCACAATCTTCATGTGGCACTCTTTTCTCCTCTTTTAAAAAAAAATGAAGTCCATTTCTGATTTAAAAAAAAAAAAACAGATATTGAGACCACTTCAGAAGCTGCCATTGTTTTCAGACATTCAGTCACTTCCTGTTGTCATCACATCCACAGCCTCCACCTCTCCTCCCTGATTGGGCCGTTAAGCATTTAGCCAATTCAAGTCAATGGACAATGAAAGTTGGCAAGACGGACATGCAAGATTTCAGACAATGAATCAGGCAGGCTCATCTGCTCTGCAAGGCTACCTTATCAATCAGTGTAACAACTTTACAAATCCCTCTTTTGCCAGGATTTAACCCTGTGTATAGTTTCAGGGTCATATGACCTAATGGTTAAATAAAAGGTGCTATACACTTACTTAGAATGTATAATTTCATCCACAACATCCAAGTGCATTCTCTCACTACTTCAGAGGCTTTGTTTGACTGCTTTTCTTTACCAAAACCCTGGTCACATACGGGGGAAACTGGTGTAGTTATCAGTTTGCCTGTGGAGGCATCAGGGTTTTGTCTACATTAGCAATTCAGACAAACTCTTCACTCCTGCATCCCTCTCCTTTGTTCTCTCGGTTAAGTTAGTCCAAGGTCAGGAGCCTGAATGTTTTGGTTTTCAATTTAATCATATACATCAAACTGTAAGCAGTAAATAACCAAGTGACAGAGGCTTGGAAGGCTTCCCGATCTTCTAGAACTGATCACAGACCCCTCTGGGCACACCATAGTCCGACTCACAGCCAAACCTACTGCAAACAAGCCAGAGGGCCCAGAGTGTTCCTTTTGATCCCTTACATCATAGAGATGTGCACTGGCAGACAAAAAAAGAGTGTTCATGCACACTGGCCAGATGACTGGATGTGGCAGGGTGTGATTTCTCTAAAACAGCAAAGGAAAGGACTTTTATTTTTTAGAAATAAAATATCAAGAAAATAGCCTATTCAGACATGTCCTCCACTGATCCATACTGGCACAGAAAGAAAATGTGTCAGGAAAATGTACTTGTTGGACTTTGTATGACAATGTGATATTTTTTTAACAAGGAAATAAAGGAATAAAGAAAAAATTCTTCTGATGCAAGAGGTTTGTATTATTTGCAGTGGCATTGAGCAGCTTGCCTGATAAGAAGTGCTCAAATAGGACAAAGTAATAACAGACATGGGAAAAGATAGAATAATTAAAATAGAATATGTGACACTTTCAAATTTAAAAAAAGCAACCTTTCAAGTGAAATATCTGATCACATTTAATTCCAGTCAGTCTGCATTGGTGTTTGGTCCTCTCTGCAAGTGCCAATAGAATGTTTGATAAGGGGCCTGCTGCGAGAGCACATGTGACAGCACCACTTTTAAACAGCTTTTCTCTCCTAATATCTGTATAGCTTAGATGTTATTTGAAAAGATTATTTTGTTTAATTATAAATTGAGCAAAGGTAGTGGGTAATGCTAAGCAGCACTATGAATCAGGAAAGGAAGAAAGTGCAGTAAAACTTCATTCAAAATAGTTTTACAGCCTCCTACAAACTTTGGGAAGGACTGTTAAATAGCTAGTCGAGACAACACACCTTCCTTAACATGCACCTGAATGTGTTTGTGGTGGTGGTTGATTATTTTTTGTCACCCAATCAACTCATCTTGTCTTTTGTTGTGAGGGATAATGCCATTTTTTGTTGGCCTAATTTCATTGTTAGTTGGTGCATGCTTCTCAGTACTGGAGTGTCATCTTGTTTATCACTGTCAGTGATCTTATAGGGCTGAATTCCAATTCCTCCACATCCAAAACCTTGGCGGCTTAGTCTGGGTTCAATCCCAGCTCTAGCTTTCACTTGTCAATGTATCCTTGGGCAAGACACTTCTCCCCTAGTCACCCCCACTGCTGTGCCAGTGGTGTTTAAAGGCATTGTTATTTATTCATTTATTTATTTTTTTTAATTGGGTTGTTTGAGGTATGAACATGTGCAACAGCTCAGTTCTCACTCTGTTCAGAAATACTGGGACAGATGCTAATGCTGTACATTGCTGAAAAGGGTCCCAGACTCTCCCACTAACTAACAGAACTGTGGCACACCACAATCCACAAAAACAGCTTGGGGTCATAATACGCTACCATCAGTTTTTTTTACATCTATTTTTCCATTACCAAGCCTCTTTGATTTGTCACTAATTTCAGACAAGGCCAAGCCAAGGGCTTGGATATGTGAACTTCTGTGTGTGAATGGTAGGTGACCTGTGACATAAAAGTGCTTTGAAAGACTTGAAAAATGTTATATATGCTTAAGCTCATTTACCATTCACTAAATTGCATCTCTTTGAAACCACTGTCCACTGTTAGAAAAAGAAGAAGCACCCAGGCAAAGCAGAAGAAGGGATGAAACATGTTCCCCCAAGACAAAAATGTGCTATTGTGGGGTATGGGGGATCAGAGGAAGACCCCCCCAAAAACCACACCCTTGTTAAAATTCATTTTAAGAATGAACAGCAAAAAATCACTGAGGGTACAATAAAAAATTGTATCGTCCTCCAATTTTTTTTTTTTTAATGTTTGATTGGTTATATTTGCCCTTACCTAATACCATTTGTGCTGTATTGCAAAAAATCGGAAAGCCTGATTAGTCACCTTTAATGAGGTACATCTTGGATAAATTGTGTATTTTTAGAATGAAAAACACAGCTAAACATGTGGGCAGTGATCTCAAATAAAATGTGCCAAAATCCCAAATGGGAGCTGGTGTGCCAATATGCAGAGTAGCAGCATCATTTGGTGTCAGTCCAAGAACCATTTCCAACTTATGACCAAGTCACATGAGACTGGTGACATCAAAGACCTACCGCAAAGTGGGTGTCCCAGGTAGACAATACTCCAACAAGACTTAGTTCTTTACCCTTGCTTCACAAAACAAATGGTTCTGATTTGAGGCTGTAATCTGTGCAAGTGCTGCATTGGGGCATACGAGACAGCAACAACTATTATTAATGGTAAACAGTGAGCAAAAAGACCATAATAAGGAATGCATGATTAGATAAAGAGGAAAAGGTCACAGCAGGTTGATGCATCTGTCTCATTAGCTGCTTTATTTGTGTCCCTTCGTTTACCCTTCATTAGCCTGCCTGTTTAATCCTCTTTCTTTCTCTTTTCCTCAAAGTCTTTCCTTTCATTAGGCCCACGGCTCTCCACAGTGTCCTCTCTATGTGCTGTTTCGGAATGTAATGGCTTCCCACAGTGTGTCTATCTTTCCAAAATGTCACCTCGGCTCTCTCCACTGCGTAGTATTTTTGACACAAGCACTATGTGCAGCAGACAGGGCACAGGGATTAATTTGCCATGTGTGCATACCTCAGCACTAGACAGGGGTAGAGACTGTGACTGAGGCCTGTCTGACAGCAGGGATGGGGCTGCACGCTAGCAGAATCGCTCACGTCTCCCTCTGCACTTGATGTCACAGGCAGCTACGAAAAAAAAGAAGAGTCCACGATAGAGTAAGGTGTAGATGTGGCCTGAGAGAAGAAGAGACTGAGACTGAGAGTTTGGGAGAGACACAGAGAGATTGTGTGTGGTAATATGATGGGAATGTGTTAAAGGAGATGGAGACGGATCCCCGCACAAGGAAAAGAGAGATGCAAGCTTCTTGGGAGTTATCACTGTAATGCAGCTCAGTGCCAAAAGAGGTCATGTGTGTGCTGCAGATTCATTAGTTTCATAAGACATTAATATCCTAAAATCATTACTAGTTTGAGCAGAGAACATTCTGTGTGTGAAGCTTTATTAAACCCCGTTCCATAAACCTTAGGTAAAGTCTGAGAGTAATTAATCTTTCTGTACACGAGGCAGATTTGCAGTTCTGATACCCATGTTCTGCAGGGACTAAAAAAAGAATTTCATCAAATGTAATTCTTTCTGTAGAGTCACAAATCTTTTTTATCCCTTTCATTCCTTTCCTCATTTTTGTCTGTCAGTTGCGTTAATGGATAGCCCTCGTTAACATTGACACACAATGCTAAAAAGCCTGTCTGAAGTCTTGTTAGAAAGAAAAAATATATACAGGGTTTTATTTATTTGGGGATTTTGATGCCTTTATCAGACAGATAAAACATTAAGGGCCTGATCTACTAAGATCCAATATAAAGGGTGCTTAGTTGCATGTGCAACCTAAAAAATTGCATGTGCTATTAGTGGCCATGTTCTGGGTGATCTACTATCACTGCGTGCACAACTGATAACAGGTGCAAAAGTGTTTGGGACCGCCCTCTTTAATGGAGGATTTTGCGTGTGCTACCAGCTGTCACCATGGAGAGATTGGGAGAGCAGAGTCGTTGTGAATGAAAACAAAGTTTGAAGCCATGGAGTTTGAGGCAAACAAGCACAGGTGCTGTAATTTTTTTTTTTTTTTTTTTGCCGTTTGTCATTCTGACTGACACGATCGTCACTTTTCCCTCATGCCATATTTCAATTAGTAATTTTTAATTTTCCTTTTCTGATTGCAATAAACATAAACATAAATGACAGCATTCACATCATTGCCTGTTACATTCAGCATTCACAGTTTCATCATCAATAACCTCCCATGTGAAGAGCAACCTCACAGTTACACACACACTGACTGAGCTGGTACTCTTGCCTTTTACACACTGGCTGCATCACACTCTCCATGTTCCTAAACTTGCTGTGAGTGCATAGAGAGTGTGATGCAGTCAGCTCTGAGTGAAAAACAGTTACAACCACGAATTGTTTTACACAGGTTAAATGACTCCTCCATGATTTATTAACAGTGCAGCACAGAGAGGGTTTACTTTACATGTGTCTGCATGAGTATGTCGGCACACTGAATTGTTTTTTCCAGTCCATTATAATGGCAGACAGCCTCCAAGTCTTTCTGTTTTTCATCAAAAAATTCAGTCAGCGATTGAAAATATTCCATAATGCAACCCTTGATTCTTACCACAGGGAACGACGCCCTCCGTGAGTAACAATGTGCCTTTTTTGCATCTGCTTTTCAAACGTATACTAAATTTAGACGCAAAAACACTGCATGCAATCAGTTGCAATTTTGAGAAATCCCATTGTGCTTAATGATTACATTTGCATCTCCTTCCCCCAGTAATGTGCACGTTCTGATGATTTGCATATATTCTGCTTATTCATCAGGGCAAACATGCTCGATAGACTTCGTGCAATATTTTGCACATTTGGCAGACGCAATCCTTGGTGCACCCTGTTAGTAGATCAGCTTTGCATGTGCTTTCAAGTTTGCACATGTTTTTATACATGCAAACCTTTAGTAGATCAGGCCCAAAGGCCCTACGTGTGGAGCAAGGCTGCTGCCAGGTGCCATGGGCCTCAAAAAGAAATATCACTACCAAAGCCCAGACGAACCACCTTCCAGTACTGTAACTGTACCGCCCTTATGATGGGGCAAAGATACTAAATACATAAGTTGCAGTTATTTTCACTTTGTGCGCTATGATAAATTTATCTTGAAAAGCTACCTGAACTCTCTTGTCATTGTTTTTATCTTGGCAGCAACCCTTCAGTATGAAAGGACTTGGGTTGAGGACAAGAGCATGCCACGACTAAAGCATGTCTGGAAGTCGGCTTTGTAGTTAAAGAGGTGCGAGCTCACCCCCTCGGCACTGCAGAAGTGCCAGTGGTACTTTTTGTTGCTTTAATTCAACAATGACCACATAAACTCAAGAAGATCTGTGGCACCCCTGATGGTAACATTCAAGATGTTAAATTATATCTGTGGAGTCAAAAACAGACTTTTGTTAAGATAACTACTGTCTTTGAAGATCATTCATTTGTTGACCTACTGAGGGCTTCAGGTCAAGCACATCCCTTTCAAAAATTTTTAATCCTGCATGCAGTTCAGAAGTTTTTCCAGGATTTGGTAAAGCTATGCTAATATATCTGTGATGAAGTGATTATCTATCACATTTCTGTGATTTGAAACCTAGAAGTGGCAGAAGACCTCGATTTTAACATACAACCTCTGCTCAGCCATTTGACCAACCAGATGTTCCCTATTTCACGTTGTCTTGTTTTCTTGACTGTAGCATCTGATTAGGAGCAGCCGAATGCATAAAGCATGGTTATTTATCTGTTTTTCAAAAAGACTAAAAGTTGAAATGTTAGTATTGTGATGTGGTCCTCTGTCTCAAATGAGATAGCAATAAGTTCAAGACCAGATCCAGATCATATAAATACGTAAGGGGTGTATCTTGGGTGAACAGGGTCTGCCTTACTGTAATTTTAATTTGCAAACAAAGGTAAGATAAAGAAAAGTGGACTTTTTACCAGGGTTTGAAGACAACCTTCTATTGTGACAATAGATAAGTTATTTCAAATGAAATAAAAGCATTTTAAGGTCTCCTGACAGACATATGGGCCCCCAATACAACAACAATACATGAAGAGTTCAGACATAACTAAAGGCGGCCCAAGATAATTTTGTTTAAATCATTTTTTTCTCATTTGCTCTCTTCTGCTCATTGCAAATGAGATATTATGTATGAAAATCAAGTGGCTAGGATGTTAAGGTAACTATACATAACATTTCAACGTCTATTTAACACAGAGTCAAAAATGTTTTATTAATGTTCTTTAATTTACATGCAAATAACAGAGTGGAATGACACACAAAAGTGAATGGTATAAATTATGCACTAAAAGGAGCTGTATCCAGAAGTCAGAAAGAAAGCCACATTGGTGTGTCTGTCCTTGCCCAAACTTCTCACCTTCCCATGGCCAAACAATTGCTCATGATAAATATTTATTTCTCTTTTATGCTCAGACCTCTCTTATTCCTAAACCCTTCCACTCTGTTCAACCACTTCCCAGTTATCTTTTATTTACACTCTCAAAACCTTCTCCAGTGATATTATTTCTTTTAATAGCTTTACATTTTTACCCATTTTAAAAGAAAAAAAGAAACATGATTTTGTTATGCAGAGTGATGCATTCACCATGCTGAAAAAATACAGTGCAGTCACGTGTCTCTGAGATCAAGATATTATAGCATTTTACTGCTGTTGTGTTTACTAACAAAAAATTATTCATGACATGATATACGCTTCCAGAAATATGAACCCGAATTTAGGTAAAACACTACCCCTTTAGTCCATTAGACCGTGTGCATTCTGATTGCTGGGTCAGCTGTGATCTGAAGGGAAACAGACTGCTCAAGGGTTGATTTGATAGTGAGTCAACATCTCCTCTTCAGAGTGATATAGCTTCAGCTGTTTTGTTCTGAAACAAATTTAACTTATGTTGGAACACAAATTCTGATGAAATGGGCCAAAGGGAGAACACCAAGGGTTTGAGGAACCCCCCCACCCCAAAACAATCCGGGGGTGAAAGTACCCTGCAAAATAGCAAACAATTCAGGAATATATCCCCAGAGCACAATTCATAAATACATGCACAGTTTAAACTCCTTGCGTGTATTCAGAAGTTGCTGCTAAATTCAGTATTACAACCTTAAAGGCATGCTACTTGTTGTCTAAAATTCCAGCGTCCAGGGCAGAGCATCGGCAGTACCATGAATGCAGAGTCATCAGAAACATAGCACTATTCAAAGCTGAACTGACCAATTACCAGATACATAGATAACAGATCTAAGTAACAGATCTGTTACATAGATAATGGAATAAGTGTTTCTACATTAGCCCCCAAACCTATTGGTTCAACTAAATTCAAACCTTAACATGAGCATACTCTCTCCCAGGGCTACCCTGACTATCATCGGTAAAACCAAAATAACATACTAAACCAAACTATTTTTTTCCTGAATTTAAATCAAAAGAAAAAAGAAGGAAAAATTCTAGCTCAACTCTTCCACTTCTTTAACAAAGGAATTACTCTGTATTGAATTTATCCATTCCAGAAACTGATATAAGAAAATCGATCAAGGGATTCAGAGGCCGAGAATCGGTCAAACTGAGGCTGTCATCATTCCGTTGTCAGGGTGCCAACACATTGTGCATTTGGGTTCTTATCAAGGTGCTGATGGTAAGCCTGAACCAACCAGAGCCCTGGCTCTCTGCTCCTGCAAGATCAACTTGACCAACTAACTGCTCTTTAACTGTGGACCAGCAACAGAGATCCAGCCAACAGACAGAGCACACTGTTAGAATGACAAGCGTACGGATATGCACAAAGACTGTGCTCACTTTCACACAAGCATGCAGAAGAGCATGCAAATATTTACAAAAAAAAAATCAGTTCTTACTCACAACTTGTAAACCTCTGAAATCAGACATTATGGTGGCCAGATGAATTCATTTGCAGGTGCTGTACTTCTTTCTCCGGATCTCAGTTGAACTAATCTTTTATTAAAATTCTCTCTTGATTTTTCTGTGTGGAAAAGAGTCAAAGCCACCTTGATTACTGGCTGTTGAAGTTGGTCTCCACTTCATTCCCTGATTTAATTATATTAACTGAATTCAGGAATCCTCTGATTGAATTAATGCTGTGCTGTTGGCTTTTTAATATTTGAGTTACAATATTTGATCTGAAAGGCATTCAACCATTTCCATCAGGACACAGTTACAAAATGTTGCTCATGCTCCAGCCAGAAATAAAAAGGATAAACCTTTCACAAAGGGGTCAATCTTCCTTCTATATGCATGTTACAACCCTAATTTACACCAAGGTAGGACATATTCCTGCTTGGAGATTTCACAGCCAGATCATTTGACATTTTTATATCCAGGTCAGTTATAAAAGGAAAGCTAAGTGGGATAAGTGACCCTTTTTTATTAGTTGACAAGGATAGCAATTAGGGTGCACAAAAGGGTAGGGACTGGGGCAGAACCTGAAGACAAAAGTATTATGTGGTGGTTTGGGGCTTCACTGCCAAACTGGAGATGTGTTCGCTTGAACTTTTCTGTCTTAAGGTTTTCAAGTAAAAAATAATTTCTCCAATCAGATGATAATTTTTCAAGGCATTGGGAAGATACCCACTAAGGGATAGTCTTAGAAGCATGCTCCTATAACAGTCAAAAGCCTGATCACAGAAGCAAGTTTCAGTGAAAACAACACAAACCAAATGGATCCTCCACCACCGGCAATTTTTTAATCTTTGTTCCCAACGGATTATCTCACAAACAAAATCTAGTTTATTGTATGAACATATATTTGACCAATGGCCAAACTAGCATTGTTTTTTCAGTCAATTCTCTAAAATAAATATTACAAATATAATTACAACTATCTCGTCAATATTTCTCATTTCTGTTCTCAGTTTCTCAGAATCTAAAACAGTGACCTCTGTGAAAAAAAGGGACAAAAAACAAAACCTTTAAAACTACATCAACTGCAGGAAGAATTAATCCATGAAAACTGCAAGAGAACACCTTCACACTGGTTTAAGTTAACATTGTCAGTGAATGGTTTTAGTACCAAAAGACTAAAAACATTTCTAAACTAAAATCATTTCATGCTGCACGGCTAAAAATAAATGAAACGTCATTTTTACCTACTGTCACTCATTATTTTATTCTCGGATGAATATTGTTTTTCTGCCCTTTTTAAAGCACCCACCTGAGTCATTTTAGAGGAATATTTGGCCTCTCAAAGCTGCAGCTGTGACAGGAGTAGCGGCTGCATCTCCCTCTCCTGATCCCTCTTGTATTTTCTATCCACACTGAAACAACACAAACCGCCCATTCTCGAGATTTCAATCACTGAACAGTTAAGACCAAAACTTGTGTTCATGGTTGCATGACTAAAAAAAGAAAGACTGAACCTAACAGATGTGTTTACTTTTTCTTTGCACAACACTGTAACACACAAGCCTAAGGCAACTAAAAGGCTTCATAGTGGATCAAGTGTTCTTCTTTTTTAAGAAGTCAAAGGACTGCTGCTTCAGGACTCCATAATACTCCGTATTGTAAATTAGGCAATAAATAAAAAAAATAAATCCAACTGACGGTGCAAGAGTTACATCTTTGCCTTTCCTTATTGTATTACAGTTCCAAAAAAGTATCCCGTAAAATGGATTCAGTGTCCAAAGACTGTGAGACTTCAAAAAAATCACTTTTATTTCTTCATTAAAGGTAGGAATTAATGTTGCTACTGTATGAAAATATGCAGGATAACACAAAGCTGTTCAGAGTCAATTCAGCTTTAAATATAAGAGTTTAACACATTTTCCAATAACTAATTAATGAAAAGCTTTCTCAAATCTATCCAACATCTCAGAAGTTAATAAAACTCTCAGAAAAAATGTTCAAAATGAAACAGCCTTTATTGATCACTAAGCACTACATCACCAGGTAAACAGTTGCTTGGTGGAGTTTCATGGAGTGTGGCTTATGCTTACATTATCGCTACAAGCACCACTGGGTCCTCTTCTTAGCTTAATTTCAGAATATCTGAGGTTGGAGAATGTAGTGTCTTGCTGTATAACCTGATGCAGCTCAAATACTTGAGAGAGCACTTTGATGAACAAAACAAAAAGTGTCCAACATCAGAACTTTTTCTCATCCTCTTCATGGTGCCAGCCACAAAAAAGAGCTTTAATAGGGTGTTTCAGACAGAGACAAAATGCAGCATAAGAGGCACTCAGAATGTGATTATTTTTAATTATGAACACACCCTAGCAATCATCAAGAATAAATACATGAACAGATTTGAAGCAAAATAACACCTGTCTACCTTCTATGTTTCAGATCAAAATACACCGTTTTGTTGGTCTTACAAGACCAACAAAACTGTTGTTCGTCCAAAGCATCCATTCAGTGACATCAGGGTCAGGCAAGGCAGCTGCCATTCGCAGAGCTAAACTTGTCACTGGTGGAGGGCAGAGCATTTAAAATCATACAAATGATTTGAATGGCATGTTGGTCCTGTATTGATAACAATGTAAGCAGGTAAAATTCATATTATAGCGCCTCTTATAGAGCATTGGTGTGGCACATGCACTGCTGCACTCTTTATACCAAGCTGCTCTGGTAAGAGGGAGTAAAGCTAGAAGGCTAAGTTCTCAATTTGTCATCCCATCTTTGCTCCAGCCCTCACCTATGGCCATGAGCTCTGGGGAATGACTGAGAGGATGAATACAAGTGGTTGAAATGAGGTTCTTCAGGAGAGTGGCTGGGCTCAGTCTTAGGATCAATAAACTCAAAGAAAAGCCGCTACTTTGAAAGACAGATGCCTCCTGAAGTGATTTTCCAGGCACACCTAATTGATAGGACCTCCCATTGAAGACCCAGAACTTTCTGGTGGATATATCTAATCTGGCCTGGGAGAACATTGAAATCTCCAAGGTGGAACTGGAAAATGTTTAGAGGGAGAGGAAAATCTTGGTTGACTTGCTTAGCATAATGTCTCTGCAGATGGATGAAGAAGATGGATGGGTGGATGGATTGATGGACCTTCAACAGAGCAAAGTCAAAAGTGCTTTACAATTTGTGTACAGTAATAACAAATTAAAAATGATCAAAATAAGAAACAGAGTACAATATAAGACAATAAAAGTATTCTGACTAGTTATTTTTTCATGTAGCTGTCAAGCCATCTATCTCAAGTATCAGTCTTAATTAATATAAATCACCAGAGTTAAGTTTCATTCTGCCAGAATTTTCTTTTTTAAGTCTCGCAGGTGACAAAGAAAGCAGTGACAGATTCGGTGAATGAAATAATCTCTGAATGAGCTCCTCACAGCAGCTCTCAGCACTATAACTCTACATACATTTAAAAAAAAATGCTTCACATAGTTTGACTCTTGTGTCCTGACCTTTCATTGTCAGCAGAAAACAGTGGTGATTTACATCTTGGCAACAAAGAAATCCTTCCCACTCTCCCCTCTGATAATAAACTTAACCATAGGATGCGCCACACCTGCATTATCACAACTTTGCTCATGACAGCCCATCACAGCCTCGCCCTCTTAATAAAGCAATGTCTGGAGTGGCTGTGAAAGCCTTGTCTGGGAGGGAATGCAATGGGCAGGGGAGTAATGAGCAAGTCTGAGATAAATAATGGATCGCCGTCATTCATATAACAGAGGAAATTACTGTAATGGTGCTTGCTGGGTGAAAGACCTCCATCTAACACATTAACACTCAGGACAAAGACAGAAGAAAGCAGGACAGAGGGAAGGAAGAGGATGAGAGTGGATGACAGAAGTAAAAAGGAGGAAGGAGATCATCAGTAAAAAATGGGAGATCATCATCTGCAAAACATATCCTGCCACTTGAGGGCTGGCATAATTGAAGCGAGGATGGAAAGCGAGGAAATGAGCATATGACTATTTTGAGTTTGAGATTGATTGAAACATGAAAAAGCTGTAGTACTTCTCTGACTTATGTCTGAAGGAAGTTCTCCCTTTCCTTTCCTGATGCCTTCCTTTTCCAACCTTCCCACTTATTCATCCAACCCTCTCACCCTCAATCTCTCTCTCTTTCCCTGTGTGCTCTCCCAGGGCATTAGAAACAGAATGGTCTGAATGTGAGCCTCCAATAGTGGAGATAAATGGGATTTGAAGCACAGGCTATAAGGAGTGGCAGTCATTAGACAGTAAGTGAGCCAAGCGAGTTGTTAGGACATGAGCAGTGCTAGTCGTTAGGAAGGGATGGAGGGAGAGAGAGATGGAGTGATGGAGGGAGAGGAAGGAGGCCACTGGCTGTTTGTTCTAGGACTAAGTGCTGGATAATGAGATCAGACTGACATGACCCGGCCCCACAGCTGAGAGAGACAGCTTCGCCATTACACCTCCTTCTCTCTCCCTCTATCTCTTTATCTCATTCTCTTTGTCTTTCACATACTTTTTCTTTCTGCCTCCATCCCTCTCTTTTATGAAACTTGCTGTCTCTTACACAAACTGCAAGTGCATCGACTGTGGCATGTGAGATCGAAATCAGATAAATCCCCAGTCTCACACATGAACACTAATATAACAGACTACAGTATGAAAAATACACCAGTGCTGAAGCTAGAGGATTTTAGTTTTAAGATATTTTATTTATATCTGACCACAAACTTGCTAAAATTTTAATTCACAGATACATATCAAAGTAAAACATTGTTTTCTTTCCATTTATGAAGTAGGAGTCCCTTCTGAAGAGATTTTCTGTTACTGGCATCTGACTGGGTACTCCAGGTGCCATCCAAAAATCCTGTTATTGACCTCTATTTTCAGATATGCTGTCTAGATATCAAGCCATCAATACAAACTCAAAACAGCCATGGATCATGCACTTGCAACTTTTAGACAGTGATGGGCAAGCCACTTCTAAACTGTCGAAAGCTAAGCTTCTAGTTACCAAAAAAAAAAAAAAGTTTAAAAAAAGCTTTACTCAACAGCCTGGTAAAAGGGGGCAAGCTATGTTGCAGCAACAGGTATAAGAAGCTCATACATGCAAACTATTTTCATTAATAAGTAATTATTATCATTATTATTATTATTATTGTTATTATTATTATTATTATTATTATTATCATTATTGTTGTTGTTTAAATGTGAATATCAATATAACCCTTAGAGTTAGTATTTTGTTACTGTGAGCAGTATTATTCTTAAATCAATTTAAACCAAAGGCCAACCTTATATACATTATATATAAATATATATACTAGACTCTCGTATTATGATGAGTCTGGGATTGGCGGTTGCCATGAGAACAATACTTGTCTTGTGACTGTTTTGTGCCAAATGGAATGTTTGGTGGAGGGGGGATTATGGTTTGGAGTAGTTTTTCAGGAGTTAGGCTTGGCACCTTAGTTCCAGTGAAAGGAAATCTTACTGCTTCAGCATGCAAAGAAATTTTGGACAATTTCATGCTCCCAACTTTGTGGGAACAGCTTGGGGATGGTCCCTTCCTGTTCTAACATGACTACACACCAGTGCACAAAGCAGGTCCATAAAGACTTGGATACGGGAGTTTGGTGGGTAAGAACTTGACTGACCTGCACAGAGTCCTGCCTTCAACCTGATTGAAAACCTTTGAGATGAATTTGAGAGGAGAATGTGAGCCAGATCTTCTCATTCAACATCAGTGTTTGAGTTCACAAATTTGCATCTGGAAGGATGGTAAGAAAAATACAATAAAACTCCTTTAAACACCCCTAAACCTTGTGGAAAGCCTTCCCTGAAGAACTGAAGATGTTACAGCCGCAAAGGACCAACATTGCATACCCTATGGATTAAAAATGGGATGTCACTCAAGTTTATATGTGTGTGAAGTTAGACAAGTGAAAACTTTTGGCAATGTAGTGTATATGTTTGTGTAGGTTTGTGTGTGTGTGTGTGTGTGTGGGGGGGGGAGGGGGTGAGTGTGTGTGTAAGACTGTATATGTGGATGTTAAGTATAGGTATAAGTGTTTCAATCCTTGCATCTCTTAGATTTGCCATTTTTAATTGTCTTATTACTGCGTAGCACTTTGTAAGGGTTGCCTGAACAGCTCTGAATCAATGCACTTTTTCTCCTTATTGAATCACTACAATACATTTTGAGAAAAATGTTTTTGTCACTTTCTAAATAAAGCCTTATTTTCATTTAATAGAGGCAATTATACAACTGTAATAAATGTCCTGAATCAATAAAAATAACTGTTGTCCTTTAGTATAAGCTTTTTTTACTAATAACTTATTTAATAGCCAAATCATATTTTGTAAATGAGTCTAATAAACCAGTGTTTAATAAACACAGAACAAGCTCATAAAACTGCCCAATAATGACATTAGGCTGCATATCTTACCTTAGGGATTCACTTTGTTCCTGTCTCTCCAAATCTGTTAAGCAAGATAATTTCCTCTTCGATTGTGCAACTCTTCTCTCTTTTATGCTTCATATTTAACAGTTGACGTATTGATAGCTGGCCTTTATAGATTGTACTGTTGATGGTAAACTTAATACAGGTTCATATTGTGATTTATTTTTCTGAATCACCTGCTTGTCTGTCCCCACTCACCTGTCCCTCATGAGTTCAGCTGCAGCATGCATCCTGGAGTTTTAAAGGATTGGGCAAAATTGTCAAGCAGAACTACACCTAAAACTAGAAAAGCACTCGGAGAGCACAGACCCCCGTCAGCGCCTCACTCCTCACCCATATTGTGATTTTCACCATAAATATTAGTCCTACCTTTATTATATCTAAATATTTAGATTCCTTGACCATGAAAACATACCATCAGCAATTGGATTCATAATGATATCTATTCTAGTTCAGTAGTTATTCACCAAAATCACATTTTTCGTATCCAGATGCTGATCCAGATTAACACCAAAACTGAATCACTTCTTCCTTTTTCCATGCTGAACATTTCCTGAAAATTTCATCAAAATCCATCCCTAACTTTTTTAGTTATTTTGTTCACAGACAGACAAACAGACTCCCCCGAAAACTACTTGGTAGGTAGCTACTTGTCTGCATGTCCGCCCATGTCATTTCCTCATGCTTAAAAGTGTTCTAGACTGTGACAAAGCACTCTGCTCTCTGTGATGAGGGAAACTTGAAGCTTGTTAAGAAGATGCCATGATATTTGGCTGATTCAGAAAAGAACGACGCCACCACACAGCAACTGGAAAAAGTAACTCAGCTCCTAATGATGGTATTTGTAGTGACGTAGCTGCACATCACTGCTTTAACAATGTACCCAATCAGGAAGAGCACAGAGCTCACTTGTCATACTCAAGCCATCAGAAAGTTTAGGAAGACTCTTGAACAGCCAATCATTCTAGGTCAGTCCAGCCCGTAGTCATGAAGTTTCTTCTTTCTTAACCACGGATGTCAGTAGTTGCTCAATAAATGCTCACTGGACAGCTGCTGTGCAGGCTAGTTCACTCCTTACAGACAACAGAAAATGGCAGAATGCTTCCTCTAAGACTTGGCCTAATACTTCATACTGAGAAGGGATTTGAGCAGCCCTCCCAATTTAGAATGGTCCTTGTTGTTGTTGACATCTGACTGGCTCATGCAGGGCTCATCATAACAGAAAACAAACAAGTGCTGACAGGTGTCTGAAGTTGTAAAACTTAAGCTCGCAAAAATGGAGAAAACAAATTAGACGAGTGTTGTTGAAAAACCAAGAAAAACTAGAAGTACCGTCTGGCAGTTTCATGTCTCTGCATAAGTTTGACAGGATTCCCTTAAAATATGTTTAGATATCACATTGACAGGCCAGGAATGATCATTTAGCCAAATAACCATTGACCTCTATGTTCTCATCAAATCCTCTTGAGTCAGAAAGTGCAGCTGTGCAAAGTTTTGAGAATATCCTTCTATGTGCTCTTTAGATCTTGCATATAGTATTAAAGGAACCAATCGATCTTACATCTATTGCCTCAAAATCTTTATTTTAAATTTAACCTTTAATTAACCTTCATGATTGCTTACAAAGGATTATAAAGAATCCAATTTCAAATAAGTCTTCAGCTGGTGCTTTTCAAGTGCTTTTTTTGTCCCCACAAATGTTATTACCTAATGTTACTTTGTGACGTTAGTATATTATATCAAGTAACGATAGAACATAAGAATACAAATTATGGTTTTTCTTTTGATTTTTATTTACCTCCAACATTTGGCCATGCACTTTCCCACTTAGAATGTGCAATTTTGATTTTAATAATAGCCAAACATTTCTCATGTTCTACAGTATAAATATTAACTTAAACCAACACTATGTAGTTTTTTGCACCCTAATATAGTATATCTAGAGTCATTGTAATGGTACATCACCAACAGCTTGAATGACACCTCTGTCATGGTCTGAGGGGGTCTGCATCACCTTCACTGGCACTACGTAACTTCGATGAACACGGTGGGAGTTTTTACTCCTTTGACTACTTTATGGCACATGTCTCTTCCCCCTTGAGGCGAAAGGTAAATATTGGGAAAAGGAGAACATAAGGTAGTTTTTTTTTTTTTTAAACAGATTTGATGAACAGAATTAAGTTAAAAGTAAATATGCGCCTATTTTCCTAATGGATCTCTGGCTCACTCTCGTGCATTGTAGGTGGCGGTATTGCTCCTCTGATGCTGGATGCCACCTGCAATTAAGCAAGAAGAAGAAGAAGAAAGCTAAATGTAGAGCTGCTATCATGGTGGAAGCAACAAAAACCTGATGAAAATAAAAGTTTTATAGGAGAAGATGAAAAAAGGAAAGCGGAAACAAGCTAGATACCTGGACAGGGATAAACACTGGTGCTGGCATGATCTGAAAGACGAGGAGGAATGTCCGATCGATGCTGATTTAGCCCTGTTATTGTTGGACTTGTAAGTACATGATGATTTATTTGAAACATGATCAGACTGTAACTTATCAGTCCACGTGGTGTATTTGCCTCTCCTCCCTCTGTATGTCAACAAATGCACTCTGCACTCAGTTACACTCAAAAGAAAAAAAAAAAGCTCTTATTTTTTTCCTTTAGTACATTAAGTAGTTTCATGATCCAGTACATTACAAATTCAAATGATGAGAAAACTTACAGTACTCATGTGATAAGGCACTCTTGTCGTGTGCGTGCAGTATGCATCCTCTGCAGTCAGTGCAGACAGCAGTGCTACTTTTTTGATTGGCTGATTCCCAGAATGTCTTGCTGCAAGTAGGTCTTTTTGGTGTTATCGCTTCATACAATGCAACTACTTCTCAATCAGAGCACTAAATACATGCAACTTATAGTCCTGTGTGACTTACATATGTTTTTTTTGTCTTCATAATGCATTTTTTGACTGATGCAACTTCTACTCTGTAGCAACTTGTAGTCTAGAAAATACAGTAATTTTCTCTTTGTCCTGTTTCTCTACTTTATTTTCCCCTCCATCATGAACTGCAGTCTGTGCATATGTCAATGTGTTTTTGCAGATGAAAACAGACTTCACTTAACAAGTGCATTTTATTGACAGAGGTAAATCTAAATTATGTAATTAATCCACAATTTTTTTAAAAAAAAGTTAATGCACAGGGCTTTTTAAATGGCAAATGGACTTGAGCTTACACAGCACTTTTCTAGTCTTGGACTACTCAAAGCTGCTTCACACCACAGGTCACACCCACCCATTCACACCTTTTCACTCTCACATTCACTCACTGAGTGAGTCAGAGTTTCTATGTTAGTTATCCATCAGTATTTCTAACACATTCACACCCTTTCATGCCCATTTACACATAACTGACGCAGCAGTGGCAGCAACTTGGGGTTAAGTGTCTTGCCCAAGGACACATCGCCATGTGTCGCCCGGAGCTGGGCTTGAACCTGCAACCTCCCTGACACTGACCAAGCGCATTATCCAACTGCGCCACCGACACCACTTCCTGTTTTAAATATTCAGAGCTCCTCTTTCACATGGACTCTGTTATTTCTCCCAATGTAGTCAGGCCATGCCTCATGAGCAAGGAGGGAGATGCACAATGAGAGAAATGAAGTTGAGGAGAGCACAAAACTGTTGTTTACTGTCTGTACCATCATATGAAGGACTTTTTCTAAACATTCAAGGTGGACATTTTGGATTTCAGGCAGCACTGCTCTTCAGCAAGACACCTGTTCAATAAATGTTTCAAGGCCTCTTCTCTGTGCCTGCTGCAGGAGCTGTGTTTATCTGCAGATGGTTATGTGCAGTATCAGAGGAGATATCCTTTGCTGCATGTATTTACAGTGTGTGAGAGGTACAAAATATGAAGAGTAGAGGAGTGTGAGTCAAGTCTGAAGGTACCTCTGTCCGTTTCTTTAGTGTGTCTTTAAGTCTGAGTCTCAAACTCCAGTCCTCATCTTTAGCAACAACCCAGAGATATTGCTTGAGACAGTCAGAACAAACGATTTGTTGGGTAAATGGACACAGGTTTAATTAATTAAACTCCTTAAAGATCAATCTGATGATCTACCCAGTTGGCACTGCTGCCTTTCTAAAAAGTTTTGTGAGTCAGAATGTTTCTGAAACTGGTCAGGAAAGAAGCACTTTTTGAGGCTGAGAAACACTTTCTCTGTCGAGACAGAAAATAAAGAAATGTCTGATTCTGTTAAAACCAAAACTACATCTATCAAGTCTCTTTACAAGCCGCCATTGTTAACAGGCATGCAGTCGCTTCTTGCTTTTTGTAGTGGTTTGATTAAATCACAGCTTTCAAATTTCATCAAAAAATCTAATTTTCCATTGCATTTTCTGTTTGGAGTTCCATTTTGTCCTTTTAAATGTATGTTCAAGGAGTTGGTGTTTGTGGGACCTCGCAATGACAAATTATGTGTGCCTGATGTATGCATTTGGGATGTGTACACCAATGGTCAAGAATTGATTAAAAAAAATTGGAATTTTTCTTGATTTGAATGCACCCAGACCGATGTGGCAGAGATGGAGACTCGAGTTAAAGACTTGTACTCGAGTTGCACTCGAGTTGCACTCAAGTTGCATTTTTGGAGACTCCAGACTCGACTCATAGTCAACCCTGAAAGACTCGGGAATTGACTTGACTCGAGATCAAAGACTCGTGGGCAATCTCTATTTTATGGTGGGGTTTTTCTGAGTGTGCCCGGAGCGTTTGTTCCACTCCCTTTTCTTGCCTCCTGTCCCTCCCTTCCCCCAAATTCCACTGCACGCAAAAGCGCAGTGGTCTTACTCTGACAGACAAACCCCTCTGAAAACGGTGCCCCGAGTAGCGCCGCAGTGCACAGCCCCGGAGGGGGAGGGCTGATCCATGGAGAGCTACAGGCTCCCATGAGAATAGCGATGTGGCACGTTAATTAAGCATGTAATAGACTAACAAAAGAAATAAACAACACCTCACTTCGCTTCTCTAAGGTCCCTTTGCCGGTCCCAGCCACACAGTTTCGTGATTTATTCAACTTCTATCTGCCTATATCCATGTAGAAAAGATGTTTGGTGTCATGTATACAATGCTATATATTTCTGTACCTCTATGATTCACTTTTCTTCGTCCATGGTGTCGTGTTGTCTCTGGGACCCTCTGGCTGACTGCTGACCTGATGCTCGTGCCTACAGTTTTGATGTAATGACAAAGAATTGAGGACATTTATGTGCAAGAGTCCGTGTACTGTGTTTTATTTGAACTACTACTAATGGTGACTTCCTGTCTGTTGCTTTCTTAAGGACAGTGAATTTGCGAGATTTGGAACTACTACTTCCTACTTTATTTATTTTATAGTATTGTTAAATGTTATATAGTTTCTTTTTGGCTGCTCATGGCAAGTTTGTCTTGCACCTGACCATGGCATGCATGTGCACTACAGAAACTTTTTCAGAAAGAAAAAAAAGTCTAAATAAAAATCTGGATATACTGTATTTTTGCCAGAGGCTACATCATATTTATATATGTGTATGTCTGTGTGTGTGGTTGTGTGTGTGTGAAGACTCGTGACTTGACATGTCTTGTCCCTCAAAGACTCAAGAATTGACTCGACTTGAGGTCAAAGACTTGTGACTCGACTTGGACTCGAAATCAGAGACTCATGGGCATCTCTGCGATGTGGTCTGCTCTGTGTTAATGCCTGTATTTTAGTTTAAATGGCCTGTTTAAATAGCCATCCACAGGTTTGACATCATTCCATGTGTTCCATGGTTAGCAGCCTTCTCTGTTCCCCTCTTCAGATAAGGACACAACAGTAACATCAGCCCTTGCTATGGTCAGGAGATGTAAGAGATCCTTGGAGGGAGAGGACAATCAACAGTGTATAAGATGAAGGTGAATCGCAAGAGGATCCCTGTCCCGACTGCCAGGGATGTTGCTCAAGCTTGCTCCAAGGTACGTTGGTCCCTTTCCCATTTTCAAGATTATCAGTTTGGTGACTGTGAACCAGTTAAACCAGCCAAGAAAAGCCATATGACCCCTCCGACTAAATTCCCTCCACCCACCCAGATTGTCGATGGGGGCGCTGTGTACACAGTCAGGGAGCTCCCGGCGGCTCGCAGATTCCAATACCTGGTTGACTGGGAGGGGAACGACCCAGAGGAGGGTCCCCTCTCGATTCATTATGGACCCATCCTTACTTATTACTTAATATCGTCATCTGATCTTGTTTTTTTTAATCTACTTTAACACTCTCTATATGTGCTGATTCTCAATTTCAGCTCAGATATTTTTTATTTCATTCCCTGTTCATTGAATTCCTTTCCACTGTCCTACTTTAAGTAGATTTTATTATGCATTTGATGTTCGGTTATCTCATTTACCTTTTTTTTTTTTTTTTATGTATGTTTTTGGGCATTTTGTGCCTTTATTGATAGGAGAGTGACAGTGGATAGGCTTGTGAAAGGGGGAGAGAGAGCAGGGGAAGACACTCTGCAAACTGGTCACAGGCGGGATTCGAACCTGGACCGGCAGAAGCATGAAAATGGGGTGCTAACCACTACGCCAAACCAGCACCCCCTCATTTACCATTTTATTATTTAAAATTGTATTTACGTATTTCCTAGTCATTTTTATCAAGTTTCTTATCATGGTTTTTATTGTAATTTAATGTTTTAGCTCCTGTCTTCCGTGACTTTTATTTAAAGATAGCATTTCCTCAGTCCTCTAATTCTTCTTTCTATGTGTGTGTGTGTGTGTGTGTGTGTGACAGTGTGTGTGTGTGCAAGTGAGTATGTGTGCTGTATGTGGATTGTGAGGGTGAGTACAGTTTTATACTTTTTTTTTGGATTCAGCTTTCTCTGTTTTTATTTATGTATTGATTTTTATTTTATTTCTTTTTTTATGTAAATCACTTTGTGCTACAAGACATTTCTAAGTTGATGATGCAAGTCTTTGCTGTACAAATAGCTATTTCCAATGTGGACAGAGGGGAGATCAAGGCCGTAGCCAGGATTTTGGAACAGGTGAGGTCCATGATGCGTGCGCCGAAAATTTTTCGATTTGTTTTTTTTTTTGTTGTTGTTTTTTTTAGGCTACAAGTCACACAAATGTTTATTGTGTTTCTCCATCCTCCTCTGTGTGTTGGTTTCATGTTCCTCTATGCCAATATCTTTCTTTTTCCTTGCCAGAAATGCATCCAGTGTATTCTGTTTTAATCTCTTGGACATGTTTGCCCTGCTCTCTGTGACTTGTTTTCTGTGAAATGGTTACATTAAAATTAATATGAGCTGAAAACAAAGCACACGTCACGTGACTCGAGGTCCTCGAGTACTCGCATCATCGTGACGCATGCTCAGCCAGCTGATGAGCCTCCTCTCCGCTGTGGATACAAGTAAACAAACTGGCTTTGATCAGATGATTTGACAGGCAGAACTAGTGCCAAATTATCTAAAAAATATATATTGTGGTCACCTAGGTGTAGATGGGCGGGGATGTGTTCTACAAAGTGGTAATAATAAACTCACACCAACTAAACTAACACTCTAGTTTTTGAATGGGGTTTGGCCCGCTGCCAAGCACGTCACAAGGCGCATTTGCGTGTACGTGCATCAGCTGATCAAACAGCTGTTCATCGCAACACGCACACAGGCATAAACAGAACACAAAGCCCATGGATGTTTACCACAATTTACAATTGACAAGCACGTCTCACAGAGAGGTTTCAAGTTTTTATGAGTTTATGTTTTATTCAGTTGGGCATATTTGGCACAAAAAAAAAAAAACTCGGAAAAAATAGGTGAGGTCCGGACCTCACTGACCTCATACCTGGCTACGGCATAGGGGAGATGCCTTCTCCTGACCCATAACATACGCACCTCCTGGATTTCTGTGTTTTTGCTACTTACATTTGTCATGAATAATGGGTCAAAACACACAGTGTAATGATTGCTGAGTCAGAATCCAGAATACAATGCAGACAACACACTCAAGGTACATTTTGTCATTACTCTTTTTCCTCAACTGATGCTGATTGGTTGGTTGCTTTTCTGACTTAGAACAAATCCCGAAGAAGCCTTTTTACCTCTAAATGACCATGATGGATCTTTGTGAATCCAGCTGCTTCAAAACAGAAATGTCATGTACGTTCATTCCAAGGCCATGTTACATCACAGCAGCGGTCTGACTCCATGCCCCACTATCCATCAACACCCACTCATTGTGTTTTCAGACAGCAGGGTCATGGGAGACATGGAACTTCAGTAATTGAGTGTGATTGTGTGAGATTATATTTCGCATGTGTTATATACAACAACTAATGTTAGATTATTGTTCCCAAATAAGAAAGTTAAGTAAATGATTCAGATCTGTCTCTTTTAGAGAATTTTGGTGCTTTCTGCAAACTTTCCTATTACATTAAAAATAAATGAATTATTTGACTGTCTGTGTGTGTGCAGAGTGTGATATAGAAAATATTTGGATATTCTTGGAATGTCTGTTGTCCTTGCAAATTAGCTTGAGCTACAGACTTCAGATAAGAGCTAAAACTGCATCAGAAAAAATTTGGACATTTTGATTTAATTCCACTCTCTGACTGCCCATCTTGTTATTAATGTAATCAATGCTAAACTGATGTACTGAACTGAGCCCTGAGAAACTGCTACTAAAATTTCCAAACTGCTGGAGCTGAGATGGAGCAGAGATGCAGCGCAGTGGAGCTGGTGGATGCACACCCAGTGACTAAAAGGGAATCGCAGCACTTCTGCTGTTGTACCAGAGTGTGGACAGACTGAACAATCTGATAGGATGAGCTGGTTTGGAGGCAAGGACTATTTTGGAGCAGAAAAAAAATCACAAATAATTTTGATTGCTGGGAATTGTCGGACAACTTTCAGTTCAGACTTCTTCATCTTCATGCTTTTGCAGTATTGTAGTTCTCAAAGTCAAAACTATGGCAACACTGGTTTTTATTTAAGTCCACAGACAATTTGGAAGGCACATGTACACATACAATATGTTTACCTACTTTACAAATAAATTTTAACTGAAACTAGCTATGAACACATCCTCTGTGACTCAACAGTATTTTTTTGCTTCAAACATTCCCGATCTGTCAAACATTCTCAACTACAAAAAAACTTCTGCAATAGAGTACAAGTAATAGTGTAACTACCTTAGGATTACTACATTTGGTGTTCAGATGAATTGACATTGAGATAAAAGTCTGGCTTTCTCCGTCCATTCTCATCCACCCATCAATTGAAGCCATTGTCTCTCACCTCTCAGACAAGCCTGACGGGATGTTTGGCACAAATTTGGAGCTTTGTGTTTTCTGCAGCTTCCTCCATCAGTGTGACTTGATTCTCATACTCAAGCTATCTACTGAAACTTTTCTGTCAGTCTTGCCTGATTGCTTATATTCAGATTAACTTTAGTCCAGAATTTAAAACACTTGTGTTTGCAAAGACTGAAAAATGGATTCCATGCAGCACCCTGAACATCACCACCATGACCTGGAAAACTGACACCATGTTTAAAGTGTCCAAACCATAACTCTACAATGAACAGACCGCCAGCATCATCCCTGGAGCAGTGACCTGATCAGGGAGGAGGAAACTGATCCCTTTGCATATTATAGACAAGGAGATGATGAAGAAGCTTGACATCCTATTACTGCCAGCGGGGCAAAATGTGTCTAGAATTTTGCAAGTACTGCAAAGTATCATTTATGAGAGGTATAATGTTAAAAAAGGTACTGAACTCATTTTGTTTTCTGTGATTGGACCTAAAAAGTGATACAGATTGGAAATGTGCAGTTGGATACTTCACAGGTTCTTGATAAAGACAGGACAATTTTAGAAGATAATATGTGAAATGGAAAAGAAAAACTGCTGTTCAGAAAAAAATGGGGTAGCGGTTTTGTAATAGCAAACCACAGAAATTACCTAATAGTAAAAAATTTAGGACTTTTTTTGTCTGATTTACTTACTCAGTTTCCTACCTACAGTTGTGCCCAAAAGTTTACACCCCCCAGCAGAATTGCTGATTATTTGGCCTTTTCTCAGAAAATATGAATGATAACACAAAAACCTTTCTGTCACTCATGGTTAGTGGTTGGGTGAAGACATTTATTGAAAAAAAGATTAGTTTACTCTTTTTAAATCATAATGACAACAGAAACTTCAATATTGACCCTGTTCGAAAGTTTACACCTCCAGTTTTTAATACCTTGTATTTCCCCATTTAACATCTATAACAGCTTGAAGTCTTTTGTGGTAGTTGTGGATGAGGGTCTTTATTTTCTCAGATGGTAAAACTGCCCATTCCTCTTGGCAAAAAGCCTCCAGCTCCTGTAAATTCTTTGGTTGTCTTGCATTAGCTGCACGTTTGAGATCTCCCCAGAGTGGCTCAATGATATTGAGGTCAGGAGACTGAGATGGCCACTTTAAAACCTTCACTTTATTCTGCTGTAGCCAATGGCAGGTTGATTTGGCTTTGTGTTTTGGATCATTGTCATGTTGGAACGTCCAAGAACGTCCCATGCGCAGCTTCTGGGCCGATGACTGTAAATTTTCCTCCAGTATTTTCTGATAGCATGCTGCATTCATCCTTCCATCAATTTGGACCAATTTTCTTGTGCCTTTGTAGCTCACGCATCCCCAAAACATCAGTGATCCACCTCAGTGTTTCACAGTAGGAATGGTGTACCTTTCATCGTGGGCCTTGTTGACTCCTCTCCAAATGTAACATTTATGGTTGTGGCTAAAAAGTTTAATTTTGGTCTCATCACTCCAAATGACTTTGTTCCAGAAGTTTTGAGGCTTGTCTCTGTGCTGTTTGGCTTGTAAGAGGGACATTTTCTGGCATTTGCGTAGAAATGGCTTTCTTCTGGTGACCCGACCATGCAGTCCATGTTTCTTCAAGTGTCTCCTTATTGTGGATCTTGAAACATCCACCCCAATTTCTTTCAGAGTCCTGTATTTCAGCTGAAGTTATTTGAGTTTTTTTTTTTTGCATCTCGAACAATCTTCCTTGCAGTTGGAGCTGAAATTTTTGTTGGTCTGCCTGACCGTGGTTTGGTTTCAACAGAGTCCCTCTCTCTCCTCTTCTTAATTAGAGTTTTAACAGTGCTTCTTGGTATCCTCAGTTCCTTAGATATCTTTTTAAATTCTTTTCCTGTTTTATACAGTTGGATTACCTTTTCTCGCAGATCTTTTGACAATTATTTTGCTTTACCCATGACACAGAAATTTCAACGCAGCACTGAGTGAAAGATGCACGTGTCTGTCAGGAGCTCAGAAACTCACTGAGCTTTTAAACGCACACTGTGAATACAAGCTAACAGATCACAGGTGAGGATGGTTACCTTTAGTAGACATTCAAACCCATTTGTGTCAAATTTTGTGCATTTTAACAGGCCAAAACTGCCAGGGGGTGTAAACTTTTGAACAGGGTCAATATTGAAGTTTCTGTTGTCATTATGATTTAAAAAGAGTAAACTATTTTTTTTTCAATAAATGTCTTCACCCAACCACTAACCATGAGTGACAGAAAGGTTTTTGTGTTATCATTCATATTTTCTGAGAAAAGGCCAAATAATCAGAAATTCTGCCGGGGGTGTAAACTTTTGGGCACAACTGTATCTCTGGTTTTAAGAGGGAAGGATAAAAAAAAGAAAAGAAGGTACAGGCTGTTAATTCCGTTATACCTAGCAACACTCTTTAGTTTGGCAAAAAAAAGCTAAATTTTCAATGCAGCACCAAAACACATAGAGTAGAGGGTAAGAATGAGTCCAAAATGTGGAGATGAGTTGAGAAACAGTCTACATATGGATGCTAACCCACTTTTGAATTTTAAAACATTATTGTGGGGTCGAAATGGGCTTCCTTTGCAGAGCGGCTGGGCTCTCCCTTCGAGATAGTGTGAGAAGTTCGGTTATTCGGGAGGGGCTCGGATTAGACCCGCTGCTCCTTCGCGTTTAGAGGAGCCAGATGAGGTGGCTCGGGCATCTGGTCAGGAGGCCTCCCTAGTGAGGTGTTTCCCACCAGTAGGCGGTCCCGTGGAAGACCCAGGACATGCTGGAGAGACTATGTCTCTCAGCTGGCCTGGGAACGCCTCGGGATCTCCCGGGAGGAGCTGGACAAGGTGGCCTGGGAGAGGGAAGTCTGGGCTTCCCTGCTTAGGCTATTGGCCCCATGACCCGACCTCGGATAAGTGGGAGAAGATGGTACGGTATTGTGTTTTTTTAAAAAAACAGTAATTCATGCAATTCATACACCATAGCCATGGGAGACAGCTTGATCAGGTAATTTGATTACAGAAAATTCAACCAAGAGGTAAGCAGATGGACTTATGTGTGGGAAGCGCAGCAGCTGCTTGTAAGTCAACTGTCATGTTGTAGTTCACTAATTATGATTAAGCCTAAAGTCTTGCCAAAGTAAGGTTGGTTCTTTCATTGTAATAGGAAATTACATTTTCTTTTGTTGCATTTTTTATTTAATTAAATAAAAATGTAATTTACCTTTGTTCACCACAGCGCCTGTTTTCATCAGTGATCCAAGAAGACCGTGAACAATCATACAGGCTTCTAGTCAAGGGAACCAGTGAAAATGTTAACTTGCCCACTGCTTGCCCACTCCCAACAAAGGCCAAATTTAGCACAGTTTGCCACTGAGAACTGAAGTTTATTTTATTACACGGGGAGCAATGCCCAACAACAAACAAATAAACAAAACATCCCTACTGTATCTAATCTTAAATGTGGAAAAACTCAATGAGAAAACAAATGACAAGTGTCTTACCTAACTAATTACGACGAAAAACAGGAAAAAACAGTTAATAAAAGAAAAGGCCTTCTCCCTCTTAATATCTTTTGCTGGCTTCACACAAGTTTATTTCGATGGACTCTTTGGTCAGAGCAGGCCAGTGACAAAGAGAGAGGGCGAGGCTTCACCTGGCTTCTTAAGACGGAGACGTCCGTTGTCCTCCAATCACCGCTCTCTCCCAATCCCATCCTCCATCAGAGCACCAATCGACACTGGACCGTAGAGCCAATTATCACACTTGACCTGTGCAGTTTGCAACAAACTCATAGTCGCACTCACACACAGTGGAGAGAGACAACTAACAAAAACAAACATATTACTAAAAAAACATGACCAAAGGTCATGACATATGGCATCCTACACACGATCAATTAGGTTGTCAAGACAACATGAAGAACATTGCAAGATATAAAAACAAAGAAAGGCCAAAAAGCCATGACCTGTGTTGTGCCTCAAGTTCATAACAAGTGTTGTGTTTACTCAATCAACCTTCAGGACAGAAACTTCCTGCAGAAAACAGTGACTGTCTGTTCTAAAATAATTGGGACACCTTTCAGATCTCTGTTGTCTGTTTGTGAACATCTTGCATGCAGACTAGCCGCATTGCAAAAAACAACACATACACAATGTTCCCAAAGTTTGAATGGTTCCCATCAGGCCGACGGCTCCACTGCCGTGCTGCAGAACTCTGAGGAGGAAGGCCATCTTTGTGCTATTCCTCTACTCAAAACATCCCTAAAACACTCCTAATTGACTTAATGCCATTTGCACCTGTTTTATATTAATGCACTCCCCGCTATCTGTCTTGCACCAGGAACATTATTGCCTCAAGCTGATTTAAATCTGCTAATCTGTAATGTATCTTACAAGTTTGCACTCTTCATGCTGGTCTCCAGGTTTTTTAGCATTTTGATATTTTTTTTTGTTCATTTCTGCCCTTATTTATTTTTGTTTATTATATATATATATATATATATATATATATATATATATATATATATATATATATATATATATATATATATATATATATACATATATATATATATATATATATATATATATATATATATATATATATATATATATAGATATATATGATTGGTAGCCTCCTGGGAACCAGAAAACAGTGTCTTTCAATTTCTTGTTTTTGTGTGTGATTTTCTATCTTTTTGTGCTTTAAAAAAAAACCTTACCATTTTTTTTTTTAAATATGGTTTTTATTTTAATTTCACAGCATGTCCACTGAGGAGGACAACAGAACAATATTTGTGTGAAAATAGCACTGAATTCAGAAGATGGAAAAAAATGAGCAAATTATATCTTTAGAGTGATATTATGCCAAGAACAAATTCAATTTGATTAAAAAACTGAAATGTCAATCAAAGAACACAAGTTTCTTAAGACTGCTACAAATCTAACTCCCAGTCTTTGGCACATGAGTGTGTTCTTGCCCTAATAGAACTCAAAATCCAGGACCAGGACCATTTTGAGTTTTTACCAGTAGTAATAGCAAAAACAAAATATTCACATATAGTACTAGTAGATCTAACTTAAATGAAGTTGGAGGGATTCTAACCAAATTCAGCACACTGTTTGGTTGCAATATATTCGAAAGCCAATGGGAAGCCTGAATTTGCTTTTCCCCACCTCCTTATTAGCATAAAAGGCTTTATAGTAGTGCCAGTGAATATATTTAAAGGTGTAGTCAGCAATGTTCTAATCTTCTAATCTAATGCACTATTTGTCAAAATCATCGTATTTCTCCTCTCCATCCACAAGATGTCACCACTGACAGCATGTTGAAAAAAAGGACAGTTTCAATACACAGCCTTGGCTCTGAACTTCAGCAGGTAAATACTGTGGCTTGGGCCGAGCCACCAAGACAGCGTACACCTCCCCACATCCAGGGGCCGATCATACTCATGCGCAGATTAGACAGAGGGGGGAGGGGGAGTCGTAGGCTGCGTAGATTGTGCAGTTAGCGTAAGAGAGATACAATATGTGCTGTAACAATGGCTGAAAAACAGCCCAAAGGAAAAAGGTCAGAGGAGCTCTGCCTCCTTTCCTACCTGTTCCCGGCGATCTAGCTGTTTCTTGGGATCATTGGCTGGCATCATTTAAGGACTATTTGCTAGCTTTGAGACACATGGACCTGAGGGAGGCTAGGAGATGCACGCTCCTTCGTCATTGTCTCAGCCAGGAGGGACGGCGGATCCTTGCCACGCTCACCTTACCTGAAGATCAGTGACGCCCTCAACCAAACTCTGCTGACCATCGAGGCAACCAAACTTTCCACCACGGGAGTGTCACCTGCATTGCTCATGATTGGGCGTGAGCTTAAACAACCATTGGACTGCTTGAGAGCCAAGCCAGCTTCAGCAAGTGGGGGCCCAGGGCTCCAGAAAGTCAAAGCTCATGTGAAAGGTTTGCAGTCTCGGATGAAAGAGAGGTTTGATGCAAACCAAAGAGTGCAAACCCCCTCACTTTCTGCAGGGGATTGGGTCAGGGTCAAACACCTCCACTGTCATCATAAGCTGCAGTCATTCTGGTCAGAGCCCCTGCGAGTGGCTAAGCAGTTGGGGCCAGTCACTTACAGACTGGAAATTGGGACTCGCTGGCACTCAAACTGCCTGCACAGAGTTCCAGGCCCCACAGCTCCTGTGTCACCTTTGTCCCCAGCTGCAGTGCTAGGTTGGCAGCCCAGACCGTGAGCTGTTCAGGTGGGGAGTGATCCACCAGCACTGCCTGATGCAGACCCACGTCCTCAGAGAAGGAGGGCTCTGCCCAAGTGGCTAGGAGACTACGTGACAGGTGACAGAGAACCTAGGGAGTTTGGGCTTGATGTTGTGTTTCATTTTTCAGGGAGATGGGGGGAAAATGTTGTGTTTGAAAAACATGGAGTTTTATGCCTTGTTACGACCTGTTGGGCTTTGTTATGTTTTGCACTGATAGCGGCAGGTTACTGTGCCTTTAAGGGTTATAGCAGAGAGCTATGGGTAGTGGTGTAAGGTGTGGGGCAGTAGAATAAAGTGCATCAACAAAGTGTCACGGTGTCGTTATTGAGTCCTGCACAAACATAATAGTGTGCATGCCATGCCAGTGGTTGGAGATGTAGGTTTGTCGTGAAACAGCAGTGTTACAACATGCATCTGCGCACTAAGTCATTGGTGAATATAACAAGTCTGTCTCAATTGCTGCATCAAATCCACATGTGTTGGAGGAGTAATAACAAACGGAGCATGGTTAGCAGCACACATGTTTCCTGGCAGCTGTTCTTCCTAGGTGTTTGTGCAACCTTTATCTGAAAGAGTACTGTGCATGTGCCATGCGTCACAGTTTTCCCTAACAATGATGATTTCTGTTTGGACAGAGAGAGATATGGAAATAAACAAAAAAAATTTCACTCTGGACCCTGGTCTCAAAGGTTTGCAGATTCAGGCCATCCAGACACCGTTCTCTTGTAAATGGAAGGCACAAATGAAAAGTCTCCATTTTTGGCTGCTTTTCATCATCATGTTAAAAACTGAGTACATGTTCTCCTAATTTCAGTAGAAGCAGACCTTAACTACGTGTGATACCACCAGTATCATTTTTTTTCTCTAATGCCTTATCATACTCTTCCTCTACAACACCATCTTCGATCACTCCTAGATACTCATCCTTTTCCTTATCTGACAGCTCCAAAATCTAAATCTCCCTCTGTTACCTGGTGCAGAATCCTCTCTGTTCAATGTTTTCTCCAACAACAATGTGTGGCCATGAAACACATTTAAATGGTCCTGGTGTCCCCTACAGTTGACATTCATTAAATGGCTGTTCCATCAAACAGCAATAATGCAACTGTTACAGATGTAAAATCATTGATATTGACATGTTAATGAACAAGAATATACATAATCATCATGGAAAAAATAATATTTAATTAAAAATATTTGACTTGCTTCTCCTCTTTGTGTAAGTCAGCCATCTTGAAAAAAAAAAAAGTTCACAGCATGCAAACCCATCACATGACACATCACTGGGAAGGTCAGGATGTCCTCTACAGAATGAATTTTTGCATTTTTAACATTGAAGTGCAATTAGTTTACTATCTGCTCTGTGTGCTTTTAATTACCCCCAACCCCCAGGGACAAATAAAGCTTTTTGAATTGAACTGAATTGAACTGAAATCAACTGAATTGAGTTGAATTTAATTGAATTATCTCAAAGCACTTATATTGCACAATAATTTTGCAATAATTGGTGCGAGTGTCTCAGCATTATTTGACAGAGGCTCTCCTAAAAATTGGACTTTTAACAAGGTTTATGGGGGGGGGGGTTGTATCTTTGTTTTAACTTTCACATTGTTTTAGATGTTTTTTAATTGGGCAGAGGGATTTTAACTTGATTTTTAACATTTTAAAGGACACTGGAAAGACAGTTTTTATCACTGGCTAGACCCCGCACTCAGGAGTTCAACATTTTAACATGATTCTCAGTTGACAAACTAAGATCCAATTTTGTCATAAACAAGCTTTTTAAATGCATCCCCATCACCCTTAGCACTTTTAGTTCTTTTGAACATCTTGCCTTTATTATAAAATTCAAAGACCTTGTTTTGTTTTTAATCATCTGCAGACCCCCAAAACACAACACTGGCTTTGATTGAAAAGTTTCAGAGTTTTATCCCATTTCATATGTATTAAAGTATTTTAGGTGATTTTCATGGGCACGTCTGCTGTCCCTCACGACTGAAACTCAGTACTCTCTCAATCTAACCCAGACAATACAGGAACCAAGGATATTTGTGTGTCAGATCACAAACTGGCTTTGTTCTCCATGGTTTTATTCCAGCCTTCTATTCACGATAAAATCAAAAGGTTTTTAACTCAACGAATGCTTTTAGTTCTTTATTTCTGCATCTTTAACTGCATTCATTAATCCAGTTTCTCAACACAGAAGAGCTTGTCTCTCTTTTTAACCATACTTGTAGAACCATCTCAGACTCTGTAGCAATCCTCTGAAAGCAATAATTGCAGATAAAGAGCCCCAGCCGTGGCTTACAGGATCCAGACACGAGTCTTATAAACTTTGTAGAAGTAATTAATGAAAATGGAAGAGGACTGGTTTGGTGGTTTTCCATGAAATCTGGGGAGATTCCATGAAATCCAACCAGAGGACAGATAAAGATACAAGGGCAGAATTTTATTCCAATTTGATTTTAGCCAATCATTCAAACCCCAGAGTTTTATTGAAGGTTTAAGAGTCACTTACCAACCCCTCCCTCTCTTATTTTACTGATGCCTCTCAAGACACCTGTGAGAAGTTTTTAACTCATTTTATTGTTAGCAGGTTACAGACATCAGGAATCACATCACTCCTCCAGATCATCTTGTACCCAATAGTAGGGAAGTTCTGTATTATTTTAACAGTTTTGAGCTGGTGTCCTTACTCTTTTTATCTGATATTTTATCCAACATTGAAACAGCTATGTTTTGATTTTATCCCCACCAGATGTTTTAAAGAGGATTTTAACACCGTTGGGGCTAGCATTTTGTCCATTATTACTAGTTCTCTTATCGAGTGAGTTTTTCCTCCGCTTTTAAACATGCAGTGGTCCAACCCCTTTTTAAAAGACCAGACCTTGACCCCTTTGTTTTAACAATTTATAAATGGTTTCAAGACTCCCATTGTGTAGCATGAGACCTTGCCCTGTAAATCCCGTCAATGCACACAATGAACACAAAGGCCTTGTAGCAACAAAAGTAAAAGTTTATTTTCAGGGCATACACACACAGCCCTACTGAACATAAACCTGCTCACAAAAGCAGCAGCCTGTCTCCCACAGGCGAAAGTTCAACTCAACTTAAAGCTACTCCTTCCAGGAGCTTTCTTCAGTCTGTGTTTGCTTCTCCAAGTCCAGCATGCTACTGAAGACAAAGAAGAGCAACCAGCCATTAGATCACACCTGTGTCAATCAGCTGGTCCTGTTCCCACGAGAGACCCTCACACATCTCTCCACAACCCCCTGCCACACATTGTCATTCAGACTTTTAGAGAAGGTAGTGTCTACACAGCTTTTACATTTTATGTTTTAAAACAACCTCTTTGAGAAATTTCAGTCCCCTCGGCATTCCTGAGGGTGACCAATGACCCCCTTTTAGCAGCAGATAAAGGGGAGGGTTCAATTTTAATTCTTTTAGATCTCACTGCAGCTTTTGATACAGTTGATCATGCAATTTTAACTGATCATCTTAAAAGCTGTGCAGATATCACTGCACTTTACTGGTTTCAGGCATATCTTTAAAAGCTAACCTTTGCAGTCACCATAGGCAATCACAGCTCCTCTCCTTTTGCAAATGCATATGGTGTACCGCAAGGTTCCGTTTAAGTAAATTTTATTTTCTATCTACATTCAGCCAGTTAATCCAGTGCCACCAGGTCACCTTCCTCTGCTACGCAGATCAATCAATTAATCAATCATTCTTTATTTTTACAGGGCCAATTCATAACAACTGTTGGACCTAGACACTTCACAATAGAGCATACAAGTCTTCATTTTATGGATAGACATATATGCATAGATGTAACCGGGATAAATATTCATTCTTGTTTTTCTATACTGTTAATATAATTACATAAAATTATCTGACAATGCTATGTTCATTTAGCCAGCAAAGTCTCTATCTTTGAGCTCCCGTGTGTGTAATGTTGCAGCCCCCTCCTCTCTTTTATTTCTTCTTCTATGTGTTTTTTTATTTGTATGTGTTCCTTTCACCCCCTCCCCTCTCCCCTTGTCTATGAATCCCTTTGGAAGAAGTAGGTGCTCTTCCTCATGTCTATTAATAACCTAATGCCATCTTTGTATTAAATGTTAAATTTTGTGCTTTGTTTTGTTTTCTATGTTAGTTTGGCTTATTCTCTTTTAGTGTGTATATATGTCCATTTTGTTATGTATGAATGTTTATTTTTCCCCTTCACACACGTATGTTTGTGCAGCAAGCTAAGCTAGCATAGCCTACTTACATATACTTTCCTCAGGTTTTCTTTAATGCTGTAACTTTGCTCTGTGTAGGTTCTGAAGTGGGCTGGGAGGCTAATGCTGTCCCTTTTGTAAATATTTTATCTTGCCAGGAATGCTTTTTGTTGACTTTTATGTATTTTATTTCATTCCATATTGAAGCCCTCACCCTTTTCTATGAATCCCTTTGGGAGGGAATCTGGAGCGGGCTGGGAGGCTAATGATGTCTATTTTGTAAATATTTCATCTTGCCAGAATAACTGTGGCCAAAGAGAGACATCCAGCGTGACCTTATAATTCCACATATCCACTACACAATGCAGGAAAGTCGGTTACATATATTTATATGTATATATTAGGGCTGCAGCTATCAATTCTTTTTGTAATCGATTACTCTATCAAATTTTTGTTGATTAATCGAGTAATCGGATAAGTTACATTTCGCTCACTGTTTTTTTTTTTTTTTACATTGAATCACTACACATTATTATTATTATTAGTAACACACAAAACAGAAAGGCCAGGTCACTTAAACTAACAACTTGTTTTTCTTATTTTGAACATTCTGAGCATACATGGGATCTCAAAATCAACATCTATATTTTTATTTTTACTCTGGGCCATATCTTGCTTTTTTTTAGTTTTTTTTTAAGTTTGGTTATTTTTATTTTATTTGTATTCATGCTTGGCTCTTTCTGCTAAATTTTTGCCTTTACTACTGTACCATATTGATGATCTTATTTTGCTTACTTTATTTCTAGGACCTAATAATATCATACTTAGATAAGGATACCTTAACTTGCTTATGTACATTTCTATAACATATGAAACATTCCCTACCTGCTTCCTCGACTCACTGTCAGTTTTTCCTATTCTTCTCTCTGCAATCAAATGTAAAGTTATTGGATGTGAAAAGTATGTGAACAAAATGTACACATGATTCTGGGCAAGTAGTCTCCGCATTGATTTACGTTCTGAACCAGCCTTTACACGTAGTCATAATCAAAGTTATTTACTAGCCCATATCTCAGTTATTGATCACATTAGCTGCTTCTGTTGATATATCATGAGTGTCATCCTGTTGTGTCGCTCTGAGGACTTGGGCACAGACCAGATGTTTACTGTTGACGTGCTACAGCAGTGACGACGTGCTATCATGCTAAGCTCCGTGCTAAGCTAACTCCGTTTGACATCAGACACACTGCACTGTGTTTTCTTTTCGTCCCTTCTTGTAGTGACCACACACTTGGGACACTCTCTGCCATTTCTTCTGCGGACTCTGTCCTTTCTGTCCCTCTCTTTTCTCTTCCTTCATGATTTTACAAGCCGTGCAGCAGTGGAGGTAGCAGGCACGTTGTGCCACAGAAATGACCGTCGATGTCAAACACCGTGCACTGTATAGTAGTCCAGATATATATTTTATATGTATAATTATATATTAAATGAGGTTTTGAGGCACTCAATTTGCCTCGAGGATATTTTGCAATCCAATTTTCAGGATTATTTGAGGAATCATTTCAGCTCTAACATATATATATATATATATATATATATATATATATATATATATATATATATATATAGATATAGATATATATATATATATATATGTATATATATATATATAGATATATATATATATATATATATATATATATATATATAGATATATATATTTATATATATATATATATATATATATATATATATATATATATATATATATATATATATATGTATATATATATAAAATATATATATATATATATATATATATACATACATAGGCTAAAAATCCATCAAACACCCAACATGAATCCATTTCGCCAATCCTGAATCCCCCATCACGACGGCAAGAAAAAACGTTTGTAAAGTAGTAGGAAGTCTTGAATGTGGATCCCAGTCTTATGCGAACAGCAAATCCACTCGATGACATACAGATATGCCTTCCCCTCAGACCTAAAAACCCAAGAGGCCTAGCTGCTGTCGTTGACTGTCTTAGTGACATCACCTGTTGGATGGCAGAAAGCCTCCTTCAACTTAACAACTCAAAATCTGAAATAATCCCCTGCAACATAAAAAGCTTCCCCCCTCATACATTCTAGTTTCTTTCTACTTTCAGTTAACATTAAACCCACAAAAAGAAATTTAGGAGCTATTTTTGATTTTGACCTCACCTTCTCCAACCATATCAATAAAGTCATCCAGTTTTGTTTCTTTCAATTTCAACATTCAAACAAATACTCACCCCACCAGACCTTACAAAAATAATCCATGACATCCATTTTCTCAAGGCTGGACAGGTGCAACTCTCGCCTGGCCAGTTAAATCAAAATTCCCTTTCTCGCTTTCAACTACAACTCAAAACCAGTGAAGTTGGCACATTGTGTAAATCGTAAATAAAAACAGAATACAATGATTTGCAAATTCCTTTCAACCTTCATTCAATTGAATACACAGCAAAGACAAGATAGTTAACGTTAGAACAGGGAAACTTTATTTTTCTTTTGCAAATGATCATCAACATAGAATTTAATGGCAGCAACACATTGCAAAAAAGTTGGCACAGGGGCATTTTTACCACTGTGTTACATCGCCTTTCCTTTTCACAACACTCAGTAAACGTTTGGGAACTGAGGAGACCAATTTTTGAAGCTTTTCGGGTGGAATTCTTTCTCATTCTTGCTTAATGTGCAGCTTAAGTTGTTCAACAGTCCGGGGTCTCTGTTGTTGTATTTTATGCTTCATAATGTGCCACACATTTTCAACAGGGGGGACAGGTCTGGACTACAGGCAGGCCAGTCTAGTACCCGCACTCCTTTACTACGAAGCCACGCTGTTGTAACACGTGCAGAATGTGGCTTGGCATTGTCTTGCTGAAATAAGTAGGGGCGTCCATGAAAAAGACGTTGCTTGGATGGCAACATATGTGGCTCCAAAACCTGTATGTACCTTTCAGCATTAAGGGTGCCTTCACAGATGTGTAAGTTACCCATGCCTTGGGCACTAATACACCCCCATACCATCACAGATGCTGGCTTTTGAACTTTGCGCCTATAACAGTCCTGCTGGTTCTTTTCCTCTTTGGTCCGGAGGACATGACGACCACAGTTTCCAAAAACAATTAGAAATGTGGACTCGTCAGACCACAGAACGCTTTTCCACTTTGCATCAGTCCATCTAAGATGAGCTCGGGCCCAGTGAAGCCAGCGGCGTTTCTGGGGGTTGTTGATAAATGGCTTTGGCTTTGCAAAGTAGAGTTTTAACTTGCACTCACAGATGTAGTGACAAACTGTACTGTACTGACGGTGGTGTTCCTGAGCCCATGTGGTGATATCCTTTACACAGTGATGCCGGTTTTTGATGCAGTACCGCCTGAGGAATCGAAGGTCACGGGCAGTCAATGTTGGTTTTGGGCCTTGCCGCTTATGTGCAGTAATTTCTCCAGATTCTCTGAACCTTTTGATGATATTACAGACCATAGATGATGAAATCCCTAAATTTCTTGCAATAGCTTGTTGAGAAATGTGTTTCTTAAACTGTTGGACAATTTGCTCACGCATTTGTTCACAAAGTGGTGACTCTCGCCCCATCCTTGTTTGTGAATGACTGAGCATTTCAGGGAAGCTGCTTTTATACCCAATCATGGCACCCACCTGTTCCCAATTAGTCTGGTCACCTGTGGGATGTTCCAAATAAGTGTTTGATGAGCATTTCTCAACTTTCTCAGTCTTTTTTGCCACTTGTGCCAGCTTTTTTGAAACATGTTGCAGACATCAAATTCCAAATGAGCTAATATTTGCAAAAAAATAAAGTTTCCCAGTTCGAACATTAAGTATCTTGTCTTTGCAATGTATTCAATTGAATATAAGTTGAAAGGAATTTGCAAATCATTGTATTCTGTTTTTATTTACGACTTGCCAACTTCACTGGTTTTGGGTTCGTAGTTCAAAATGCAGCAGCTCGGCTTTAAACTAGTTTTAGTAGACGGCATTACATCACCCAAATTTCAGCCTGTCTTTACTGGATTCCTGTCAGGTTTACAATTGATTTTAAGATTTTATTGATTACTTTTAAAGCACTCATGGGACATGCTCCAAGCTATATTTCAGAGCTATTGATCCTACATGAGCTAGCCCTCAGCCTCAGATACTCACCATTAACATGCTTTTCTATAATTTTCTTTCTAATCTCCCAAGACAGCTCTCTCCTGTAGCTTTCTGAAGTCCATGTTCTGTGTGGTACACACCATGACACCACACAGCACAGTGACTACTTTTCAGACTTTTAATAGGCAGTCCAGCTGATTACAAGTTTGAAGACACATGTGATGCTAATTACAGGACACACTTTAGTTTAACACGTCCCTATGGCCAAATCATTTCAATCTTTTGTAGGTGTACCATCAGTTTTGTTGAGGCAGTTTCATTAATTCATTTTTCAAAATAATTCTGTTTAACAACAATTAAAAGCAATGTCAGAGTTTCATTAGATGATTTTCAGTAATTTGGAATTACTTTTGTCACTTACATGTTATCTCAATGACCATGTGTATTTTTGTTTCTTTAACACAAGGATACCAGCCATTTTTGCCACGTGTGTATGTAAATCCAGAGATGTTTCCATCCATGCAGAGACAAAGGGACTCAAAATAAAAACTTGTGATAGCGACAAACCCATGGATGCCCTCATCATAAATCTGTCCTCATCACATTTGTCTCTTCTGAATATAGATTCAATCAGATGTGCTTAAAATGTGCTCACCAAGTGACAGAATAACTGTGCTTAATACATAAAGTCTGCAACACTAGGACTTTTCCGTCACCCCTCTGTACAGTGGAAGAAACAGTATGAAATGACTTGTTACCCTGGTTCCAAAACAGACCTATCCCTGTGACATCTTCCCATTGTTTCTTCACCAGTTTAAGCTCATTGCCTTGTGCAAGGTCTGCTAGCAACCCCACAGCTCCAGAGATGTATGTGACTCTTTTGCCCTTCACCCTTGATCTTGGACTTGAAGGTAAAAAAAGAAAAAGCAAATACAAGTTTTGGTTTGGTTTTTCCGTGCATTAAAATCTTCATTTCTCAATTCTATTTCTACATGTTTTAGAATTATCTTTTTGGAAAAAAAATGTTTTTTTATAATGATAACAATAATAATAATGATAGCAAAAGCTTATAAATAAAAATATTAATAATAAATTCATATGCAATATAAAACTAGATGATAACAATCATACCAAGTATGTCTGTATTATTTACTTTTTACATATAAAAGTAAATTCCATTTTTCTCAACTTAGCCAAAAAAACTTAACTTGTAAGGCTGTGCATTACTTTACACTTTAAAACAAAACATAACAGGACTTTTGAAACCAATTCGATTTTGATACTTACCCCCAACACTGATCAGATATGAATATTCACAATTCCCACTGATGAAAGGTTGACCACACATGATCATTCAATCTCTGGATTGTCAAGAGCCATCTTGTCTCTGCAGTTTAATTTCAATTGGTAAACTATTAAAAAAAGACCTGTTTGAATCTAAACGTTCATTTTTCAAACAACAGGTTGTACAACAGCAGGACATGATAACAACATTGCAGTTTTCCATCCTGAGGATGAACTCACAGGAACTGATGTGAAAAGTGGATGATAGGTGGATTAATACTTGCATAGGTATGAAGATTTTTCATAATCAGCTACAGATAAAGTTGCAAAAAGTGCTTGACAAGTGTGAAAAATATGTTCAAGATTTTGCTGAAAAAAAGTCGGCCTACTTCAACATAAAGTTGAAATAAAAGGTCAAAGACTCTCAGAGGGGTTAAAAGAAATAAGCCTTTATTTATTAATTATTTATTTATTATGAAAAAAATCCTAATTTCCCTAATTTCCTGGCGCAACACAGGGTGGTGGAGCCTGGTGCAGTGGTAATTTCATCTGGCACACTGCCGTGCACAGCCAATTTGGTAGACCAGCTGAGTCGGGATGGGACTGGCAACACACCGGGGGAGGGGTTCAACAGATTCAGGTTGGTGCAGTGACAATTTCATGCCAAAAAACTGTGCGGATGGTGTGCTGAAAGCTCACCAGCTCCTACCTGGTCTGTTCTCGCAGGGGAAGCACACCCGGTGCAGTGGTAATTTGGCTGACAGGCGCACAGTGCGCACAAGTCACCAAACTCTCAGAGGCAGGTTTCCAGAAGTTCAGACACATTTCAATGCAATAAACAATCACAGCAACCACTATTTAATATAATCTTTTGAACCAGCATATATATTTATATCTATATTAATTGTCCCATCACATCTGATGTCAGATCAAAGATGTTAGTCATAATGGAAACTTAACATGACGGCAGCTGGAAGTGTGACCAAACTAATGAGTTCACATCTCTCAACAACCTCATCATCCATACAGAGTACATATTCTGCTTCTCTAATCTCATGAAATTCAAAACAAAAGAGAGAGAAAAAAACAGACATAAGAGAGAGAAGCTTTCTAAATAAATTAAGGTAACTCTGTGTCTTCAGGATTAACATGTGATTGCCCATATTTAAACTTTTTTCTGAGAGGGACTGTGAGGAGAATCTCACAGCGACATTAAAACTCTGCTACCCATGAGCACGCGCGACACTGTCGTAATGCTGCATTCCAGTAACCTCGGAACTGGGAGTGACATCATCTCCGACTTATTGGCGTTCCAGTAACCTCGGAACTGGGAGAGACATCATCTCTGACTTATTGGCGTTCCAGTGGAAGTCGGAAAAAAACATGCCGATCTACCAGGCTGTTGTTAGCTGTTGTTAGCACGCCCTGAGTTGTTGTTCACAAATATCACATGAAGGATGTGATTATCACTATGGCAGCATTTTTGTAAATGTAAGTCTAACAATATGATGTATACAGCTGATCTAGAGTGACACACCCCAGTCAGAAGTGCAAATAAATTGATTATTACAGGAGTTAAATAACTGTTCACACTGGGGGCATCCATCTTCGATTGTCAACTCGGGGGTGGCGAGGTTTCACCGAGTTCCCAGTAGGAAATTCTGACTTCGGGGGACATTCCAGCTGCAGTTTCCTACTCGGAACTCAGAAATTCCTACTTCCGATTGCAACTGGAACGCACCAAAGATGTTACCGAAGCCAAAGCGCTCAGACCTTCCTCAGAACTCTGCATTGCTTTACAACTTCTTTTTTCAACAACTTACAGGATGCAAAGTGGCGAGGTAATGTATCTCTTTCTAGTTACGTAGCGGTAGTTTTTTATGTGTGACAACAAGCAATTTTTGGAAAACTTAGTATCGTTGTTTTGTAGCCGGCTATGTATCACTACTTCCAGCCCGGAGCTCTAAGACATGTCCGAATAATATAAAATTGCTCTAGTTCTAATTGTCTTGTTCACGAAGTTGAGTATCCAGGCCAGTCCAGCCCTGTCCGACCCGACCGGAAGGCTAAGGAATAGCATTTATAGATAACCTATTTTGATGCTGTAAAAGTCATCTTAAAGTGTGTATTTCGATAAGGCATATATCTAAAAGTGAGACCTTTTTGCAATTACTTAGAAACTCCTCACAGTCCCTTTAATGTGATCTAAAAAGATGGAGCACATGATTTGAGGATGAGGAGGAGATGCCAGGAGAGGATATATCACTAAAGGTTCTGCTATCTGGCAATGACAAACCAGGAATGCAGGTGGATCACAAGCATGGTGAATGGATTAGTCTACTGCTGTGTTTAAATGTAACTGTCACTTAATTTTGTACTCCTATTCATGACACAGGAACAGATTACATCTGTCCTGCGAGGTGGTACACGGTGACACGCATCGTGGCCTCCTATGCACACCCCGATCATTCTCCCAGTTGCTGTAAAAGTGAAGCTCTGACTGTCTTCGCCACTGGGTCTTTCCAGCACACTGTGGCCACGGTGGACAGGATCAGTCAGACCAATCAGTCACTGCACCTCTCTTGCAGCTCATTTAGAGGCAAGGAGAGACTTTCGTTTGACTGGTGAAGATGACACTCGGCTGTGTTAAACCCACTAACCCCTTTCCCTCCTCCCTCTCTGCCACCTGCGCTGGGGGTCGCAATTGAACTGAACAAATTAAACATCGTAAAATATTCATCAAAGCAGTTACCAAAAGACAATTAAAAAGACAATAAATGTGATCTAAAATACATGAAATATACAATTTAACTTCTTAGCCAACTGAAATCCTTACAATTTATGGTAAAACAGGATTTCAGTTGGTTTGGAGAAATTAATTTGTAGATGTCATATTTAATTTCCTCAGCTTAGATGGAACTGTGAGAGACCCTATGCATTAACACATAATGATGAGAAACAAAATTGGGATGTCTGCAGCTCACTGGAGGACCGGGCTGGAGGAGGGTACTATCAAGGCACCGAGGCATACCTACAATGTAAATCAAATGCAGGCAATAAAAAACCCACCTATTACAAATGCAAATGTGTCTTTGTAGTTGTTGGTAATGTTTCATGCTGCTTTATCACCATTTTGAAAAGTTGTTATAACTGAGGCAGTCTTCTTTAATTCATATGCTGCTGCTTAGAGACCGCCTCAATTACTGAAAGGTTCTTGTGCTTGCTTAACTATGAAGGAGTTTATTTATGGAACCCCACTGATTTACTGACACAAGATGTTGTAAGCGGTGTTGAACTAAATAAAATGAAGACAGAAATCCCTCTCTAAGACCTGTTTTGTGCCAAAGTTGAAGCGGAATTGTTCACAGCTTTTGGTGTAAAATGAATAATACTTTGCCACCAGTTTGAAACTATTTATTTAAAGGGGTCACATAGTGCAAAAAACTTTTTTTTAAGGCTTTTGAACATATTTTTGGGTATTTTATCTATAGTCTACAATATGTGATAGAAGACAACAAAATATGTATTTAGCAGGCTGCATGAATGTAAACTCATGGCATTTGGTATGTTTTTTTAGTCTGTGGATGTACTGTAACGTACCAGAGTATTTTTGAGTCACATACAGTACCTAACCTGATTGGTCTACCTGAGTGAGTATCCCTCCCTCCCGCTGGAGAGATTCCTCTGTGAAGCACAGCCATTGTTGTTTTCATTGTTAGCAAGAGATCATTGTTCAGAATCTATCAATGCTCTGTTGTTGGCTGTAAACAGCCACATGCATCTTCACATATAGGCTACCAGCCAAGAGGTAACTGCACAAAATGTTTGTCAGTGTTCACAATGCTTGTTGAAAGTCTAAAGCAAGGGTCAGCAGGTAAGTTTGGCCAAAATTTTTCCGAGCAACTGAATGGTGGGCCAAAACATCACATCAACCAGATGTTTTCTCTCTTTCCTCTCTCTCTTTAAAAAAAAATCCTTTTCCCATATCTATAGGCTACTTTTATATCGTGTGAATACAAAATGTAGTCTAGTTTAAGAAAGTAATTTGTTTTCAATTAAGTTTATTTCTCAGACTATTAGTGTGTAATAACTGCTTAAGCTCCACTGTGTCTGCGTTGTAAAAATGCTTATAATAGTAACTAGTGATAATAAAGCTGCTGTCTTTAATCAGCGACTTGTTACACAGACTGTCTTTTAAGTCATCATAAATGTGCCATAGCCAACTTTATTTTTTTTTTCCTAACACATTTAATAAAAATGTGAGTAATTTCCATTTTGAAAATAACTCTTTCTTTGAGCCCAAATAAAGATTTATTAAAAAAAAGATTTTCAGGATTGGGCTTTGATTGTCGTTTTTGTGATCGTAGCTAAATAATATCTTTTTTTTTTTTTAAATAGTCCATTTCAGAGACGTGCTGGGGCGAAAAATCTGCCCAGGAATTTTTTTAGACTAGACCGGCCGAATGTCGTTCATCAGAGCAGGGGGCAGGGATGATAGTGGTGCTGATTGATATTTTCAGGCACCCCCAGTCGGATGAACACAAGCCACCGCGCTGCGGCCGCCAGCTATCTAATTTTGTCAGCTGCCCGGTCGTGATGTTCGCGATCGCAGTGGCTTGTGTTGCTGATCGCAGTGACTGCTGATTGATATTTTCAGTGGAGCGCGCTGCAGCCGCCGGCCGTCTAGGTGTGCCTGCTGTTCGGGAACTATTCCGGTTTCCCCGATGGCTGGCACGTCCCTGCCCCTTTCAAATCAGATTTTCAATTTCATCTCGCGGGCCAGATAGTATTGGAGACAGGCCAATTTTGGCCCGCGGGCCATTAGTTGCCGACCGCTGGTTTGAAGGATACATTTAAATGTATGACCATACTTACATTAATCAATAAGTTTATAAGTTGGCTGAACATAAGAAGTCCCACAGCAATGGCTAGGCTGATGGTAGCATGATGTGAGTTAGCCTGTGATGTTTTTGAGGAAACCAGATCGCTGTTATCTGTTCAACAGCATGAATTTGTGATTCCTGAGTGTTCATGAAGAGAACCTTCACAGCTGGCTGAGTATAACCAGTCCTTTACTCAACCCCAGGTCCCACTGTTTGTACTAACGTTAGCCTGGAAGGTAGGCTAAGTTGTGGCTATTCCACTGCAGTTAACATGCTGTGCGTTAGCCTGCTGTGCATTAACATGTGATGTTTGGGGGAAAAGAGCTTCGCTGTTGTGACAGTGTGTGTGGTAACCGGCATGTATTAAGGATTTGTATGTGCTCAAGACTGTAAGCCCTGCATGGCTGGATCACCTGCTTAGCTCGAGTTACTCTGAAGGACTGTCGTGAATTCCCATTTATACCCTATGCTTTGCTCTGGCTGATTAACATTATGAAAGTTACTGCCTCAAAACCAGACGTTCTGAACAGACGAGTTATGAGAGCATAGAAAGAATGTGGTTGTGCTTTTTTCATGGGTGTTTTGGACTAAAGCATGTTACAAACATTTTATGAAGACATCTAGGATCCATGATAAACTTCAGAAAAGGAGTAAAATACAGGACCTTTAATTCACCTTTGCTGACCCTCACAGGTCAGAACATTTAAGATAAGCAAATATTCTGATTTTATGTGCATGCTTTAAGTTGTGCTTTTTCATCCTTTAGACAACTTTTTAATGATTTTTTAAGACTAAGTACACTGTTAAGAGGAGGTGTCAATTTTGATATCATGGAAATTAGCCAGCTGATGGGGCCAACTTGTAGCAGTAAGAACAGACATTGCCTTGTTTTAGGCTGACTGAGAGCATGGTTAAAGTGAAGTTGTCATCTGTAAAAAGGGACATTTATAGCTAAGTCCAATATCTTATTTATAAAGATGTTGGAAAATGAGAAAAATGTGCCATCAGTGTTGATTGTCTATGGTTTACAGGTAATGTTGGAGAGGGAAAATGGTGGCAGCTGTGGGCCATTCATTCAGGAGATGATTTTCCCAGTTGCTGCAGCCACTTTTGTGTAAAATGCATCCAGGTGGTCGTTGTTTTTGCCAAAGCACAGAGCAGCAAGATTTAGAACAGTGATGACTGTCCATTAATGACTGCTTGACTGACAGTTGTGAGAAAGCAACCATCCTTGGCTTATTTGGAAACTTAATGACTGATTTGTTAGAAAATTCTGAAGCATCACTTCATGATTTGGACGTTTTGTTTGAGCCTCTTTACCATACAGTGATTTTAGCTTAAAAGAAGAAAAACATTAGGTTGGGGCTGTTCAGGGGCAAACTGTTGTGAGTACATTTTTATTATCATGACAGAAAATCCAGATATTTTTAATTGGAAGATCCATAAACATTTTAACATTCGAAGGACTTTGTATGCTGGCATATCAATATGTCAAAAGGTTTCCATGCATTTAAAAAAAGATCTTGGTCAGCATCCCCTGAATTTTCAGCCCTCCTAATTTAGTAGGTAGGGTTGTCCAGCCTCAGTTTTGTTGAGCTGTGGTGAACATTGCAGACATAGTTATTTTATTTGGTTACTAAAGTCTAGTTCAAATCAATTATTCACCACTTAACAAACCCATTTCAAAATGTTACACTAGCAGACTCCAGAATGTAAGCTGAACTGTTGCAAGTTGTATCCAGCCAGCCGACACTGTTGTCATAGATCCAGTTTGTCAAATTGCCAGCAGATGGTAATAGAATGGACTCTTTTTTAACTGTGTGAGGTTTGTTTTTTAAAAAGCACGATACACAGCAGTTCAGGTGTGTCAGTCCATATTTTGCTAACTTTTCAGCACAGTTGGATCTGCCTGATTTAATCAGATCCATCTTGCCAATCTACAATGATTGTGGGCAGCTCAAAGTAGCACTTAAACTTCTATATAAAAAGCATATTTTTGCTCTACCTCTGGCATGTTCTGATGAGAATTTGTCCTACAAAATGGCTCACTTTCTGTCCTTACACAGCACCAGTAGTTCCCACCTACTACATTATTTGTTGGCATGTAATAAATGAATGTGATTTACAGAATACTTGTGCAGTCACCTGCCAGATATGCTTTTGAAAGGTTCTGCCCATTCTGAAACACTTTCAGGGTTTGTGTCCAGATGGACAAGTATAATATATTCAACATTCTATCTGGTCTGTCAGGTTAATAATTTGACAAGAAAATTTCTTGGATTAAAGTCAGATGCAGGATGCAGCTGATGGAACATGTTCCTTTTTTATACATTTGGTGTTTTTGTAGGTGTTACAAAAATCCTGTTAGAGTGTCAGCACATTTAACCAAAACATGCAAATTGAAGCCTGTGCTGACAAATGAACTTATGAAAGCACTTTTCATGGGTATTGCACTTGAAAAGCTTTTGCCTCAAACTTTCTTAGTGGTTCTGTTTCTCGCTATTTTTTAAATAGAGAGGTATAGAATAATACATCAGGCAGCACTTCAAAGTGGAATCAGACAGGTTTGCGAGTGTCTTTGTTGAGCTGAGCTGCATAGAACTTTCTTTATTCTGTTGATGCACACACACACGCACACACTTACACGTACGCTGACATGGAGCAAGAAACGGCATCAAACATTGTCATAAAAGTGTGCACACTTGTCACGTACAACAAAACAGAAAAGCAGTGGCACATATGAAACATGAAGTCAGAGCGGGGCAGCTGTCTGCTGTTCTGTGATTCCTCTGAACGAAAGTCTATAAATTGAAGACCCTGTAACTGAAACAGGAGGGGGTCCACTCAAACGCCCTTTCTCTTCTGCATGGAAACCAACAAGGGGCATTTGGAAAAACATCCAGATGTTTTAATTTTCAAACAAGTGGTTTAAAAATCCCACTGGAACTTTTAACTTTCGACATGTATGACATCCCATGTGCATACTTAGACACAAACACAAATGCTTAATGCATGGGTACATTACTAATTCATACACAAATGCATGCAATCTTGTTAAGACTTAATCACTGGGAAAACAGATTTTGTACTGTCTGAAACCTAAAGAAAAAGCAACAGCATTTTAAAACATGGCAGAATGCTCAGTGTATGACTTTATTTAATATTAAAGCCTCACAGCCTGGATGAGAATTTCAATGAGCCAGTCAAGGTCCGGTTTAGCCAGAGGTCTTGTTTAAACCTCAAGAATGATCTACTAATCACCACAACAACCCATTCATGCTTAATGGAAGGTCTTTGGAGTCTTTATGATTATGTCTGTATTCATCTCAATCAGAGATTGTATAGCTAAATTTGTCTTTTTGGTTCATGGCAATTCCACTCAAATGTCGTTTTTTTAACTAATCTCTCTTACCTGTTAATTTCTTTACTTTATAGTGATTCCTGGATGAAAATAACCACTAGGTCTCAAACAGGCTTGTGTTGGCTGCATCATCTTGTGTTCTAGCCCATGTATGTATCGTGTCATATTCACATGTATCCTCACAGGATCTTAATCCTGAGGTGTGATTGAATACTGAGATGAATCCACAGAGGAAAAAGACAGCAGTGGCTCTGCAATCAAATTGCCAGAATGCAGCACAGACACAGCTGTGTTGTGGGAAGGTTAAGATGATTCAACAGAAGTTGCTTGTTGTGAGAAATTTATGGAAAATCTTTGAACAATGAAGCACCTCTTCTTAGATAGGACTCACATAAACTCACACATTGACCAGTGATAGTGAACTGAGAAAGAAGGATAATAAAGCCAAAGTTGGTGTTAAAAAAGCATGGCTTTATATCAGCTTTTAGTTGAATATTTTTAAATGACACAACCCACTTATCTTTACTGTCCTGTTATACATTATAATAATTATTATTATTTCTCTTCATAAGGCTTTTTTGCTTCTGCTGAAAAACCACAGTGTTTTGTTGGCTGTCCAGCTTCTGTTACTTGGGTTCATACATGATCTTGGTCATTACTGTACAAATGGTCCGTATGAAACATGGACATGGTCTTGGTGATGTTATCTGCTGACTATACAGACATGTGACTAACAAGACTTTTGTAGGTACCTCTGTTGTTAACAGCCTATAATGCATTTTAGCTGATAATTACTGTAGAGGTATATTTTCGAGCCACTACAGTAACACTAAGTGTCGTTAATATGGAAACAAATATGTGACTGAAGCTTTCAGTTAAGTATGGTTTCCTAAAGAAGATTTTTAAATAGAAAAAGGAACTTAGACTGGACTAAATAGAGGCTGTGTAGCTGTTAAACTGCATTTGGATTGGCTGTTTACAGGGAGGTCCAAAAAAGGAAAAAACATCCACTGCCCAGCAAGATCATGGAACAACCTTTCCAGGGATTATGACTGCTGTTTGATTTAGATTCACAAGGATGCTTTTATGAACATGGAGAAAGTGCAGCAAAAATATCTGCTGATAGAGACTTTGTAGGATTGGATCATAAATGGCAGAAACCATCCTGTGTGGGTGCAGCTGTATATATTTGGACTTATGTTGTCAAATTTGGTAAATAGGGTGCTTCATATTTAGAAGATGCCAGTGGCCCTTAGATGTAAGTCTGCATTCCTTGGAACACATCATGCAGATCCCTCTTGCTGTAGCTTACATTTTTCTTTCTATGGTCCCAAATCATTGTTTACAAAACTCCAAAGTCAAACCTGAAAAGCCAAATGAAAGTTTATCTTCTAAGTAGGTATTCAGCTTCCACTGATAGTTTATCAGATAAGGACTCAGTCATGTTTTTAATGAAAAGTTAACTTGATAATTGCTTGAATTAGGGTCAGTCCATGAAGTGCTTATGTTGGATGTGTTAGTTTAAACTTCATAAAATGTCTAGCAGAATTATAAAACGGACATTTAAAGCTTTGTTAGAAAAGTCCACAAGACAGCAGTAGACAGTTACGGTTTTGTTTGCAGGTTAAAATTCAACATAGGAAATTTATACTTATTAAATGTTGACATCCATAAAATTATCCACTGGATAGCATCATTTTTTTTACATCCACCTGAAATAGAGTGTGACATCATGACAAAATTCAACCACTTTTAGTCAACCTGGGAGCTTGAGAATAAAAGTACTTGGCTTGGGCCTCTGGCAAATGGCTTTAACATGGTTCCCTAAGCCCTACCTCAAATTGTAGAAAAGTATCCCTTTACCCTGTTGTACACAGAAACGGATACAAAAAATCACCCATGCAGCTGGTTACTGTGAAGAAACTCTTTTATTTAGATTGAAGACAAGTTTTCGAGCCACTAAAGGACTTTTAGCAGGTGATAAGCAAGGATCTCAGCAGTCTTGTCAGAAAACTTAGCAGCAGCACATATCACTACATCATCTGCATTAGGCTGAAACCAGCCTGCCAACAAATTTTTGGCAAATCATTCATAGATAGACTGTAGAGCAATAGACCAAGGATAAACCCTTGAGAAATACTCATCCTGTTTAGAGCGATAATTTAAAACAAATGAACAGTCATTCACCAACTCCAGGGTGAACTACATTTGCGTAACATTAACAGGTTCAGCATGCCTGGCAATACACTGGTTCCTGCTATCAGCAGTGCAAAAATATGCTCATTTCGTGGTGCAGATATGCAGCTAAAAGTGAATGCTACTGTTTAGCACTAACTTAGATAATTATATGTAATTTCAATGACTGCTAGAGTGTGGCCACAAACATTACTTAAAAAAACTGCCAGTTTTCACATGCTAAGTAACTAATCCACCTCTCACTCCATCTGAGATGCTGTTGGAGTCACTGGCCTCCTTCCCACCGTGGCTCCAGTCTGATTGGATGTCTGTGGTACCTGGTCAGTTCAACAGCTCTCTGTTCCTCTACACTCTATGTTCTGAGCTATGTTGCCACCCGAGTCAATTGGCTTGACTACTGATGTAACAGTGGTAGGATGCCACAACAGTAGGTCCATGCAAGGGGGACAAGGGGAACCCACTCTCTCAGGCAGCTGCTGGCACTGTTCAAAGGAGGAGGGGGAGAAGTCTCAGTGCCACAAATGTTGTTGTCCTGCAAACAGGAGTACTCTAGTACACAGAAAGGCAATGTAAATACACTAAAAGGAAACTTTTCAAAAAGCACAACATGGTCTTGTTGTCATCAAAGACTTAAAAGGTTCAGTTGAAAGTTTAGCCCATGGGAAAACATGTAGCTCCCTTTTTTTCTCCCCTCTTGTCCTCATACCCAATAAGGAGGTTAATATTTAAAATAAACAGGAGATAAATGTAAAAACTAATTATTTTTTGATTGAAAAGTATTCTCATACAATGTTAGTTTTATCCTATCGTACAGTATGTAATATACCATATATCTCAAAACTATGAAAATGATGGGATGCATTCTTTTTTTGTTTCTTTCTTTTTGTTTAATGTCTCTCAGCCCTAATTCTTTAGCAAACTCTCAGAGATTTCTTTTCATAGTAGAAGATTTAAAGGTTCGAACATCATTGCCAGGTATCTCTGCAAGTCAAGTCTGTTTCAGATATTTGTATATTTGTATTTGTAAGCTGTTTGATTTGCAGGGACATTTGAAGCCAGACCATTGATGGAAATATCTTCAAATGTTACCGTATCTAATGACATCTGACACTTGTTTCTGCATATTTTTTGTCTGCTTGTCCATTGCTGTTGCTGACTATTGTGGTGCTGATACACCTTTGAGAAGTGTGATTGCAGCACTCCAATAGTCCTGATATTTGTTCTATTGTACACTGGTGCTTTTAAAATGCATGACCTTAGTCTGAATCCTCCGTTCATCATGACAAGTACTTTTATGTCAGCGGCCTTTGCGTCGTCCCCTGGCAGCTTGATATCCCAGCTGGATGTCCATTTATTTGAACAGTGTATTTGTTATCTGCTCAGATCTTGTAATTTAGGCTTTCAGTTTGAGCACCTGTCTTACTTTGTTAAGACACATGACTGTTAATGTCTCTCTTGAGTTATCATGGCTCCTGAGCAATTGTGAGGCCCCCACTGATAGCTCAACACTCCCACTGCTTAATTGTCCTTTCCTTCTTTACTACCATCTTTGCTCAGTTCCCCTGTTGGGAAGAAGAGCTGTTGTTTTCACATCTGTGCTTTATGATGATCTGAGTCATGAAAAACAGCGGTGGGAATAACCCATTATTTTGATGTATGTCAAATTTTAAGATAGCTTTGGGGATTGCCTCTAAATTTTGAATTTAGTTGTTTTACCAACGAGCTCTTGATCTTGTGTCTTTCATTTTATAAATCTTGTAAGCACTATCAGGGCATTCATTTTAACAATTTTACCATAAAAAACTGCTGGCATTAGAACCGATAACATTTTCTTCAAGTGTTTTTATTCTATCTAAAGGTCACATATTATTAAAAATACAGTTTTTAACATTTAATTGTGCAAACATGCATCCATAGTATGTCTATAAACCATCACATTATGAGACAAATCCAGCTGTCAAAGGAAACCTGCAGACTCCCTCCTTTGCTTGTTAATGTTCAGAACTTTAATATTTAAAGATAAAATGATAACATATTATGATCCCATAACTAGAAGTGCTTATAGTATACAAACCCTGCTGACCAAGTTATCATCAAAATGTGAAAAATTGCCCTATCTGGCATTCTTAACACATTGTTTGAAATAATTCCTGGTTCTGTATTTAGAAATTAATGGTTACCAATAAACTGAACTAAACTGCTGTGATATTTAAGACAGCTAGTATTACCTTTTTCTATTTTAATTACCTCTTATCCAGTTGGATTGTTGAGGAAGATAACCATGGAAAGGAACCAGAGAGGTGAGGAGGGTCTGGTCGTTCTTAATTTCACATTATTTTCTTACAATATCAAACTTTGTGAAATAATTTCAGATTGTGTATAAGTACTTTTTTCTAACATTTGAACAAATTGCAACAATACTGAAATAATATTAACTTTGACAATTTTGGTCCCAGTAACTGTGATATGACATTTTTATACCATTACATCCTGTATATGGATTCAGATCACTACCAAGATCATAGCTTACTAGATGATGACTGACCAATATCCCCTGAAAAGTTAATCACAATCCGTTCATAACTTTTCAACTTATCTTGCTTGGAGACAAGGAGTTATAACCCTCAGTATCCCTGAAGGACACCAAGACAGCACGATGGAGTCTAATCAACACAGAGACATAGCACATTTTCAATCATATCAACCTGTAAAAGAAATACTTGTTCATACAAATTTGGTCTCCCTGATTGAATTACAGGCAGAACAGTTTGTTATTCAGCCAAACACAACCCTGTACAACATCTAAACATTCAATGGTCCAGTGTATGACAGAGTATACAAATTCTAATAAAAAACTCCAAGGTTCTGCAGCAAGATGTGTCTGTATTATTTAATAAGTTGAGTTTCCCGTAGACAGGCTCAGGAGCTGATGAGTCTGAGAACAGAGCACATAAGTATTTATGGGAAGCCCCAACATTAGCTCTGTCTGCTGTATCCTGTATCACCAGCCTGCGAGTCAGGTTTCCAGTTGATGGGCTCCGTAATCTCCACACATATAAATAAGAATCCTCTATCTGAGGGCTGTCTGCAGATGCTAGAGCCACCAGTCAGATGGAGGTTTGCCACAGCATTGACAGATGTCAGCAACGGCTTAAGATGTAGTAGTTATCAACTAAAGGAAATTCACTGCCAATGTGACAAAGAGGAAGCAACAAAAATTGCCACAGTTACTTACAGTGCACACGGTGGATTTATAGCATTTAGATTATGTTTTATGTTATTTGGTGGCGAGCACTTTATTAATACACTGGCAAGTTTTTTACCCAATGTTTGGTAAAAACCCAGCTAAAGGACATCAAAAGGCCTCCTCCTGTAGTGGCACAAGGGAACGCATGGAATCCATTTATTTCACTTCAGGTTGTCATGAAAAGATTATACTGGTGTTGTTGAAAACATTTGTCAAAACAACAGATGTGAGCAGGGAGTATGGAAGCCTTTTAGAGTATGCCCTCTCTATAACAGACTTATCATGGTCTGCAAGTGCCCTTGGAGAAACCATGGACTCCACAGCCAATCACAGACCATATTTCTTGGACACCGCTGAGCTCCAATATAGGGTCAAATCCCGGCAGGCGGTGTACCACCTCTGCCTCAGCACATCATCTCTCCATAAGGGCACAGCATGGATGAAAGGGACTGTTTTTCTTGGTGTTAATTCTAATCTGCAGGGCTTGAAATCATTTATTGTCTATCTTAACAGAAAATTGTATCTTGGCATGATGTCAGCATTTGTGATATTGTTGAGCAATGCATTTCAATAATAGCTTGTGATGCCTGAATTTTGAAAGAGAGCATACTTACATACTTAATGTTTTTACAGACTTCCACTTAGTGTTAACCTGAGTCAGAGCCTTTATATGACTATAAAAGTTAGTGTGTTTTGCCAGTTTGACTACTGAAACTCTGATATACAAGAATATGTGATGTGAAGGGTCATGGGTGTAGGTGTAGCCCTGTTGCAAACATCACTGTATCCTTAACAGCCAATGCTTTTGCTCCTGTTAATAAAAGCAGTGTAATGTAATGCCACTGAGACCTAAATTTACAATCCATGTAGTTCTTTATCCTCTTTCTTCTCTCTCCCTCTTTACTTGCCCAACTACCAGTGATTGTCATTTAATGATATTATTCACAAGCTGCAAAGCCAAAACTGCATGATCCACTTTTGACTTAGAACACCAAATAAACTTACAAAAATGAGGACAAGAACCCAAATGCACACACAAAACACAAAACTGCTTTATTACTATAAGGGGTCAAAAAACAAAAACTAATCCTTTACAAAAAGTCTACAAAACAAAAATCTCTTCCAAAGTAACAAATTAAAACCGACAAAGAAACAAAACACTTTAAGCTTTGCACCAAAAACCAAGCCGCTGAGAGTTAAACAAAAAAAAAGACAAACTACAACGTGAAGGAACACTGAAACGCTGGAGACATACAAATTGAGTGACACCAGGAAGACGAATGACCCGATGAGGACAAAGGGGGACACAGATACTAAATACACTGTGGAATCATCAAGCGCAGGTGAGACAGTCACACAGGTTGAGGGAATCATCATCAGAAGCACACAGAAGGGAGGGCAGAAAACACCACATGCAGCACACAGATTTCAAAATAACACAGGAAACACAAGAGACAAGGGGAACAAGAGGTACAAACAAAGAACACAAGGAAAAACATAGGAAAATAACCAAATTAGCCATATTATAACAAAATATTTTACACAGCCCACATGCCATCAAATACAATTTTTTTTTATTGTCTAGAATCACATTGAGTGATTTTACCATGTGTCAGAAAATAATATATTCCGACTTGAAGCGAAATTAATTTTAGATAATAAACTTTTTTTTTTTTTAAATGCAGCTTTTCCGGCAGAAACTTGGCAGCATGGAAGATGTTTCTCTGGAATTTAAACCGTTTTAAAGAACTTTAAGGTGGTGGCTCAAAAGCACAACTGAGAGAAGTGGAAACCTTTTTATGTACAAAATAACCTCCTTACATACGGAATTCGGGTGAAAATTCAAACTGCATCTCTCAAAATATCACTTTTTTAATTCTTTATCACTTTTCTTATAATGCAAACGCAAGATAAACAGGAACACTCAGCAGTATCACCAGAAGTGATGGAGAGGATAACACAAAGAGGGGCAAAGGATACAATCTAAATGTACAAAGCTGACAGCAAGAACTAATTCAAAAAGAGACTGCCCCTCTTAAAAAGAAAAACAGTCTTGGTTACAAAACAAACAAACAAATACACGTGCACGCACATGGGTGGTAGTCAGTCAAAATCATCAGTCAGTATGCCAACTAAGACAGAATTTGTACATAATATGAGCATGATATAGCAACACAGGCCATTATGAATACATGTAAGTTTTATCTAACAATGCCAGGAAGGGTTTCCACACCTAAATGAAATACCTGTTAGAGTTCTGCTTGCTAAAATGAATCTGTTCCATCTTAGCCCTGAGAAGCATTTCATTGAGCCACTTTTTAAAACATGGGATGTTGTAGACTTCCGGTTAAGCAATATCTTTTTTTTGTTTTTTTGGCAAAATATCAAATATCCCTTAAAGTTACATGTAGAATGCCTAAACTTCCAACTGTTGTGCCTGGTAACAAACTGATTTTGACTTACCCAAACATTTTTAAAATGCTTTACACAGAGAGGTTTACACTCTTCTGTCTGCCTTCTGCTTTAAATAAATGTCCTTATACAGTTCGTTAAAAATAAATTATAAACTAAAGACACATGTTTGACATATTTTATGCTGCTTACCTTTTGTGTCTGGTCCAAAGTGCCTGAAAAAAAATAAATATCTTGGTCATATAGATTTGATGGGATGTAAACATATGTCTTTTTGTAAGGATAGTGAATCACAAAGCCTGTGGTGCAGCTCCACAATGTGGTCAATGCTACCGAAACATGTTTTGCTCTTCAGCCTTCCACGCAAATGGTAAATGGACTTGAGCTTATATAGCGCTTTTCTAGTCTTTGACTACTCAAAGCTGCTTTACACCGCAGGTCACACCTACCCATTCACACCCATTCGCGCTCACATTCACTCACTGATGGTTCTGAGTTTCTATGTTAGTTTTTCCATCAGTATCTCTAACACATTCACGCCCTTTCATGCTCATTTACACGGGGTTAACTTGGGGTTAACTGTCTTGCCCAAGGACACATCACCATATGTCACCCGGAGCTGGGCTTGAACCTGCAACCTCCCGATCACCGGCCAAGCGCACTATCCAACTGCGCCACCGACGTCCCACGCCAGAAAACAAGACCAAGATGCCCACATGGTTAGTGCAACAGGGAGAATCACACAACTTGGAATGGATGAGAAGACCACAGATGTACTTAACTGTGCATGGAAATGTACTAGGTGTGATTCAGACTGAAAATAATTAGACTGTCAAATAATAACTCTGCTGCATTGGTTGACAGAAATAAGAGTAAGTATTTTGTAACTCTTTAAATTTTTTTCCCCAAGACATGATTTATGTCCATTTATTTGTATAACAAAATGTACAAGGTTCTGCAACTTCTGTGCAGAAGGGGGGTAAACACCTTAAAAGAGAGGCAGCTTATAGAACGTAAATTTTGCTATTGCAACAAAAGGGAAATAGGACTTTTCTAACATGTTTTTCACCTTAAAAATTATTTCCACTTAAATTTAAATGCAAATCTGTATCCTGTACCTATCACTACATGAAAATTCCAGCTTTAAAGTTACTAACTTTTTTTTATCATAGTACCAAGCACACATCTTGATTTCCGATATTGAAAGTACATATCTAAACGACCTGGATTCATTTGTATTGATCCTAAATCTGGCCAATCATCATTTTGGATAAAGGAGTTATGTTGTCAAGAGAAAAATGTGCAATTTACCCATTCTGAGCTCGTGCCCAAAACCTCACTGATGAGCTGATGAATATTTTGACAACATTTGCAACTGACGTCTGACTTTTATTAAGAATTCAAATTGGTGACAGAAATCTCCTTTCTTGCAATCCCTCATGGTATTGTTGAGACTTTTTCTCATAATCTGACAGTCTAGACAATAATTGCTTGTAACAAAACACGAACAAGAAACCCTCCTCAGTGTGTGATCAGGTCCTGTTTTTCCAGTGCTGACGTGCTCTAAGTGGAAGGGAAGTACTTTGTGACTCAGACATTTGAGGGAAAAGGTGAAGACCAAAGAAAACAACATTTATCTTGCTAATAACTCTGCTGCCTGCATGGTGACATGGATGCCCCTTCAGAAGCAGTTAGCTTCAGTTAGGTTTCATGTTATTTTTGTATTGCTGTAACTGGAAGTAGTTCTTTTGAAGAAGCAACACACTTGGCGATTTTCAGATCAGATTTCATTTTAAAATGTGTGGGACCACATACAAAAAGACTGTTTTAGACTTTTAACTTAATAATCCCCAAAACAAATAGACTAGATTAAAGGTTGCAGCAAGTTCGCACACCTGCCATTTGCTGTTTCGCAGCAGGGATTCTGAAGGCTCAAGAGCTCATGAAAACTTTTCAGCAAAATTCCAAATGTCAGAATCACGAAGTATGATTTACTCTTATGGAAGTGGAATGTATTCGTGGGATTTTAAATCTGTGTGTCTGTGTAATTGGGTTGTAAATAAAAAAATAAAATAAAATCTGTTCCTGCACTTTTCCTTCAATCAAATGTGGTCAGTAAATGATTCTAAACTTTAACACCCTATATGCAATATTTTGTTTGTGATGCTTTCCTATCTCCTTGTTTTTTTGTTTGTTTGTTTGTTTTGTTTTTTTGTTGTTTTGGGTTTTTTTTGTCCTGGCAGTTTTACTTAATTCGGACACCTAAAAATGAAACTCTAGCAGTCTGGAGAAGCTCTGACATGATTCGGAGCAGTAAAGTGATTGTTTAGGAGGACAAAGTCATCACCACACCCTCCAATCAATGGGCCCCAAATCAAGCCCAAAACTTGGCCTGTAAATGTTCATGCAGTGGGTTTTTACTTTCTTTTTCTCCAATGAAGTCTAAACCGAAATACAAGTTAGATAATACAAGTCTACTGTCAATATAATATTAGTGTTTAAACACAGAAAACCTGATAATGTACCATTTATATTAACCACTAATTCATTCTACCAAACACAATGCCTATGAAGTTTGTCTGCTCTTTTAAATGTAAATAAACACAGAACACAATGAGTCTTTTGATTTATATTTGACTGAATACACAACAAAGACAAGATATCTAACGTTCAAACTGATTAACACTGTCCCAGATTTTTTTGAAAAATACATATCATGCATATCAATTATCAGGAACATATCAAGTACCTGACTGCCTCAAAATAAAAAAATAACAAACTGTGCCTATTCAACAAGGATTTTTGTTGTTGGCTGCTGTCAGCTGCAATAATCACAGATTTCAAGGGGTCACAAGGTAATCTTAACACCTGCAGTAGTGTTGACAGAGAACCTCTGACAGTGGGGCTGACTGTGGAGTTATCCAAAAAAGATTTAAATTGGCCAATGCTGTGAAGTCCTGATGATCAGCTGATGAAAAGGTGAGTAAAGTAACTCTGTTTATCAGTTTTTATCAGTAGTGTCTATAGCACTGAGAGAAGCCCTGTTTGACTGCAAATCATTTCTATCATGCTGTCATTAGATGTAATTAAAGTTGTCTAGTGGCCTTGTTACTATTAGATTTACTGCTGCATCTATGTTTGCAGTGTGATAACTTATGCTTGCTGTCTGTTGATTCTGGTTGCAAAGCATTTTGGGTTCTCACAAAAAAATTATCACTCTAGCTGTCGAAAGGAGGTTTAGTTTTCTTTCGTAACAGAGCATAGATGTCTGCTTGAGACAAGCCACATGGTATAATGCTCACCAGTAAAGCAATATTATTTTGGAAACAACTTACCCAAAGACCCGGGAGTGCATGTACACGTATAATTCAAGACAAAAAGTGTCTCTAAGTCATATTTGTAAGCAAATAATTACAGATAATATTCTTTTTAATGACAGAAAATGGAAAGCTGAAAGTAGAAAAAATGCTGAGATTTTCTCTGCCCATTTAGAAGTTAAACAGCTATAGGTAAAAAAAAAAAGGGGGGGGGGGACTTCTCTCGCCATTTTAGAAGAATGAAAATAATTATAGGGAGAAAACAAGCCACAAAAAAGTCATCACACGCAAAATCAGCTTGTTTACATCTGCTTCATTTATCACAACAAGACCCTTTTATTCAGCACTATTTTGAGACTCAGCACAGCCTTCATGTCCTTTTGCCAGCGGCGCTGACTAGTTTCCTTGACGAGAGGAAGCAACTATCACCAAATACATTGAAGATATTTGCAGAGGTTTTTTGTAATTCAAGACAGTCCTTATAATCTCAGAGGCGTTTGCAAATTTACTGTACAAAAAGCTAAAAAAGGTATGAAAAGGAGATGTGTCTCCATTATTGGAGTTAAATTCTGGAATGATGCCTGAATTAATTTAAAAACTTGTCATTCTTTCTTTGTTTTTAAGAAAATGGTTTGTAAAACTATTTTTGAAGCTAATAAGAGCGATTAAGTAACTGTGTTGTTGCTTTTTTGCTTTTTTTTGGAGGATGGTAGCCTAAAAAGAGTTGACAATATAGGATAGGCCTTTATAAGCAATTTGCTTCTGCCTATGCCTTTTCAGTCAATATTTAACACATGAATCTTAGTTTTGTCATTTTGTGTCAAATGTCAATATTGTGTACAATATTTGGTGTTGTCATGAATGAATAAACCGAAACTGAACTGAACTGAAGATATTTGCAGTAATTATGACCACCAATTACTGTCAATACTTTAGAATACTTGCATTGAAGATGCAAATTCAGCAGGTCTCAGTTGCAAATTATGGAACCTGCTATAAAAACTACAGGATTGGAGAAACACACTGCACCTGTTGATTCAGGTAAATAAACTGTGAGCTGATGTCATCAAACTGGATGACATTAGAGTGTGACTAAGAAAAACCACCTATGACCTTCCATTATTTCAGTAAGCGAAAATTTGAAAATGAGCGAGATGAAGATCAAAGAAAAGGAATGAAGGACTTGATATATTTTTGTTCAGATCCCTGACAGTTGTCCAAACTGTTCCCTCCCTCATGGTAGCAAAGAAATATTTTTGGGACTTCTGTCAGCAAATCTTGACTGACAGAAAAAAAGCTTTGCTCAACAGGCAGTCATTTCTGACCTGAGTTTTCGATGGATGGAGTCAAACCTCTCTACAGTGCTCGGCACTCTTAAACTGTAAATCTGAAAAAAAGTAGAAGCGATGAAAGAATCCTCAAAAAAACAAGAACAAGCTACTTTTAAAAAGACTTGGAGTCTCACCAACCCCAGAAATAAGATCATACTTGGCAAAGAGCTGTTCTGGCACCTATTGGCAGCATAAACCAAACAGCACCTAAAGTCTGACAGAAGGAATAGGCCGGAACTGTTGCACTCACTCCTACTCCTCTGAGATGATACTTTTACTGGTTTTCCATTCTACAAGCCGATTCATTGCAATCAACTGGAGTTGCAGACATAAGTCAAATACGTATTTGGTGTCAGTAGCTACAAACACAGGACCTGTAAGTGAGAGGCACTGTAACTTTAGATGCACCCAAAACATCTTTAAAAATGAACATGCTCCTTTCAGACCTGTGTCCATTAGGTGTTTGGTGGAGTCTTATTTCTATGTAACAAGCAAAATGAAGACCATAGGATGATTTATAATGCAGCTCTAATGGATTATTATAGGGGATAAATACCACAATGTCTCAGTTTGTGTCAAGTTCAAATAGTTTAAGTGGAAGTGGTGGTGCAAGGTGGTATTTCTATGTGAATGTTTAAAGGTGTTCTATCTTTTTCTTTGCTATAACTGATTTATTAGTGGCAGTCATTTGTACACATAGAGCTTTTGATTTCTTATCTTCTTCATCTTATTATTTCTGTAAAGTTAAATGCAATTTTTCAAAGCATGGTATGATGTGAGGGTAAGCAGTGTCGAGGCTTGGTTAATACTGTATGTTATTATTGCTAAAGACTGATTTGAATGTGCTGTGGGGGTGTTCATTCACACAACCATTCAGTGTATCTTTAGCTTTGCAAGAAGGTCATATTTTGGCTTCTTGGTTATGTTGGGATATTATGTCAAACTCAATGCTGTGATTTAAAAAGCTAATTTCTACAGAAGATGTTCAGAGTGTGCTGACATGAGGTTAACCCTGGATGATGAAAAACATCTCTTTTGAACTGATTAAATGTACTCAACTGATGCTGATCTCTGAACCCATCAGTAATGATGTTGTTTCATTGTATGATAGGCTATTAAATGCCTCATGGAACAAATGTCAAGTAGTTAAGGGCTGTCACATAAACAGGTACAGACAATAGCTGTCTTTTTGATATTCATATTAAGCTAAAATCAGACTTACAGCAATACCATGAGACAGCACAACTGCCTGGCCACAATAGCAGGCTGAGAAAAGCAGTGAAGCAGGGGGATATCTCTGACAGTACTTCATGTACAGCATGTGTATTTACATATTCTCTCCTCTAGAAAGTGTTTGTTTTAATTAAAGGGGACATATCATGCTTGTTTCTCCTTTTCACTATGCCAGACTAGGATGCCTGTAAAGCATTTCTGCCCTCAGTACAAGTCATTTAGTTCCTTCATTGCCCCACAATAGCGTTCTCAATATCCTCATTTGAGGCCATTATCAAGCTCTCGTTGAAACACGAGGATCTCAGGATGACCTACAGTTACCGTGCAACGTCACAACCCTTTGGGGTTTGATTGGTCAGTTCTATCGGGGGTAGAGCCAGCCTGTCCTTCTTCTTCTACTGTATTTTCCGGCAGGCTCAAAGCAGCGACCGCATATTGAGTCCCCCTACAGGCCAGAGCTGGTAATGAGTGAGTGTGAGCTAGGGAGCTATATACTGCTGCTGGGCGAATGTGTTCCTCGGTGACGGTTTTGTGGCTAATGGACATTACAGAGGAGGAAGTGTTTTATCAGATTACTCCAATAAAAAGAAAGGTACCTCCTGTCGTCACAACGATTTAAATCTCGCAGACATCTCACAATGACCTATTTTCAGAGGCATCAAATCTCGTTCTAGGATATCAGAAAAAATACAATATCTCATTTTTTGAAAATTAAGGGGGCGTAAGGACTTGTTTTCAAATTTATTATATTATATCTAAGTATTAAATCATGCATCAGCATGATATGTCTCCTTTAAGCAACCTAAATAAGTGTGTCTGCTCTGCAGGGTGTAGCTTAGACAAGAACTATGGGCCAGAGTACATCCACGTGGATTGGCCTGATCCAGGCCTGCAGTCACTATATCTCAGTTTTAACAGTTAAAACAGCTTTAATTTGAGTTAAAAACAGAAACAGTCCAAAATGCATGCCACAATGAAAGAACTGCAAACAAAGTATTCAACTCAACTTAACAGGAAATACTGTTTTCAATGGCAGCTTCCCAGAACTCAGGAGCTAAATAAAGTATTACTGGTTCAACAAAATATACTTGAATCAGTGGCTAGTAAAACCATTCCTCTGAGATTTTTGCATGGACACATGTTGTCATGGTCTTGTTTTGGGGGGCAAGAAAGAGCTGAAGCTCTTGAAAATTGTATTTTAAGGCCTGATCTATTTAAATCTGTTATACAATTTAATAATATAATCAATGCAGCAAGCAGAGAGGAAAAAATAATGATATAAATTATATCATAGATGTTTTCCCCAGTTTGCTGTAAAAATTGTGACAACAATGTTATTGAAAAATGCTGAATGTTGAATGTTGAAAATGAAATATGACAACTCTAGTAGTAAGTTGCTCTGCTGAGGGCAGTAAGTAAGAAATAAAACAGAATGAACCCTCTCAGTAGTTTATTGATCAATCGTGCCAGCGACTGAATCGATACATTTGTTGCTACATCTAATTCGGTTTTGTAACAAGACAGAAAGCTGAGAGACATCATGCCTCTTTTAATTTGCAAGCTTGCTCTTGGTGTATTTTCACTCTGTCTAAAAAGTGTTGAATACACAAAACACACAAATACTCAAACTATCTCAACAAGGAGTTGTATTGAACTGATTTATTTGGTGCTGATTTTGTGCAAATGCAGCTATCAAATACACAAAGATGTCTGATCCCATCAGTTTTATCTGGAGAATTTAATGATGAAGTGTGGTTTAACAAGCTTTGCACTTTGGGTTTGGGCTAAGACATGACCTTGGCTTCCAATCAGTAAGCCCACTGTGATAACTTTTAATGGAATACTCCATTTTAGTGATGTTTTGCAGCTAAGACTTAGTGTACTTCAAAAGGCCTATGTAACAACAATGTTACAGTGGAATGCATTGGGAAGCTACCAGTGCATCTTGTTGGTTGATTCTGGTGTTGTGGGCGTGTTTCATTGTAATAAAACGGTAACTGTGACATCGGCCCATAAACCTCTTGTTCTGTAATATTTAAGGCTTCAATATGGCTTTTAAAAGGGGGGGGCTGCTCGATGAATAAGTGTTGTTTTGTACAAGTTGGAAATTGTTTTTTTTCCCCTTTATTTTAGATAAGAGGTTTTGTCCCAACAGGAATGATACAGGCATTTTTCAAACAGTGTTGTGTGTTGCGTTTGTTTGGTGACCCCACAAAGGAAAGGGAATCAGATATCACCCCAGACCCCAGAGTTCAAACTAAATAATTAAATTATGCCTCTAATTAATGACATGTGAGCTGACACTGATTGTTTAAAGTCACAGCACACCTAAATCATATTTATAAATAATCACAGCTATCATGCTGCCAACATGCTGGTGTAGCCAATGCCAGATATTGATTAAGGGTTTATTTATTCTTGATTGATCTCTATGTTGCTATATCCTATCTGCAGGTCTTCAGTATCTATAGAGAGGCAATTTATTGATTCGCAGAAAACTGCCAGTAAAAACCTGATCATAAAGAGTGAAAATAATATTCAGCATGTTTTCTGCAGCCAATAGACACTTCTTCAGTTTGCATCAAAGCCTACACGGTAGTAGCATGGCAGTGCAGTTAATACAACATATGTGTAACTAAAAGACACCTGATCTTTCCATGCTGAAAATCCACAAGCCTGGAGACGGATTCTGTATTGTGTTCTAAATCTGTTAACTGATCTTAAAGTCATATATTACACAAGTCACACTTTTTACCTATGTGCTACAGCTTCCTAACATGAGAAGAAATCATCCTTTATCCCTACTGCTTCCTCCACTTTTCAAAAAATGTATGCTGAAACAATGAGTTCAAAAATGTAAAAACGTCTTCTGGACAACACTCCTGGAACATTTAATAAAAAACAGTTTGAGATATTTTGCTCACAGACTGAGAGATGGACTGAAACAATGCAATGACATAAGTATAACTTTCTTAGCAGAAGTTAAAAAAAATACCTATTGATGTCACTAAGGAGTATGTCACCTCCCACAGGTATGAGACATTCCCACAATCCACAACTGGCAACATTGTGAGAAACAAGCACCAGTATGTCTGTACAGCCACAGTAAACATTAGTACACAGCAGTGAACAGCTTAATCCACAGCCACATCTGACAGATGTTGTCAGACAGATTTGCACCAAAACAGCCTGTTCTGAGCAGGGCTGAACCAGAGGGGCTTATAAGTATGCCAATATCCGATAACTGAGCAGATTTTCTGGCTGGCAATTTCAAAAATATAATTTTCATTTGTAAACTTATTGAAAAGAAGAGAAATATGCCACCAATAACATATGTTTATCTAATTTTGTTCTTTTTGGACAGTTGTGATATGGTTAAAACATTTTTTTAAATATATCAACAGTTTTGGAGGCTCAGACACATAAAAGAAACAATTTTTTTTTGGAAGCAAACAGAAGACCAGCCAAATCCTCACTTCTTTGTGCCTTCTTTGCCCTGACAGAGTGTGTATTGTTTCAATTACCAAGAAGTCATGCCAGCATTTGTCCATCTACCTCCCTCACTTTTTTCCCTCCACAATGTTCTCTTTGTCAAACAACCCACACATATAGGTCATCCTACCTCCCCTGTTGTCTTACTCTCCGTCCATCCATGTCTGAGCGCGTCGGGATCCTCTTCTCCTCCTCTCATGTCGACGTCTCACATTCATTACCGAGCGGCCTTGGCTCAGTCTGCTCTCTTCCCTTCTGCGGTGCTCAATTACTCTGTCTTCCTGGGGCAAGCACTGGTGTCAAGCCACTGTAATGACTTTCTGATTATCTGTCTTTATGTGATGAATGAGATGGAAATGTACCACCACGGCCAAACGGGACTGGCAATATGCCAAGCTGCCACGCCACAGTCAGGGTGGATACGAGCAAGGAAGGAGTATAAGCAACCAAACAAATGACATTAGATACTAATACTGATGCAGCTGTTGTTATCTGTGTCACTGCAACTAAGGGAGTCATGTGTAATTTTGTTTTTTAAAGGGCTGGTATGAAATTTATTGTTTGCGACGTAACGTGGCGAACAAGAGTTTAAAGCTGCCAAGAGATTAATTAATCAGGCAGGGTACAGGGGACGAAATAAAGACAGCTCAGACGGAGTCTTTATGAGAAATAAAGTCTTTTAGCATCCCAGTGAGACACCGGCTTAACCTCTACCTGGGTGGACGTGCTCTGCATGCAGATTTAGCGGGAAGGACTCCATCGCGTCGTAAAAAAAACACAATCAAGGACAAATCTCCCACTATTTTAGCATCTAAATCCACGGCGTTTGCATGATGTAAAGTGATTGTTGATGCCTGAGTTTGACCTTCTAAAGCTCTCCTATTGATTTCCTCCGTTTCCTCTAAATGAGCGCTGATGCCTGTTCAGCCTCTAATGTGCTCCAGATGAAAAATGAGGTTGACGTAGACATGGTTAACCATAATGCCAAGGCGGATGCCACCCGATAGCAGCCAGACACCTGAGAGAGCAGGCCGGGGTCCAGCTCACCACTCACCCCACTCTCCACTTATATTATTCATCCCTCTTTCAAATGCCTTTTATGCTGCTCAATTACCCCTCCAGCAGCCCAGTGTGGACACTGTAATGACATTCTGATTATCAGTCTGTAAATGAGAAATGAAATGAGTGTGTGATGCCGTGCCAGGGGAAGAATGAGACTGGCTTTCAAAAATGGGAGCTGTGGAGGAGGTGTGTTTGGGGGGGACAAAGAGAGGGATGAGTGCAGCACTCTGGTGATCATCGACAAGACGATAAAAAGAGGAAACATTTTGTAACGCACTGAAAATGTATGAAATTACACTTTGGAGTTTAATTACCCCCTATTCAAGTCTTCACTGTGTGCTTTTACAATGCACCGAGATCCTTTATGTTTTCAAACAATCTGTTGAGTAGAAAGAGGCTGTGTCGTGATGGAAAATAGGTCCAATCATCTCTGGGAGCTTAAATAGCTGATATTCTGTTCATATGCAGAGCAGCGGCTGAATGAAGAAATAAAAAATCCAGCTCGCACCACTTACAACTTAAATATCAGACTGCTAGGGTAGAGCTATTTAAACATTATGTTAAATTGGCAAATGCCTTGATAAAGCAAATACCATCACCTTGAGATAAGACATTGTTGAAACAACTTTACCACTCCAGCAAAGAGGATAGGGTCAAAGTTTACCTTGTCAATCTCTAAATGAGAATCAGCACACTACACTGAAGCTCAACTATGACTGCCAGTGAGTTTGATTAAAAATAAATGTTGATTTAAGAAAGTTACAGCAAAAGATCCTTTGACAAATTCCCCATTGTGGAATATACTGTTCATGTTTGAAGCTTTCGCTGTGTGATCTGAGCTCTGGATGTAACAAATATCTAAATCAAATTCTAAATTACATATCTTCTTTGAATTTATTCATAGCATCTTATATTTATAAATGCATAACACCTTATTTGAGATCCTGGAGATAGGAGTCAGAATATTTCTTTGTTTTTCCATCTATGGTTTTAGAGTAAATCCCATATCATACAAAATTATGCCATATTTTACCCATGACATTAAAAGTAGCTGTAATGATAAGTGAATATATTTATAAAAACATCCCTTCCCTTAGCCCCATTTCATAATCATTACAGTCTTGATAATAACTTCAGAGATCAACAAAATTTAAATACAGGGTAGTTCCTGCGAACATCACACATACTGTGCATTAGCATGGCTGTGACAAACAATCATAGATGACCTGCTGCTGTGCACCTGATTGACTCCACATCACAAATTCATTTTTTTTAACCAGACAGGTTAGCTTTATTCCTTCTTTATTAATCAACATCAGTGCTCTCCAGTGTATAATTAATATGAGTTGTATGAGTTATAGTTATATATGTTCAGATTTATGATTGGCCCATAGAACAGACACTGACTTAAATTTTTACTTTAGTCCCTTGTCACTGCCCACCTCCTTTCCTTTGCCAAGACCCCAAACACAGCTTTGGTTGATGGTTGTTCAACAAGAGACTGGCTCTGCTCAAGATTTCTTACACTCAAGAGGTTTTTCTTGACACTGTTACTGCAAGCCTCCTAAAGATGCACCTGCCTGTACGTTGACCCATGGATGGATAGGCTACCTTGACTCTGGATCATACGTATATTTCTATGACTGCAATTTTATGTCCACATAACTAATATTCAAAAACAGCCTTCCTGTTTTCAAATACGTAAATAAGTATCCCTGATCCACCTGTATTCTCAGTCTGTCTAAACTCTCTGTTAGAGCTTCTGTTACTTTAAGACCACTTTTCCCTTGTGAGCCCAGTCTACTCTGACTGGCTGACCCATTACTGTGGTAATTGGTCAGTTCAGCACTGCTTCATGTTGTCAACAACTCTGCATCCATTTCTACCCCTAGCCAATGGGCTTGAATGCTATCACATTAAGGAGATGTGTCAAACATATTAAAGGGTTTGTACAATTCTACAAAAGGCTTATTAACCCTCGTGTGGTATTAGTATTGTTGTTACTTAGCTAGCGTTTGTGGGTCTGGTGGACCCGCTAGAGTTTTGGGCTTTTAAAACACCACAATCCAATAATTTTCTCTCAAAATACTCAACAGATGTTTACTACATGCCAATTACAAGTTATATGAAAAGCAAACATGGTTAATATTTGCTCTTTACCTTTGTAAGATCACATTTGTGGTTTCAAAACGAAAATCAGTTAGAATCAAAGTGAGTGGAAAAACACATTTACAAATAAAGAAAGATGTTTCACAAGTATTGATTTTAATTCATTTGAACTTGTTGGTGCTCAACCTCATCCTCTTCTTCAGAGTTACTGTCAGACTCTGAATTCTCAGAAATATGATCTTCATATTCTGAAACCTCTTCCTCGATATCACCATCAGAAGCTTCTGTGTCTTCTAAAATCAATTGGAGGGCCCTCTCAGCAAAAAATCTTTTGGCCATCTCGATCAGTCATGAAAAGTAACCACACTGGCAGAGTCTTTTTTATAGTGTTACACCCCATTTGGAGGTGGGATAGTGTATGAGAAAAAAAAAAGTTTGGTTCCCGCAAGAGCAGATGGTGTTTGTTCAATTTTCAACAATGTTTCAACTTTCAAGCACACACGCAAGCACGCACGCACGCACGCATGCACACACACACACACACACACACACACACACCATTTGCAGGTGGGATAGTGTATGGCTGTGTCTGAAATGGCATATTAACGTACTACTCATAAGTGTGACATCAAAATGAGTATTTAGTGTGTTCACATTGGATAGTATGAAAAGATTGAGTGTGCGAGAAATACCCGGATGTATACTATATCGGAAAAAATTTTAAGTATGCGAGGTGGGCATACTAGCCCAACTCAAACGCCTCATAATGCATTGCGAGCCCATAATGCATTGCGTCAAGCAAGACCGATTTTTAGCATTCAGCTAAAAATCGGCCACTAGCAAACTTCCCATTTTCAAAATAAACGCGTCTTTTATTATCTCTTTTGTAAATGAGCTCTTGTTTTGGAAGTTTCTTCAATAGCATACTGGTGCGCATAGCGCAATGTCCGAAATGCCGAAATGAAATTTGTATCTGTGCGTTTTATGGCTCAAATGACCACATTTTGGTATTCTACGTGGTGACTAAAATGCTCTCTGAACTTATTTACTTATACTTACTTATATGAGATATTTGATAGCCTGGTGTGCTTCTGATTTTTGTCGTTGGAGGTTTGAAATGCATCATGGGAAATTTAGTAGTATACTACAGTATGAACGGTTGGCATCCTAATCATACTTATAGTATGTAGTATACAGTATATACACATGAGTATGTAGTATGTAATACGTTAGTATGCCATTTCGGACACAGCCTATGAGTAAAAAAGTTTGGTTCCCTTAAGACAAAAGGGGAAAATGTGCCGGAATGTAAGAGTAGATGGTGTTTGTTGAATTTTCAACAATGTTTCAACTTTCAAGCACACACGCACGCACGCACACAAACAGACACAAACACACAAACTTGTGCAGGAGCAGGAGGGGCAGAAAACACTATCAGTAGCCCCAGAAAGGAGGAAGACAGAGTGGGGGTACACAGAACCTACACGATCCACACTTTTATTAGCCCCGGGTCCAGTGGACCCAAACACCCTGTATGTAATATAAATGCGTAGGGTGGGTGTACAGTATGCGGTCAGAGAAAATGTGTTTTGATTTATGTTCTTCACAGAAAATGAGCCAAAGCCAATGAATTTCAGGTTGAAAAAATAATTAATTGTATCATTTTTCTTTCGATGAAAACTGAAAACGGGTCCCACAGACCCGAATACCATACAAGGGTTAAGGCTGTCACTTAAGTTTCCTTTATTTTCTGCTCTTGGTTCCTGATTGTCCTGCCTCCCCTTAGTCACATCTGTCTGCTGATTGTCACCCACCTGTTTCCTATCACCCTCATTACTTCTTGTATTTAACCCTCACTGTCTTGTTGCCAGTTCGTTGCAATTCAGAGACTTCGTCACAGCATTCATAGTCATAGCCAAGCTGAGTATTACCTGGGCTGTTTTTTTACTCTGGCACTTGTCTCTCGTTTATGGATCCTGTTGCCTTGCCTGAAAGACAAGCTGAGTAAAACCTCCCATGTTTTTTTATCCTGTTTTTGTCTCACATTTTTGATCCAGTCGCCTTTTTTGACTGGATTAAACCTCTTTGCCTTTCACAAAACAGTGTCCTCTGTTGAGCATTTGTATCTGCCCTTTCTGTGCCACGTTCCATGACAGAGTTAAGTACTGGTTAAGAGCAGATTGTAATATTGGGGATCTTGGCACCAAAACCCAATATCACCTGCTGTTCTTAAATCTTAACAATACTAAAATTGATGAATTTCTTTCTTGAACAAAATTAAAATTTATTTTTTGTGGGGTTTTTTTGTTTTGTTTTTTTTGCATTTTGGATCACCATGATAAATTTCAGGCTCAGACACAGATATTCAGGGTGTTTTAATAGTTTTACAGGCTTAAATACTCATTTTTAATTTTAACTCCACCTACTTGTCTGCTTCTGGCTCAACTATCTTGAAAGTTGTCTGTCCACCCTTCCTCCTTTTTATAGCTTCTTAAACTAACTCTCAGTGGCAATTACCCAAAGTTGTTCTTGTCCAGGTTTATCTGGCAGTAAAAAGCAACTCAGGGCCATCTCCATGTTCATTAGATCAGCAGTCTAACTGGCCCACTAAACTATAGTCCCCTCTTCCTGGAGAGTCTCTCTCATTTGAGCCCAATCAACAGAAATACTCTGCAGCCCCCGACTGCTGTTTAATAGGATATTAACATCCTGATCAATCACCTTAATTGATATTTTTTAGGCATTAATGCTCTCAAACTCTAACAGATGTAATTGTCAGACGGGGGAGCGGGATCCCCATCGGCAGTAATTGGGCCATTATGGATGCAGGCATGACTGAGAGATTTAGAATGCTAGTGACATGTGGGATAGATAGAGCTGGGGCCTTTGTGGGTGGATCTGTATATCACTCATGCCTGATCACCTGAGGACTGGCTTTCAAAGAGATGCTCCAAGATTAGCCGGTGATGCCCTCATTCTGTGCATGTGTGTGGGTAAAATGTGTAACACTTTCATTCCCTTTAGCTAGTGCCAAGGTTTCACCCGCAAAGTTCCTGTGGTAATAATGCCATATGGCATCTAGTGTTGACTGCAGTTGCGTTCTGTGTCGTGCCATTAGGGCCCGGAGCCGAGGAGTGACTTTGGCATCTTCATTAATCCTGACTAACTCCTGTGTGCCAAGGGGCCCAGTTCTACCAGAGCCTGCTGATGCTAGCACAATGTCACAGCTCACTCAGTCACCACTCCTTCGCCCCACTTTAGAGCACAGGAGGAGGAAAGGGGCCAATTGTTTGCAAAATACCTTTCATTACTCCATTGGCTAAGAGCATTTGAAGTGAATTTGTGTGAATTATTGCCCATAGCTGAGTTTATGATGAGAAATTTCCGTAAGTGCACTTCGAAGATGCCTTTTATTGAAGCTCGCAGAACTAAAGCAGAGAAAAAAAGAGTGCAGCTACGTAGGAAAATAAACCCATGTCACATTTTCATCCTTGTTAAATACTGTTGGCTTTTTTCCTTAAAACTAAAAGCTATTTAATGCAGCCGTGTGCTCTGAGAAGTTTATTTTCCCTCTTGTTGGGAGCACACTATAAAATGGATCTGTGTAAAACCCAGCATGCATGTGCTGCCAAAGAGTGAGTAACCCAGTTTGATAAAGTGTAAGTATGCTTATTTTATGCCAATCATAAAAAATGCTAACATATTTCTGTTCATGGCAGGAGATATTGGTTCGATTTAACTCTATTGAGTCACAAATATCTTGTTTGCGTTCTTCACTTTGATTAGTCTGTAGCTGAATTAATCTCTGTAAACTCGAGGTGAATGAAAATGTAATGTAAGGCTTTGATCATAAAGAGCATGCTTTATGCCAGAGCACACTGCCTAGAGGGTTTTCTTGAGAAGGATATGAAAGACGTGAAACATGCATCTTGTTTCCATAACAACAAGCTGCTAATTTTAGTTTACCTGTGGTAGCCTACTGCTACAGGCATGTTAGAAAACTTTGCTAATGATATATATAATTATTGTAGTGACAAATATCTCCAACTGCAGCCACTCTTGCTCCTATTCATCTACCATTAAACCAGGTCTGTATTTATTTATGATCAATAATTTCTGAAAAAAAGTTCACCTTCAACACAATTTCAGAGTTACATTTATGGGTGTTTGCATGAAATTCAAGACCCTACAGACAAAAAATAGTCAATGTCTTGAAAATAAGATTAAATGAATAGTATGGTCTACTTATTCTCAACAAAGCCCCTGTGCTTAGATCTTTTGTGTTATGAAATAGGGGCTGCGTATCCTTCCGCCAGCAAAGCCCTGCTTTTCTCATTTCATCTATCCAGGTCATCCATCTCTGGAAAAAAAACAACAAACACTACTTCAACACAGCTTCAGTAAAAATGAATGATTTTAACTCCTTTGACAATGACATGCCATTAGTCATGGGTACGATATCATATCTCTATGAACCTTTAAGTGCACAGAGAGATAACTTTTGCAGTTGGTGTCATAGATTTAAAGAAAGTGGGGAAAACTGCTGTGGAGCAGGACAGATGACAACTTAGTACAGATTCATAAACTGAGAGTCTATATCCATGACATGGAGACCCATTGCTGTTAGGAGTGGGACTTAGTAACAACAAACCAAAGTTGGCACAGTAAGCTATAAAACTATGAAACAATCCAGAACATCTGCATGGATTTCGAGAATATAATCTGTTTCAAGTTTTTTCTTTTATACTTAAGATTTTTGATATAATTACAAACCACAGATTTGATATCTTTAGTGTAACTTTTGCTGTAAAAATGAGCTTTTTCTTTAAAAAGCACATTGTGTTTGAAAAGATAAAAATCAGGAATATTTCAGTACTGTAAATCTTAAAAGCATATAAGAACCAGAATTTTAAGTTATGAACACATTTTTATTGTAAACTATCAAGACCAGGATATTTTTTTTACAACAACGAAAAAACAGACTAAAATCTGCAGGTCTAATGTGAGTCTAATCTTGTCTTAAAAATCTTAAAATGTCTGTTAAACATTGTTTAAGTTTATAAAAGGTATAATCCATTATTTAAGGAACTATTGATAATGGCAGACTTCATGATTATCTTGACATATTTTAGGATTTTTGAATCTCAAAAGTAACTTGATTTTATAATTTGTTTACATATCAAAATTGATCCTAAAGTAATGAAGTAACGTTTAAAGATAAATTAGATGAACTGTTTATGTAATGACAGCTGCAAAGCAGTGTGCTATTATCTCCGTATATTAAATTTTAATATTTGAAATATGAATATCATCATAGTGATGATATAAATATCATCACATCATAGTGATGCAGGGGTGAATGGAGTATGATTTTTATAATTTTATCAAGGAAAGGAAAGTAACACGATAAAAATGTAAGTAAAAGTCTTATTTATTCAATCTAAGAAAACATCAAAAGCATTTCATTTAAAATGTACTTCAAATACAAATTAATGTATCATACAAAAAATGGACAGCAGCTGGAATGTGATGCTCTATCTTTAAGTAAAGAAATGAAAATAGCTAACTGCCAAAACCGGTTCCGGGTTCACCTAAACCATTCTAGCTTCATGTTTTTTTGTACACAGTGTCAAGTGTTCTAGTTGTTTGCTAGGCTATACAAAAGCCAAAAAATACCACTTTTTTTAGTTTGCTTGCCTTGTATTGTCCTTGCTTAGTTCTGATAGCTTTCACACCCACCTAAAAACCAACTCTGGTTTGCTTGGAACCAAAAGCCCCATTTTTAGACAGGCCAGATTTTTGTTCGTTGGTCAACACCAGAATTAAGGTAAGCTTTCATACCACCCCAAATTAAACAAACTTTTCAAAACAGCAATTCAGAGTTTGATTGGTCTGAACCAAAAGGTCTTAGGTTTAAAGGCGACATGGGTATGCATAATGTCATTCTGTCGACATGGTCTGCAGTTATAATCCACAAATGATTCAGTCACATTAAACAAACACAAAATCATTCATGGGGAAAATAAATTTTATCTAAACACATATCCCTCCTCTTCCTCTTGGACTGCTGGAGGTAAGGAGGGAGCCTGGGGAGAGTCCTTCCTCCTCTGATCCGGGGATTTAGACCAGGGGAGGACGGCTGCATCCGCCAGCTTACCAAGGCTGGAGTCAATGGAGGAGAGATTGAAATTGTTGCTGCGCCTCGCTCACAACGCATTTAAAGGCAAGGAGAGGTGAAGACATCAATCGGCTGTGATAAACCCACTCACGCCCTCTCTCCTCCCTCTCTGGCACTTGCGCAGGGGAGCAGGGACGAAGGCATGGATGCGCCTTGGTGCGCCTCGGTGCACCATGCAGGAAACTTGCAAAGTGGGCTGGACACACCCCGTCGGCGTGGCACAGGCGCAGTGCAGGGCAAGTCTACAAAATTAGACCCCCATGTCTTGGCAAGGATTTGATTTAAGTTAATAATATAATAAAAATCACGAGTCTGTAGAAGATCAGATGTTGATTTTTTCCCTCCTCTACGGAAATGCTCAGATCTGAGGGTTTGGGGAGGGTTTGCCCAGACAATGGCAGATGGGAGGGAGGGGGGGGGGGGGCTTACAGGGTGCAAGGATGACTTTCAAAATAGTCACAATTTCTTCCTGTGATGAGCAGAAGGCTGTATAGCTAATACATAATAATTACCAGGCAACAGAATACAAAGACATTTAAGGGGCATATCCTTTGAGGAGACATAGTACATTTCTCCCTGCACTCAGAGTTTAGTATAAGGTGTCATGTCCTCCTTCCCAAGCCTTTCTGTCAACACTAACAGCAAAGAAAATTGGTTTTGCAGAACTTTTAACTTTAACAAACATGGCCAAATGATCAAAAAGGGTTTGTAAATATTGAAGTATGAATTTGGTATTCTTTTAAATGTATTTATTCTGAACTCTGTCCAACAGCATCACTGATATGTTTAGAAATGTTTCTGATAGTGTGTCCTTGGCTTGACCTCCAAACCAAACACTGCACCCATCAAAAATATAGAAAAATTTGCGACTAGGTACAACTACGAACTGTCAGGTAAAAATGAAGGCTTTCCTAATGCAAATACTTAAATAATTAATCTCTTCATATCATAATTTCCATGTGCTTTTAAATAATGAATCACAAGCTCTTGCTGACAACATGCATCAGCATTTTACCTTGCATGCCACTACAGTACTTCCCTCCACCCACCATGACATTACAGTTTGAATGAGCTGGAAAGCTGATCTGAACAGAGTCATTACAACAAGGTCAATTGTCTTTGTCAGATTGTGTCTAACTGAACCTACCACATTATCTCATTGTTTCATTGTTTTTCCTTTAGGGCCTGCGCATCTGTTCACTGAGCAAAATGAGCCTGGAAAAGAAGTCAGAGCTGACAGTTCTGCTGTAGCTGTATTCAGGTCACAGAGTCTGGTAGTTAGAAAGGCAGATCAGACTGCCTCAGTGCCGGAGGAGACTCATCTGTCTGGAACATCATTTTTTAGCATATGAGTGATCAGTTTGAGCTTGCTTTATTCAAAGTACTCTGTGTTTAATGTGTGTTTTACAAAAACACTTCAGACTTGCTCCTGTCTTCAGTGTCAGGCCTCTGAATTTAAAAGATGAAGATCTGACTGCACGGCAAAAATGTAGCACGAGTGAGACAGAGAGAATTTTAACTATGACTGTAAACACTGAGTCTGTGTTGATTACTTCCTTTGGATTGCCCCTTGATTATTGCTATAATGGGATGCATGGTTGATCAGTCTAACAAACTGATATGCTTTCTATGATGACAGTTTAAACCTTAGAGTAATGAAGCTTTAGTTTGTAACCTTACTGGTCATTAGTCGTTTTTGGACCTGTTGGGAAACATGACTGATGTATATCTTGGCTATGTTTGAGTCAAGCCTAAACTGCTAATGATGCCCTGTTGTCTTATGAAGATTTCCACCAAGCAAACAAAACTTCTTGTGGAATAAAGCATGCCAAGATTGATCAAAAGCACTTTCTTCTTTCTGCCTTAGTGCTGGTAATAATTAGATTTCACTACAGCAGACACAAACACATTCTTTAATGGTATACCATTAAAACACACAATATTATTTCACTGCCACCTTGCTCTATGCATCATGTAAGTATTAACATTTTCCCTTCTTCAGAGGAGCCATGACAGGGTTAGTCAGTTTAAGCCTAAGAGAAAAAGGGGAAATGAAGGTTATGGTTGAAAAGGTCTTGTAAACATTTGTTACAAACATAGACTTTTCATCACTTAACTTTTCCTTGGTAATCAAGTTGGATGGGTCCTCTAAATCAATCACCCAAAGTCAGTCAAGGTCTCAGATCCTGGCTTGTGTCCAGTATCTACCCATGGTACCCTCCTTTTCACTCTCCTCTGAACTTTCATTTGCATGTTGGTGTTATCAGGGATACTCACACAAGAGTTTACTTAAAGTAAGAGTTTGACCCTGAAGCTGGCTGGAGGAGAGTCTAGTCTTTCCTTAGTATTACTGTTGAGGTATTTTGCAAACTATGGATTTTTCTCCATTGTTACTTCTTATATTATCACACAAGAAAGTACAAATAAAACAAACAATTCAGCATTTATTTATGCTTTTATCTATTAGTAGTATATTCAAAGGCAATATAACAACACAATAGTTTTATAAGGGGAAGATGCATCAATCCTTCTGCTGGAGCCTCCAGATTGTCTGCTTCAGCAGCTGCACAATGTTTTCTGAAAGAGAGGTAGCTTTACAACATTTGTTCACAGCCTTCTCTTAAAGAAAGCAAGTTAACTATTTTGGTATTGTAATACAATGTGTGAGATTGGTAGACTGAAAAACAATAACAGATAAAGTATAACAGCAGGGAAAAAATGCCAGACTGAAGGCAACATCCCAAAAGCAGAGGGGCCATCCTGACAAAAGCCTCAGTCACACTGTCATCTCAAGCTGTAATGTCTGGACCACTATGACGCTTCACCTCTTCTCTGAAGGTCAAAGACAGAAGGAATGGGGGGTAGAGTTGACCCCCATGTGCTCAGTCTTAAGAGGCAATATAGAGGACACAGAATGTAAAACAAACTGGGGGTAATGTAAAATGAACTCTTGTAATAACATGGAAGAAGTGAAAAGAAAATATCTCTGCTATAGAGGTTTGTAGTGTTGTTATTTGTTTTTCATTTAATAAAGTGTGGTCAAGATCTGATAAAACTGCTCCTAAAGCTGTTAGCATCTATGCTAACTGCTGTCTGAGCAGTCACTTCCTGCTGTGGTCTTGCTCATAGTTCATTCCTTTTCCTTCTCTAAAGAATCCTGACTGGGCCATACCACTTTGTTCCACTCACAAACATTGTTGATTGGAGCTAGGAGCAAGATGGATCTGCCTGATTACAGATGTTTAATCAGGCAGGTCCAGCTGCTGCGCAAGGTTGTGAGCATGCAGACTCAGGAGCAGAGTGAGTCTCTCTGCCTTTATGTGTATGGGAAGCACTCACCAAGTTGCATGCATACAGGACATATCCCTCTTAATATTTAATCAGAAATTCAACCTCACAAATTTTAGTGCAATGTCTTGAGGTGAACTGATGATAGGGATTTGTTGAAAAGGGCTTAATATTGTTCTACATGAAAAGGCTGTTAGACTGTACTTTTTTTAAACATACCCCATTTGCTGCAATTATACCACAAGGTAAAGGAAAAGTTGATAACATCTGAGCTCTGCTTGAAAATCAGACATTACAGGTTGTTTTGGTGTACCTGGGCAATGAGGCTGGACCTCCCCAGAAGCCTTCTCCTCAAGTAATCCTTAGCTCTTATGAGCCACTAGCTTAGTCTGTTCTGTTGAATTCAGTTTGCTAGCAAAAAAATGTGACTGCATAAGTGCACAACTAAATTGTTATATATTGTTGCATTAAAAAGGAGTAAAGGAGATATATGTAGCACAAGTAAACTTTAAAGGAGGATCCAATAACATAAAAAAGGACAAATTAAGAAGCCAATATATTGTTGCCAGTTAAGCGATGGACAAAGGGATGATTTCTGCTGTATGCTTTATCAGATGTTTTAAATACTTAAACAAATGAAACTTGACAATAAGGTTGTGTGATTTCATTCCAAGTTGAAGTTAAAAACTGACAAGAAGAGAGCAACAAAATCACTCAAGCTTTACCAACCATTAGTTTTCACACAGTACTTGTCCTCTGTAGCATTCTGCATGTGACGTGAACTCTGGGGCTGACTGCCCCTAGTCTTATATTAGTTGAGTTCTGGTGCTTGTCAGCAGTACAACTTCACACTGGTTTGCTTGACATATGCAGCAATTCTTATTTCAGAAGAAACTTAATAAATCTGGCATCACTCTCTATCAAGCTGATTGACCCAATACAGTGCAGAGCATCCCCAGGTACTTTTAAAATACAGTGCTATGTGGAAATGATATTGATCCATCAGGGAGGCAATATAACCCGGTGTTTACATGTTGCTCTGTCTGTTATCTTGTGATCTCACTTATCTCTTGTGATCTTATGATCTAATTTTTCAAGCTGTGCAGGGCTGCTCAGGGCTGTGCAGCACTGATATGCACAGCTGGTTGGAGCAAAGCTACAGCACAGGTGGAACATTACATAGGCGGACTATATGGTAATGTGAGTAAGAAAGGTAATGAACTGCACTTGAAATCAATTTAAGTTGAGTAGAGAGCTGGCATAATTACTTGACAAAGAAGGCTGGAAGTATGAACCAGAAGGACAAGAGAGGGCAAAGCATTGTCAAACTAAAGTACATGGTACTAGATTACAGTGGCACTGACTTTATTTCCTCACTTTTGGTTCTAATATGATAAAAGGTGTTACAACAGGAGTCTAGTCAACATTTTCACAGTTTCTCAGTTGTGTTTTGACATGTGTCAAGCAAAACTCGGGTTTAGAGTTGCACTTCTTTGTCAGCACTGAACTCAGTGAGAATACATCAGAGATAAGCACATCCGTCTGACTGAGGGCATTCTTTTTGGAGACGGGCACAGTGCTGTCTGACTTTGCACATTTGTCTCCTGCACTGAGGCACATCAGCAGTTCATCTTGATAACAGAAAAGGCTATGTGAGCGGATTTGGTGGAATAACCTTTTGTGAATATAATTTGAAAAGCAATGTGTGGGTGTGTGGAAGGTGTAAATAAAAAAGGGGAAGAAAGAGGAATGATTGTTTCATCAAATATTTTATCTCAGTGCTTCATGGGACGTTGACCTGTGACTCATAAAACAAAGTCGTGATTGACTTTCTGAAATGGTTTGTACTTTTCTTATGAGCCTCCCTTTGTGTGTATGCAGTGAACTCAAAGACAAGGTACAGTGGTACTTTGTGGGAGAAAAGGATGAAGTTGCATTCAAAGTTTGTCATCCATCCAAGATCTCTCGTTTTTAGGTGAACAGGGCAGTGAAGTGGTTAGATGGAACATGCAACATGAGGAGCCTATGAGTGGCACTCTTATGGTCCAAATGGAAGCCTCTTCAGCCAATTAGAGGCCTGGAGGGGGCAGTACAATTGATCGCCATGGCAACACAGATGAAGGGCACAGCACTTTGCACCCCCTCCTTCTCCGTCTCTGTCTCCATCTTTTCATATGGTAATTACCTGCATTGTTCTGAGCTCTGCACACTGAAGTAGCGTCTCAGGTAAAAGGCATCCTCATCTATGGGGGGCAATGTCTACTGGAAGTGCTTGAGGAGCACAAAAATACAATTTCTGATTATATGATGTAGCGTATGTTTTCCTGCCCATTCACATTCTTTTAGGGAGTTGACAAATGTAGTCTGTTTGGGAGATAATCAGTAGCTTACTTACTAGCCTTTAGTTACAACACTGCCAGATCCATTACCACGAGTGTGTCAACATGTTGTTTATAAGACCTGCTTTTGAAAGTTTTAGAACAAAAAAGGAACTGCTAGGGTTACAAGGGTTTCAGACCCCTCAACCTCGGACTTCTTTCTTGCAGGGAGTTATTGTAGAAAATTGTTACTTTGGGAAGTTGGTGGCTTGGGATGGTAATATGCCCTAAGCCAAACCCTTGCCATCACATGCTGATGTGCCCAAGTTGCTTCCCCTGCTACATCATTGCCATGCAAATGGATCTGATCGGAACCTATGTATTTTAAAGAAAATGCTGGTGGATAACCTTGGAAATTTCAACTATCATGAGCAAATCTGTGAGAAAATGAATGGATTAATGTGACTGTCATTGTTAAAATGCTTTGAATGGACAGAAAAGACTTGAACACTGCAAAGTCAACTGGAGTCTATTTACCATCACTTCCACATCAATTTTCATGCGTTCTCTTTTTGTTGATTTTTGCAAAAATCAAAAAGAAATTGAAATAATTTAAAACCAACTGAAAAGCAAAAGATACCTTTTGCATGGCATCAATAGAATTGGGCTTTCCAACACTTGATACATGTAGTCTACTTTTTCCAGTGCTTGTCTTTTTTGAGTGACTAGTATCGTAATCAGTCACATGTATTAGACTGTCAGCCTAAATGCATCATCCCTAAAATCAAGTCAACTGATTTAACAATGTTAAAAATGTAACTTCAGTGATTTTCCCCATGTTGCCCATGATCTCAAAAGGGATAAGCAGTAACGATAATGGATGGATGGATCTCTTTGATTCAATAGAATGTGACAAGTCCTGTAAAAAATACCTTTAAAAGTTTTTTTCACCTTTTTCTTTTGGAGGTGCTCTAATTTTGTGTCCAGGATCACTATGCTTTTATGACTTTAACACCTTGGATCCATATCAGGCATAAGCCTTGCCTGACTGTCACCTGAGTTAATGTGGTTTCTGTGTGTCCCCAGTTAAAGCATATTAAGCTGATCTTCTCTTTCAAGTGTCTTCAGTATCTACATCTTCCTATGTGCCATTTTGGTCCCAAAAATGGCTGATTAAGATGATAGAGGTAGGAGAGGACCTCTTCAACAAAGTGGCCATGCTTGTTGACTGGTAGTATGTGTAACACACTCCTTTGACTGCTGTGAAACATTAGCTAATATCCTTCCTCAATAGTTTTGGAACATATTTATTTATGTTTGACAATCTAACAGTAAGAAACTCTTTCTCTGACAATGAATGTTTGAAAAAAAAAAAGAATATTTCCAAATCTGGCCTTCTTAGAAATGTGTCCCCTGCTGCAAGAAATGTGAGAAAAGTAAACCAAAGTCATGTTATTGCTAAACATGGTTAACAAGCTTAACACGGCTTCTATGCTCTGCCTGTCATCACCTGAAGCATTGATAAACAAAGCATGTTGGTATCACGCATGTTGTTTTGTCTCGTTTTTAAAACATAAACGCTAAATAAAATGAAATAATAATACATTCAGACACAGACACTTTTTTATTTAAAGGTACAGTGTGTAGTTTTTCGCAGCATCTAAAGGTGAGGTTTGAGATTGCAGCACTCCAGCGCTCCCCCCTTCCTGTCGGAGAACCTCCGGAGCTACAGTGGCCTTCCAAGGACAAAAAGTGGTTTTAGCTTAGTTATCAACCTATGTTTTGTCTTACTGCCACAGAAAATGAATAAATTGTGGAGTTTTAGCATGACGTTGTCTCCCTATTGTCTTTCAGTCTTGCTAACGCTCACACTGGTCGTTTGGAAGAGACAATCATTTCAAAATGCTTGTGGCCGTGAAATAAGCCTCGCATAGCAGATACATTCTCTGCGTCTTCCTCCGACTTCTCCCGAAAGTAAACAAATAAATTCAGCTCCATATAAGAGTGCAATTCGACACTTAGTCTTACCTGTCCAGCAAAAAACAGGCAACTTCTGCGTCTGTCTGCAAACTTATCCTGGCCTTCAGGGACTTCCATCTGGGAAAGGCAGCGCCGATGTTGACGATGTTTTTTTTGTTTTTCTGTCCCGATTGCGTTTGGCTTTGTCGCGTTTTCATTTCTTTGACAAAGATTCACGCTCCACTGATGGCAAATTGTATGTGTGGTCCTCCATGTTTGTTTGTATTGGCACAGCTGCTTGGTAATCACTCTCTTCTTCTTCGTCTATTGCACAACTGTGCATTTCCGGTAGGTGTCAACAAAAAAACGTGAAAGCGTTTCGTTTGTCCGTTCTGAGTGTCGATAGAAAAGATGGCGACGCAAGATGGAAGCCACCATGAGAGAGGACCCGCTCCTATGTAGATATAAATGAGTTATTCTAAGGTAACGAAAACAAAACATTAATTATTTAAGGCTGATTAGAAACTAATTTAAATATAATTTTAAGTAATCTATTCCATTTTTACCAAGTCTGTTATTTTAGATAGAATTTAATAATACACACTGTACCTTTAAGGGCTGTGGTCTCTTAAAAGCTATTAAAATGATTGTGATATTTTTTAATGCTAATAGTGCATATCAGCAAGTTTTCTTTTGATTCAAATCAAACTTTGAAGGAACTGATGAACATTTGTGTATGATGGCTAGAGCAGAGGAGCAGTGTTCACGAAGAGATGTCTGAGGAAGATGTGAAAAGGGATGGATAAGATTTCCATACATGATCGGTAACATGATCTCTCATATGCCTGCCAAATATTGCTCTTTTTTAATGCATTTTCAAAGGTAGATGTACCAAAAGCTAAAGATTACAGTTATCAGTTAGTAGAATTACTGTAAGTATAGCACTGATCTACATTTTCATGTAGAACCATCATCTAATGTATGTTTTTTTCTTGCTTGTTATGACAAAGGATTTAAAAAAAGACATGGAGAACATATCCAACAGATTTTCTCCTGGATGATTTCACAGCAAACGATACCTCCTGTTGTTTGCTGACACTGAGCAGTTTACAATTTTAGAAACAAAGGATTTCACATTATGGAGTGGATTCTTATGAAGTGCCCTCAGGGACAAAATTCGAATGATCTCTCAACTCTCTCATCTCTCAGTAACACTGACAAAACCTGCTACTACATAGACAAGTGATCCTTATGCACACATATAATTGAACACTACACTCATATTCATTTAAACAGTGCAAAATACCACCAAAACATTCAGCAGCATGTGTAAATGATTTTTACTTGTGTTTAAAGAGTACAAAGAGATCAGGAAATGGTGATGTGTGCTGCATGTTAGCACCATCTTGAAACACCAGGACTTTCATTGCATCACCAATTGAGATGTTAAATAATACTAATTATGCATTTTATTTAAGGGCGCCTTTCATGACACTCAATAAAATGTGCTTTAAATAGGCATAAAAACAGGTATTAAAAAAAAAAAAACAAGACAATAGACAGTCCAAAAGATCCAAGGGAGTAGGAGGGATTAAACTGTTGAGTTTTGAGTCTTGTAAAGAGGGGTAAGGACTCATATTGCAGAGGTCAGGGGGAAGTGAGTTCCATAACTGAGGAGCCGAGTGGCTGAATGCTCTGCCCCCTATGGTGACAAGGTGAGAGGAGGAGACAGAGAGATGGACAGAGAAAGAGGATCAGAGGGTACTGGCAGGTACAGAAATGTTAATGAGGTCAGGGAGGTTGTGGATGACTTTGTAGGTGTGGAGTAGGATTTTGTTTTGGATGCAATATGTGATGGGGAGCTATGGATGGATCTGCTGCAGAATGGATGTGATGTGATGAGTGGATGGTGTCCTGGAAATGAAAAAAAGGACAAAAAGCCATGTGCTCAACAGTAAATCAGGAGACAGAACTTGTAGGGGAAACCACTGCAAATCTCCCCGTGAATTGGGATCAACTTCTGAAAAATCAAGAATTAAAGCACTTTGGACCAAAACGGGATCTTTTCCATGGAACTCCAAACCATCATTTCACTTTGAATGGCTCGGGCAGAAAATAAAAAAATGCTATGTCAGATCACCTGAGATTTATTTTTCCAGTCCAAGCATATTTTTTTTTTCTTATTTTCCAGATTTCTTGTGTAGAAAGGCATTGCTCGTAGTGTGAAAGCCCTGTCTTCATTGCATTCTCGCCAAAATACTGTGCTCACATAGCCAATACCCTTCCAGTCTAATGGAGGCTTGATTTAATGTAAAATGATTGACTATCAATGTTATGTTATGTTGTGAACTTTGCCAGCTTGCAAGTTAGGTATTAAAATCACTCACAATTCCAGATGAACCATACCAACTTTATTCAGATGTTTCATGAGGCTGCTGTCTAAAAAGTATCTAAAAATAAATTGCCTATGCATGTTTAATTATGTCTCTCATTCCAAAACAGTCAAGTGTTTTGTGCCTGAAAACACCAGACAGTTTTCTTTTTCATGCTATCTGAGTATATTTAGGGGTTTTACACAAATGTAACTCAATTGCTTTTTCAGATTAAGTTGAAAAAACACTACAAATTAGCATACTTTGTTTAGATCTGTTCATGTTGCCACTGCAAAATTTTGAAGCACCTTAAGTGAGACCAAAGTCATGCTCACGAAAGGCCAGAGCTGGCCTCACATCTTTACATCACAGCCAGCATTGCTATGACTACGACTGTGATAAAGTTGCACTGAACTCTTGAGAAAGGAAGACAGCAGGCCAAACTATCTACAAAAAAACTCTTTTTATAAGTGAAGGTTAAGTATCCTATGTAAATTATGCAGATTTTCATTTTATCATTGTGTAACACTCCTTTCCATATAAGTGTACACAACAACTTGGGCTACCACTTTTCCCAAAAATAAAACTTCATTTTTTCAAGCACACACTATAATAACTGAAGATATTTACTAATCAGTGTTTATCCTTCCTCCATCCCTAGCCCTTGCACCCAACACAAAAATATCCATTAGATCTTTTTACCTCTCCCATGCCCTCACCAGTTGACCAAATGTTTTGTCGGTGGTGGCCTTTTCCACACCTGTGGTAAGAAACTGGCAGAGTAGGATGCTATCACACATAACACTCCTCTCCTGCTGCAGCTGGGTGGAAGATTCACAAATGTGACCTCAGACTTGAGGACCTTAGATGAGGAGTAAGCCAGCTGCTTTGCTCAGTCTTGTTTGTTTCTTTGTCATCAGAGGTGTGCAACCCAAAGGGCTGGCACACAGTGGCTTTGCCCCCCACCCACCCCCTCCTCTGTAGTCAAAAGGTGTAATTCCTATTGCTGAGGTCAAGATAGCAATGGACGGTTGACTTCTGCTGGGAGCACTCTCTGTTAGATAGTGTAGAGGTTCACTGCTCCAGGCACCCTACTGTTCTGCAGAACAAAATAGTTTCAATTCGAATGCACATTTACATTTCAAGTATGGATTTTTACCGTCATGCTCTAATGAATATATGGATATAGACTATGAGGTGACAGCCCTAAAGGACACCATATAGCACCATAATATATCACAACATAACACCTGTGGAGGTGTCAGCAGAGGAACTGTCAGTGATGCAGAAAAGTAGAGATCAGCTTCAAAAAGGATTAATTCTCCTGACTGAACAAGCTGGACTAAATACTGGGAACTAAATGACTTTTTTATCAGTCTATGTTGTGTATCCTGTGATGATCTGAGGGTAATTGATGTTTATCTGTTGCTAATCATATGGTATGTTGTGCCTGTGGACAGACAGTGACTGTGGGATCCAAAACATTATTTTTAAGTAGTACTTTGTCATCAGCCTTGTTGCCTAGTGGCCATACTGCAATTACTGTTGCTGCTGCTGCTGCTCATACCACGAAGCGTTAGTAGTGTGATTAGCTAACTTGTCATCAAGTTTGTGTCAGTTTCCAGGCTAATTGTTTCCTCACTGCAAATGTACCACTTCAGGGGTCAACTGAAAACAGCATTACATAAGTAAGACTGCTAACTCCACAAAGCTGAGCTGCTGATGAGAGGCAGTTCTGCAATCTAAACTTGTTGCATTGTTTCTAACCAGGATTAGGTCAGAGAAAGTCATTTTCCTTGCCCATGCTGTCCTGAGATGAAAACGGTACAAATTTCCCTTTTTATTTACCTCAGAAATAGAAACACTGCAGGCTGATGTCAAAAACACAAATGTCAGCATTGTTTTTGGTAAATTTTGGGCTATTTTAAATTCATAGGGTACATACATGGAGTGTATTTTTTTACAAATTCTCAGGCAGAATCCGAAGTTTTACCTCTAAGGACGCTTTTCGGTATATAAAATCCAACGGAAAAAGGCCAAAAGGGACAGCATTGCATGGCCCTTTCATCTCATCCGATTAGCGCTAGCACATATTTTCGCCTATGTCCAACACAGCAGGGTAAGAGGCCATCAAACCTTCACCAAAATAATGGCGACACTTTCTCTGTAATGGTCTTTGTGTGGACACCTGTGATGCTCTCAGCATGTGTATCTGAGAGGGTAAATTTAGGCTTTTTCACATGTGTTAAATTCTGTGTGTGTGAGTGTTTGTGTGCGTGCATGCATGTGCTTTCCAGTGCTTGTAAATGACCACAGCATAGTACAAAAAGCAATTACATCCCCAGCTCCCCCCCAGCTACATTCAGCTGCAGTGACTGGGGACTTTTTAGGAGAGCCTGGGGTGATCCAGCAATTGGAGCACGCAACGGAAATGGGGTGAGACAGATGAAAAACAGGAGAGGAGAAGGATAGGTGTGTGAGTGAAAACGCTCAATCTGGAAGAGCGGCGATGTGCTATAATAGCTGCAGAGCAAGGCAATCTTGTGGAGTTGAATAGTGTTGAAAGTGCTGAGATAGAATGGTAAAAACAGGGCTTAGTCTGAGCTGACTGCAATTGTAAAGCAGGGGTTACACGCTGAAGGACGGATGCATTTAACACGGTCAGACTGCTCCTGTCCGCCTTGTGTGGGAGCTGATGTTTAGTTTGTGAGTTCTGCTACTCGCCAATATTTTCTCCCCCTGTCTGTCTTACCCTCAGGTGGTTGCAGGACCTGGTGTAACCCTTGCAGAACAAGAATAGAGGCCAAGTTACAACAAACATCTTGAAGACGGTTGCAGCACAGATTTGAGGTTTTGTGTGTGATGACACAACTTTGAAAGAACAGAAGGTGCAGCATCCTCATGTCAGATCAAAGCGTTGAGCAGGGCAGCGGATGAAAAGATTTTGGCCTTGATCTTTGAGACACATATGCCCGAACACATTCTGGATGCAACAGGAGGCCAAAAGGGAGAATCGTCTCAGAACTTTCATCCTAAAACTATAACTCAACTCCAAGTTAAAGGTTTAGTTGGGGTATTGTTTGAACAAAATGTCATAGATAGTGATGGGTAAAATGGGTAAGACAAAGGAGTGCATAAGATAACACTATTATCTGAACTGTGTAGGGCTGAGGCCTGTGCCAGCTAACCCAATGTGAGAGGAGGAGAGCACCCTGGATGGTTAACAAGCTCGTCACATGACTGATATATAGAAACAAACAACAAGGCACATTAACAGTCACGCCAAAGGGGTATTTATTTCCAAGTTCAGACACCATATTTTGTTTGTTGTGATGGCCACAATGCCAGATTAGACAATAGACATACATATTATAAACATATTGCAATTTACAATACAACTCTTTTGATTGTCTCTCTTACTTTCTTAATGGATTATATATTGACTTGATACTAAATGCTTGTAGTTACTCACTGAGGTGCTTCTGCTATTTCTTCAAATTTTTCACTTCCTCAGTTGGTGGCTGTAGGTCCTCTGGACTCAACATAAAGGCAAAGATGCTCACAAAGTCTGACAAACCTTTCTCCCATTACATCGTGGGGCAATAACTTTGGCTTGTGTACATCTATGATGTCAACGCCTCTCTCTTCACACTTTTCTTTGCTGAATTTGTTGTTTTGTTCATTTGAGGTTGGTCATTTGATGTAAGTTAAAGCACTTTGAGTCAAGCAGGACCATGGCAGCAGGTCATACATGAATTTTTGTCAAGGCCATACTTTGATATGTGTGCTTTTTGAAGGAACTACCATGGATTTGATTTTGTTGATCTCTCTGAAGTTCATATCAGAAACTGTCATTATAATGCAGTGGAGCTAAAGGAAAGGCCAAATATGTTGTAATATGTAGCAATTGAAGCTTTGTAAGTCCACAGCAGAAGGCCATCCTCACCAAGGACTATTATTACATCAAGCTCTTATGGTACCCTAGCTCACAATAAAGTGCCTCCACCATCTACAAAATCACAATCAAACATGACCCACACTGAAGAATAGTGCTTCACTTGACCGATCAATAGGCAAAAGCATAATGTTAGAAAAAAAGATCCACATTTTTTTTCTTCTCACCTGGTCCATACAGTGTTTCCATAGCAAAGCCCTGATATCTGATTGTCCAACTTCAAATCCTGATCTTTAATGCATCAAAGCTGAGGTTAAAAGTGGCCCATTTTTGTATTTTTTTGGTAGTATCCCCTAAAACAGAAAAGTTTGAGCACTCCTACCACATACATTTTTAAAGTGGTAACTACAAAGAAGTGAAACTAATCATAGAAATTTCTAAAATGAATTGTGAGCCAGTGGGGTGATTTTGAAGGTGTGATATGTTCCCTCCTGTTGGATCTGGCTATGAGTCTGACTGTTGCAAATTTGAATCAGCTGAAGATAATTGAGGTTGTTTTAATTGAGACAAGGGGACAGTAGAAGTCTAACAGGGATTAAAGTTTTGTGTTTATAACTTTTTGAAAGTTTTAGCTCATTAAAATGTCATTTTTCTTTTTTTTTCTTTGTATCTTAACTGATAAAAACGTGATTGAAAGTCTAAAATCAATACATTTATCAACTTTGAAATGTGAGTCAAAGATTTTAATAAGCTTTCTTCAGAAGTCAGAGATAGGAATTGTAGAAGGTAAATCTGAGCCTATGATATTAATTCCTCACAATGCTGAGTGTAACTGAGAAAAATGTGTGAAATAATTGTGAGTACCTTAAACACGAGAGGAGGTTGCCTAATTGATCTTCACCATCAACACTGGGGCCGTGTGTTGTCAGACTAGACATTTGAATGTATGTGCTATTATATTATATGGCTACTTGATTATATATTAACTGAGCAAGATTTGTGGTCTGAGAACAGAACCATGTGAAACTATTTATGTTAGTGTTTTTGAAGTTGATCCACGTTTCAATGTGGAAAGATACTGTATCTCCATTAAGTGAGAGTTAAACTGCCACCATCTAAAAAAGTCCATTCATCACCTCACATACATGACAGGACTTGACAAGGATTTCTAAAGACTTTCAAAAGACTGTAGTCTGACACCTTCTTACATCAAGGGAAAAAATGTCTGCAGCTATCAGAACTTTCAGTCAAACTGAGTTTTTGTTAAAGATCTTACAGAGTCACTTATCACAAGAATACAAGTATATTTGAAACTTACTGTAGACATAAAGCCTTTTTACCTTTAGTGCAATGCCATTACTGTCACTACCATTACTGTCATTTATTCTTATGTTTTGGGACATCGTTATTTTATTTTTTTGGTGTTATGTTTATGGGAGAAATATGGGCTTTCTATGAAGGAGATGTAGTTTTTGTCAAGTATAATGTGTTAGGTCACTTTTATTGAACTGCGTCACTAGCTGTTTTGTATGAAAATGCTACATGGCTAATTGACTCGTATACTGAATGGGGATGTTGGTAATGGTAAACCTTTGCAGCACCAGTAAACTCGTATATATATATATATATATATATATATATATATATATATATATATATATATATATATATATATATATATATATATATATATATACAATATATATATATATATATATATATATATATATATATATATATATATATATATATATATATATATATATATATATATATATATATATATATATATATATATATATATATATATATATATATATATATATATACATGTGCAAGATCATTCCTTAACTTACTGTGAAATTGACAGGTTTAGGTCTTGACTAATATTGAGCTATAAAGTTTTGTTTCTCATTGATATTCCAAGCAGTTCTAAAAAAATGTTGTCATTTCCTTTTACAAACCAATTTGCATGTAACAAATGAAAATCTTAAAATGGCGTACAACTTTTCAGTTTCCATTTAAAGGCTTAGACTGGAGAAGAATGCCTTAAAACTGCAGAAATTAATTGGTAAACCGCCTTCCTTTTAATAACCACTATAGACCATTTGATGACATATGACTAACACAAAGCCACCTCGGAAGTGTTGTGATTGTCAATAGACATTTTAGACAATCCTTTTAAACATGCATTTTTGAGCCAAACAGAGTATCATTAATACAGAACAAAACTGCCAAATGACTGTCTGTCAAATCAGTTTGGTCACCTTGAAAAGAAAGTGGATGAAATTGCCACTTTGTGTGCTCAGGCAGTCTGGCAGCTTGTCGATCTGCTGTAGTGATGGTCTGCATGCATCAAATGAGAAAACATAGCCACTATCTAACAAAATAAATTGGCAATGACCGCCATTTATTTTGGATACAAGGAGACTTGTATGCGCTGGAGTATGCACAAAAATATCTGCTGATGGAGATTCGGAGAATCTCAGTGGAAAATGGAGAACATGAGCAATCGAAGTTACCTGTGTTGTGTCGTCATACTCATTAAAGTACAATTGTGACTTGGTAAGAGAACTTAAGGATGTTTCAGGAAAAGCGGTAAAGAAAATGAATGAATGAATGAATGAATGAATGAATGAATGAATGAATGAATGTTAATCATATTTCCTCAGCGTGGACGTCCAATAAGTAGAGTGCTGGACGTCATCATTTTTTATGCCAAGTCGGAATGGAACGGGGTGTTTATGTTCAAATGGTTAATATCACAGAAGTGCACTTTGACTCTGGCCTCACCGAGGACTGTATATCCTTACTTTAGGAATTTGAAACTTTAAAATTGTGAGAAAATCAGTAGGTGTAAAGTGTTTAATAGTTATTCAATTTAAATAATTGTATATTAATAGCTGAGGGTCACTGGCAAGTCCAACAGTGTATTGACCAGACTAAGCAGCTAAAGTTACCACATTCAAACCCTGAGCTGTGCAGTTTTAGAACTTAAATAAACTGCCACTTTTCATTAAAAAATATCTGCCTTAAAATTTTCTGGAAGCCTCTGCAGGAAATTATGTTTTAAGATAGTTCTGATATGATTGGGACTGTCTAGTTAAAGGGTAAGTTATCGAAAAAGTGGTTAAAGAACAGGCTGTTTAAAGCTTATGAGCCTACAAATGTTGTAAAATCACTGGATTTTAGGCAACAAATCACTCTGTGAAAAAGCCAATGATTCAATTCTTTATGTAAAAAAATGTTTGATTACTGTATCCGCTTATACAATATTTATTATGCTTAAAATTTGACGGCTTGTTGTGGCTCTGCATGCTGAGATCGAGCACTGTATCCTAGCCCTGTTTAGCGCCTTTTATCAGGAGATTAGAAAAAGTAGATAAAGCAGAAGATAAAGAAGATCACACAGAAGATCTATAGTGTCCCATAAAGGTTTCCAGTATCTCAGTATTGAAAGTGATCCTAAGAGTTGTTCCTCGGGAGATAATGAGCTGCTGAGTGAGATGTTTGCGGGGCCAGAGGGCTGGGATAGGAACTGCTTCACTGATGCTCTGCATGGAGAGGACCCGGGCTGGGCTCTAAATTAGCGAGCCTTCTGGATCAATGTGGGCTGTAATTAGCTGCTATTGATCCCAGACAGATCAGCCACTACAGTAGGCCACAGCCAAGCACCTCTCAGCGTCCATCAAGCTGCATCCCAGCAGCACAGCAGCGCAGCCTCAGATCACTCTGAGAGCAAACAAATAATATCAGCCAGCACACTCAGCTCCTGGTAAGTGCACTAAAGATACTGTTCGACATTTCAGGATTCACTTACATATTCCATTAGTGCGCAGTGCAATGCATCTTTTTGATTCAGTGTTTTATCTTGTGTTCCATTAAATCATATAGATTACATTATGTGCTTGCATAACATGCAGAAAAAAATGGGGCCAAATCTCTGGCTATTATCCTGATGCACCCTCATAAATCAGTTGCCATTATGTGTCAGAACTGTGGACAATAACAGACATGATGCTTGTTCAATCCAGTTTTAGGAGGAAAAATCAGATCTAATCTTGTTCAAACTGTTCACAATCAGGTCTTTTTCAAATATCTCATCAAAGTGATTTTGCTCTTTTTGCTAATGCTAATGATCCTGACCCTCATAAGAAATTTGATAGGTGTTTTTCCCGCTCAAAAAAGCCTTATCTGGTGGTCATCAAGTGATTAGGAAAAACAAGATTTCATGTTAATAAAAATCTTTCCAGATTGGTTGAAATTCATCACTGATACTTGCAGAAATATTCCTTTTTCGCTTTCTCCCTCTTGAATTTGCAATCACAATAAAAATTGTGAGCTGTAATTATAATGGGTCTGTCTGTTGGAGATATGGAGGGAAATTTAAAGCCTGAATTATTAAAGTCTATTAAACAAATGCAATTTAAACAAAGGCAAAAGAATGTGAAATGTGGGCAAAATGACTGTTCACAGTACCATTTCTCTTAAAAGGTCGGCATCTGCAGGCCGCATACTTTGACGCCTAATGGACTTGAAATTTCTCCTTGCTTAGGCTGCAAATGAACGAGTTACAAAGTTATTTTTCAGACAACATGCTTCAAATAACAATAATGGGACATTAAAGATTCAGACCCGCTCTGCTTGAAGGCAGTTTAAATGCGCCATCTTCATTCTCACAGGAACATTCATCCTTATGAGGTGTATAATTAACAGCGTTGACCTTTTCCAACAAACAATATCTCTGTTTAGAAATGCTGCTGAGGAGAGCTGGTCAGCACCCATGGGAGTATGTAGCCAGGCCTCAGTAGGAAAATTGTGGGATAGCAATAATGTCTAATATCCCCAATCATCCTGGTCATATGATTATGGAAACATAAAGTCAGACCCAGGTGAACTTGTTTGTTCTTGAGGGCAATTCACTGCTCATCCAAGAGGCTTCATCAGCTCTTCTGATAGCCGATATGGGACCATTTGAGCTAGGTTTGTTTTATTCAAAAGCACTTCAGACTTTTGCTAACTTTTCTGTTGAACATGAATAATTGCCTTTTGCCTCCATCCAGTCTCAGCTTTAAACTTATTGAACTACTAGAATATCCAATTTCACCCAGTCCAAATGTCCTTTTACTGCAGTCTGGCTTGGTTAGATTCAATATTGCAGTGATGTGTGCAATTCCAGGTCCAAATGAATCTCCCAGCACCGGCCCATCTCAGAAAGATGTTTCCAGAGATTGAAGCACAGGGATACCAGGTGGAAGAGTATGTGCAGAGTCAGTGAGAGCAATTTGCACACTGCAGGTTAAAGCAAACTTTCTCTGATACCTATAAAAGGAAACTTGAATCAGCAGGACAAAAGTGATTTTCTCACATACTTATTCAAGTATTCAGTGCTGCTCATTTTGTTTTTCCTTTACTGCTTGATGTCAAAAAGTAAACCATAAGGAAGGTATCCCGTAGAGAACTGCCCTAAAGTGTATTTAGTTAAAAGGTTGCAGTACAACACTGATATAATATGGATAACTATCATTTTGAGTTAACTTAAGAGGAAAGAGACAAAATTAGTGGTAATACTTTCTAAAAAAGCCTCTCTTTATAGTGCATTATAAATACATTATGAGCATGTTAATAAGATAAAAAAAATAATTATTATGTTGTTATAGAGGGTTATAATGTACAGCTAATGCGGCAAGGTGGCAGTTCTAACCATTCATGTTAATTCATATAGTGAATTATAGTGGTAATTAGAAGTCTTTCAAATGCTTTGTATATAAGTTATAAATATACTTATGGTAAACTTTTGTCATTTTAAATATTGTAATTATTCTTTATTCATTATTTAAGATACACCTAGATTTTTTCAGTACCTGTTTGATATTTTTACTGCAAGATTTGTTTTCATTTTCAACTTTTTCTTGTATTTTATTTTTGAATATTCTAATTTAATTTGTTCAACAAATCATTTTTTCTTTCCATAAAGTTTGAATTAATGTGAAAAAAATTACACCATGTGATTTGCTTTTCCTCCCTCAAGTGAATCTTGCTGTATTTATTTCACTTGACTTATACTATCTAATGATCACTTACAGCGATTTTTAATATGATCATAATGGATTATAATAATGATTTCATGTATTATTAATTGATTGTCAAATTATCAAAAGTGCTCAAAATTTAAATTTAAATTTAACAGCATTAAAAATCAGTTTAATCCGTAATAATACTCTTTTAAATTACTTATAATGGGTATATAATGCCTCATAAAGAGGGGCTTCAAAGAAAGTGTTATCAATATAAGTTTACTAAAGTAAGTGGAAGATAGTGTTTATGAAAATAATGAAAATATTCAAGAAGACTGTAAGTGTGGTGGTAAAACATTTATGACCTTTTTACACTGATACTAGTATAAGTTTAAAATATTTTGGTAATGAGTTGTGTTCACTTTTTTAGTTTAACCAGATAACCTCCTCTTCTCATCTCTTATGGGAATTACATAGTGATGCAAGAGATTTTTCTCTCACTGAATAAGATTCTCAAGTGCCAATCCTTAGGGGGGATGCAACCATTTCAAGCAAATAAAAGAGAGTAGTTTAGCTGTACGTGGACAGTCTGAATGTAACTTCCTTTGAGCAATAACAACAAGTATTATCTTGCATGTGTTTGAGAAAGTAAAAGCAATCTGATAATAATTATATTTGAAGAAACTGAGAATATAATTTAATATCTTTATCAGGTTGGCATGGTGACAATTTCATGCCAAAAAACTGCACGGAAGGTGTGCTGAAAGCTCACCAGCTCCAACCTGGTCTATTCTCGGCGCAGGCGAAGTGCACCCTCTGCAGCTGTTATTTGGTGACAGGTGCAGATGTGCGCACACGTCAACAAAGCATCAGAGGCAGGTCTCTAGAATGTCAGGCACATTTCAATGCAATTAACAATCACAGCAATTTTTATTTAATGTAACCATTTAAACCAGCAAAGCATGATGAATGGACTGCCTGCTCTGCTGCTGTGTTTAAGTCACTGTAACTTAGTTTTGTACTCGTATTAATGACACAGGAACAGATAACATCTGTCCCGCCAGCTGGCCCACACGGTGATGTGCTTTGTGGCCTCCCATGTGCACCCTGATGGCCCCACCGCTCTCTAAGTTGCTGTAACAGAGACAGCTGCTCTGACCGTCTCCTCTACCAGGTCTTTCCAGCACACCGTGGTCACTGTGGCAGGGATCAGTCAGACCAATTAGTTGCTTGGAGAGGTGTTCGTTTGATTGGTGGAGACAACACTCGGCTGTGTTAAACCCACTCACACCTTTTCTCCTTCCTCTCTGGCACTTGCGTGGAGGGGCAGGGACGAAGGCATGGGTATGCCTCTCTATGCCTGGAATGCGCCTCTCTGCACCATGCTGGAAACTTGCAAAGTGCACTGGACACTCCCTGTCGGCACGGCACAGATGCGGCACAGGGCAGGTGCGCCGCCCAATGTCTAAGAAATTAGAGCCCTAGGTGGCTTACTGGCTGAGTGTTGCAGGTGATGTCAGCCCGCAAAGTAGAAGTGCTTGTATGGTATGGGACATTGAGAACCATGTTCCCTTGTTTTGTTTTGTTACTTTTTTTGTTTGTTCGTTTGTTTCTCGCAACCCTTTGCATTACCCATCAAATCAACAATTGTACACATTTTTACTGTTGCTTGTCATATGTGAGCCACCTTTCATCATGTTCATCACCTCACCAGCCTCAGACGTCATCAGACTTCAACACCATCACCCCCAGTGTCTGGACTCAGTGGGGGGTATAGATTTTGCTAACACCCAGGCAGACACCCTTCGATCGCCCTATATGCCTGTGGAGTTTGAGCCTTGGAGACTTTGCCCTGACAAACAGTTTATTTCATCATCACATCAGCTTTTTAAGGAAAAAATAACTTTTTTTAACCATCTGGTGGATGTTTGGCTGTCTTTGTTTATGTAGACACATTGTAAAAGCAGAAATGAAGTAACTAAGGAAACAAAATAGAAAGATAAAAAGAAAAAGAAAAATTAATAAAAGGTAAAGTTCAGAGTTATTTTAGTAAACACAAAACACTGAAGATCAACGTTATCAGTAATTTACACAATATGAGTTTATATGCTGCTAGTTTTACATTGTGTATATTATAATGAGTGATTTCAACAACATTAAATAAATACAGTTTGTTTGGCTTGGAATGAGTTATATATTTCCCCCATGGTGACCTCAAATAGCAACATTTACTAAAATGAGTTTATTTCTGAAAAGAAAATTGTATGGAGGAGCCCACTTGCAACTGTGAACACTCATTTTTTTCATAATCAGAATCAGACTCAGACTTTATTATCATTGTACATGTCACAAGTACAGAGCAAAACGTGTATTTACCGTTCAACCCTTCCAAGCACATACAAAGACAGTCACATGCATGGGGAGACAAGATCAAGAAGACTGTCTGGTCGCCAGCAGAGTAGCGCCCAATTTTCTTAGATAGAAAAAAGAGAAACATCAGGAAAGAGGAGGAGAAAAAAAGGACGATCCCACTCTATGCCCAAGATGAGCACATACTGTATGATGGGGACAGGGCGGGGGCGATGGGGGTGGAGCTGAGCAGGCTGGAGGGGGAGCTTGCAGCCACAATAGGCGTGTCTAGCTGACAGCAGCACTTCAAAGGTTGGTGGGAAGGAGGTGGGGGGGCCAGCGAAGACCAGGGCTGGACTAACCATCAGGCACACATTTTTGGCAGATGCGTGATTGTCATAATTTAACCAAAAAACGATCTTATAAATCACTTTTGTAGACCGCAACAGCCCATTAGTTGATATTCTCGAAGGACATTTGGCTAATCCAATGACATCTTCCAGTCTTTCTGGGCATGAAAAAGTGAAGACAAGATCTTCATCCTCGTCATATTCAAAGTGATGCAGCCACCATCTGCTCTGTGAACTACAGGCCTGGTATTCTTCATTTAAAGCGTGGCTGTTACTGCTGTTGTCTGTCAGGTATGCCTTTTCGCATGTCACCCCACACAAGTGTTGAACCTCTGTCTACATAACATTCCAGGGTAGTGGGGAGATACTGGCTCAAGGCCAGACGAGGAGCCAAAACAGATAGAAAGTTGTTTGGGTCAAGCTAACTGTAATTCTGTATTAAGAAAACAAATGAGCACTGATTCTCTATAGAAAGGGTTTGTACCTTTACAAACACACAGAAGAATAAGGACATGAGTGCAAATTAGAAATCAGCATACAAACATTTTTTTTATCCTTTGGACTGAAAAGTTCTATTTCTGCTAATCATGAGCAGAAGCAGCAGCAATGCTACTCAGCCAAAACAATAGAAATAAAAAATACAGAGCAAAACCATACACCTGAGCCTCATCTATTTTTATTTTTCCTAGTTTTGCACAGCTTCAGATTCATTACATTTCTTACTTTTAAGATTTTAAAGCACCTATGAGAAGCTTCCAGTATATTTTGATCTTTGGTTCCCGATTGTTTTCTCATTTCCTTGTTTTGTAAAATGCATGGTTTTGTTTGTTTTGCTGACTTGTCAAATGTGTTACTTCAAAATATTTTATGTGGAATGTGTAAAAAAGGCTGTTCATAAACATTTTTTTTTGTCATTGGCTATCATAATATAGAAATTATCCATACCATATATAATAACTATTTTAGGTAATAATGTAAATCTGCGCACGCGACACAATTTCCTTACGTTTGATCAGGGAATATTTTCAGAACTCAGACCTATGACAAACAACCCAACAGATGCCACTGAGGGATGCAAAAGTTGACAAGCAACATGGAGCACTGGTAGGAAGCACTTTGAAACTGAAGCTTTGAGCACAGTGAGGGAAGAGAACAGTAGCTTAGAACACAGGCCCATACAAAAGCAAAAATCAGTAATAGATAAAGTTCAACCAAACCAACAAAACTAGTTCCACAATTTAAAATGAAACTAAACTGTTGACAAGCCATGCGATTGTGCTGCTGGGCTTTCAGTCTGCTGTCTACATGGTCACACAGGAAGGCGACTTTTTAGTGCTTCTACTTTTTACACTAAAGAAAACTAACTCCCAAAGAAAAGCTGAAATACACGTATTTTTTATTCTAGGGAGAAAGAATTATTGATAATGAAAATCACAGTCTGCTGTAATTCCAAAAGTATTCTTCAGACTTCCTGACGGTGGCAGAGTGATAAATAATGTGAAAAAGCTCCTGTAATGTTGCTCTCTCATATTGCTACTTATGGTCACTGCACTGGGTGTTAGGTAAAAATGCTGGTTGCATTTGCGTGTGCCTGCAACAAATGTGTCCTTTTTTGAAGGCTTTCCCCGATTCCCACATTAGTTGCCATCCTTAAAACAAGAGGTGCTGTTTGTGAATTACATTTCATCAGCCCAGAATGTAATTACATGACTTACATCTTTACAAACATATTTTGACTGACAGAATAGTTGAATTATGGAAAAAGCTGCTGGTTGATTTTTCCCTTGTGGTCTCTGTCAGTGTGGCCAGTGCTGTGTAGTCAGAATCAAAATGAACACATTTACCGACCACGGCAGTAGAGATGTTTGGGTCAAACTCAGCCAGCAGCTGCACCTTCTGACACCTGAATTAGCCCAATTAAATGTGGAAGTTTCTCTCAAATATCAAGTTTGAAACTGGCCTTCCAGCTCTTGGAGGAGAAATGTCCACCTTTCTATCCATCCTCTATGGGCTGGATTTAGAATTCATACAAAATTATTAAGCCAAGCTGGCATCAGCAAGCATATATCTATGACTCAGCTTCTTGTACTATAATTTATGCAACAGGCTATAAGGACTGGTGTTCCAGACTTGGAGAAATATTGGCTGTTTTTATTACAAGTTTGAAATACATTTTCAGTTGTGTTTTATGTCCTATGTTTTTGCGATGAGTGGCCAACAGTGTATGCTTGGTGTTAGATTACTGCCCTATAGAGGATGGAACAGGATCATGTAGGATTATAGTTCAGCTGAGCACTTTATAATGAAAAATCAGCAGCTGGAATTACACAAACTAACATGGTAATAAACAATCATACCATTTAATCACTTGAAACAATGTTGCTGACAATGTCAATACAAAAATTGTCTGTCATAGCAGAAGTCTGTGTGTGCGTATGTGTGTATGTGTGTGTGTGTGTGTGTGTGTGTGTGTGTGTGTGTGTGTGTGTGTGTGTGTGTGTGTGTACGTGTGTGTGTTTGTGTAAAAACCTAACCCCCAAACTCCAAATAGAGCGATCACGATGCTTACGATAGCGCTGCAGTTGTGCTCCCACCAATTGGCTGATTGGCAGAAGTCTCAGCCTCAGACTGCTTTTTTAGCTTTTACATTTAAGGTCTTGACACAGTTTAATTTGGGGTTCAATTTCAAGATTGTGGCATTTTTAATGTGGTTTGCTAGTTGGGGCTGTATCTGGGATCAGTTGCTCCCGCCAGCTCAGCGGTTCATTGTGCAACTCTAGTGTTTATGGCCAGAAGACCGACTTCTGTTTTTGGAATGCAAATAATGCTGATCAAAAAAGCTGAATTCTCATGACTGTGAGTAACCCGGATAGAAAATGACTTTTTCATGGCCAACTGCCACATATATCAACTGACAGAAGAATATTGTCATCCATATAAATTTCTTCTGATGTAAATCATGAATACTGTCAGACTCCTGTCTGCTCAGTTTGTAGCAGCAATTCAAATTTTCCTCCTCAATATCAATACTTTGTTTCCAGCCAGAGAAATAGGTCTCAGTCTTGTCATCATCTAATATCAGCAGATTAGGATTGGTATATTAGGTACATATATCAGGGTCATAAGATTATGTCTCGAATGGTTGCACATAATCATCCCAAGCGTAAACATGCAGAGCATTGAACTGCTAGCGGAAACAACATCTCTCAAGCCCACCCTCTGTGTTTCTCCTGCATTGACACTTATACTGCTGTAGTTTAACCATTGGTGATGACAGTTCTATTCACTCCTTTTCAATTTATTTTCTTGTGGTCCTTCTCTGGTTCACATTCATTCTTTTAGCTAACCAACCTCTGGTGCCCCTTTAGGTAAAATGAGTCCAGGTATTTAAAATTAGACAAAAATTCAGTTCTTTACAGAAACATTAATGCCATCCTCAATCAAACTTATTGTCTATCAGGCAAATTAGGGGTCATTTAAACCAAACCAAACATGTCAGGAGCAAAGAAACCTCAGTTTTGTGCTGTGCACACTTGATGTCTAAAATGAGTACTACAATGCTACTGCAAAGAAAAAAATCAATACTTGAAACACAACAATTGCACAAGTGAAATGTAAGCCTGCAACCTTTATGTAGTACAGAGAGCAAGGGACTATCTTAAATGCAGTGGGTATTAAGTCAAGTGAAAGCGTTTTTCATGTGGAAGAGGCATGTAAACAAAACCATAGCCAGTGTGTTTTAGTTGATTTATTGGTGAAATAACTCCTATTCATCTCCAAAATCTAGACTAGGTTTAAGCTGCTGCTAAAGGAGTTAATGGAACTTGTTTTTTTCCAAGGATTACATATGGGCTTTGACTTAGAAATATGAATCATGCAAATTCTAAGATTGATTATAAGTTGCTTTTATTTCTGAAATATAAGAGAAAAATCTAGCAGAGTAATGTTGGTGGGGCAAGTTAATGATGCTACATTATTTCTTCCTCTCTGAAAGTAATATCTAAGTCATATTCTCTGTATGATATGCTTTTGAGGTTCAGACTTTCTTTTTGACTGTGTTTGTGACACTTTAGAAAATACACAGCAATGTCATTCAAATGGCCCAGCCTGGGTGGCTGTGTTTGAGATTCTGGCTGTGTTGCGTCCGGTGGTGTCCACTTCAGTCAGTGCTCAGACTCAGAGATGTGTCAGTGGCTCCGATGCGGCTTGTCAGGCATGCTTTAGCTTCCGGCCAGCGTGGTACAGCCAGCCCCGGCACTGCACACACTCCTGGGACTGTCCGCAGACAGCCATCACAACCCCCGGTCTCTCTTCGTCTCCCATCCTCTCATCACCCGTCTACTTGTCGTTCAAGTCTCGCCATCCGAGTGTGAACATCGGGATTAGTTAAAAGACAGCAGGAATCTACAGACTTGACTGTGCAAATGTCCTCTGGGTCTGTCTTCCATCCTGATATGTGGACTCTGAAATGATAACATGGTGTCTGTGATCCCTCATGAAAAGTTGAACACTGAGTGGTTTGTTATTGTTCAACCTTTCCATTAGTTCAATCAATGGCAATCAATTTCACTATCACTTTCCCCGGCACACATTAATAGGTCTGTTATGGGGTGAGGCCAATCAGGAAGCTTCTTCATGAAGAGACCAGGAAATAGAAACACAAAAGATTGGCTCACATCACTTAATGTCATTACCTCCGGAGGGGAAGTTGTCAAAATGAAGATGAGCTTCACGGCTTTACTCTTTCACCACTCAGAGTGCTCTAATATGTGAAGAAGGAAATCAGACATAAAAGCAAATACAGCTATACATTTTTACATGCTAGCCTCAAATTGACACTATTCAGTCCATTTATCTTAAGAACTTACTACAGGAATATAAAGTATAAATTCGAAGCGCTGGTTTAATCAAACCAGAATTAAATAAGATGCATGTTAAAAGGATCTTTTGGATATGTATTTCCTTTTTACTTACACACTATTTATGCTTAAGTCCAAAAACAAGGATATAACCTGCTCATCATTTTACTTTTATCTAAAATGTTACACTGTTTAACAACCTTCTTGACCAAAAAATTAATAGATACAGGGAGTAAAAGCAAGGCCTAATTCTTAGTATATAGATTATGTATAGTAAGACTCAATAAGAGTAACTTCTTTATTAACAGCTTTTGAGTCTGTGTCCACAGCTATTGTTCTCTGATGTAGTTCTCGGTTTTAGTATGTGACCTGAGTGTAAACCCATACTTAGTACTGGGCATTGTTTTGCAGCCTTGCTCCCTGCCATTCTCCTTCACTGACTAATCAAAATGACAGGGTTGGACATTTAATATTTGCTTCATAAACAACTAGAGGAGATGAATATGACCTCCCTTGTGCTCTTGAGGGAACTATTTCCATGTCCACAGCTATTGTAACCCGTAGGACATAATTTCTTGAGTCTGCTTTCATGTTTTCTGGGTTATATTTCCACAACTTTGAAATCATGAAGCACAGCAGGCTTTTTTCCCTCACAGATATTAGCAGGAGAAATTTCACAAAATCATGAAACCGTATCACTAATTTTTATCATTCTAATTAATTTTTAACTTCTTTTTTTATATTAAAATAATAATTATAATCACTGTTAGTAGTAGTAGTAGAAGTAGTAGAAGTAGTAGTAGTAGTAGTAGTAGCATGAGCAATAATGGTCCACATTCATTCATGCCTGTAAAATTATTTTAAATGGACAAAAGTCGTGATATTTGAAAATAAAAAAAGATTGAAATAATTAAATTTGAAATGTAAATGTCAATGCATGTTCTTAATTTTTTTTTTTTAATATAAAAACTGAATTTAATTCATATGGATTTGTGTGGATTAAGCTCCATACATTAAGCTCTGATGAGAAGTGCTCTGACACTGAAGTTTAAAGTGATTCAAGTAAAGAAGTGTCACCTGTGGATGTAGACCCTTGAGTCACATGGCCTGTGCTGAATGCTGAAATGCAATTAGTCTAAAAGCTGGTATCCAGCACTGTGGGGAGCTGCTCTACAAATAATTTGGTTACAATAACAAAGATATTCAGGTCAGCTGCAGGTCTTAGGCCCTTTGGAGCTTTATGCAACACCATAATTTTTTTATTATAATTTGAAATAGAAAAGTCATCACCAGAACCTCACATAAGGTACATTTACTGTAACAAGGGAGAATAGTTCCCCTTACACCACTGCCAAGATAAAATCTACAGATGTGTGGGAAATGTCATTATTTTTAGACATGACCAGATGAGTAATACAATTGTATTGGAGGTGATGGATAAGACATTAAAACACCAGTGAGAAATATACTCACAACCTCTCTGATGTCATCGTCTGATGGTGTCAGGATCATTAACAGCCATAGTTTTCAGTGACTTGGGGGGCAGTAATCTAATTAAATAGGCTATATTCTGTTTAGCTTATGAAAATAATTTACAGCTGAATTAACAGAAGTCTGTTTGGTAACTTATGGACAAGGTTGAGTACCAGACAGAATTGAGCCACTATTTGCCCCTCTTTGGGGGAATTTCTTTAATATGAGGCACAGCAGAGGCTAAACTCAGGCTTTTCTCCACATCAGTTATTGTGGTTTAGACTGCTGAGACTGTCATCTTCTGCAGACTGTAAAAAAAAGACAGAAGTGTTTCTTGCCAGGAAGCATGCCATAAGAAAAACTATGTGACATGAAAACTGTCATCTGATACCAATGTATTTTATCTGAAATGTTTTGTCCAAATGAGTGTTCATTAAGAATACTTACTTTAATTCATTCGGGAAGCTTTTTTCCTCAGTATCATTTTTATTTATGAGTGCTTATTTTCATGCTTGTTTTGTATGTGTTGACATTGTGTGGTTGGCTTTTGCATGTGTTGCTATTAGCATTTGTCCCATGTTTTATGGATTTAAAGCAGATTTTGTATTTTTTTAAATCTCTGTATAGATGAATATGGAGCATTGCCATTCATCTTATTTTATGTTTTGTCCATTTCACAAAGCCCTACTTTGACCCTGCCATACTCCCCATGAGTTTGGCAGCCACAATGATATTTGTTTCTTTTCCAGGGCAGCATTTAAGCCATCACAATAATGGTGAATTTGTAGTGGCATAGCCAGTGCATGAAGTGGATTTTATTCATTTGCTGTCAATGTGTTCTGGCAGGACACCATGAGTGGAGGCAAGTGAGATTTGAGAGAAATGATACAAGAAAATACATTCTCTTTTACTCACACCATGTGCCATGAATTTCGTATCAGTGCTGTTCTACAGTGTAATGTATTAAACCACCATGATAACCTTTTTATGACTTCACAGCTGTTGGTTACACGTCATTTCATTGGATAACCTCTCATGAACCTATAACCTTGACATTTATCTCCTATGGACATTACAAATTCACTTGCTGCAGACAAGGCTGCCATGGTTGTGACAGTAAAATGTAATTTCCTTCGAAATGTGAACCCCCTTTTTCAATCGAATAGCCGTCTTTGGTAATGCTAAGATTGCTCAGAGACTACATTTGACTTGACTGTTGAGGCCTATAATGTTGGACATTGTAAACTGGGAAAAATAATGAAAGAGAAAAGGAAAATAGAGAGCTTTTCCTGTCAGCTAGACTGCAGATGCATTCATCCATATTAAAACCATCAGAGAAAATGTATAACAATTACATATATTGATGTTTCATACAGACTAGGCTTGTTTTACTGTTGGGCACAAACCTATCTCTAAAGTTGTATTTTTCAGAAATAGAAGAAAAAGAAAACTCCTTTTGACTCCAAACTACATGAATGGGAAGTGTCAGGTCCTGAATATATACTGTATCATGTATTTGGTACTTTAATTAGGTTGAATGGTTATAAAATCCACTCACAAACGTGTAAGGTGACCAACAGCGGGTTTTATGCAAAAAAAAAAAAGGAAATCATAGAAGAATTGAGGTAAGAAGTCTGTGCCTGACAGAAACAATTTACACTATCAAACTAATAAAACACAATTAAAAGGATTTCATCTCAACAACTGAGGCAAATAGTTTACACCTTCAATAGCTGTTGAGGGTCAGGGGATATGATTAAATAATAAAAAATAAGCAATTTGATGTTTTTTAAATAAAGAACCCATCAAACACACAAGCAAAAACTAGTATATGTGTAGCTGCAAAGATCAAAACTCAAAGAATTTTTTTGATCATCAGTCTGTGCCATTAGTGTACAGTCGTTATGGCCATCCTACATCATGTTAATCATTCTACCTTATTGGGGGGGGGGTCCCTGTCTTTTCAACAATTCCAAATGAAAAATATCCCTAATTTTGTTTTGTTGATTTCATTCTCAACAGGACAATGTCTTTTTTATGTATTTTTGGGGCAATTTGTGCCTTTATTGATATGAGAGAATGACGGCAGAAGGGTGCTTTTCTAGTTAACATTAATATATTGCCACTAAATGTTGATGCCACAACATCAAAGCTGCAAACCTTAAGCGCAAATTGGGGTAACTTTCAGTCTGTAACTGAAAAAAATCATGAAATTCTTACACGCTGACCAGAGAAAATCAAAACACTCAGTTATTTTACTTATTTCAAAATGAAGCAGTTTTTGTTTTTACTTGAGTAGACTTTTGTTGCTTTCTTTATACTTAATTCCTTGATACTATGATTTCAGTTAAGTTTCTCTTCTTTAGTACAATACTATTGTATTCCTTGCCAGGTTTCAGAGATGTTAGTGTGTACATACATGTAGATCTTTTCAAAGACGTTGACAAGGAAGACCATAACCCTTGAGGTTGAGCCCAGCGACACTATTCAAAATGTCAAGGCTAAGATCCAGGACAAGGAAGATATCCAGATCTTTGCTGGCAAACAGATGGAAGATGAACACGCACTGACAATAACATTCAGAAAGAATCCACTCTTCAGCCGGTTTTGTGTCTGTGCAAGTGCTACGCCTGTCTGCAACCCATGCTGTCAATTGCCACAAGAAGAAGTGTGGACACACCAACAACCTTCACCCCAAGAAGAAGCTGAAGTAGACATTTTACCGAATCAGCTGCTTGTGCCATTTTGTGTTTAAATAAATGTGAGAACTTACACCTGAAACTGATTTCAAATCAAACATTGCAGTGGTAAATAAGCTTGGAATTTCAGAGAGTTTTGAATTCCTTTCCAAGAAACAAATTGTGCCTCATTCATTACTATGAGACACTACAGAATCCTGTTCCAAGAACAACTGTTGCTGCTCAGGTCAGTGGACTAAAATTCCAATGTTGGCCCTGAAAGCCGTGCTCACTTACCATAATAAAACTGCGACCTGTAGCAAAAGCTATATAGCATTGAAAGCAGGTGAGGAGGGCATCCTACACTGCTCTCCCTGAAAGTTATTACACCACTGAATGGCAAAATTGAGAAAAATTCTGTGGTGCTCACAAATATAAATGAGGTCTTTTTTCATAAATGCATCATTGTGCCAATACTCATTTAAACTGTACTAAATTTATTCATATGCATAAACACTGTTTCATAAGCAAGAGAAAATTTAAAAAGCATTATTTGTTGAACATCTGTCTCCTTATCACAAGATTGCATTGCTGTTGACTTGTTATGTAATTAAGATTTAAAGAATACTCTGGCAATTACCTGTCTAATGGGGCGTTTATCAGCCCTCATTCTCCAAGCTGTCTGTCTTGTTGGCTGGCTCAGAGAGAGGCAGGAGGATGCAAATGCAAACTCTGCCAGCAGAGAAAGCCGAGAACATCTCCAGGAGGACAGTCATCACTCGGCAAGAGGGCAAGTGACCGCGCCTGATGACTCCAGGTCTTTGGATCCCTGCACCTCTGGTCCTTCTGAAGTCGATCAAAATTATTGAAGGAGAAAGAGCAGATATTTCCCTGAAATGAGAAGTTGTCGATCACCTCAGTCTGCCGTGAGCGGCTTGCTACCTGTTTCTGTCACTTGAGCATGATTGGTGAAAAGAGGGCACCACGAGCAGGGGGAGCGTAACCACATGGAACAATCCATATTCAGTGATACAGTGATGTGAATAGGGGGGTACCTTTTCCATCACCAGTGACACCTGAAAGACACCCTGAGGGGTCGCCTTGACAACAGTTATGAACCCACTTGGTCCCCCAGGATGCAAGGTCAGGGTTGAGTGACATCTTGTCTTTCTGGCTTGTTGCTCCATTGGTGGTGCAAACTGATTGTGGCACAGCAGGATGGATGTTTGTGAGCATGAATCTGTGATTTTTTTTTTTTTGTTCTGAGGGGGATGGGGGGTCACTATGAGGATTTGGCTGGAGAAAAATAATTTACTAACACCTTTTAGAGTTGTTCTAATTGTTTGTGCATTGTTACTTCTAAAAACATTAGTTGAAAAAAACACAAAGAAGCAGTTTATTTTGTAAATCTTTATTTTGTGTTGTTACTATAGAAGCAGTGCTTGATTACAGTGTTAGATTAAAAGTGTTTGATAGGTGTAAGCAGCAGCATCTGCCTATGAAATGGGTCTGAAAGAGTTATCCAAAGTATAATGCATTTCTCATGCATTATGGCACATCAGTTGTTTACCCGAATTCACAAATAAGATACATTTGCTGATGCATCACCAAAAACATTTGGTGATGCATCTTTAAGCTGCTGTGCTCCAAAACTGTGGAACAAACTTCCAGAGAGTCTGACACAAACTGCAAAAAAATAAAAAATTAAAAATAAACTCAAACTAAAAACTCATTTATTCAGCCTGGCTTTTATGTAGAACTTTCCTATTTTAATGATTATTATAATTATTCATTTCTGAGTATCAATTCTTACTATCATATTTTAAGTTTAATATTTTACTGTCTGATGTTTACATTCATTTTTACTATTTGCTTATATATTTGATAAAGTTTTTAACTTTTTACATTTAATCATTTTAGGTTTAATTTTAATCTTTTAATATGTTTTTATTTGTTTTAAATGTCCTTTTGAGAGTTTCATTTCGTTTTATGATGTTTCTCGTTTGTTTTTTGGTTTGCTTTTTATCGTATCCTTTCCTATGCATTTTATCATTTATTTTACTTCAGCTTCTGTGGCGTGCATTAGTCTCCAAATCCTCTTGTAATCCTACCAACTATTCTTTACAACTATAGTGGAATACTCTTAGTAGATAGGCCTCTGCCGAGTATTTATTTGCTGAGTGGTTAAATGACTGATTATCATTATGTATGTTTGTAAATATATGCATGTGTGTATGCATGTGTGTATGTAGGTATGTGTATATGCATATATAGATATGTGTATGTATATATATGCATGTGTGTATGCATGTGTGTATGTAGGTATGTGTATATGCATATATAGATATGTGTATGTATATATAGTATATGTATATATATATATATATATATATATATATGTGTGTGTGTGTGTGTGTGTGTGTGTGTGTGTGTGTGTGTGTGTGTGTCTTTTGTTGATCATTTTGTCTTGATGTAAAGCACTTTGAGCTGCAATTGAATTTGCATGAACTGTGCTATATAAATAATCTTTGATTGATTGATTGATATGATTGACCAGTCTTCTTCTAGTTCTCCCCGCTTTGCTTTGCTGAATATATTCTCTTATATCTGACTTTTCAAACAATAATGCTTCCCTAAAACACTGATATGCAGTTCACTGATTGATCTAGGAAGAACCCATCACATATCAAAATGTTAGATCAACCTTAGAAATTTCAAGTATGACTGTCCTATCTCCAAATCATTACTTCATAGGGGGAAAAAAGTCCTGTTATTATTATCATCATTATTATGAATATTATTGCCATTATTTAACACACAATACTGCTGCCATGCTTGGCACAATGCCCCATATGAGTTGTCAGTTTTGTCTTATTTCACCAAAAACTATGCATAACTGGCCTGTCTACAGCACCCACCCCAACATGAAATAACCCCTCTTCTACTAATGTTGCTTGCCTCATCTTTTGAGCATACACACATGGACAAATCTGTTGAAAAGACAAACCCACAACCGTCACCGAAATACCTTGAAACTGGTGAACGTAATAATAATAAATATTTACTGAAAATACAAATACAAATACAAATGAAAATCACACATCGCTTTTGAATTGTGGTTCAACAGAATCATTTTAAAAAACAAACCAATGAAACTGGCCTGGACAAAAAAATATGGTACCCCTAGAAAAGATTGAAAATGGTTTGACCAAAGGGACATGTAAGGTGTGTCCTGTAATTGACATCACAGGTGTCATCAAATGTGTAATTACTAAGTCTGCCTATTTAAAGGGTGAAAAGTAGTCACTGTGTTGTTTGGTATCATGGTGAGTAACCTACCACACTAAACATGGACCACAGAAAGTTAAGGAGAGAGTTGTCTCAAGAGATTAGAAAGAAAATTATAGACAAGTGTTAAAGGTAAAGGCTATACAACCATCTCCATGCAGCTTGATGTTCCTGTGACTACATTTTCACATATTATTTGGAAGTTTACTGTAGCAAACTTCACTGGATGTGGCCGCAAGAGGAAAATTGATGACAAATTGACAAGATGGATAATACGAATGGTAACCAAAGAGCCCTAGAACAACTACCAAATAGATGAGAGGTGAACTTCAAGGTCAAGGTACGTCAGTATCAGATCACACCATTCATTGCTGTTTGAGCCAAAGTGGACTTAATGGAGGACATCACTGTTGAAAGCATATCATATTAAAGTTAGACTGGATTATGCCAAAAAATCTTGCCATACATACAAGCCACAAAGCTTCTGGGAGAATGTCCTTCGGACGGATGACACAAAACTGGAGCTTTTTAGCAAGCTACATCAGCTCTATGGTCTCAGTCACAAAAATGAAGCAAACAAAGAAATAACACCTACTGTAAAACATGAAGGAGGCTCAGTTATGTTCTGGGGCTGCTTTGCTGCATCAGGCACAGGGTGTCTTGAATCTGTGCAGGGTGCAATGAAATCTCAAGACTATCAAGGCATTCTGAAGCAAAATGTGCAGCTCAGTTTCAGAAAGCTTGGTCTCAGCCATAGGTCATGGGTCTTCCAGCAGGATAATGATCCGAAACACACAGCATGAAAACACTCAAGAATGGCTAAGAAGAAAACGTTTGACTATCCTGAAGTGGCCTTCTATGAGGCCTGATCTAAATCCCATTGAACATTTGTTGAAGGAGGTGAAACATGCAGTCTGGAGGAGACACCCTGCAAACCTGAGACAGCTGGAGCAGTTTGCTCATGAGGAATTGGCCAAAATACCTGTGGACAGGTGCAGAAGTCTCATTGAAAGTTACAGAAATTGGATGATTGCAGTGATTGCCTTAAAAGGTTGTGCAATGAAATATGAAGTTAAGGGTAACATCATTTTTTTTCTAGGACAGTTTCCTTAGTTTGTTTTCTTAAAAGATTCTGTTGAGCCACAATTCAAAAGCAGCCAGTTCTCATAGAAGAACTTGTACTGGTATGTCTTTCCAGCGACAGTAAATATTGGAGCACAAGGTTGAAAGCCAAAGCTGAGGCAACTGTGGCTTAGTTCGGAATGACACTCCAACATCAATTGAAAGGTTGTCACATGTCAACATGTTTTTGTGCAGGTCACTTAAAGCCCCTGGGAACACAAACCATCAAAAGCTTTTCAAAAGGAAATGTATGATCATATACACATGCTGTCAACTGTCTAACAATTACACTGAGTTTGCACGGTTTTTAAAATATAAGCAGTTAAGTTTCTGAAGAAACTCGGAAAATTAATGTTTAGTAGTAGGACTCTAGGCACATTTGAGGGGGGGTGAATAGGTAGGTGTGACCTGCATTGTGGAAGCCTATGAGCTGTCCAAGAGAATAAAATTACTATTCAAGTTTGAGTCCATTTTTCTTTTTACAAACACCCAATTCTTGTGAGAGGTGTGGTGAGACACAGCTTGTAATCAACTAAAGTATAACAGCCTGTTCTGGACAAGACTAGAACAGATGGGTTTTTAAACAAACAACAATGCAACATCTGTGTGGAGTTCAAGAAAAAAAACAAAAAAAAAAAACAAGGAAAGGTTTAATGAACGTCAATTTGAAGAAAAGAGGTAATTAAAGAAAATATGTATAAGCTCCAGCAGAAAGAAAATGTCAAGGTTTGTCAGCCTGAGTAAATATTAGAGTAAATATTAGAGCACAGCACTGGAACACCACACCCACTTTTGCCAAGGGTTTGGTAAGTCAGAGCTTGAGAGGATTTTCAGAAAACAAGCCTGCCCTGGTCAGGAATGAAACAAAGGAATTGATAAGCAATTTCTAAAGTTAGGCTTTTTTGGAACAAGTATGGACAGCATTCAGTGTGTAATTGCGGTTAATCACACATAAGCCACACCAAACTTAAATGAGTATAGAGGAACAACAGCATAAGTGTCAGTGTTTGACATAACATGAGTTTCATGGAAGTCATTGTAAGCCGTAGAGAACGACACAGTCCACTAGCTTAGAAGTATCAAGAGTTTCTGTCTTCAAAAACTAAAGAATAAGTGGTGTGATGAGTATCTATGACGTATGAAATCTGAAAAAAGTTATCTGAAAAAAATCAGATTCTTAAATTTTATAAACTGTTCATGCAGATACATGGAACTTATTGGATCTTTGATAGTTTACAAAAGTTAGATTTGTTTTGGACAATCAAACTTGGACACAGAGATTTCATTACTTATGTTGCCGTATACAAATAGCCTATAAAGAATTACAATAAAAACAAATAGACAACAAACAAAACAACAGAAACAGTATTCAGCTTTAGATGAACTGAGCATTGAATAAAACATGTACAATGCAATATCTTGAATTATACTTCAATTAACCATAATTTCCCTGCACTCTGGTCCACTCCAAAGCATAACTCCTCATAAAACTAAAGTCTGATGATCCAAGTGTTTCTTAAGCATAGAAAACACTACCCATAAAAAACATTCTTTAAATTATTTAGGTCTGCAAATACAGCAAGAATGTAAAAAAAATACTTAAGTGAGAAATGCTGTGTTCTATGGCTGGAAGGTAAAGTGGTATATGCTCTGCAGCTGTTGTACTAGAGTGCTGGAGTAGGAGCTCAGGAATATGTTTGTTTTCAGACTTTTTATCCATTTCAAACTTTTAAAACCCACTGACAGGCATGAAGGTTTACCAATGACCTTGGCACATGAAATAAAAAAGAAAGTCATGAAAAATGGGGGTCTGAAGGTTCTGCCTGACACCAACAAAACATTTTATCGAGCAAAGAATGTTCCGCCATGTCCCTGGCATGTACATGTCCTTGGTGTAATACTTGTATAATCATATAAATCTGTTCTCTCTAATAAAAACACATTTTAAACAACTGATCCATTCAAAATCATTACACTGCAGATAAAAAATGTTTTGTGCCTTTCCTCATCTCTTGTTATGGTTGGATGGCTGCTGCATAACAAATACAAATTTTTACTGTGTTTAAAAAAAGACTTTAGATCACTGAAAAAGTTAATTTCTTTGTTTTTTCTTTCTTTTATCTTAAGTTTTATTTTTAAGTATCAACATGGAATTTTGGTGTAAATCTGAATATTTGTATTGAACAGTGTTGGGCAAGTTACTTAAAAAATGTAATGCATTATTTATTACTTGTCACTGTCATTTCAGAGTAATTAGTTACATCGTAATATTCCTGTATGTAAAATGTAAGGCATTACTCAATATTGCATTACTTTTAAGTTATTCTTGTCAAAATAACAGGAAATATGAATTTGGTTTGTTAAATGTAGCTCATTCTGTTCAAAAAGCTCATTACACATCCAGTGGAAGGTGATGTGGTGGCTATCTGACTGAGTTCAGCTTAAGCCTAAAAACAGAAGAATATAATTGCCACATTGATGGCTCATGGCAAAGTACACAACACGACCATAGCAAAAACAGACAAAAGGTGCAGTGCTGGTTTGGCGGAGTGGTTAGCAACCAGGCACCCCATGTACATGCTTCTGCCGGTCCAGGTTTGAATCCCGCCTGTGACCAGTTTGCAGAGTGTCTTCCCCTACTCTCTCTCTACCCCCTTTCACAAGCCTATCCACTGTCTCTCCTCTATCAATAAAGGCACAAAATGCCCCAAAAAATACATAAAAAAAAACAGACAAAAGGTAAAATTCTGGTAAATTGTGTTAGAGATACTATAACTTTAGGCCTAGAGAAGGACTTTTCTCCTCTGCTGATCACGAGGAGTATTTGGCAAATTTATATTTATATTTAAGAAAAAACACCTCTTCATTTAGGGTTAAATTAGAAATGCTTTGTAACTTGCATTATCGAGTAAAATATATATATATATACATATATATATATATATATATATATATATATATATATATTGATATATATATATATATATTGATATATATATTGATATATATATGTATATATGTATATATACAGTATATATATATATATGTGTGTGTGTGTGTGTATATATATATATATATATATATATATATATATATATATATATATATATATATATATATACTGTATATATATACATATATATATACATATTTTGTGCAATGCCTTACATTACAACATTACAGTAAAAGGAATGCATTTCACTAATCGCATTACTTTTGGTAATGCATTACTCCCAACATCGTTATTGAAAAAGCAATGTTATAGCAATGCTATCTGAGACATATGTAAAAAAGAGGAAAATATGGATTATTTTCGTTTTCAGAACTACAATCAAGGGGATTTTATAAAATAATTTCTCAAGACATACACATCAGGAGGATGTGTGAATATAAAGAACCAGAGCCAAAACAATTCAAACACATTTAGCTGAGTGACACTCAACTATATCTGAAACCTCTTTTGTTTAATATAGACCTACTTAGGCCCTTGTTAAAAGCTTTTGAGTGGTGCCGTTGTCATTGAGTTACTTTTTAGCTTTAGTTGTTTCAATATGTGTGTGTCATTGACACAAGAGTCATTCAGACACTTAAATGCGTACCCGCTGTTAGAGATAAAAGAAATAGCTGTTGGGAAAAAAAAATCAATATGCTTGTTGACTATTTTTGACAAGTTCATAAAACAGACTAAGTCACTAGAGAACACTGTGTATCGAGACAAAAAGAAAAAGAAAAATGTTTTTGTGTCTGAGAAAATGGAGCTGTGTGTTCTGAGACAGGATCAATGCAGTTTTAAAGTAATTACTGAAATCAGCTGAATAATGATTGGTAATTATAGGTTGAAATAATTCAAAATTGATCAGCAAAAGGCTATTTCATACATACTTTGACAACAGCAAAATAATAAAATACTCCTTCACTGCTACTGGAACCATATCCATCCTGTTTTCTTTTAATACTGGACTTTAATTTAGCTGTATGTCAAAGCCTGAAATTTGAACTATTGCTATTCTGGGAATGAAACTGTCATGTTTGTAGAGGAGCAGGCAGAGATTTAGATTTACAATTTGGGATGGACACATCATTATTAGAAGTTAAAGCTTGTTTTTTTTTTTTCTAGCTAAAGGGTTAGTTGTTCTTGACTTCTTGAACAAATTTATTGAATTATTGCACTGTCTCTGGAACATTTAGTCATTTGTATGCATCTTACCATAATTTGTAAACTTACAAAAGTTGGCTAAAGTCTGCTGCTCTTATTTCAAAACAAAACTGTAACTCTGTTCATTTCTTTTGTAGCTTTTTACAACAGTAGCCTATCTATTCTTATCAAAGAAAACACCTTTTTATGGTTAAGAGGAATCATCATTTGTTTTGATTTTCTGAGACTGAAGAGAAAGTGTTGATGGTTGAGCTACACTCCAAATTTTATGACACTCAAATGAGACTGAAGCAGTCATCACTACCTCTCATTGGATTTCTTTGCCTAGTTTTTAGAAATAAATAAAACTCAACTCAACTCTCAGACAGATAAGTGTTATTTACAGTTGATGGGGAAGCAACTCTGTCCCTGTCCAACTTTGATCCCTCTGCTTCACAGCAGGGTGACTTGATTTGATTGGTCAAAATCAGACATAACAATAGTATGATGTCCTCATCAATTTTTATGGGGAAAAACTGCTGTATTTAAGGTGTTGAATAACATTCAGAAATTAATTATGAATCAATAAAAGTATGAACAAGGAAAGACTGCCATCTCTCAGTCTTTCAGACAACATTACAATTTCCTTTTGCAGATGCATTTATCCAATGCAACAAACAGAAGCAGCTTACCTTCATGAAACACATTTTGTTTTAATGCCTGAGGACATCTGAGACCAGCATCACCTTTCTGAAAAAGTGGGATTGTCAAGAGAGAAAATTGTCAACAATATTCTAGAAATAATAATAATAATAATGATGATAATAGTAATAATAATAATAATGATAATAACACACATTTCTCTGATGGACAATTTTTTTTTCCAAAATATCCAATAGGAAAAGCATATGGACCATTTTCAATCTACTTATGTTGGCTATTGGTGGAAACACTCGGAAGTATATTCACATCCATCAAAGATAAGCAAAACTTTTGATAGCTGAAATATGTTGGTTAAGGAACCTATGATTACAATATTATCAAGAATGTAGCCACATTGGGCTGTTTTTATCCACCTTTGCATTAGGGTTTATGTTATATTTTAATGAGATGCAGTAAAAAGAGAAGTTTTAATTGAATTCTAGTGACAACATTTAGCAGTATCCTCTGGTTTTAGAGATTAGAGGTAAAATAGTATTACCGGTATACACCCCGACTGTGGACGCTGCCATTACTTAATGCTTAAAGCTTAATGCTATTAAAGGAATCAAATTATCCTAAAGTTTGTCTTTTATTTTGTTTCTTTTTATTATGATATAGATGTGAATATAATTCAAGATTCCCATTTTATTTGAATAGAAAGCATACAGGTCATTTATGACACTAATAGAAGTGTGATGTCACAACAAAAACTACAGTTCTAATAAACCTTAAAAAATAAGAAAATTATCATTGAAATGATGTCTAAAATACATTTCTAGAATACCTTAAACATGGAATAAAAGCAACTATGATTACAAAGAAATTGGAAAAAGAATTACTTTACTGAGGATTTTTTATCGTATTTATGCATTTAAGGGTTAAATATGGTTGGAGTAAATGGATTGTATACATCAGTAAATATTAGGAAATGATGAGATGGTGCTAGTTAAAATAGTTTCCTTCCTGAGAAGTGCAACTGTGTAACTGTCATTTGATATCTTGGGATTGCATCATTTGATATCATGGCCTGCACCTCTGCAAAGCAAAATGTTTTTTTTTTATGAAGAGAATATGTATATATATATATATATATATATATATATATATATATATATATATATATATATATATATATGTATATGTATATATATATATATATATATATATATATATATATATATATATATATATATATATATATATATATATATATATATATATATATATATATATATATATATATATATATATATATATAGATAGATAGATATATATATAGATATAGATATATACATATATTTTTTTCGTTGCTGCTCCAGTTACATATAAAGCAAAATTGCACTTGAAATGCAGTGAACTGTCCCAGGAGACAGCAAAGTACTTGGATGGATGAGATGTACTGTCTGACCCGGGTGATGCATACTAACCCAGAGGAAACACATTAAAACAGTGGCGCATGCACACACACACACGCACCCACATACGCACAAACACACACACACAAACAGTTACACACACACACACACACACACACACACACACACACACACACACACACAGTGATATGGACACAGCTGGTTCTTTGGAAATTTGCAATTAGGTTCTACAGATGGATGACCCTAGAGTGGCAATGATATAAAATAGAGCTCTGTGCAGCACTTACTCTTAAACCAGCATGGCCTCGATTAAAAGAAAAAAGATGCTTTTATGTTCAATGTCAGTGATTTTTTTTTCCCAATATGGGAATATGTCAAATAAGAATGCAGATAATATCCAATGAGTCATACTGGGGTACTTTGATAAATACAGTACAGATTAGAGTACCTATATTTGCTATTTCACAAATTTCAAGGACTATGAATCTTTATCATTTTAGCTACATTGTGATATCCTGTGGGTATATTTGAGTTATAACACTAGGTTTATTGGATTTTTGCAGGGATCTAGGATCTCAGTGAATCATAAAGAATATCAATGCGTTTTATAAGATCATGGGTTAATCAAGGAATCAAGAGATATGTTAATTCATTGAACATTAAATCTAGAGATATAACTGACACCAAGTTCTGATTCACAACGATGACGTAAAGGAAATTGCACATTAATTAGTGGTTTCCAAAACTTTTTTGTCCCATGGTCAAATTTTCTTAATACTCTCATTTCTTTTCATTCATTTGTTGTTTCTAAGAATACTGTAGTAACTATATAGAAAATCTCATAGTCATTTCTTCATATTCTAATTGACTTTGTCCTATTCAGTTGGTGGTGACATCATATATTGCTGATTTATTTAATTTATTTTTATGTATTAATTATTATAAGAAGTAGGAATAATTATAATAATAATAATAAATATTTTAATACAATATTGCTTGTGTAAGTTTATTTATAAAACTTAAGTTGTTCTCATACACTACGTTTTTTAGTCCCCTTTTCTTTCATTTTGCTTTTATACTACTTATCCTAAAACTAATACGATTTTTTTCTTACCTATTACCTATTTTCTTGCCCTATTGGAACTAAAAAGAAAAAAAAAGAGATACTTTAGGTTTTTCATCGCCATATTTGGTGTCGTGGTTAAACTGTCCTGAACACTCAGACATCAGTCTGAAACTTTGCAGCTGTGATGAATTAGTTGATTCTGTGACAGCTGACTCGACGTGTTCTCTGCTCCATTTCCTAAACTGTACACTGCATCTTACAGATAGAGAAACAGGCTGCTGTGTTCTTCCTGTCGTTTTTATTTTCTTTTAGCTGGCATCTGTACTTTAGCATTTAGTGCAGTTTTCTGGTGTTTCTTGCAGGTTAAATGCAGCAACTCCAGAACAACAGAGTGGAGCCTTGGTATGCTAACAGCTACTGCTAGCCGTGAGCACTGTCACTCAGGCAGAAATTCATTTGGGAAGGCTCATCACATTTTTGCAGGACTATGCCTTTTTTTGTACTTCAGACTTCTTCAGAGACTGAACAACAAACACACAACGCGGGAGCAGAGGACTGGCTAAATGTAAGTAATGTTTACATTGTGCAGGACCATTAGGTTGAATACTACTGTTAGCTCACTTAGCTTTAGCCCACATGCAGCTGATTACTCTATAATAATTACAAGTTTTGAAGTGTAGAATATCTTTTCTTGCAGTGTTGCTAGAAGCTTAAAAATACCTTCTTGTTTAAAAAAAAGGAAACATAGCCAAATAAGGTTAACATGGGGCATTTTCGACAGGTTTATGACCTTAAAAATGGGGACACTTTAAATTGACCATAAACCTAAATCTAAGTCCAAGATACAATAAGATTTTCCATCAGTGCAATGCTAAACAACACCTTCATAATAAAATAATGCGTTTGAATAATGTATCATTCCTTTTAACTTTGGTATTATTGTATCAAAAGCATTTGGTGCAAAGTATTAAAAGTATTGTTGATATTGTAATAATTACTATGATAAAAAAAAGTAGAAATAGCATTTTTTTTTCATCTCCATACCAAACCCACAGACACTCTTTATGTTAACGTTCTGTTCATTCCATCACATCCTTCTTTTAATTTTGCTTCTTTGATAATATGTAATAATGTCACAGTTTATGTAATTTTCAGATTTGTATCTCCTGCATAATACTGACACTATTACTCATACATCTATTTTTGTAGTTAGTCCCTCTGTATTGTTCTATTTGGAACTGATAACCAGACGAAGGAGGAAAACTGAAAATTTTGCCCATGCAGTTTTATTCAACCTTAAAGTTTGGTTTGAGGCTTTAAACTGTGCTTTGTTTGTCCTGTAATATTTGTCATGACAAAAAGCACAAGTTAGTTTTATTGACATCAGTAGAAGCAGATGTAGGGATTACAATCATCCAGTGGAACAGAATAAGTTTGATGTCTGTGTCTATTACTTCATTAGAACAGTGCTAAATCCAGCCTGTTTCTCAGTTGCTGTTTCAGTTTTAATATGCTTTATAAGCCGCCATTTCGCCATCATGAAACAAATCCACTTGCACTTGATGAAAGCAAGCTGTGCCTAACCTTAAGCATGTAGAAAAACTGACACCCTTTCACCGACATGACTGCCTAAAGGTTTGCAGCTATCACGGTGATAAGCTGGGCAGTTAAAAATGCAGCTGCACACTGAGGTTAATTGACAGATGTACAGAAGACCAATGAGCACTAGCGTGGTTAAAATGGGATGTCTCGTCACCCTCGGCAGGTCTTTATAGTCCAATGTTTGTGTGTGTTTGTGCAGAAAATGCTGTTGTCCATATGGATTGATCAGTGGGTGGCTGTTGATTAATTGAAGTGGGCTCTGTAGTGCATCAGGTTTGTGGTTGTCAGATTAAAGCCTTTAATTGATTTATTCATTTTTATTAGTCATGTAATGAAATTTCCAATTGAAAAGGCAGACAGACTGACTCTGATCAATAAAAACACAATATAAACACTGGGGGGGGGGGTTCAGCGTGCATTGGCATTGTATTGGTTTCATGCTCTTTTGAAATATATCGGTGGAATGGACCTGGGCAACATTTTTTATATTTAGTTGAATTATAGTTTAAAACGTGATGGCTCTACTTTTGATCAGTATAAAACTGTAGTTTAAAGCTGTTGATTACATTTAAAACAGTTCAAACTTAACTATAGTACAAAAGTATTAGAAAACACTTACAGGACAGTGGAGTTATTGGGAACACTTTGTATGAAATTTGTCTTTACAATGCATCATCACCCCATTATAATAAATTTAATACATTTAATACATGCTTATGATTTGCTGATGATGTGTCATAAAAGTGTTCAGGGCTTCATAGAGTGTTACCAAATCATAAAACAGTCACTCCACTTTAATCTTAAGTGAAGTTATGTTGAAAGATGTGAATGCATTTGGGCTAATGTAAAATATCTAACAAATGCAACAGAAGTATGTCCTTTAATCCCTCTCTGTTAAATTCTAAAATAAAAGTTGTACTATTTTATTATTTGAAAAGCATGTATGAAAATAATGAATCAATGGAAAAAGAGAGAACTCAATTTGACACTGCTCTGTATTTTTATTCAACTGTACTCATACTTCATACTTTTAACAAAGGCACTTTTGTTCTTTTTTTCTCTGGTTCAATTTTTGATGATTACAGTACATTTCGCTTTCTTCAACACTGAATAGTAATTTAAGATGGATCAATTGGTTCATCACAGCAAGAGCACTTCACAAATCAATCCAGAGTATTGTTATACAACATTGCCCCACAAACTCAGTGAAAAATTGAACTATTCTGGCCTCAGACTCTTTTGAGCTGCTATTTTTAAAGCACTTATGATTTTTGCTGACTACAAGTACAGTGCATATAATCAATTATTTTGAGTTAACATGTAAAATCTTTTAAGCAGGGATGCACCGAAATGAAAATTTGTGGCTGAAGCCGAATAAAATATAAACGCTTGGCCGTATATCGAATGCGGAGGCAAAGTGGTTCACTGTATTTTTTAATGTGCATTATTAGCCTCAAGTACATTTTTAGACATGTTTTTATAAGGAAGTAATTGTTTATTGAATATTATGACATTTTTTTTTATATTCCAGTAGCCTTTGCTGATCAAAAAACCCCAACAAAGTTTTTCATTCATATTAAACCTTCAAACAAAACAAAACATGCATTAAAGAAAATACTAAAGTGCATTGAAGTGGGTATAAACCAATCGTCAGTCACATCCGATGCTCTCTTACCCTCAGTAAACAAAGAGTTTCCACTCCGAGCGGACACTAACAGCTCTGAATGTTCTGAGGAGGGCTGTGTGGAAGTAGTTTTGGTTCTACACCGTTGATGGCAAACTTAAAATTGAAGACCAGGCTGTGTTTTCTGTGAAATACAGTTTAGTTACTCGTCATCCACTTACTTGTTGGCTCAGCCGTCAGCTTTTCATCCGTTGGCTGAGTGCAGCAGCGCTTCTTCAAGAGTTTAATTCCGTGTGACTGTTCTTTTTCGGCAGGGTGGATAACAGAGTCTCTGTCCCTCAGTGGGGGGGGGGGGGTTGTAATTGAATATCTTTGATTATTTGGGTGCATGTTTGAAAACCGTTCCAGTTTGATTTTTAGGAAAAGTGACAGCCTTGGTCTGCTTAGCCACAGTCACACGCAATGACGTAGTTGATTGCGTAACACGGTACTATTCAACCTTGCTATTACCTCACTCCACTGAAGGCCAAGTATGGCTTTTTTTGCATTATTCGGCCGAATATTCCGTGCATCCTTACTTTTAAGTTGTTCTTCCCAAAGTGAGGTTGGAAGAACTACAAACATGACATCAACTTTCAGGGTTCCATTTATTGTCTTACAGCTATGATGTCACAGTATATTACTTTATTAAATTTATTTCAGTCATAGCGACTTGAGGGAATACAGCAGATAATAATGCTTGTTGACTAAACTCAGAACTAAAAATCCAGATAAGCAGCGTCTCTCTCTCCCCCTTTCTCTCTCTTCTCTCTGTTGGTCTTGGCATACACCAATAACCTTATATATACAAATAACCTTATGTTCAGTTGTTAGCATGTGTGCTCAGCAACACCCCACCCCCTCTAACCCCATAACTGAAGATATTCTTTTTTTATTATTTTATCAGGCCACATCACACAACTGAGGCATTTACAGTTGCTCAGTTAATTTGTGACCTCTCCTGAGACCATATGCCCTCGCATATAAATCTTGAAATCTTATCCACTATTTTTATTTTCTGAGGGGGCTTATCGTTTTGCATTGATATCTGCTGGTGACCAAAACATATTTTACTTATTTTACATATTTACTGAAAAAATACTACATATATATATATATATATCTATATCTATATATATATATATATATCTATATATATCTATATATATATATATATATATATATATATATATGTTTCAATATGGTGCACCTTCTTTAAATCATCCCCTTAAATTTCCATTATTCCCTCTGAAAGTTTCCAATTTGGAATAATTGAAGAATTCGCTAGCTTATTTCTAGAAAATTTTCTAGAAATGGAATGCAAACTTTACACCTGTTTGTAACCCTTGTGTGGACACAGTGAGTCTAACTACATGCAGCAGTGCCCACTGTCTGCAACAACTGATTGGCCTGTATCTAATGTTATTGACAGAATGACTATCCAGAAATGTCTTGAAATATTCCCCCCTCCTAAAAATATGTTCAATGCTAGAGGTGCTCAGAAAGCACATTCCTCCACTTTACAGACATATAGCAAACTTACGAAAAATGTGGAAAAGTTTCCTGTCTGGTAACAAATCCATTTATTTAAAGCTCCTGGATCTCAGTTGAAGTCTAATCTAATTACTACTTCTATGTGCCATAAGCAGCAGTCCCTGAAATTTAATCAAATCTGTTTCTGATCTATCTTGCTCATGTAACCAACAAACAGAAAAACAAAAACCCAATGGCACAGTTTGATATATCCTGTATAGCAGCAACACAGCAGCTAACCCTTAAAAATGCCATTAAAAAAATCATGTTGTGCAGAGTTTTAGTCACCAACTGTCCAACACGGGATCAGGGAAAGTTGTGGGCCATGAGACTTTAATGAGCACTTGCACTGTTTTATCTGCTGATTAAGTTGGTATAAAGTTGCCTGTTGACATGGTAGCTAATTCAAGCTCTGTCTTTTGATGCAGAGGAAAATTCTGAACAGAGACAAACAGTGTGCATACAATGCCGATGGTGAGTTGTATCCATCTTTCAACAGTCCAAGCAGATCTGATGTTTCTATTGGTTATTGATGGGTATTTTATTAGTTCTCATCTCTGAATTATATTTTTTTATCTTGTGTCCCTTAGTTACACATCAAAAAGAATCAAATATGTTTACAGCTACGACCAGAGCAAAATGGAAAAATGCATAAACACAAGGTTTAACCATCTCAAGTTGTATTTTTTCAGTCATCACTGCAATGACAGGGTAAGGGGGCCTGTGTAAATTGGGGCCCAATTGTTTGTAAAGTATTTATTAAACTGTCTATCGGGTGTGTTCCTGATCTATTGTTCCTGATCTGCTTCTTTATTATTATTTCAACTTTGTTTTTCTTTTCCTTGAGGTAAAAGATGATCAATGTTCTTTAGGCATGTATAAGCAGATCTGCATTCTTATTTTTACACTCAATTAAAGAAGCAAAAGTTGCTCTTTGCTGTACCTTACACCCCCACATTGGTTTTCTAATTGGGAACAGCATGTAGCTGCTGGCCCAACAGCACTTGTGAATGTGGTATGTTGAGCAGCATCCGAGTAAATACTAGCACAGACTGCCCTGTCATTCTGTGGTTCATTTGAGTGCTCGGCTCCCTTTTTTTGCTGCAGGCATTTGCTAATAGGGACCTTGCCTGAGGTGTTCACCTCACAGTGGTGGATTGCTGAGCAGAGATATGCACAACAAAACTGGACTTTCTCATTAGTTAGTTTTTTGTTTGTTTTTACCAGAATATTTGGTCATGTGTTGAATGTTAAAACCCCTTGGATGTAGTCCTCTTGGAAACAAACATACCAGTAAGACCTGAACATGCGACTATGTGTCCCATCTGTAGACATGGGACCGTTTCAGCTGCAGCATTATTGCTCTTTGTCCCTTACAGTAGTCTAATCTAGTAACCAAAAGCACACACACAAAGACACACACTCTCCCTATAGCTGGTTTTGCAGGGGATAAGTACATTGTCATCCCTCAGCACTAGACTTGTAGTTCGGTGTAATGCTGGAAAGCGACAGTTCAAGGAGACTAAAAAAAAGGAGAACCCTTTTCAGTGTGTTTGTCTATGTGTGTGTGTGTGTGTATGTGTTTGCGTGATGCGCATGCTGGCTTTTCTCAGCAGCGGCGCTTCACTCCAGCACACATAGCTCACTTTTCCTGCCAGCTCAGCCTTCCCTAAATCAGCTGGCGTTTACGCTTGCTCTTTCCCCTTTATCCTCCCACTCAACCCGCGCACTCTCCTTCACTTTCTCACTGTTTCTCTCAACCCTCTCTTTTTTCACAAGCTGTCTTTGTATTTGGTTCTTTTTTTCAGCCTCCTTAAATGGTCATTTCTACTTTTCTGGGCCTTTTTATTCATTATTCAGTGTAAAAAAAAAAAATCAGAAGCACCTTTGCTCAGGGTCAGGTGTTTGATCAAAGGTGAAAAAAGATCAGTTAAAAGGAAACCTGTAAAACATTGATTGAAAAATCCTAAAAATGACATCTGGTAAAACGAAGAGGGAATGGTCTCGAAACAAAACTACAGGACCAATACTTGAGCCCTCAGATGGAAGACCCGAGAAAAAGCTTTGTGTATTTGTGTTTTATAATATGTCTTTTAAAAACATCTTGGACAGTAAGTTCTTTAAAAAAGTAAAAAACAAAGGTCTCTGACAGTTAGAACAACAAATATATTACAGAAATACATCTGACAGAACATACACAAAAATGTTAAAGAATAAAATCTCTGGCAGAATTCCTTGAAAAAAAAAGCCCCAATAAAAACGATGTCAAAAAACCAGCCCCAAAAACCTTTTTTTAAAAAAAAATCTTGGGAAAAGTTTGTTTGAAAAGAAAATCACAAAGAAAATAAGGTTATAGAAAAAAATACCTTAGATAAACCCTCTTTGGGAAAAAGTTCTTGGAAGAATTCTTAGGGAGAGGTCTCAGAAATACAACACTTGAATCAAAGTTGTCAGAACAGAGAGATACCAGATATAAATAAAGAAATGTAGGCTGCTTTGTCTGAAGTCTAGAAAGTTAAGAATTCTATGTAGCTATTGTCTTGATGGGAAACTTTATTTTCATTTAATTTAACCACTTTGTTGTTCTGATGTACAGTGGCTGCAGCACATCTGTTGCTGTCGACCACATATGTTTCCAGATAAAAGTCAAGTCTGTCAGGCCAACTGCGTTTTCCCTCCATCTTTTTAGTCTGAGCGTGTTAAACTTTTCTTACAAAAACATATAGGTTTTGAATTACAGAGGTGATTGTATGTCGTTTCAATTATATGAAAAAATCATTTTAGTGGTGATGTTTAATTACATATTGCCGTTGCTATCTCCATGTCTGCATTTCTTTGCATGCAGATTTATTTGTACCTGTATGTCAGTTAGATTTGTAGTGTCACTGAAATCATTTTATTAAAACTTAATTCCTGTAAATAAACTACCCATGTAAAGGTACAGTATGTCCAGTGTTGTTTATCAGTCCTTTTACAGCCTGTTAAATAAAAGTGATTGGATTTTTTTATTTCATATATTCATTAAGATGGATGGCACAGTGGCACAGCAGATAGTGCACGTGCCTGACAGCAAGAAGGTCACCAGTTGGATCCCCGGGTTGAGCTGGGCCTTTGTGTGTAGAGTTTGTATGTTCTTCCAGTGCATGCGTGGGTTCTCTCCGGGCACTCTGGCTTCCTCCTGCAGACCAAAAATTTGCTCATAAGGTAAATTGGTAGCTACAGCCCCTCGGGACCCCGAAAGGGATAAGCGATATAGAAAATGAATGAATAAATAATATTTAGGATTTAGTTGATCTTATTGCTCTTCAAATTCTAGTCTTTAATAATAAATTAGTAGTTCATTTTAAACAATTTTTAAGACAATGGAAAATATTTTTGCAGAATTTGGTGTGAACAGTTGTGGCTAAATAAAGATGAAATATGATTCATTAAATATGTTTATGTTTTTGTGAAAATAATCTTGGGCATGATAGTCATAATATTAATATGAGGCAAACTAATAATGATTATGACTTTTATGCTTATCAGGGATGAGCATGCTTAGACATTTTTCCACATGCACATCCCTTTCAGCCATAGGACATAGTTTTTGCTCCCAAGAATTAAACATGAACGGCCACATTGATCATATCTAAAGGGGGATAGTGTGTTAGAAAACTAAAAATGTTTTGAATGTTTTATACTGCACTGCATCTAAAATAGTGAGATGTTCTAGTACAGCGTGTGGGCGAAGAAGAACACCAATGTTTCAGAGATGATCTAAAGATTTTACAGTTATAGTGAGCACCCACGTGATGACAGACATAAATCTGTATACAGCCAGTTCATGGTTTTGAGTATGTGAAGGATCTGCCCTTGAGGCTGGTGTGCAATATAAAGTATACATGTTGAGCGTTTGATGGAGGATAATGTACATATGCTTCAGAGTTGTTGCTGAAGATGTGAAAACATCAGTTACAATACATTTAATTTTGGGTTTCATTGAACCTTAATATACTGTGTGTTCAGCCCCATTTTTTCCCTATTTTATTCAGAGCATATTGTGTAGTTTTGAGTGCAGACGGTGTTAAGTAGACAGCCTGGTACCATGAATGGACGAGGCTCTAGAGGTGTCCAACTGAAGTGAATAGCTGAGGCCCGCAGCAGGGGCACAAAGCCATCATCTTTGGCCGGGGCTTATGTCAGGGCTGTGGCAGTGATTGTCATGCTGCAGAGCCTGGGGATATTATGTAGCTGTGGCTCTCACCCCCCACCTCCCCCCGTCACCCCTCCATGCTGTGAGACACACTACTGCCCTGGAGCTATAGGAGCCATGGCATGGAGCCTGGCTGGCCTACCTGTGTCTGGCCTTATCCCATCAGCCAGCTGTGGCAGCCCAGAGTGTAAAAAAATGTGTGTGTCTTTGTGTGTGTGTGTGTCTTGACCAAGTGGAAAATCAGTGAGCAAGGAGGAGAATTTAGCTGTATCAAGACTTCACTTTCTTTTGTGTAATCCAGCGGGTATTCTTTATTGTGAAACTTGTTGAGGAGTCAACCCACCATTCCTTTGAGTGTCCTCCACACCAAACCAAAATTGTCAGAAGCAGAGGTCTGAAGAATCCAAGCAAGGCGACTGTTCAAACTGCCATTTTGCTATTCAAAAGCAATTTCTTCAAGTGTGAGACAAGCAGGCCAGTCCATTTCACAAAAGACACGTTATCCATCAGCCAATTGATTTGCCAGAGACTTGGAAGAGAAAGCACTCCCCTTCTCACTACAGCTGCATGATACTGACTGTGTCTACTCAGAGATGCCAATACATTCAGCCATGCTGGCTTATCAATATCTTCATTTCAAAGGGAAGCAATTAAAACCGGAGAGCTCTATTGTCTGTGCTGTGGATTGCTTTCATCACTGTAATTTTGCTCATAAATAAATTTGTCCAGAGAGGGTTTGTGCATCTAGTAGAATAGTGTTAACCTCCAGAGAACTTTGCTTTGAAGTATGCAGACCCATGTATATGTTTTAGACCCGAGTGTTTCCATATGCAATCACAGTAGGTCACTGTAAATGCAGCAGAAGAGATGTGTGCCAAGCCCCTTGTGTAGGATAAAACTAGTGTGGTTCTGCCCCTATTTTGGCCAACAGGTCTCATGGTTGAATCTAACCAACACTGCTTCTACTTATGTGTTAATTATGTCTCTGAAAGGTTGAATTATTGCTCAGTAATCAATGCCATCCAAGTTGATGTGTTCAGTTGGACTCAAATGAAGCTACGTTTCCTTGTCCAGCCTGATGAATAGAGTCTAGGGATGCGACAACTCTCAAGAACATACTGAAGTCTTCGGTATACCTTTATAATTCTCTTCTCACATATAAATCATGTTATCTTTGGTTTTGAGCACAAATAGCTGCCATTCAGATCAAAGAAGATTAGAAGATCAAAATACAGATTTTGCAGATTTTACTGAGCTTGTTTCACACAGAATGCTTAACAGTACATGTATGATAAGATCAGAGCATTCATTGATAAAGAATATATATTTTTTAAAACTGGACAGAGCTAAAAGACAGCCTGGCTTTCAGCACTCGTTTGTGCAGTGTTGTTTCCATGTTATCCAATGCTTGTAATACAATGAAATAATTTTACATATGTGACCTACACTTATCTATTGTTTGTGTACATACTTTTGAATATTTAGTTCCCTATAACATCAGTGTTGTTTTTCCAGTTTTTCCTGTATTCCCTTTTTTCGGTTTACATTTTTTGAGAATTGGGTTTTAAGTATTTTACGCCAATTGAACACTGAAGTTAGGAAACATAGACACTCACTCTACAGATGGTCTTCACATTTATGTGTATGGTTTATGGGTCCAATAAACAGTATGTTGACAAATCTGCAGAACATTTGGTCCCCTGACACACATTAATTTTTGGGAAACTGCTCTGCCCTGTACTTTGGAGTTTGCTGGTGGTTCTGTAGCTTCTTTGCCAACTTAGCCGGTGTCTCAGACAGCCGCTTCGACATGTTTACAAGAGGAGGGGAAGTGAAGCGTGCATTGTTGGAGCATTTTCTCATTCCTTTATGTTCAGAAAAAATAGTACAACATAAAATGTCAGCCTTTTTGTGATATTCCCCATTTACATTGTATTCTACTTTTTAATGTCCAATCTGTGATTCCATCCATGAGTCTTTGATTGCAGATGTCATAGGGCCCTAGATGTTTCTAAAAAATGTGCTCACAGATGATGAAACAGTGTATTTTCATGCAATCATAACCAAGGATTTCAACAGAGAAAATGAATTATTATAAGCATTGGTTGCACAGTCTACAGGTCTGTTGAAGACATATAGAAGTCTGTTCCTTTTGGATTTAACTGGAGATTTTAATAATGTCCTTTTGCTTTCGCTTTTGCACTCATGTAGAAGGGCCTAAGTCATCTTTTAAATAGTTTCTTATGCTATGGATGCTTCAGTGGAGAAAAAAAGCACTTGAATAGAGCATGATGTTTCATACATGGTTCTGTGTGTGATTTTTGAGTATTGTGGTGCAACAAAAGGAAATGAATTGACTATTCCAGCCAAATTCAGACCAAATGGTGAACTCTGTGTGAATAGCATAATGCCAGCTGCCCAGTGTGCACTGATTTAGAGAGAACCACAACTGAGACTCTGATAGTCTGATCTATGCTAAGCCCCAAACACCAATGTATAATCAAGGCACACAATTCATCCACTTTGTGCCCTGTACCTGGCTTTGCACAATAATTTGTATCAAAAAATAGCATAATGTACACCGACATGCTCTAAGCCACCTTGCACCATGAGCCTGCAGACGAAATAGGGCGCGGATCGTACAGCACGTGACCTTGTGTTTCTGCTTCAGATTTCTTGCACTCCTTCTTTTGCCTGCTTTTCTAACACCAGTTTGCTGCTTTATCTTATTACCACAGCTTTGCCTGATGTTTGAAAGGCATTTTTAAACTCCAGGATGGATGCTATTCAGCCAAAACTCTGGGGTTTATTTACCCCATAATGAGTCTTGTCAAGCATGTCCATTGCATACAGTCTTCTATACTTAACATATTGACCCAGTCTAGAGTTGTCTTCTGCATTACAATTTATAAGTGTATATTTAGCACTAAAATGACTCTGTAGGACAGATTTCCATGCATGTCTCTTGTATACAATAAAGCACAGCTAAATGGGATGGAATAATGAAAGTAAGGTTTTTCTAAAATGGCTAAAGTTAACTAGATCTGTAAATCAATGACTTTATTATTGTGGAAGTAAAATTAAAAACCGTCTCCTGCTGCATACATTGATATGTAGCAGTAACAGCTGAAGGTGTAAATTCAATCACATTGCAATATGCTTTATGAGCTTCCCCCTGATTACATATCCCTTCTCACCAGAGTAGAGAGCACAGGGAGGCCTCCTTAATACGGGAGTTTAGGCTTTAATTTAACTAAAGTGGTCAGATTTATGCATTTTGAATAATGAACATCAGTTTGCATTACCTCTGCTCGGAATTCCTCATGCACACAGACACACTTGAAATTACACACCGACTCAGAGATTCACATTGAAACGAGTGCACACATCCTCATAAGTTTGATACCAGACTTTAAAGCAGAGCTCATGCTTATTTAAAAGGAACTTTATCATCTTTTGATGATGTGCCCACAAAGGCACAAAAAATAAGTTTAGTTCATCGTCAAGTGGGGAGAAATTAGTCTGTTGAATTGTTGATATTGCATGATTAAAAGGAAAATAAGTGCTTATTCACCAAGGAGAAAATATGTTTCAGGGTTTTTGTAATAAAGAGTCTGCTATCTTTAAAATAAGTGATTTCTGTTCATTGAAAATAGCACTGTTAATTATGATTTAGATTTACCAATTAAATGAAACCATCATCTATAAAGAAATAAAGAAATAAGAAAGAAAATGGATACAGTCAGGACTAATCATTGTTTGCATATTACAAACAATGTAGACTGACACAAATGCATTATACACAATATACAAAAAAAAAGCCTCATTAATGCTACATATAAAATAAGCTGCAGAGCTTGATTGAATATATTTCGTGAATTAAATTGATTTCAATGCATAGCTGTAGTTCCTCACAATGATGTACTGGTTAAAGCTTGTCTGTTTTCTGCTTAAAATCTTAAAATAAGAAAACGAAACAAACAACCCATCTTTTCTAGCAGTACATTTATGTGATCATGGAAATAAGACAAATTAATTGACTGCGGTACCATTTACTTTGAAGTGCTTATTTAGTCCATGGATTTTTGTTTAATGGGTTAAATGTTTGTTTGTTGCTAGACTTTGGCCTCCACAGTTCATCACAGCTACCTCAGAAACATAATGAAATCATTTACATTTATTTATTATTTTTCTGTTTTTTATAATGTACCTTTTGGATTTTTTCTTGTGTGTTCCCTTTGACACATGAAGGGTGTTTAAGTTGCAAAAATGCATGTGATGCTACTAGTTCAGTGAGTAATCATGTTTGATAATCCTGGTCCTGGTTTGAATCAAAGTAATCCTGATCATTCATTTTGCTCCATTCAAGTAGCCTTTCACTTCAGCCCTCATAGCAGTCTGGCCAAACTTCCTTTCCTGTCTTTATCAGGAATTAAATGTTTGCATACTGCTGTACCATGCCAACTACACGCCACTTACTTTTGGGTCCTGAATATAGTCACGACCCCTGAAACTCACCCCATGAAAGTACCCACTTGTACATGTAACCCAAGGCCACCCCTTAGTCCTCTGCCTGAGGCTTTGTAGCCCCCTCCTTTGTCCCAGATCCCTCTCAGCAGGATGCAGCTTTCTCCCTAACAACCATGGGGTCCATTTGGACTTGCTCCAGTTACTACCACAAATCTCTGATGCAAACACTTCTTGGACACACACCGATGCACATATATTTTAGATTTGTGGGTTTTTTTTTCTCCCCCTGCACTTCAGACACACATAAACAGAGACACAATAACACACACTCATCCAGGTACTTTTACCTAGAAACAGGCATACACTTGGCCTTGGTAGAGCTAAATGCCACATGACCAACAAGGAGTGTGTGTGCATCATCCTGCTGGCTTTTTCAGTAAACTAAAAGGCCTGCTAATGCTTTCTGCTCCGTCTACCATTTATTTAATGCTCCAAGGCACAGGAACACTGCGTAACGAAATGCCCCCTGGTACGATGCAGTAAACTCACACAGTCATACAAAAGCACACTCGCAAAGGAATGCTGAAAACATGCTTTCAGACATGAACGCTTTTTTACTTTCCTTTTTTGTTTCCTTTCAAACAGATATCCTGACTTGGGCATCGACATTCACAAAATCAATTATTCAACATATATAATCCTTTTCAGGCTGTAAAGGGGCATGGGGTCATGAACTCAAAGAAAACCTTTGGTATGTCCAATTATTCGTGCATGCCCACACATGAACAAAAACTGAAAATAGACACACTGAATAGTGGCCTTAAGGCAAGACGGTTCACCTACACACACCTTAGCTTGGAGAAAAAAAAGCTGAAAGACTTCCTATATTTATGCTCACTTTTCCCTCAGTGTTTTCATTTGTCATCTGTGGAATCCCTCACTTCATCTCTTTTTATCGATCTGCTATCTGAGGTGAAAGTGTCAGAAGTGAAAGTACATGGAGGCAATGGCAGTGCAGGCACCCACAGCATTCAGCTGTCCAGTTCAAAGTAATAAATACGCTTTTGTGGTGGGAATGTCACAAAAGGATAAGCGCCTGCTTGAGAACACACTCAAATACACACACACTGGACCACATGTGCTGCTAACCGCAGGTACATATCACAGCCTGCTGGAGCTCTCCACGGTTGTTCTTTTCACACCAGAGTCCCATGTTCTTCTGCTGTCCAAGGTCCTGAGCAGCTGCTGTTGCACATGAGCTGTCCATGGTGCTGAAACCTTCTCTGGCTTTTGCATTACTTGTTTAGCCTTGCAGAGGTTAACAAGTAATGCAGCAGCAGTATGCAGCTTTTTAATTCCTGACAAAGACAGGAAAGTAAGGTTTTGTCAGACTGCTATGAGGACTAGTGTAAAGGAGCAAAAATAATGATAAGGATTAATTTGATTCAAACCAGGACCAGGATTATCAAACATGATTACTCACTGAATTTAAAGGTTGGTGCCTAGGTGCCAGCTGAGGTGAACCACAGCTCCTCAGAATTTTATTCTCATGTGTCTTACAAATCAAATGTATCATGTGCATCTCCTGCGTCCCTTTAAAAATCCAAAGAATGTTCACATAATGGATTTAAATGCTGCTGATGCTCTCCTGCAAAATGAATGTTGCCTGAGCTGACGTCATCTACAAATAGCTCAACAGCAGCAGTATGTGTACTCAGATAAAATATATTTTATTTCTGCAAAACTGAACTTCTGATAAATGTTAGTAATTAATAAATTACAGATAAATTACTACCCTGTAACTGTGAATAAATATACTATCACCACGCCACTATTGCAGTACTTAGGTATATCATTTCCCCCAGTACCCCTTCCAGACTATCAAAGGTAAGAGACATCCAAATTAAGCATTTAAACATTCGACAACCCTAAAAAAAAAATGTAAAAATAGGGGTGCTAGTTTGGCGGGGTGGTTAGCAACCAGGCACCCCATGTACTTGCTTCTGCCGGTCCAGGTTCGAATCCCACCTGTGACCAGTTTGCAGAGTGTCTTCCCCTACTCTCTCACCCCCTTTCACAAGCCTATCCACTGTCTCTCTCCTGTCAATAATGGCACAAAATGCCCAAAAAATACATTTAAAAAAAAAAAAAAAAATGTAAAAATGACCCATTTTCTACTAGTGTATTTATGTAAGACTCACTGTAACTTTTCTGGTTAGTTGTCATATCAGTTGACTTAAGAGTAGGTTTACCATTGAAAGAGGCAAAGTTATGATGTATAAAGCAAAGAGGACCTTATACAGCCATAGTGGGCTTGGGACAGAGTTTCCATGGTGCAGCCTGAGTCATGATGCTGGTGGCAGACCCACCGTTTAATGTGATTTCTCCGACTTTTCCGTACTTAGCAATGTGGGACAGAGTTCAAACGAAGAGCTCAGACAGAATATATCGGGGGAGCTGTGTGTGTCTGTATGTGTATGTGTGACTGTGTGTATGGGAAAGAGCGCTCGCTGGCTGATGAAGTTTGCGCATGCACGTAGGAGATGTGTTTGTACGTGCCTGTGTGTGTTTGCGCACACGCTTGCGCTAAGTTAGGCGTAACGATGGATTCAAAGGAAGCCTTTGAAGTATTTTGATGTTCCCTGGCTGCTCTCTTGCCAGTTTCCTAAATAGGTCAGAGACTCTGCTCTCTGCCTTCTGCACTGTGCTAGCTGTGCTGCAGCCTGCTAGAAAGAGTCGGGAAGGGCAGGCAAAGGAAAACAATCTACTTAACTTTACATTGCCTTGTTTGAACTAAAACTCTTGCTGCCTTGTTGTTTAATTGAGAAAGTTTTGGGAGTGTACTACTGTTTGTTGTTGGCAGGGCCATGTGTTTGGGTGTACAGGTATTTAGTAAGAGAAAACGTGAGGTGAGACAGACAGAAGAAAAATGAATCGAGCGAGAAAAAGAGGGAAAAAAAGTAGAGGAAGTGGCTCATTGTGTTAAAGAAAAAGAGAGTGAGGTGGAATGAGACGGTGGCATGAGGGATGGCAGAGATAGAGCAGGGGAAACAGAATGAGAGAGAGGTATGTGAGTGCTGGTGTGGTCCTGCAGGCCATCTGTCCATCCATGGTGCTGTGTGTGTGGGTTCTGGCTTTGCGCTGCTGGTTCCATGTAGGCCAGTCATTTGCATCTTCCAGCCTGCTGATTAATTTGGTATCTGGAGGAAGCCGTTTCTCAGGCACATCATCTCAGTTATTTCAGTTAATATGTGTATCTGTGTACGCTTCTTCATTGTGCATTTGGAGGATGGCTTGTTTCAGTCTCTGAGGGTGCCAGGGTAAGTTGAGATCAGAGCCAGGCATGTGGACCAAAATGGCCCCACTAGTGGGTCAAAGTAACCACTCAGTGATATATTGTCACCCTGGCATGTGCGGTGATCTAAGGCTCCAAGTGGCAATATTTTAATGAAAATGCAGTGCTTTAATCAAATTTTTCTGTTAACTTGACTCATTCTTAAATAATTGTCACTTGGTATTAAAAAATATAATGATATTTTATTACATGCTTTGGTGATAAAAAAGATGCTTCTCAGATAAGTGGCCTGCTGATTTGAATATTAATATCAATACTTCCTCATATTTGGTAAAAGCTTGTGCTTAGAAATCGACAGCTTGTAAAAGACCCAAATTAAAATGAGAAAAGCCTTTATTCTACAAAAATGAATGTAATGTGTAGTCTGAGTTTCCCCTTCTAATTGTTAATATTGAAAATAAAGGACAATAGGAATAATATTCAGTGCAGTCATGATTTCAGATTAGAACTGAACAGATAACCCCTGCATCATGTGATTTTAATATTTTAATGTGAAGACTAAAGACAAGGGCCATTGTTTGCACAATCTTTGTCAGTAAGTAATATTGTGGTTATATTATGGTGTATCAACTATAATAGCCTCATAATATATGTACTTTCTGGGTCCTAAATCTGCCTTTTAATCTGTCAAACTGCTATTACATGGGTTTTGACCCACATGAAGGCATTAAATCATCCCTAAAGTATAATCATTAACATTGCACTTAGGGAAAATAACCATGTAAGTACACAGGTTTGTAAAAGTATTTCTTTTCTTAATAAAAACTGATTTTCACGCTCTTCTTTTCTCTGTTGCTGATATTTCCATGCATCTTCTCTCTCAATTTACAATCCATCCTTGCTTGCTCAAGCTCATGTCTTAGTGACTGTCTTAGTAGCATCCTGTGTGGTGCTTTTTGATGAATTCATTGGACTGTGGTCCTTCTGGAAATGTGTATAGCTACCAAAAATGCAAGGAAAGCTGTGCTATTTGCTACTAAACAGATCCACAGCATTACTGATTTGAAGCCTAAATCTGGATAGGAGAAATTCAGTCCAGTCATGAAATGAAAGTATTATTTGAGCTATTTTATATTGCTTACTTAATCAGGTTTTTGAGATGTTGTGTGTGTGTGATTTTCTCACCTCTGATTATCACAGTATTGGGATAAGAGCTGTACTAGGGGTGTGTGATATGACGATATTAAATTGTTAAGGATTATAACATGGGGATGATCTCATAAAGCAGAAAGATCGTCAGATCGTCTGTGTGGGTGCAGAGACTTTGACGCGCACCCAACTAACCAATCTTAGCACATTATGCGTAGTGCATGGTGGGATCCCCTGTTTGGTTATGTAACGTGAAGCCATGGTGGAAAGAGAAAAGGAGATAAAAGCTTGAAAGATGTCTGAACAAAAATCTGTTCTTAAGCAGCTGTATTATTCACTCAGATTATAGACATTACAGTTAGATAACATTTGTTTTAAATTGTTGCACTTTAAGAGATAAAGTTGATATTGTTGTTCATTACCTTTTATGGTTACATTTATTGCACATTTTTATAAAAACTGCACTCTTTAAATTAAAACCTGTTCAGAAATTTTCTTTGGCTTTGTCTTTTTTTTCTTTTAGGGTTTTACATGTTTTATATGTTAAACATAGGGAAAAAATGGTCAAACATGCAAATTAGTCTAGAAAAATCAACGTAAAAAAAATTGTGATAAAATCGTGATTGTGATTTTATTTTTAAAATATCGTGATATATTTTTGCCATATCGCCCACCCCTAAGCTGTACCAAATACAGTCATGGAAAAAATTATTAGACCACCCTTGTTTTCTTCAATTTCTTGTTCATTCTAATATCTGGTACCACTAAACGTATAATACAATGAACACAACAAAAAATGCAGCTGGTCACATAATACTTTATGTCCTATTTGACATTCTTAAGCTTAATTGATTCCCAGGGTATATAAGAGGCCATTTCATGTCACAAGCAGCACTGCACATGCAAAGGCCTAGAGTGGTTTCCTGCTTACATTCAAGCCGTAGCACAACTCAGAAGTTGTCAGCTCTCACATAATGCCTAAAACAAAAGAATTATGTGAAGCCACAAAGGCAGCCATCTTGGCACTGCTGGAAATTGGCATGAGTGAGAGACAGGTAGCGAAAAAACTGAAGATCTCCAAGACAGCGCTTCGTTACAACAAGAAGACACAAGCTGAACATGGCACTACCAAATTGCTACCTGGCCGTGGCAGGAAACGCTTTCTACCCCATGAGATGACTGCACTCATCCGTTCCTGTGTCAGGAAACGTCGTCAGACCTCCAGGGACCTTAAAAATGAGTGGGCACTGTCGAGAAATGTGACTTGTTCAGCAAGGACAGTTCGAAACCGACTTGTTGAAGCTGGTTTGAAGTCACACAGAGCACGCAAGAAGCCCTTCATCAATGAAAGGCAGAGGAAGGCCCGGTTACTCTTGCTCGAGACCACAAGGATTGGACTGTTGATGATTGGGCTAAGGTTCTCTTCAGTGATGAATCCAATTTTGAATTGATGCCCACTCCAGCCAACTTACTGGTTAGGAGGAAGCCTGGAGAAGCTTACAACCCAGACTGTCTTGCCCCTACAGTAAAACATGGGGGTGGATCAGTCATGATCTGGGGTTGTTTCAGTCTGAGTGAACAGGGCAAATGCAATTGTGTGAAGGCCGAATGAACCAGGTCATGTACAGGACTACCCTTGAAAACAGTCTTCTTCCATCAGCTGGAAAACTCTTTCCTGCCCCGAATGACTGGATTTTCCAACAAGACAATGCCCCTTGCCACACGGCAAGGTCAGTTAAAGCCTGGATGGAGAACCACAACATTGCACCATGCCTTGGCCTGCTCAATCACCAGATCTTAATCCAATTGAAAACCTGTGGAAAATCATCAAACTCAAAATGGAGAACCACAAGCCCAAAAACAAAGAAAATTTGTTTGAATTTGTCCAACAGGAATGGGCTGCTGTGACAGCAGAACAATGTCAGAAGCTGGTGGAGAGCATGCCAAGACGCATGGCTGCAGTCATCAAAAACAATGGTTATGCAATCAAGTATTAACTCTTGTGTGTATCATGTGTTTAAAGCAAACAGAAAAGAAAACATGGAATGCTTAAAAGTAGTGTTTTTGGCGGTACAATGCCATAGCTATTGATGTAAGAATTTAAGTAATTTTGGTTATTATCAAGAAAACCATGGAAAATGAATAGTTCTTAGTTCTTAAATTAAACTCTCATGAGCTATTTTTGTTGTTATCATTATAATTGTCCAAACAAATGTACCTTTAGTTGAGCCAGGCATTAAAATTAACAAGAAATTGAAGAAAACAAGGGTGGTCTAATAATTTTTTCCATGACTGTATACCAGTGTGGATGATAAGTGTTGTTATTAAAAACTACAGTAATCATCTTGAGCTAATCATGTAACTATTTGGTTCATAACTGAGAGAATGTTTAACCATTGAGCCATGGTGACTGGCAGAGACCAGCAGATGCAAACAGCAGAGTGGAGCAGACGCATGCACCAATCACAGGCTTCACCCGATGCATAGCATTGTGTGTGTTAACAATTTGCTCTCTCCTCTGCGGCAATTTTGATGTGCTTGTGTTACAGTAATGTTAAAATAGTGTGTTTGCTTTTCAAAGGCTTTGATGTGCATCTGTAGAGCTGACACAGGCCATGTCCTGTGATATATTGCTTGATTTTAAATTTTATGTTACAGTTACCGCACTAAAACATTATCTTAGATGTGAGTATAGCAAATTGTCTGACTTATTTAAGTTAAATTAATGCATACACTGCTCAAGATGCTACTACTCTGCTATAGTTGCCTATTCACTAAAGCATGTATTGAGTTAATAAGTTGAAAAAATAAATACATATTTTTGTCTAATTATGGCTGTATGAGTTTTTTTGAAGTGTGTGACTCACCAATACTGGAAGTTGTTTGTTATAAACAGCAGCTGAATGCAGATCAGACAAACTCAAATGATAAATGATGATACAAACATCTCTGTGATTTTGGCACCAACAACAATTGTTTGTGAAATTTTTGGCTTGTTTTTAGGGGCAGAAATGGGCTGTGACTCTAAAAATTAAACTTTGAAATTTACAATCTCACATTGTTTTTACACTATGAGACATATGACATCATGATAGCAGAAAGCAAAAGAAAATGGATTTTACTAAATATTACAAAAAAAACAGCCAGTGGATATGTACGTCACTTCTACCCTTACATTTGATATTTTATTCATTATCATTTAGTCATTATTATTATTATTGTTTTCTTATACTACAACCCCTGGCAAAAATTATGGAATCACGGCTCTTGGAGGATGTTCATTCAGTTGTTGAATTTTGTAGAAAAAAGGCAGATCACAGACATGACGCAAAACTAAAGTCATTTCAAATGGCAACGTTCCTGTTTTAAGAAACACTAAAAGAAATCGTGAAAAAAAATGTGGTAGTCAGTAACAATTACTTTTTTAGACCAAGCAGAGGGAAAAAAATATGGAATCACTCAATTCTGTGGAAAAAATTATGGAATCACGAAAAACATACAAACAAAAGAACATTTCAACACACCTAGTACTTTGTTGCACCACCTCTGGCTTTTGGAACAGCTTGCAGTCTCTGAGGCATGGACTTAATGAGTGACAAACAGTACTCTTCATCAATCTGGCTCCAACTTTCTTTGATTGCGGTTGCCAGATCAGCTTTGCAGGTTGGAGCCTTGTCATGGACCATTTTCTTCAACTTCCACCACAGATTTTCAATCGGATTGAGATCCGGACTATTTGCACCATGACATTGACCTTATGTGTCTTTCTTCTAGGAATGTTTTCACAGTTTTTGCTCTATGGCAAGATGAATTATCATCTTGAAAAATGATTTCATCATCCCCAAACATCCTTTCAATTGATGGGATAAGAAAAGTGTCCAAAATGTCCATGTAAACTTGTACATTTATTGAAGATTTAATGACAGCCAACTCCCCAATGCCTTTACCTGACATGCAGCCCCGTATCATCAATGACTGTGGAAATTTGCATGTTTTCTTCAGGCAGTTGTCTTTGTAAATGGCACCAAATAAAAGTTCCAGCATCATCACCTCGCCCAATGCAGATTCATGATTCATCACTGAATGACTTTCATCCAGTCATCCACAGTCTAAGATTGCTTTTCCTTAGCCCATTGTAACCTTGTTTAGGTGTTTAATGAGGATTTTAGTTTAGCTTTTCTGTACGTAAATCCCATTTCCTTGAGGCGATTTCTCACTGTTCGGTGACAGACGTTGTCTCCAGTTTCCTCCCAGTTGTTCCTCATTTGTTTTGCTGTGCATTTTCTGTTTTCAAGACTTATTGCCTTAAAGGTGCTATGAGAAGAATCTATTGCCTGCGACATAAAGACACTGCTACCCATGAGCATGTGCAGCAACTGTCTTAATGCTGCGTTCCAGTAACCTCGGAAGTGGGATTGACATCATCTCAGACTTATCGGCGGTCCAGTTGATGTCGGAAAAAAATGTGCCGATTCTACCAGGCTATTGTTAGCTGCTGTTAGCACACCCTGCGTTGTTGTTCATAAATATCACATGAAGAATGTGATTATGACTATGGCAACATTTTTGTAAATATAAGTCTAACAATGCTATGTATACAGCTGATCTAGAGCGACACACCCCAGTCAGAAGTGCAAATAAATTGATTATTACAGGAGCTAAATAACTGTTCACACTGGGGGCATCCATCTTCCATTGTCAACTCGGGGGTGGCGAGGTTTCACCGAGTTCCCAGTAGGAAATTCCGACTTCGGGGACATTCCAGTTGCAGTTTCCCACTCTGAACCTGGATGTTCCTACTTATGACTACAAGTGGAACGCACCAAAAGACGTGACCCAAGCCAAAGCGTGTGCTTGTTGTGATGCTAATAAAGCATGCAGCTTGGACCTTCCTCAGAACTCTGCATTGCTTTACAACTTCTTTTTTCAACAACTTACAGGATGCAAAGCGACGAGGTAATGTATCTCTTGCTAGTTATGTAGCGGTAGTTTTTGATGTTTGACAACAAGCAATTTTTAGAAAACTTAGTGTCGTAATTTTGTAGCCGGCTATAAATCACTACTTACAGCCCGGTGCTCTATGATGCGTCCGAATAATATACATTTGCTCCAGTTTTAATTGTCTTATTCCTGAAGTTGAGTATCCAGGCCAGTCCAGTCCTGTCAGACCCGACCGCGAAGCTAAGGAATAGCATTCATAGATAACCTATTTTGATGCTATAAAACTCATCTTAAAGTATGTATTTCCATCAGGCATATATCTAAAAGTGAGACTTTTTTGTAATTACTTAAAAACTCCTCATAGTCCCTTTAAATGTTCTGTCTTGACGCTTTGTCTTCCTATGTCTACCAGTACGCTTTCCTTTATCAACCTTCCCATGTTGTTTGTACTTTGTCCAGATTTTAGACACAACTGATTGTGAACAACCAACATCTTTTGCAACATTGCGTGATGATTTACCCTCTTTAAGGAGTTTGATAACTCTCTCCTTTGTTTCAATTGACATCTATCGTCTTAGAGCCATGATTTATGTAAATCCACTTGGTGCAAGCTCCAAGGTGTGATCACTCCTTTTTAACTGCAGATTAATGAGCAGATCAAAGAAATTGACAGGGTGGTTCCGTAATTTTTCCTCGGAATTGAATGATTCCATATTTTTTTCCCTCTGCTTGGTCTAAAAAAGTAATTGTTACTGACTACCACATGTTTTTTCTTGATTTCTTTTAGTATTTTTTGAAGCAACAACATTGCCATTTGAAATGACTTTAGTTTTGTGTCATGTCTGTGATCTGCCTTTTTTCTACAAAATTCAACAACTGAATGAACATCCTCCAAGAGCCGTGATTCCATAATTTTTGCCAGGGGTTGTATTTTGTATAACTATGGTTGTAAAAATTCTCTCACTCACTTTGCATTTTCTAAAAACATTTTACCTAAGCAAAGACAAAAATAAGTCTTTAGATTCAATTGAATCATAGATTTGATTCTTTTTTCTTAGTTTCCTGATAATGTGATAATGTTTTTAGTTGTGATATTTTTGGCCATGATAATCGTGAAAATAAGATTGTGACAGTCCTTACTGGGACATCAGTGATATCCTGTATCATGTCATATCGTATCTTGTGCAACTAATTCTGAGCCCTGGATTTCACAGCTTCCTTCTGGGGTAGCAGAAAGTATCAAGGTGGTCTGAACGTTGATTTACAAGGCAATCTGTTTGTCCTCTTTTTCTCCTCTTCTCTCCATTCCTGCATTCTTTATTATGAGCACACACACATCCAAAGCAAGTGCCTTCTCCTCACCATTCCCAGGGACCCTGTTAGCACCTCCTCCTCTCTTCCTTGCAATGGGAGGAATAAATCAGAGAGAGTGAAGTGCTTGTTTTAGTTGCCAGTGGTGGCATGTCCAAACCTTCAGGGGAGGGTTGGGGGATGGCATGATTTATTGTCGAGTGGCATAAAGCGAACAAATTCTGCCATGGGAACAGGATGGACACCCCCGCAGAATGTGATTTGCCTTCTGTTGGGCTGGACCGTGTTAGCAAATAAGGCAGAACCCATCTCCTCCCTTTCTCCAACACGCGCACACTTTCTCTCAGCAGAAATACTTCTGGGGACACACCAGGCGAGATCAGAGTGGGAGGGAAATATTTCTATGTTTGAAAAAGCAGGATCCTTGTTTCACCCCACTCTGCCTCGATCACTGGTGACCGTGTAGCCCCAAAAACAGAGCCCCTGGGTGGAACTTTCTCTGATCCTTTCCCTCTTTTCTTGGTTGGTCTCCTCAACAGGAGGTCTTGACTCAGCCAGAATCCCTCGGCCTCCCTCTGGGTCTCTGTGATCCCCTCCATGTCCTCGCCATGGATAAAAGTCGTCTTACATCCTAACAGATCTTAGGCCAATTTTCCATCTCTCAAGGCCACACACAGACAGATGTTTGTGCACATACATAGGCGTTCATACCCAAAACCTGTTTGTTACTGCTGCATATCAAAGTCTATGAATCTTCAGTGTCCTAACTTATCAGTACAAGACACATTTGTCTGTGTTAAAGCATTTCTCCCTTAATGCGCTTTTATTAGAATGCTGCATCCTCTGAATGATACTCTTTTCTTTTGTGTTTACTTTTTATGCACCAACTTCCTGCTAAATAACATCCTGGATAGATGGAAGTAACTCGAAACCAGACAGATGCCCTATTATATTTGAAGTATTACCTCCTGCTGTGTTCAGAAAAATGAGCGGCTATATTTGAAGCATGAGCGTCAGCACTGCTTCTCTCTACTGTTTATCTTAGTTGACTTCCAAAAGGGGATTGTAATGCTGGTGTCAGTGGACACTCTAATAGAGATGTGTGAGGTTAAGACTATTGTATACATCAATGCCAGAGATCTGTGCTGTGCTATTATAGGCCTGTCACCTTCTGCTAGGGATTATGCAGGTTTGAAAAGGAAGAATGGCTTTTTACAATACCACACTGAGAGCTTTTAATCTAGACAAACAGCTTCATGTGAGGTATTAGAGCAGACTGCCATCCAAAGATCTGACTTGTCGTTGAACAGGGTGAAAGTGTACTTGTTGGAGGCCTGACGTTGCCCAAATAAAGAGGATTAAGTCAGGGTGAAGCTACCTGGAAAATGTTAGTGTGCTAAACCAGATGAAACTGTCTGAGCTTGAAATAAAAATCATGCATTGCCAGGTTTAAGATGGTGTCTTATGAAATATCAACTGTACCAGAATAGACATTTCTTGATGAAAATTACATTGCTAACTACCCCCACGACCCCCACCAAGCACCTCAGTTCCACCCATAAACTGTGATTTCCACCCAACATTATAGTCCTATATTTTATAAGCACATTGGGAAATGAAAAATGTGAATCAGCAAGAAGTATGATTATTATTGGTATAAAAATCATCCAATTGAGTGACCTAGTCATTAGTGGATCTTGTAACTTGTTGGCTGAACCAGTGTGCTGCTGCCTGTACAGATCATGGTGGTGTGCGCACCGCAGCACTTTCAGTAGGTGATGCCACCAGTCTGTCGGTTGGAGCAAAACCACAGCACTTCGGTGTGCTGCATATAGGCTCTATATGGAATTTGGGGGTCAGGTTTTTGCAGTCACACACAGACTTCTGCTATGATGGACTATTCCCATATTGACATTATCCACAATCTTGTTTTGAGTGATTGAAAGGAGGTACTGTGAGCGAGCAGAGCTGCCGCACATGTTTGTTTCTATAATGTTAATGGGCTCACAGTTAAGTTTAGGGCTGGGATGTCTATTATAATGTCAGGAGAGTCTTCTGCCTTAATTTATCTTAGAAACCAAGGCTCCAGGAACGACATTGGGCTTTCTCCATTGGCAAAACTTTTCCTCCTCTCCACTATACCTGTGAGTAGAACTGCAGGCACAGCTTTCACTCCTGATTGACTGATCGCTGTGCCCTGACTCTGTGGAGAGACCTCCGCTGGCATCGCAGGAGAAGCTGGGAAATGTAGTGACATTCTTTGAAGAATCTTCTCATCAGTTTTCAAATAAACTACAATTCCTATACTGTTGCAAATGAATAGGATTTGCCGTTATGAACTGTGTTTTTTTTTTTTTTTGTGACAATCTGAATTTAACTGAATTGGCTTCTTCCTTGGACCAAACCACACCTCTGATAAAACTTTCATGTAAATCCGTCCTGTAGTTTATGCATGATCTTGCTAACAAACAAACAGACAGACACATCCTGGTAAAAACATAACCTCCTTGGTGGAGGTAATACATTTTTATGACTTCCCAAAGCCCTGTTTCAACCCTTACTACATCTTAGTCAGGCTAATTGGATGACCTGTGGGCTGCTACTGTGGGCGAAAGTTTAGAGCAGAACTGCATACGGGCCTGGACAAAAATATTGGTACCCTTACATTAAAGAAAGAAAATCCTAAATTGCACACTGGAATAACGTGAACTGACAAAAATAATAAATACAGTTTTACAATTTACAAATGAAAATCAGACATTGCTTTTGAGCTGTGGTTCATTATCGTTTTAAGGAAACTAGCCTGGACAATGTGATGGTCGCCCTGGAAAAAATTGAAAATGATTCGACCATATGGACATGTTAAACTAAGGTGTTTCCTGTAATTAGCATCACAAGTGTCTTCAAGCTTGTGATCAGTCAGTCTGCCTATTTAAAGAGTGAAAAGTAGTCACTGTGCTGTTTGGTATCATGGTGTATACCACACTGAACATCTCAGGAGATCAGAAAGAAAATTATAGACTAGCATGTTAACCTGTTTAGACCCAAAGTACGCAATTGTAGGTACTCTAAAAAAACGTACGGAAAAGTGAACTATTCATATAGAAATTAAGTAATGTTGCACATCAAATTAAATAGGACATTTTCAGCGACACAACCATATAAGTCATTTTTACACACACCAAATGCAATGTCACCACCAAGCAAATGAATTATCAAATATCGAAATCTGTTTCACTTTGATTCAAGCTTAGGTTAATTTGTATGGATTTCTTTAAATGGAAAAAAGTTTAGAGTTTTGGTTGATTTTTTCCAAAAAGAAAGGGAAAAAAGTATTATTTTTTTTCAAGAACAGTCAGAAAATCTGCCATGGATACGCAGAAGAAGATAAAACAACTGTTGGAATTGGGTGTAATGGACACCAAAAGTGCCATAAAAGTGAAATATAAAGGTTGGTATATCAGAAATTTTAAATGGGACTTATGGTGCCAAAGTGTGCCAAGATTCCGCCTGACCACTCTGTAGTAAAACCTCTCTAACTTTGCTCTGCATCACCTTGACTCAAACTTGGCAAAAGTAATGTTCACATATTCTGCCATCCATATAGAGTTTTAAAGCTGCAACTGCATCATTCCAAAGAGATATTCACAATTAAAGTTTTAGTTTTCAAATTATTCTGACTTCTATCTTTATTTACTCTGTCCCAGTAACACATATACTGATAATTCCACATCTGGACAAATCTTTCAAGCGTAACATTTGTAATGACACCAAGATTATTCAAAAAAATGATTGGCTCAAAAGGCTGCTCAACAAAAGATTAAGTAAAGGGTGCAGTCATTTTTTGTCCAGGCCAGTTTCATTAGTTTGTTTTTTAAGATTATTCCAGTAAAGCACAATTCAAAAGTAATGTCTGATTTTCTGGAAATTTTTATGTATCACTACTTTGGTCAGTTTCAAGTTTTTTCAGTGACCATTCTGGGTATTTCTTTCTTTAACGAAGGGTACCAACATTTTTGTCTATGTCTGTACTTTCATGTTACCTGTGCTGAGGATGATTCCTGGAATATTTTTGGGTGCTGTCACATCTGGATTATTTTGAAAGGTTATTTTGAGAAAGAGGTGATCTTGGCTTCCATTTAATCAATCCCTCCTTCTGTTAGTGGTTAGGTCTTCAGTTGACCCAAGAATCAAAATTTACAAGCTAAAAGATTCATGAGGTCATATTTTACCTTAACTCTGCTTATACATCCAGTTTTGACAACTGCCAGAGTATGCTCACAATTGTTTGTTAAGATAGCCTGCAAATTTTCACCAAGCACTGATCCCCCTGTATTCTTTCTCTGTCTGAAGTACTGTGTTGGAAGTCCTGTCACTATAAGTCACTATATGTCATTACCATTTGCACTGGTATACTACAGACATTACATCAAAGGGCATACAAGACTCATAATATGAACATTCTAACTTGTAAAGCTGCAGTCATTTTATTAGAAGTGGCAGTGATGGTAATATGACTTACCAGAAAGTTAATTACAACTGATGATAAAGTGACAAGAATGACAAAAAATAACTGCTAACTTTTGCACCACATGGCCTCCAATAAGGTTGCTCTCTATTTCCCTATAATGCTGTTAGAGTTTCTCTGTAAGCACGGCTAAGCGTCATGGTGTTTGGGCTTAGCATGTTAACTGATGTTCTCTGTGGGTACTGTTGTTGATCCTAAGAAACATTTAAAAGCTGAGCTTTTTAACTTTTATAAGTGGTGTCAGTTGTTGGATAAATTTAGTTATCTATTCAAAGTTTGATGAGACTTAAGCCATCGTCACTTGGATATCTTTCTGCTTTATCCAACACGCAGGTCAATGATTACACAGATTAAAAGAAACAAAAAGCAGTTTTGTGTTTACTTTCATTATTATATCTGTTTTATTAAATCTAAGAAGTTCTTTACTCTAACAGCTTTAATAAAATGGATAACACATCCTCATTTAACTGTTTTAAGAACAGAGTGAACAGTTTAACATCCAACTGAGATTTTTCTGTTAGTGCAAGACATTTGCCATTAATTATGGCACTGTAGATGTGAATATACTTAATTTGCTGATTTTGTTCTCACTGTTTTGACTCTTTCTATCCCTGCAAGCACAGCACAGATACTGGCTTTTTAAATATAACTGTGAATCTGCTAAAGGTTTATTTTCCTTAAAAGGCAGTTTTTTCTTAGTACTAAATTTTGCAAGGGCTGTGCTCATATCAAATTAATTTTGGGTCTCTGTAAAAAAGGATAAATAGAATACAGTCTAGACCTGTTTATTTTCAGAAGGATCTTGAGATTAAGTATGTATAATTGGGGATATATAAGTAAGGATTTGTCAGTTTATTCATAGATTATCATTAAAAGATAAGTACATAGATTTTAGTGACTCAGCATTTGGTGCCAGTAAACATAGAATCCAGTAAATGGTAAAAACAAGACCTGAACTTATGTACAGTGCATTTTTGGTCATTAAGTCTTATTTGCACTGCAGGTCATATTTGTCCGTTCATATCATTTCGGGTTTGATGGCTTAGTTTGGTAATTTTTTGCTCTATGAAACAGGAGGTCTGGCTGTGATATGTCTTCAGTCAGGACATTTAACTTCAGATTGCTCCCACTGCTGTCATTGGCATGTAAATGGGTACAAAAAGTATGATATACCTGTCAGCTAATACCAACGAATACCTTGTATGGCAACCTCCACCACAGTAAGTGAATATGAGAGTGAATGGGTTTGTGTGACCTAGGTGTATTTTCAGAATTTGTCTAAGTGACTGTCAGATTAATAATTAACAACAGCAAGTAAAAGTAGCATTAACTATAACATCAATGTTTGTTCAGTCCTTTCTCCTGTTAAGGGGGAGTTTCTTAGTCACACAGACACAGAGATGAGTGTTCATGTCCACTGCCTGTGACAGACTGAGGACAAATGACCTGTCTGACAGCCCCTGACTGTACATAAAGCTGGGCTGTAAAGTAAAATAAACAAGCCAAAATGAGAGAAAAAAATAAAGAAAAAGGTCATAAAATGTCCTGCTCTAAATGTTGTTTTTTTCTAACTTACAAAACCCAAAGCCAGTGAAGTTGGCACGTTGTGTAAATCGTAAATAAAAACAGAATACAATGATTTGAAAATCCTTTTCAACTTATATTCAATTGAATACACTGCAAAGACAAGGTATTTAATGTTCGAACTGAGAAACTTTATCTTCTTTTGCAAATAATCATCAACTTAGAATTTAATGGCAGCAACACATTGCAAAAAAAGTTGGCACAGGGGCATTTTTACCACTGTGTTACATCGCCTTTCCTTTTAACAACACTCAGTAAACGTTTGGGAACTGAGGAGACCAATTTTTGAAGCTTTTCAGGTGGAATTCTTTCCCATGCTTGCTTGATGTACAGCTTAAGTTGTTCAACAGTCCAGGGTCTCCGTTGTTGTATTTTATGCTTCATTATGTGCCACACATTTTCAATGGGGGACAGGTCTGGACTACAGGCAGGCCAGTCTAGTACCCACACTCTTTTACTACGAAGCCAAGCTGTTGTAACACGTGCAGAATGTGGCTTGGCATTGTCTTGTTGAAATAAGCAGGGGCGTCCATGAAAAAGACGTTGCTTGGATGGCAACATATGTTGCTCCAAAACCTGTATGTACCTTTCAGCATTAATGGTGCCTTCACAGATGTGTAAGTTACCCATGCCTGGGGCACTAACACACCCCCATACCACCACAGATGCTGGCTTTTGAACTTTGCGCCTAGAACAGTCCGGATGGTTCTTTTCCTCTTTGGGCAGGAGGACACGATGACCACAGTTTCCAAAAATAATTTGAAATGTGGACTCGTCAGACTACAGAACACTTTTCCACTTTGCATCAGTCCATCTTAGATGAGCTCGGGCCCAGCGAAGCCGGCGGATTTTCTGGGTGTTGTTGATAAATGGCTTTGGCTTTGCATAGTAGAGTTTTAACTTGCACTTACAGATGTAGCTGTAGTTACTGACAGTGGTTTTCTGAAGTGTTCCTGAGCCCATGTGCTGATATCCTTTACACAGTGATGCCGGTTTTTAATGCAGTACCGCCTGAGGGATTGAAGGTCACGGGCATTCAATGTTGGTTTTCGGCCTTGCTGCTGACATGCAGTAATTTCTCCAGATTCTCTGAACCTTTTGATATTCCTTGCAATAGCTCGTTGAGAAATGTTGTTGTTAAACTGTTCAACAATTTGCTCACACATTTGTTCACAAAGTGGTGACCCGCGCCCCATCCTTGTTTGTGAATGACTGAGCATTTCAGGAAAGCTGCTTTTATACCCAATCATGGCACCCACCTGTTCCCAATTAGCCTGTTCACCTGTGGGATGTTCCAAATAAGTGTTTGATGAGCATTCTTCAACTTTCTCAGTCTTTTCAATGTATTTATTTATTTTTTTAATTTATTATTTTGCTTCAAATAAAAACAAATATTTCTTTACATCATATTCTTGTTTAAAAAGCATTTACTTTATATAAAAAGTTGTGGAGAGTGATGAAATAGTGACTTCATGGCATTAAAGGTGACACTATGAAAAATTTGGGTGCACCTAATTTTTGTGCTGGTGCATGTTAAAATTTTTTAGGTGCACCGTTGTAACCAGTGCAAAAAGGTAGTCTGGAGCCCTGCATTTACAACCAGCCAATGTGAAAGTGGGAGTATTTTAGGTTAAGCGTGTAGCTCAAGGATACATCCATATGTGTGCATCACTTGATGTGCTGTAATGACCTTTGTGATCCCTTGACTTTTTCCCCAGTTTAGGCAACAGGCTGAAATGGACAGTTCCATTTTTCAGGCAGGGTTGCATGACCTTCATATGGCCACTTAGTTCATTAGTAGAAGTTATCTTCCCTCCCTCAGTAAGCCACAATTTGTAGAAGTTGATGACAGAGAACCAGCCGCAAATAGGGAAGTATTGTACCAGATACAAATGGTATTTTCTCTGCTTACAAGAGAAAACACCCATCAAAAAATAATACTGAATTTTAAGAGCATGCTACCTAGAAATGTTTTTTGGAGTTCATTAACTTTTCAGACAAATATAGTTTATCTGGAACTAATCAACCCACATTACGCAGTCCTCATATTTCGAGTGGATTTCAGGTATTCTTATTCCTTCACTGATGACCAAATACTAGTTGAAAAATTCACTTTTATGTCAGACTCTGAAAAAACATAAACAGGCTGACTAAGTGACACACAGCATGATGATAAAGTCAGCATGACTGCTTGGATAATTACATATGCTCTCTACTAGGGCTGGGTATTGTTAAGAACCTCAAGATTGGATTTTTTTTTATTCTTTAGGTTAGGATTTGATTCAGTATCGATTCTGTAAGAAGCAGAAATACACAAATAATTAGAGTACCTGTTGAAATTTTTTTTTCATGCCATATTGAACATATGTGGTATGTCACCTCACATTTTGAGCAATCAACCATCTGAAATTAAAACTATGCACAATAACTTTTTAATGCATATGGTGTACACAAGTAAAAAAACATGACATCTAATACTATGATGATAAATGTCAACCTGCTCTTTTTTGTATTTTTTTTGTCAATAAATGTGTTGGGAGTTGTCCTTGTGTGCATTTTTTCACCCTTTTTCACGAGAAATAAAAGTAAACAATTCTGGCAAGTATTTGTCAATATTTTGTTATAAATGCATAAAGAGTGTGTATGTACAAGAAAAGAATAAAAATGGATTTGAATTGACACGATTCTCTTCAAGAACATTGTAAATGAACATTTTGAAAAAGATGACCAAAATTTTAACCCACTTATATAAACTCAACATTTTTGTTAGACTGCAGCCTCTGGTGTCCATGATACAGCTTGTTTTATATGAGACCATGGCCAGGCTTTTTTTTTCTGATGGTAGTCTCTGAAGCCCTTTAAGTCCAGCTTCCTCTTTTATTGTTAAAATTACTATTAATAGAATCCCAAAAAGACAAACTACGATGAAAAAGATGGTAAAACACGGGGAAAATATGTTAGAAATATGGCAAAACACTGCAAAAATACAACAAAAGACCAGAAAGAAAACATCAAGAATGATACTGATGTCATTGTTTACAATATTTACATCATTTACACAGAAAATACTGATAAACCACCGCCAAATCACTCACGTTAGGCTCTCAATCCTATTACTCTGCATGTCTTTTTCTACGACCAGCAACAGCTGCATAAACACTGAAGAAGTGCACAGCGCCCCTCACTGACCAGGTGAATTGATTCAGAGGATTTGCAGAATAAATATTGAATCGGGAGGGGAAAAATCATGATGCATTGAATCAATATTGTTGCCCACACCTACTCTGTACCCCTGACAAAGGGAGCACTTAAAACAGGTGAAAACAATTACTATAATAAATAATTTTTCTCTTTGAAAAGCAGTATTTAGATTTAAAGTTAAGTTCTTTCCTTTGAACATTTAGGCTCAATGTAATTACTTAGATGCAACTTTTGTATGTTGTGACTTAAAAGCAATATATAAACAGCAAAATCAAAACCTCCTTGGTGGAGGTGGATATAATTCTTTTTCTCTGTTTACGTGGCTTTACTCCTTGTTCCTTCTGTAATCTATGAGAGCAGTCAGATGTCACTTTCCACTCGTAAGTTTTGCCCCACATTCTAATGTAATAATTACTCGACATATGGCTAAACAACGCTCACTTGGAATTTGAAAAGCTCTATAAATGATGTTTTTCTTGTATGATTTACTGCCATGAGTTGACTGTGATTTTTTTTAAGCTTGTTGCCAGGGATGGTCCAGGGTGATGACCCCCAAGCCACAGTGTTTGGTTCCGTCTAAGCTCACCCTTTTTATACAAACCACTCAATATATGGATGAAAGGTTTTCCTAGGTGCTCAAATCCTGTCATAAGCCACCTCCATATCAGCTACACATTTTACTTGATTTATTGGTAAAAAATGAAATGGGGAATTAAATCCATCATGAATGCTGTGAATTATTTTTGTAACTCCCTAGTAAAGGATTAACCCCAATAGACACCGGATTCAGCACATTTTCCCGGAATATTAACCATTCTAACTCTTATGCATTACTTTGCCATCTCACCTACTGAAACTCAACAAAATTTCTCTCACCTTATCACAAAACTGACATCACTCCACCCTTTTAACAAGGAGTTCAGTCATGTTAATATTGGCTGACTAAAGATCCTGATTTTGTTGAACTAAAATTGCTGGAATAATCTAGTTTAATCTGCAAACACATACCAACATACAGTTTCCATGAAAACATGGTGAACTTTTGCTATTTTGAAATATACGAATAAGGCTGTCAAATATGGTGCAATGGTCTATTTTTAGTGTTTTAAAGGAACACTACACCCAAACAACGATTTGGCCTCATTTTCTACTCACCCTCATGCTGAGCAACACTCTGGAGCACTTTTTTGATGTCTCAAATGCAGCCGGGGGTCCAGGGGGGATTTTCGCTGTCAACAAACATCCATCTAACAGGGGACGACGGAGCCCGAAGAAAAAGGTCCATAAAAGTCCACAAAAACGTGCCTATTTTCCTTCATACTGCTCGTCTGCTGTAATCCAAGTGTCCTGAGCAGGTAACGTCCATAATTAATTCGAAACGAGGTCATTTAGTATATTTTTCGAGCCTAAACAGTGCAGCGTCTGGCCTGCACCACTACGTAAGCCGTCTGGATTGGTCTGCCGCGGCTTACGTAGTGCAGGGAGCACAATAGGCACGTTTTTGTGGACTTTTATGGACCTTTTTCTTCGGGCTCCGTCGTCCCCTGTTAGATGGACGTTTGTTGACAGTGAAAATCCCCCCGGACCCCCGGCTGCATTTGAGACATCAAAAAAGTGCTCCAGAGTGTTGCTCAGCATGAGGGTGAGTAGAAAATGAGGCCAAATTGTTGTTTGGGTGTAGTGTTCCTTTAAGATAAAGATTTACATCCCTTCATTACTTCTATGAAAAGATCCAGCCATAAAGTACAAGTTTTATTCACACAACTCAAAATATGCAGTGTAACGTTAGCATAGTTTACCACTGCTCATGGCAGGTGTTTGGGGGACATTTCAAACTCCTGAAAGCAAAGAGAAACCCTTTCTGTCAAATATTGTGAAGATATTTATTTATTGCCTTCAATACAAAATCAAATAGTTTCAACAATGTTGGGATCTATACTCCATGTGGGCCAGAGGACAAAGGAGAGGCCTACATGGAACTGCATCAACTTTTCTGACCTAGAGTCTTTTTTAGGACCGTTAGGAGATGGTGCCACCACCCCCGGGTTTCCCCACTTAGGTGTGACTTTAATTCAAACCCAAATTCTGCACAGACATTTGCCCCAGCCAGGTAAACCCCGCAGGGATCCCAAATGATGCCATCAAGTGCTTAAAACAAAGCCGCAGCCAACACTCCACGCTCATTTCCCAAAGGTATTCTCGTCACATGGTAGAGAGAGAGCGACTGGCCTCCTCCCTGACGTGACCGCCAAAAGGGACCATACAACAAATGTTTGTTTCTTCTTTTCTTCTCACCTTCAAAAGGCCACAGTCTTCAGCTCGCAGGATGAGCATATAGACTGACGTTCTTTTTGGGGGGTTTTTCTTACATTTTTCTTCGTTTCCCTTTTCAGTTGACGTAGATCGCTGTACAATCAGCTGACACTGTGTCTGTGAGGATGAGCGCGCCAACTTTGCCAGAAGCCTAGCAAAGCATCTTGTCCTCTGTCAATGGGTTATCCCTGCAGCCGGACAAACCAGTACACCGCCACCTTCAGGAGGACATGAGGCGGACTGCCTGAACCCAGCGTAGGAGATCCACATGGACCCAGAGCGCAGCAGAAGCGCACAGCGGATCCAGAGCGCACAGCGGACCCAGCGCGCTGCCTCAGACTCAGCGCGCAAAGCGGACATTCAGAGCAGACTCCTTTCCTTCTCCATCCATTTTTTTGTCCAAACTCCGGAGAACCAGAGCAACGAAAAGTAAGAGGCTTATGTCTAGGCAGACACAAATTAGTTTAGCGTGTGATTTTATCTTGTGAGATCTGTTTCAATTTGTTCTGCATCTTTTATTTAAGGTCGTCCACCCATGATCAGTTCATAAAAAGAGTATCGCTGGTTGAAGGACCAATATCAGACCAGGTAGACTTCAGTTCACTTGCTCTGTTATTGTGAAGCGATTCTGTAGTTATCAACTGTCGGTGACAATCTTCCTCGGGGTCTCTCTCTCTTTCTCTCTCTTTTCTCCCTCTCTATTTCCCGCACATACACACAGGCATGAAAGGTGCCATCTGCTGCATGCCTAATTTTTTTAAAGGGTCGCCTCAGTAGCACTGGGGCTCAAAGACCTTCCCCCCCATTCTTTGTTCATGTGGTGAGTCTCCATCTTGGCCCTATAGAGGACAGGACATGTCCCTCTGTTGCCATTTTGGTTCAGGACATGCCCTCACGTGATCTCTTCCCACTCCCTCTATTTCTCTCCTCCTCTCGCACCTCCTTCACACAAACACACACACACACACACACCCACACACACAAACACACATATGCTTCATCATCTGTGATTACATTTACTGTTGCTGCTGTGACTTGCTGTTGATCATTACCGGTGACACTGTGGGTTACTGCTGCTGCAGTCATGCATTCATTGATGTTGATATCGTCCAGTTTTATTGGTTTTGTAGTTAGTGGTGAATGTTTTGCTTATTATTTAAATTATAATAGTTTAAAGTAAGTAATGTTATTTTAAGTAATTATTGCTTTCAAACAACCTTATTATAAATTAATCTGTCATTTGTGTTTATTGTGGTTATATAATTGTGTTGCTTGCTGGAGTCATAACAGTCAGTACTAAGACTACATTCTTTGATTTTCACACCTTGTGAGACTAAAGTCTGATTTTGTGAATTTAGTTATCGGTCTCTGGAGACAGGGTGGTGCCCCTCAAGATTTGATTACGTAATCAATATTTTCAATTTTTAACAATTATCTTTGATAATTTTTAATATTAATTATTAATTTTAAATTATTATTAATATCAATAGCCAAAAGCCAAATTGCCCCCTACTAGGGCATGACAACAATTAGGGCTGATAGTCATACCTGAAGTCTGCCTCTGTCTCTCTCAGAAACTCCTCATCACTCTGACAAAGCGTCTGTGTGTATGGAGTGCCTTCATTCAGATTGATTTGATTGTGAAGACTTACACAACCAATTCTGTTGAATGACAAGCATCCAACAACGCTCTGTCTACTGACATTATCAGTTGCAGTCCATCCTCTAAGACAGTAGTTACCAAACTTTTCACAGCCCGTTCCCCTTCAGACATTTGACCTCAAACCATGTGACCCCTACTCTCATGCACCTAGCAATAAGTAGCATTTTCGTTCCACTTTATATTTGATATTGGAACAACCCTTTGAGCATGGGGAGAAATATCAGTCAACAAAGGGTAAATAAATATTCAAATGTAAAATATTAAGTTTAGCAGCACATCAGGACGCCTGGAACAGTGGAGCGTTCTCTTCAACAGAGGTCACTCTCAGTGCAGCTTGACCGTCAGACACCTATGCTGCTCTCTTGACCTAAAAACACAAAGAGGTGCTACCCCGAGCAGATGATACACTGAGTCATCTGAGGAGTGCTGTGTGGTAGTTTTATTGGCACTGTTAATGGCATACTTCAAATCAAAGACTGGGGAAATCTTGGGTTAATTGCATGTATGTTTGAAAACTGTTTGAGTTTGATTTTGAGGAAACTGACAGTCTTAATATACTCCAGTTTCAAAATATACCCCCTACACCACTTTGCGTACCTCTGGGGGTATCACTGCTCTAAGATTTCCACCAGTCTGTCAGAAGTTTATGAATGTTCCAGTAACAGTTGTTTCCCAATGGTCTTGACTGCTGCCATGCATCCATTACCTTTGGTGGGATTTTGTTGCCACAGTTCAAAATGAAGCCCTTTCAGTCATCATGTTCTTCTTTTACTTTTAATCTTGGCCTTCTCTGAGCTTGTTTTAGCTTGCATCATCCATTGAAAACATAAAAAAGAGAACAAACAACAAAGGAAACTTCATAAGCATTACATGCTAATGAAAGAGATCTAGTCTGAAATGTTTGAATTTGTCTTTTACTGCTTTAATGAGCTTCATGTTAGAAAGGCATGTTCTTCCTGTTTCTCCAGCAGTTGAGCCACTCTCAAGAACACTGAGGAACACTGGGGGGAATGTTACAGAACTGCTGCATGAGCTGTTATTTACTCTGGAGAAATGCAGGAGAATTGCACCCAGATGCACATTTTTAGTGAATTGTGTATACAAATATAGTCAACTTGGCATAAAATGTCGCAAACCCATGTCAGTCCATGCTAATGCTTTGTAAACTGGCTAATGTGTGTGCACATGCCAGCTGATTAGAGCGGACAAGACCCTGGGGCCACCAGGATATATACCATTTCTTCCAATGCATAATCTTCTCCCGCTGTCATGCTGATATCAACAGTATCCCTGGACTTAGCATAGCATGAAATAGCAACTGAGGTTGTAGACCATTTGTGTCAGTTTAATAAAACCTATAGTTTAACTTAATGTAATAACATATTAATTCATGGGCAAAACGGAAGCCTTTGTGTTATTTAAAAACTGTACAACAACATAAACACATGAGGTAAAGTAATTTTGTTCTGGATATGTAAAATATTGTTAAAAAAAATCAGATTTTATTTTGATAAAAATGTAACCCTTAAAAAGCTTCCATGGTGATGGTGCACTGAAGCATTTTCGGAGATGGTAACCCTCTTGGATAGGGCCAAGGGACTAGAGTTTAATAAAGGATAACTGTAAAATGCCAGACAAACATTTAAAACCTGTCCTTGGGCTAGAGTTTTTATCATGATATGAGATGAAATGTCCTTGATAAACAAAAACACAGTTTATGCATATAGAAAAAGAAAACTGAATGACAACCTTCAGCCATTTTACAGCCTGTATGGATCTGACATTAACCCCTGTGATTCAACAATAAGGATCTTGGATTTAAAGTTTTTCATTCTTTGCCTGAAGCGGTTTCCAACAGCTTGAGTGGCTGCACAGAGCTGAAGTACACTTTCCCTTAACCCTACGGAGGGGTGATTGTATTTGTTTCCCTCTGTGCCTGTGTGTGTGAGTGGTTTAAACTTGTGTGTGAGCCTGTGCAAGTTTGCGTGTCAGATGCATTTTTTTTGTCAGGTTCTGAAATAGCACTCTGACCTTTCTGTGAAGTTTTTCTCCTCTTTTGTGCTGTCAGCCATATCAGCCTCTTCTAAACGGATGTCTGTTACTAGTACAGTCTTCCTACAGCAGTGCTACACTGACGTGATGCATTAATGATGCTTAATATTATTACAGTCTCGATCTAAACATCTACCCTGCATGTCCTCCTTTTCTCTGTCTGTTTTTTCTTCCTGTGTGAATGTATTCATGACCTGAAATAGCAAATTAACCAAATTCCAGCTGGCTACGGCAAAGGCCTCAGAGCAGTGTAACAAGTTGGTGGAGGGGATGGGGGGAGACACACCGATGTCTTCATTTACATTTTCATTTAATTTTCCTTTGGCCTGTAGCGCTGTGTACAGAATCAATCTTTCTAACTCCATTTCCAATATATTACTGAGAGACAGCAGGAAGAAAGGGAAAGTATTGATTGGAGTGTTCATTGTGTCTTCTCACAGATTGCACACTTCACAAGAACAGTGATGAAATAGCTGTTTGTTTCCTTTTTCTGTCTTTATTTCATTTGAAAGAGTAATGATGGCAGCATGATGTGGCTGAGGTGTGCCAGTCAATAACATCTATCTTTCACTTGGAAAAAACATCTCCCTTTGATTTGTCTCAACACACAAACCACAGAGTTTTAGGAAGAGCAGCTTTAGAGCTGTGGTCAAGACATGCACGTTCAATCAAACAGAAATCAACATCACTGCCATTATTAAAGTTATTTTTTGGGAGGGCTTTTATGGCCTTTATTGTATAGGACAGCTGTAGATTGACAGGAAAGTGGGTGAAGAGAGGGGGGATGACATGCAGCAAAGGGCTGAGGCCGGGATTCGAACCAGCAGCCGCTGCTGGGGGTTGGCAGCCCCAATACATGTGGCGGACGCTCTACCAACTGAGCTAATGTCCGCCCCAACATCACTGCCATTATTGGTGTAGTGTTGTCACTGTTGTTACACTAAAACTGAAGAGTAGTTTTGTTTTTTTTACTCAAGTTTATGTTTGCCATCACAGAAGTTAATTTTAATGGCACTGAATTTAAGAGTTTGGTCTAATATTTTTGGTTGAGGAATATTTTGGTATATCTGAAGCATTATGAGCCTAATTTGCCTTCAAAGTCAAATCATTCTCTCATGGAGTATCCTGTTATTGTTCTACAGTTAGGCATCATTACTTTTTATTCTTTGTGCATGAACAAAGCATCTATGCCAATATGAAGTGTCAGCTTTGTCGCTGTGCCCCAGATTCAGCCTGTACAGTTAAAACTAGCATTGTGCCAACCCTAAGGGCATGAAAATAGGGGACCACATTCTTTTTGAGGTTGCAAAAACATATTACTTTATATGCATCTGTGGTTTACTCATTTGGACACTCCCTGGGAGCCTATGAGCAAATATGAGAGAGCTGTTATAATACAAGCCAAAATATTTCAGAATCACATTGATTATACTCAACCAACAGCTGTTTTTTTTGTTGTGAAAATAAAATGTACTGAACACTCAAAGAGTTTTAAGAGGCCAGAGGTGATACAGTTAAAGTCTTTTAGTTTGATTATTAAAAAAAATATCTTGTCTGCAGAAAAAAATGAATTAAAGTTGACAAACAATGATATTCTTTAAAAAGCTTTTCAGTTTTCTTAAGCGGTGACCACTCCATGATATTATTACGCTTCTGGCAGCACTATACTGGAAAGCTCTCTGTTTATTAGGCATCGGTGGTCCTAATTTTGAATCCATACCCATGGAACTGCAGAATATATCGCATCTAAACATGTTGGTTTACTGTGTTACTGATACCCAAATAACTGACTTTCAAGGTATTTCAAGGTCTAGGTCAAGACAGAGAAAAAAGGGTGGAGATTAACACAGTTTCAGCAGAAGTCAGATTAAAGTTGGTTTTTGCAGAAGATTCAATTGTTATGATTACATTTTAAAATCTGCAAAGGTACTTCAGTAACAGTTTATATAACTAAAACATTTTAAATAGTAACTGAGAATCGCTGTTCAAGCTGATCTTGTCTTACTTAGACAAGATTTTTTATTCCTTTTGACACAAATGAAAAAGAATCTTACCTTTTTATTATGTCATTATGTTTGAATGTGTAACATTAATTTGGTATTTGCATGCTGTGGCAACAGAATAAGATACAGAGAATGTGGTCCACAAGACTGTTTTCTGTGGCTTAGGGGGGAATTTTTTAGCCCTGAGTTGCTGATGGCAGCTTTCTCTGAGCCGGGCTTTGGCCATATACTTTATTTTATAAGTGTGAGTCACAGCTCACTCAGCTTTGCCTTCTAGCAGCCTGTGAGACAAACACACCATAGCAAAGACAGTCATTGCGCTCATTAAAGTATTCATTAAAGACGGAAGCGTAATACTGTTGAGGGATGACAGTGTTTATATGTAATATTTACACTAGCAATAGCTATTTTAGCTGCCAACATCATTTCATTGTAGCTGATAATTTCACAAACTTTTACTCAAAGTGTGATATTGAACTAGAATTAATTATCCAGCAGTGAGGTTTAGCCATTTTTATCTGTCTTTGGTGGTAATGTAATTTTGCGCTCAAAGGTTGAAAAGCTGTTAACTTGAACACTGACACTAATTCACACCCTCAGCCGGAAGACGTGAACTAATCTGCCTCAGGACAAGTCCTGCATATACTCAAAGAAACTATCGAGATTCCAGGGATTTTTTGGTGAGAAGCAGGGACTTCTAATGGAGGTGTATATTAGCCAGCCAGCTGTCTGTTACTGCTGCTCGGTGAGTGATGGGGGGAGACATGCACCATTTACTGGCCAAGCTGGAACTAGAAGGAATCTCCATCTTCTCTTTCAAAAGCAGCCACAAGACGCCTGAGAGAAAATTGGCCCATTTCCATGAGTGAAAGATCTGGAAAATTCAATGCCAGTCACACAGACCTACAAACGAGCACACCATGGTCTTATTTACACTTGCATACAGATACATATATGGTGGCACTTCGGTGAGAAAACACACATGCAATGGTGTCTGTTGTATTATACATTACTATAATCCTTCCCAGAGAGGAGAAGGGACAAATTTCTATCAGATTACAAGGGTGTTGATTTAAGCTACAACTTTAGTGCTAGCACATCATGAAAAGGAACACATTCAATCACCAATACACCAATTTTGGATTATAAATCATGTGGCTAAGCTACGAACACAACGTTTCTTTGCATCCTTACAATCTGTAACAGTGTAAGTGTTAAAGTTCAAAAGATTGTGGCCTGTGGACCACAGGTCAATCAGACCAGCCAAGGTTGTGTTCCCATGTTTAAGGCAAGCAGCAACCTCTGGGGCTAAAAATATGAAGCTGTTTGAAAGTGCCAAAAACAACAGTTCATCAAATGAAAATCTGGAAATTCCATGGGAATTTTCATTGTGTGGACAATTTTAACAGCCTGGTTCAACAAACAGCTTTGGCGTGGGCGTATTATTTAACGGGATTGTTCAGTATTTTTGAAGTGGGGTTGTATGAGCTCTATATGGCCACTGACTACATTAGATGAAGTGTAAAGTTCTCTCCTCTCCCTCAGTAAGCCACAGACTGAGAGTCTGTGACGAAGAAGTAGCCGCTAACAAGAAAGTACTGTACCAAGAACAAAGGGTATTTTCTCAGCCTACAAGAACTCAAACCAAAAAGGAATGTGAAAGTCCCTTTCTCAGAGTGCAAAAAGAGAGGAGAGACGGGCTGTACAGTGCTGTTTTCTCCTCTTTCACACTGAGCAAAGGGCTGTGTTGCTGTAGCTGCACAGCTATTTTTTTTTTATTTTTTCAGGTAACAGGAGCAACACCAGCTTTTAGCATCAATGATGTTGCAGCTGTCCCTGACATACTAACAAAGGGCCTGCTGTGCAACATTCATTTTGTCCTTTTTACACTGAAGCAGAGCTTTGGGATTCTCTGTGGATACTCAGAGCCCTGGTTGATAAAAATGACCCAAAAGAATAGCCTCTTCAATAAAAGTGAAGCTCTTCAGAAACAATTCAAAAGCATTGACTCATATAACACCACTGCCTGCAGTTAAAATAGGTTAAAACACCCAATACATGCAGACCATCACTGTCGTGTTTGGAACTGATAAAATATGATTGATTAATTTATATCAAATTTACTATTGATCCAATTCTTAAGTAATTTCCTCATTAATTCTTGTAGAATTACTGGAAAAATAAATCTTGTGCACATTTTCAGCATCAACAGTTGGTATCCCTGATATTTGATGGTGTATTGCAGAAGAATGTCTCTGACAGTCAGTGTTTCCCCTTTGCTTGAAATCAAACAGATGTAGATACTGAATGTTGTGCGGTTACCTTTATAATGTGTAACATTGAGCCCCAGTTATGTCACTTGTCTGCCTTGAACATACTGTATCTTTAACTTCTTTGTCATTGCTTCTGTGGACTGTCCTGAGAGCATGCTGTGATGATTAGTATGGGAGGCAAAATAAACTAATGTCAGAACTGATGAGGGAACTGTTAAGCCTACGTACTACGTACGTAAGCACTACGTAAGCCGCGGCAGACCAATCCAGACGGCTTGCGTAGTGCAGGGAGCGCGCGTAGATGTGCACTGCGGAAGTACGCTATAGCACTGTTTAGGCTCGAAAAATGTACTAAATGACTTCGTTTCGAATTAATTATGGACATTACCCGCTCAGGACACTTGGATTACAGCGGACGAGCAGTATGAAGGAAAATAGGCACGTTTTTGTGGACTTTTATGGACCTTTTTCTTCGGGCTCCGTCGTCCCCTGTTAGATGGATGTTTGCTGACAGCGAAAATCCCCCGGACCCCCGGCTTCATTTGAGACATCAAAAAAGTGCTCCAGAGTGTTGCTCAGCATGAGGGTGAGTAGAAAATGAGGCCAAATCGTGGTTTGGGTGTAGTGTTCCTTTAGAAGGCTTCTTTTGTACTTCAGAAAAATAGTAAAAACTCCAAATTGAGGGGCTTTGCAGAAGACAAGAATATCTTAATATCTATTGATATATTTGTTCAGAACTGTGATATATGGCTTAAATGTCTTAAAGGACAAATGGTATACTCTCTCATAGAAAACATAGGCTCAGAATCAGAACTTGCAAAAAAACAACAATCAGGAATAAGCATGTGACAGTGTGGCAGATAACTACATCACCATCTTGTTGTAATATGTCTGCTGTCCTGGTTTAAACAGAGTAAGTTTGTCTCTGTGATTGACACACAGCATGCTGTCGACCACCCATTCATCAGGCTTGTGTGAAAACAATGAGCTGTTTGGAGCCAGCCCTGCCACACTTGCCAGTCCAGAGGGACATGGGAGCCAAAGACAGATGCCGTCTCATCTTTGCTAATTTGATTTCTGGTGTGTGCCTGTCACCACTACATGGACCGCACATTAATCGAGATCATGCAAATAAGACAGGGCTTAATTTACTTAATTATAGATGTTTTGTTCGTTCTTACGGAATTTGTTTGGCCGTCTGTCTCTTTCTTAGTTTAGTTAGATGGATGTGTCATTTGTGCCTCACATAAATTAGTCCTTTGACTCTGATCAGAGTGTTACATGATCAAAATGTCTTATTTTTATTTACAGAGTGAGGTTTTCAAGTAGTGATCCAAAACGTTGTTTTCCTGGGTCCTTGTTCCTTTTAATTGCTGCAGTGTATCACTGTTTGGTAGGAGGGTCCATGACGTGATGCAGTTTTTTGTGTTCCTATGGTTTAGTTAAAAGTAATAGGGTTTTGGATTTTATCAATTTTGAGAGGTTTTTCAAGGGATAATGGTAAAAATGTCACTGCACTGAAACCAAAAAAACTTGGTACCAAATATTTCTTTGCAATAATGCATTTAATTGCATTTTAAAATAATCCTTAAAGGCTAAGTTCGGTTTCTACAGCTTTCACATTGTTTATAGAATGAAGTAGAACAATATACTCACCCAGAAGGCTTTCTTGATCCAAACAGTGTTTCGGGAGATATTTAGATCCAAAACCGAGGGGCGGACATCCGTATAATGGTAGCACACGGGGCATGTATAGCGGCACTTCTAAAACTGCATTAATCGTCCAAAAACGTATTCGTTTCACCAATATTTCATCATGGTCCACTCGAGCTACTCCTCCACGACAGTCCAGGGTTGCTCCACCTATGTTTTTGTGACTGTGCTGACCTCTGAACTGAAAACTTTCTTTACGGCTGCCGCGCAGTACGGCTCATTGTTTCAGGGGCGACCGCTGGCTACACAACAACTTTCTTCTTCCAGTTTTGTGCAAAATGGATGAATATCTATCGGATGAAGATGTTGTGGAGGAGAACTTTGAATAAGATGGGTGTCCTTACAGTTTCGAGCCAGAGTTTACAGATGAGGAGCTCATCGAAAGGAGGAGGCAGAGGCAAAGAGAAGAACAGCAGGCCAGAGAGCAGTCTTCAGTTCGGAGGTCAGCACAGTCACAAAAACATGGGTGGAGCAACCCCGGACAGTCTTGGAGGAGTAGCGCGAGCGGACCATAAAGAAATATTGGTGAAACTAATGAGTTTTTGGACGATAAATGCAGTTTTAGGAAGCGGAGCTATACATGCCCCATGTGCTACCATTATACGGATGTCCGCTGCTCGATTTTGGATCTAAATATCTCCCGAAGCACTGTTTGGATCAGGAAAGCCTTCTGGGTGAGTATATTGTTCTACTTCATTCTATAAACAATGTGAAAGCTGTAGAAACCGAACTTATTCTGTAAAGGTTCATTTTTAAGTCATAAATTAAATTTAAGTCACTGTTTTTTCTGTACATGCACTCTAGGTGGAAATAAATGTTCAGTTTTTCTCCTTTTGCTGTGGTTACACCACTTGATATTTTCTGGGGCAATCCATCTTTCCTTTTGTAAAAAAAATGGTTCAAAAGCCGTTTGAGATTACATGAAACCAACAGAAATACAAAATATTTATTTTTGCAAACCTGAAACAAGCTTTTGAAACAATTTATTAATACATTTTTTGATTGCTACTCTCGCAAACTCTTATTTGTCACTAACCCAGGAATAGAGCTAAAGTAAATATAAACACACAGTGACGCATTTGTTTACCTTTGGTACGTGCTCTTTAAATATCACACTTGAAGACAATAAGAATCTGTATCAAGGATACATTGGTTAGCTTTCACCCCCAGCCTAAACACACTGTAGGATCATTTATTGCACTGAACTGGCTTGCTTCCTAAGCCAAAATAATTTCTAGGATGTATTGTGGGTAAATGTGAAGGAAATGTAAGTTATAACTTTTTTTTTTAACTTTCCTGTAATTACTTGGTATGCTTTATTTATTAACCTCTAGGTAGACAGATAATTAGACCAAAAATATGGGGTCTCATGCTCAAGAGAGACACCAACAAGCCAGCAGCAGGGGCAAAACAACAGAGTGGAACAAACAACTCAGAAATGTAATCAAAAGGCGAAGTACAACATAAATCATAAAAACAAAAAGCTGAAAGTGGTGGTCAGATTTTGACATTATGTACAGGAACAAATATCCATTGTTTTCCTCTGTAGCTTTTCTGAAAGTAGCTTAAAATTCCTCCAGGGGGAATCAATCCAGACAGTTCCTGCCAGAGCTGCATGAAAATGTAACTTTGGCTGGTCAGGATGCAAACCTTTGAAAGTTCTGCTTCAGAACATGACTGATGCTTTTTACCTCACACTTTCAAGAGTAGGCTGCAGAAGATCATGCCTGAAACATCATTATGGAGTTTGAAGGAGTGCTTTGCATTCAGATTGCAAATCAGCTTTTATGAATCTTGACCTTTTTACTCTGCTCTCCTCACAGTGCATCATCACTAGGTTGTGTATAGGGCTTGAGTGCCAGATATAAGAGAGATTAAAGGGGCACAAGTTGAGCTTTAGCTTGAACAGAGAAACAGTAGATCGAGAGTTTTTCTTACATAAGGTTGAATAGTTATTTCGGTTAACCTGCAAAAATGTGCAGGTGGATTGAAGGCAAGGAACCAGATCCAACCAGGCAGTAGTCAGTGGGCTGGTTATATTGTTTATTTGTATTTCCACGGCTTAAATGTGTACTGCAGATCAGAATGAACAACGGATTTTGGTTAGAAAAAAAGAAAATAAATTCTTTATTTGTAGGAATCAATAATTTCCACACATGGGTGATTCACGTAAGAATATTTGACAGCCATTATTTTGATTAGATAATTTATTCAAAGGAACCAATAGGAATATTTAGAAAAAGTTACAGGTAAGTTAATTTACTTTGTCTATATCCAGTACTGATTAGAAATCAATTTAAAAAAAGACACTACAATTTCATAACCCTGTACATACTAACCTTAATCCTACATCAAGCAACTAATATTTTGGGGTCTGAAAGGCTTCTATGGTCGTCGTCATTGTTGTTTCCAAATCTTGACCCAGCAGAGGGGGAGCAGTGTTTTTATCCCTTTTGTCACAGTATGTGCCGGGAGATGGTAATATGCTGACAAAAGTGTCAACATAAATTATACCTTTCTCTAAGAAATACATATCATATCTGAATACATTATCACAAAGCAATCTGGCTGTGAGTCAGTATGTATTTTATGCTGATCTACAGATTTAGGAGCTGCACAGTATCTGTGTCAAAGAGGCACCTGTGGATGACTGCTATATATTCCAAACATTATAACATGAAACAGCAGAGGGTGAACTCTGATCCAGGGAAAGTTGAGGAATATCAAAAGCAATATATCACAGATGGACACAGATCCCATTCACAAACATCTGTTTGTGCCTTTTTTTTCCCGCACAGTCACTTTATCACAGGATGAAAGCAGATTTTTACAGAGCTTAAAGCCACACAGCAGCTGTTTTAAGCTCCTTTACTTGTCTACAACTGGTGCTACAGTAAATGATATCAATCACATCAACAATATTGTTATACATTAATGATTTTTACTCAAAAGCAGGTTAACTGTTGTTTGGCAGCAATTATACAGCCTGTCATCTGGCCAAGTATGTAGAATAAACACATCATTTCCCTCCTATAGAGCTAGCGTGCGGCAGCTGCCCCCCTCCCTCTGCCTCTTCTGTTTCTTTCCCCCCGAGTGCATCTGATAAAATTAATTGAAAAGAAAAGCAAGTAGCATCCTAAGGCAATGTTATTGTTATTATTATAATTAGCAAATGTGGCATGGCCCACTGTCTCTGTGGCCTGTTAGCTCACGGGCTAAAGCCTCTAATGAGGTAGCAGTCATCCTGTGTCAGCCCCACTGTGAGAGAGCAGTGTAGACCAAGCGGAATGGACTCATCGTAGCATTGTCGTGTGAGTCCATATATGTTTGTGTGCACATACATGCTTTTTAGTGTGCGTGTGTGTGTGTGTGAGCATATTGGCATATCATGGTCAGAGCTCAAAAGGGGCTCCTAATAGCATTCATATGCGGTCAAGAATTACCAGAAGAACTCTGTGGATCAAGAGTATATTAGTCAATTAATGCACCAGCTCGATTTGGAGCACTGTTGCCATCTTTACCATAGTAATACTAATGGCACATCATAAGTGCACAATGACACCTGTAAACTATCAACTTTGGAGGGGTTTCATGATAAGAGGCAACAACTACCATGTAGAAAAAAGCAAGCTGTGTGGTTACTTCAAGCAGAAATAATTGTCTAGATCATTACATGATCCAAAAACAAGTTAAGAAAATAAAACAAACAGCAATTTGCGGTGGATTTTTGTCACATTGCATTTTTATGGTTTGGGGATATATGTAGCTTCTTTTTTGATAGGGTGTAGAAAAACAGATCTGCAGCTGATACAACATTCTTTCTTTAAAAGGTACATCACAAACATGTTCCCCTTACTCATTAAAACAAATGAGCTTTCTCGTTTGTCTCTTTGCCTGTTTGTTCTCTGTATTGCATCATGAAAATGAGAAGTCAAGCTGGGAAAAGAGAAATCTTTTATTTTGTGGGGCAACATATATGCAATTTCTTCTCAGTCTTCACACTTTCTTCAAGAAGTGTGCAGGTTTGAATCAGGGACCTTGTTATCACACTGCAATGCTTCTCTGTGCAGAATGTGTCCTACAGCATATTCTCCTCTCATGGTAGTTAAGAGTGTTGTTAACAGTCAGATCTTGATAATTAACTGTGAAATGTGTATTCTATTAATTTAAACATAAACACATTTCCCAAAGCTAAGTATTAATACAAAGATGTAAAATATGTTGCTTATCAATTATTCATATGGTCCAACAAAAAACAGTTTTGTGTCATAACCTTTGAATCTGTTCATTGTATTTTCTTGTATGGATTATATCTTAATATCTTTATCTTTGCTACCCAAAGACCATAGTTATAATTTCCAAGCCTTTGTCTACTTGTAGTTTGAGTGAGGTAAAGTGAAATTAAAAAAAGGAAACAAGGCTTCATGGGCATACAGATAATTCTAAAGAAAAACAATAAAGGTTCAACTTTTTGTAGTTTCATTACAAAGAAGTGCTGTGACCAGCTGGAAATGTACTTGGTTGTACTTGTTAGTGGTCGCAGAGTCTGAAATAAACCCAGCAAGCACAAAATGAGGGTATATTGTGTCTGTTTTGCAAATAAATGATAGTTATATGTCACATGGAAGGCAAATGTTTGTATCTAAACATTGATGTGCACAGACGTGGTCAAATTAAGGATTATCATGGTCAAAAACTTTCAGAAGGATTAATGTGATGTGTTGGGTCATGGGTCAAATGTTTAAGTAATCTATACCTTTTAGTGATTGTTTGCTTTTTAATGCAACATATTAAGAGCACATTTAGGGATATTAACAGACTTTGCAAGAGCATCAACAATATTGTTCTCAGTCAAAGATGAACCTCTTAGATTTCAAAGTCATGGACAAAGTTAAGTTCATGGAGCCTCGTGTCCATCCAATTGTAAAATCTAATAAGTAAAGCCATGTGAATGAGGCACAACATTTTTGCCTCATTGAAACAAAGAAAGATGGATTTTTGGGGGGTTCCTTGACTTTTCTCACTCAGCGAAGCTTGCAGGGGTCTTTAGCATTGTGGAGATAGTGATGCATCCATCTGTTTGAGTGAAATTATTTACTTTAACTTTCAACACCAAGGGAAAACCTTTGTTTGACTCTGGGGCAGTTGCGTATTGATGAGCCGTTGAGCCTGTGACTCATCAGTAAAAAGCATCACATCCCTGTTTCTCCACCTGTAATGTTGAAGCACTTTATGTGTTGTTTACATGGGCAAACACGGGACATAGAATTTCAATTTTAATGGCTGCAGTGTGAACAGAGAGTTGCAAAGATTTACAGTTTGACTCGAGGATGAAACAATATCTCTATGGAAGTGTATTAGGTTCCTTTGAATTCAAAATCATATGTTTGTGAATTTGATATCTTAAGGGCTCTCTAAGGTAAACTTTGCACTGATGCGCTTTCTGACTCAACAATTAATCGTTTACATTTTTGGAGGTACAAGGTGAAAGGCAAAAGTCTCCATAGGGATGAGGATGACTTTGGTAATGGGTAACCATTGTCTCACAGATTTCCTTGAATCAAACCCCCAAAAAAACCCTTACCCCCCTTATCCCATCTCTAAACTTCCTCTGTCTGACACTGATAAACGGTGTGGAGGCAAAAAAAAAAACACAAGCAGCAGTTTTAGTTTGTTAATTTGCACAAAAATAACATAAAAGCCCTTTGTGACATTTTTTGACTCCTTCTCTGCTAGTCTTGTCTTGAATGTGAAAAATATGCTCCGGCTGTATTTTAAACAGTAAGGAACTCTTACACTGTGAATTGCTGTACCACTGAACATTAGTAAAAGCGCATTTTTAAGAAGAAATGTAATGATTGCCTCTTCCAACCCTTCCTGTCTTCAGTATTTTAAGGTATTGAAAAAACTAACTTAAATGGTGCAATATTCTTGTTTAAGTTTATTATGTTTATTTTACTTTTGTAAATATTCAATCCATAAATCAATAATTGAAATGGGATTAGATTACATCACATGTGCAGGTGAAGTAAGAACCTAATGTAAGCTTATTTGCAGTGCCTCACCTTAAGAGACATACAGATCAAATAAGGAGAAAAATAATCATTAGAATATAGCAATACAAAGCAACATGTCAAATAAAAAAATAATTTACCTGGATAAGAGTGTGTGTGGTCTGATATGTATGGTTCATTGAGACATAACAGTTTCAGTCCGTTTCATAACCAGTTATAAAATTATAACAAAAATAGACATAGACAAGTGTTTGGACTTAAACCAAAATGAAATTAAAAATCAGTAAAATGTATATGTTAATTGTTTCTTAACAGAGAGAAAAAAAAGCAATTCTCTGAAAAACTTTTGACCTGAAGACAACAATAGCTGACTCCACATATTCTGGTCCACTGGTAGCTGCACCTAGCAGACAGCACAGACCAAAGCCTTGTTAATGAAACAAATGCATGTAACTTATTTTCGTTAAAACATAGCTGTCAAAATACAGCAATAACACATCTTTGAATCATGCTCGCTGACAGTTCCTCCATACATGCAGTTTCAAACTTTCTCTGCTTTTTGATAAAGCATATCATCAATAAAGATACAGAATTATTTCAAGTAGATGGTGTTTGAAGATAAACTCCTGCACGCTATCTAACTTGCAAGAGATTCATTATTTGCAATGTCTTGATCTCAGACCTTTCTCAATCAAACAGGTCGTTTAAGAGGGCATGATGTCTTAGATAGGAAGTGGTGGTCACACTTGTGGCCAGTCATCACCATGATGCCACAAAACATCATTTTCCTGAGTGAGAGTTCATATGCTGAAAGTCTAATAACAGCCTACAAGTAAGGCTGCAAACAAAAATAACAGTTACAAATTTTACAACTTAGAGGAAATTAAAGGTCCATAAGACAAAGTCCATTGATCATTAAACCACTGAAATCCAGTGATTTAATGATCAGTGGGCTGTGTCAACTTCAAATTTACTGTAATGCTTCCCTCCAATGTTATTTTTCTTGAGGACCTTTAATGTCCCCTAAATTGTATAATTACCTCCACCAAGGAGGTTTTGTTTTTGCTGGAGTCTGCCAATAAATTTTGGTGCTGATCTTATCCAGATTTTACCTGACAAGCCAGACGAACAGTTACATAAATCTGCCATGGGGAAATTTTACCAGTCCATCTGTGAAAGAGCTGTTCGAAAAAGTCTTCTGAGGCAAAACCTTGAAAAACAACAGTAGCTTGTGATTGGAAGATCTTTGGCCCGTCACACTCATCACAGACAAATCCATATCAAGCAACGCTGCTACGTATGACTTAGCAGCTCATGCTGTTAGCTCTTAGCTTAAGCTACCTTAGACTATCTTACATTAAAGTATAGCACACAGTATCCTGTAACACATATGTGACATGAGCCTTGTCAAAGGCAATCTCTACCAAGTTTTCGCTGGTAACCTTCTGAAGGGAGGATATTTCGCCATGTATCACTGAGTAACCATGACGACCATAGACTAACCGGCTTGTCCATGGAGGATTTCCGCGTTCCTTCCCAGTTTCTCAGCAGTGATCCCCGGTCGGGAGAAGAGCAAGAACATGATTTCTTGTAAGACAAGCTTCAAGTGATGTTCTTTGCTCCTCTTTCAAAGAATAAATTGAGTCAATTTCTGATTAAAAAACACTGATGTTGGGGTGCTGGTTTGGCGGAGTGGTTGGCAACCAGGCACCCCATGCGCTTGCATCTGCCGGTCCAGGTTCGGGTCCAGCCTGTGGCCGGTTTGCGGAGTGTCTTCCCCTGCTCTCTCACCTCCTTTCACGCGCCTGTCCACTGTCTCTCTCCTATCAATAAAGGCACAAAATGCCAAAAAAATACATTTAAAAAAAAAAAAAACACTGATGTTGAGACCGCTTCAGAAGCCACCATTGTTTTCAAACATGCAGTCACTTCCTGTTGTTGTCACGTCCCCAGCTTCTGCCTATCTTCCCTGATTGGACCATTTGGCATTTAGCTGAGTGAAGTCATTGGACAATGGCAGCTGGCAAGACAGACATGCAGGATTTTAGACAATGAATCAGGCAGGTCTGTCTACTCTGCGAGGCTTATCCAGATTGACATGACAAAAAAACATTTAAGTTTATGTTGAAGTCCCATTATTAACACTAACATATGGGCTTGTTTGCTGTCTTCAACACAGTTACATCAGTTACTGAGCATTGTTACGAAGGAAAATATCAAGAGTCTTCATATATATCATGCTATTGCTAGCCCAATACTTGGTAATACTCATGGCCTTAATGATAACCATATTAGAAAAATAAACCTTGTCATCTCTCCTCAGTAACCTATTTGAGAACACATAATATGCCGTAAAGAAAAGAAGAAAAAACACAGAAAGAACTAACAAAAATCTTTCTATTGAGGATTGACTTTTTTAACCAACTTATCATGCAAAGCCATGTTTTATTCAGGCCATAAAGTTCAGAAAAGAAAGCATTTGAATTTTGAGTGTTGCCTCTCACACCCTGCTGAGATCAGAAGCTGAGGTGAGGCAGGAGGCAGCCTGCTCCGGCTCGCGTCCAGACTGTGTGCAAAGATTCATGGAAGCTTGCAGCTGTCAGAGGCCTTGATTGGTGGAGGGCTTTATCAGTCACAAGACCAAAAACAGCACCCCAGTGAAGTCTTTCGTATGAAGGCTGCTGCCATACTGAAGTGTTTAGCTCCTCTGTGCCATCAGCTGGGAAATTGCTGAGTAAAACGTGTGTGTGATTGTGTGCACACGCTTACACATTGTATAGTAGGGGGGAGACTCAATTAAAAACCAGCTGTGCCCTATTCCTCTGTTAGCCCTCCAGTGTTTCTCACCCCCCTCCTTCATGTCTTACCCCCTCCTTCTCTTCTCCACTACCCCCTGCCACAAACCCCCTGCTGCTCTGTTAGCTGCCTGTAAGCTTCCAGACTCATGCCGATGGATCTAAAGCTCCCCCTCCCTGAAAAACACACCACACACATGTTAAGGCACACACACGCGTAGTGCCTACCTCTCAAATATACTGTAAATGCTCATTTGCCCCCCGCTGCTTGATGTAATTTTGTCAGACATGTCTGCCAAACCAAGCCGGCTCCCCTCCTCTTCCAGCTCTCGCTCCTGTTCCCTCATGTACCTGTTACTGCCTCACATCCTCCAGCTCCCACTGCAGCAGGGGCATTTCTAGCTCTGAGGGAGAGATGAGAGAAACTAGGAACGAGGGGAGAATAAATTCAAAGTCAAAGCTTTATTTAATAAAGAGACAAACAAGCAGGCATGCAGAGAAAAAAAACAGATGAAACCCCTGAAAGCTTGTTAATATGGGCTTAAATAACCAGCATAATTTTTTTGTTACAAGAGAACTGTAAATTGGCTGAAGAAAATGCACAATAGACATTAATGCTGTGTAGTCTGCCTGTTTACTAAAAGCCTATATATCCCTCACACTATAATAAATAGATATAATTTAAATGTTCTTTTACTGCTTTAGTTGAAAAGATATAGTTAATATAGCTTAATAGGCATGTATCCAGAGGGCAGCAAAGTGCTTAGCAAGCTAATCAGAGGTAATTCTATGAGTTCAGGTCCTTTAATGAGGTAATTTGCATGTTGAGAATTAATTGAATTGATTATATAATTAACAGTATAATGCATCTTCTTTGTCTGGTGAAGGAGAGACACACACACACATCCACTATCCCTACATATAGCTGCTCTGTGTAGGGTTGACCCTGCAGGATGAGGGTATGATTGGTGGTGATAGATGTATGGGAGAGAACTCATTGCACAAGGTTAAATAGAACCCCTGACACTGTGCAGTCTGTAATGGTGGAGATAGCGCTGGGAGCGCGTTTCACAACCAGAGTGCTATGAGGCTAAAGGACCCCCTGAGCACTGGCTATAAGCATTAGGCTTTGATAGGTAATAATGGTGTGTGCTAATATTGGCTTGTGATAGGGAAAGGTCAGCAAACTCATCTACATGTATAACATTTGACAACTTGCCTCGGGATTATTTTTCCTCATTTAAACAAGTCTGGAGCAACACATTTGTCCAGGGGTCAGACTTTATGATGATCTATCACTTTTCAAAATGGTGGGTTTTCTAATTCTGGCATGAAACAAGAGGTCAGGATTATTAAAACAGACATGTAGGAAAAAAAACCAGCCACTAGCTAATTTGACTGAATATTGATCATAAGTGTTGGTTAAAAAAGACATTGTTTAAAATTAAGAAAAAGGGCTGCACGGCTTTTGATAAAATGTACCAAATTTTTCCTGCCAATTTGGCTTACAACTAACACAATTCATTTTTCTTAGATTTATTTATTTCACCCATAGCACATTCTGTGTTAGAGAATCATATTACCTAAATTCTGGACATAAACCTTTAAGTCTATCATAGATATGATGTATTTTTGTTTTCTTACTTTAAAACAATTCAGCAATAAACTAAACCCTGTCAAACATGGCCTAAACTTAAGTTTTATGTCATACGTATTAATAACAGATGCAATGTATTGGATTTTTCTGTTTAATCCAATATGCTGATTTTTCTGAACCCATTGCAAGTATCAGTACTGATATTTTTTGTCAAAAGCACAAAGTCCATTTATACTGAAACTGATATCCAACTTTTAAGGCAGTTTTCTTCGCATACCGATACTGTTCCAAAAATATTAAGCATCCCTAATAATAAAAAGAAAATCTAGCAGCAGGTGCATTTTTCCATGTCTTTTTTTCTAGCCATTAACTAAATTTTCCATGTTTTTATTTGATTTAGCTGATGCATCCAGAGTAAGGCTGTCAGTTTGCCCCAAAACCAAACTTGAACAGTTTTCGAACATACACGCCCCAAAATAACCGAAGATATGCAGTTGAATATGAACACAATTTTTGCTTTACAGATAGTAGAGCATACGAGTTTACAAAGCTTATTGCACAAAGCATCTGCAAGCACCCAAACTAAAACAATGTATGTCAGCCAAGTGCAGTTTGTGGGTTTTGTGCCTAAACATGGTGATGAGCCATCAGCATCTTTCTCCTCTGCTGCGTAGAGTATCTTGTTATTAGATAGATGGATCGGCCCATAACAGAGAACTTTGTTTTTCACCCAATTTGTAAAAGAAATTCCTTCTTGACAACAGCTACAACAATAAACACAACATATCCAGAATTCTCAAGAGACATCCAGTCAGGAACTAGTCACTCCTTACGGGCTCCCTAAATCTAGTAAATCTTATTTCCCGGCATATATTCCTTAAAACAGACTGTTTTTTCTTAGACCAATAGACCAATTGAAATCTGTGATGTTGGCTGATTTTTGTTAAATTAGATAGCTTGTACAACCTTAACTAACTACACCAATGTTAAAATGTATCATGGTGAACCAGTTTTCTTTATATTTTTCTGTGGGTTGCCCTCAGTAATAAAAGCTGAATATATCTTTAGATAAAAATCAAACAACACCAGAAATACACAATTTTTAGCCAAGCACACTATGTGTGGCTTTAAGTCTACTACATTAACGATCTGCCTCCTTTCTCCTTTTCTAACTGCCACAGTTGGCCTTGTGTATGGTTACTTATGTACTGACAGCAGATCACTACAGATGAAAAAAGTTGATGAAGGAGGTGACTGGGTTTGATAAAGGAACAATAGATTCAGGGATCCTGAACCTTCTCAGGGCATGATCATCTAAAAAGACAGTTAGCTATAGCACAGTGTTGTACATGCCTATGCAGACATGCAACTTAACACTCAAATGCTTTTTTATTTCTTTTTTTATTTCTTGGAAATAAAACTGCATATTTAAGGAATCCAGATCAAGACTTTTTCTCTTAATCATGCCCACAGCTCTACCAGAGAGTGGATAAAATAGATTGATGGCCTGTCACACTTAAGTCACCACCAGAGGCCCTTTGGCTTGGCAGAACGTGGTAAAATCGTGGGTGGAAGATCGCCACAATTGATCCAGCAAAATGGCAGGATGAGGCCCATGGGCCGCCTGTAGGCGGAATCTGGCAGCTGTCTACTCAGAGGTTGATTTTTAAACCGATGAGCAAAATGCAAGTCAGCCACCCATGGCTGCGGCTTCTGAGCAATCTAATCCTGGTTTGGTCACTGGCTGGTCTCCACATCTATGCTCAGTGGCGAGGTGTTAGCCTGTTATTGGACACATTAGGGCTAATCTCTAGGTGTGTCCATATGCAAGGACTTAAGTGCAGACACATGGATAGGACAGATTTAATATGGCTGACACCATTACTTTTAAATCCTGTTTAATACTCCTGGAGGTAAAGGGAGGATTTGAGAGATTGTTTCTGTTATATTTATGTTTATATCATCTATGAGCCCTAGTTTGTGGAATGATGTTTTACAGTAAGAGGTAAAATGAGCAAGGCGCACCTTTGGTGGCCAAGTAGTAGTACCTAAGAGAAGCTCTGATAACCTTGATATTGATACCCCAGATTTTTTTTCATCCAAGTTGAAACTTTGAGACTTGAGAATGGTTCAGTGAGCCACCCTGTCCTCATCTGCATTTTTCATCTCATCCTGCACCGTAGTCACCCACAAGAGATTCACTGATCCCCACCTCTTTTCTTTTTACCGTCATTCTGGATAGAACTACACCATCTGTGAGCAAATCCAGTTGAGGTTTCAGGATTTTACTTTATCCTGCAGAAGCTGACACCTGCATTTGTCTTAATCAATATATCACCAGCAGACAGGGTAATGTATTGCTGAAACAAAATAGGGAAATGAAGGAGTAAAATAAATAACTAAGGGCAAAAGTGGGCGGTTTATGTCCCCTGCCAATCCCCAGTTATGCATAAAAAGGCCTCTGAAATGAAATCTTTATCAAAAGAGCCACAAGGTTCTCCTTACAAGGTGTTTTCAAATAAGCGGGCGTTATTATCATACCTCCATGGGGAAATATGCATTTACAGCTCAGAGAATGAGAGGCAGTAGGGTAACTGTTAACAATGTTTTCCCTAGTTATGGTGCATAATTGCATGCTTCTGTTATTGCACCTTTCTATTGCTGCTAATACAGAGAAAGCCCATTAAGGAGGTGTGCTATTGTGAGTGGTAGCCTGCAGTGCAGGGGGTGCACAGTTTAACTAGAGATGCATGAGGACCACTGTAATAAGGGCTAATACCCAAAAGAAGGCATGTTGAAGTGCTAAAGTAATTAATCAATATTCAATCCTGTCTGGTGGACTGTTAACATATTGCAGCTCACATGATAGAATTAACTTTGTGTTTACTTGATCCATGTGCATTATTGTGTCACCTTCATTTGAATATAACAGTAAAAAGCTGTTTCTGAACATATGATCTTTTCTTTTGAATATCTTTTATTGAACTTTAGAGTGATTTCAGCTTTAGGATAAAGCAGTGTGAACACATCACTCTGAAGAAAACTTTACATCTGGATTCAGATTGTATAATTAAAGCCCCATTGATCACTGCAGGATATCTTGTAGGGATGCAGCTGCAGCCAACAGTGCACAGTGGATTACTCTCCACATGCGCTCATCATGACCATTGACTTGGCTTGGCCGTGAACGCGCGCTCCCCGAGCCTCGGTCATTCCTCTGTACGGCGTGAGTGTGTGTGTGTGTGTGTGTGTGAAAGAGAGTGGATGGTCGCTCCCTGGATGCTGCTGCGCGCTGTCTCCTTCAACGATCAGCCGTCTCTCACGTTCAGAGCATGCCCGCCTTTACCCGCTGTTTCTGTGCTCTGAGGAAAACCTGAGGAAGCGTGTTGCTGCACACAGCCGCGGTTATCCGGTCGTGGTCCGTCTTATCCCGCCATCTCTGTAGCCACCGACAGCGAATGGGTCGCTCCGTTTGATTCCGTTGGTGAGATGTATACAGGAGGCTTATAGCTGATCCTCCCCAGCAGCTCACCCCCCTGCTCTCATCACACGCGGTTTGAACGCCGTATCAGCTCGTCAGGAGAGACTGGACGGAGAAAAGTATGCAATAAACAAGTGTCGAGTAGCTCCTGACTGTTCCACTGGAAGCGAGGGAAAAGTTCGAGTTGGATGAGGAGGATTATGCAGTGAGTGCAGCACACAGCTGGAAGCAGGTATGTTCATGTCAAATCTATTCCTATGGTAACGATGCTTACGCGCTCCTGTTGTTTACCCACCTACCATGGTGACCACAAACAGCACATGTGTGTTTGTGTGCACGCATCCACTTCTTGGGGCACGTAGGACGGGGAGGGCAGCGCACAGCGATGACATTGAGGTGTCTTCTATTCAAATAACAGTTATGGTCCTCATGTGAGCTTGTACTTTTACTGGAGCAGGTCGCTGTGGGCTCCCTCCGCGCCTCTGCAGTGTCGTTTAAGTGTCATTGTGTCCGGCTGTTGGGGTGATAGTTCCTTGGAAAGGATGACCTTATGTGAATCGCCATGGAGTTCGCTCTCAGCACATCTGCGCGGCATACAAACAAATACCTCAGTGGCATCTTAGAAAATGACACGTGTCCTGTCGGTGTGCAGCACTGAATGACCACGGTTGTTTGGTCCGACTTGACGTTTGAGGGGGCAGAAGCTCATAAACCTCAAATATCTCCGGCGTGGCTGTGACCACCGCAGCGCATCCCCATCGAATCCCCCTGCATGCGTGATAAAGTGAGTTTGTCCTACGAATAGAGATGCTTTCTGAACACCATGACAAAGATGGAGTTACTAGTGGGCTTTAATTGGTTACTTGACCTGCCGTCACGCGCTCCTCTTCCCGCGGCTGGGAAGCCGCAGCTCCGCGTTGCCGCGGTGCGCCCGCCCGGCCACAGCTGCTGCATCCTTGCCGCTCTAAACATGTCATAAGTTAATCCTTTTACAGAGCACCGAATGCTACACTACACTATATATTTCCTAAATTCTGCATATTCATTATTATTTCACACACTTACCATGTATTGGATTAGTATTAATGCATGGTTTTATGCTTTGAGGAGAGCTAAATCAAAGGTCCAGGCAGTCATGCGCGTGTGTGTTGTGCTGAATTTTAATGTTCCCCTCTGCTGCCTTGCTCTGTTTTTTTTTCTCTGTGACACAGAGTGGCAGAAAGCCACAACCCAGCTGGCTCCCCTCAAGCTGCAGTCAGGACCATAACACTGCAGGACGCCATTCACTCAGGAACAACTACTCATAGGCATGAGTGACTCCTAGTAAAGGATTTTGTTCCAAATGCATGCTTTGTATTTATAAAAAAAGACAAACCTTTAGAGTTGCTTGCAGCTTAAGAACAGGGATCTTTCTTTTTTTTGATGGGAGGCCCAAGGCAAAGAAAACTATGAGGCCCTTGGCTTTTTAGCCCAAAAAAACCCCAGCAAAACAAAACCCAGCAAAACAAAACAAAAAAAAAAACACTTATAGCATGCATAATTGGAAGTTATACAAATTTTGAAAATAATGGCAATATTTGGATAATTTGGGAACTGAGGAGTCAGTTCACCTACTTTTTTAAATTATTGCTAACCCATTTGTGTAATTTTGTTTTATATAGATGTCTGCCTTAAACATGTTAATACAGAATAGTTTAAATTTTGCTAAAAGGTCAATGGGTAGATCCAAATGTTGCCCACCTTTTCCTTCTTTTTCACAGCCTAGGAATAAATTCTGCAACTTTCTGTGCCAAGATCTTTTATTGCTATATGGTCCCAATGACAGTATCATGAGCCCCAGGCAATGTCCCATCTTTGCCTAATGGTAAAAATGCTTTGCTCAGGCAGGGTGTCAGTGGATAAGGCCCACACACCAGTTGTAGGTCTCCCGAGCCTGGCAGCACCTTATGACATAAAAACACACACAGACACCGATGCCTTGCAGATCTCGATGATGAGGCACCCTGCAGAGATCCACGCTTCAATCTAACTGGTAGCTTCTCTCTGCGGCCCATCTCTCCATCTCCACCTTTAGTTCTCTTGAAGCTCGCCTGGGTCTATGTGATCTCTCACGCTCTTTGATCTCCCTCCCATTTTTCACATCCCTCCATCTTGAGCTTTTGACAGTGGCATACACATCAAAAAGAAGCAAAGCAGTATGATCTGCATGCCATCATTACTGACATATTTAAGTTCCTGCATATGTAAACAAGTGCAGGATGTGCTAGAGCGCCTTCTTTTTGCCCACATGTACAAGTAAACACACTCAGCCCCAATCCAACCATTGGTATTTAACCTGACAAGTGTAATCACTCCTTCCTGAGTGTGTTGGTGCATATGTGTTGCGAGCAGCAGTCTTAAGTGCTAATAGGAGCTCACGCTGGACAGCAGCCGGCCATGTCAGCCACAATCTCCAGACAAGCCCTCAGGGTGTCCTATTTGGCATAGCTTCACACACACATACAGACACAAGTGTACAAACAGGTCTGAGTGGTTTAGACTTGACTGGAGGGCCTGAGAACTACGGGTTCTCTCAAGTCTGTGTCCTTGCTGGACCTTCGCCATTATTCTACTAGATTAAGAGCTCAGTTAACACAGAGATATACTGCAGATTGACTTTAACATACGCAAAGTTTTTATGTGTGCTTGCTGGGAAGTCAATAATTCACATATGAAAATGTGTAAGGGAGAATCTCTCACTTTTAATGTGCCCCCCACCCCACCCCACCCCCACGTTATGTGGGTTACGTATTTATACATTTTACTGCAACACCTGTGAGGCCCTGGGATGGGAGCATCAGTCTTCATTAGACCGAAATGAGGCTGGCCCTGTTGAATAAATGACTGTCACCTAGTGTGTGTGCTTGGCTGTGTGTGATGCTTGTGTTGAACCCTGCAGCCTGCTTTGACCCAGCTGACAGATGACTGCAGTGATTTCCAGGGTTCAGCAGATTAGGGGATTAAAGACTGAAGGCTTCACACAATAACCCTAATGCATGAGCACGACCGCAAACATGCACACACATATCAAAGAAACACTCTTTTAGAGCTGCGGGGCAGCTCTGGGGTCAGGGTTAACCAGTTTGACTTCACACTGGGGCTGAATGATGTGGACAAAATTTTACATCTCTGTATACATGCCAGATATCTCGATATCCATTCGACACGATATGACTGCGGGTTTGGTGAAAACCAAGCATTTTTCAGAAAATTGGTGAGATCAAAACACACAACTTCACTGACTTTGTTTCACTCATTTGATGCACAGCAGCACACCTTTACGTTCATATTTCAGAGCAGTTGCTGATAAAATCTTTTTAAAGTTTATAACTGTACAGAGAACTGAAAGGAAAAATGTTTTTTTAATTATTTTGAAGCGCTCCTCAGCGTGCTATTTTCATGCACTCAGGTGCACACAACACTCCCAGAAACCACAAAAAACAGGCAGTCTACATTTCTAATATATATCGATTTGCCAAAAACTTTCATGGATAATGTCTATACATACATATATATATATATATATATGTATATATATATATATGTATATATATGTGTATATGTATATATATATATGTATATATATGTGTATATATATATATATATATATATATGTATATATATATATATATGTATATATATATATATATATCTATATATATATATATATATATATATATATATATATATATATATATATATATGTATATGTAATAATAGTTATCACAGCTCAAAAGCGCGAGAAGAGAGTGAAGAGACCAGTGGTAAGAATGAGAAAATAAATCGCCTCAAGCCCTCAGTTATTTTCTGTTTAGTAAACAGGTTTATTATAAACCCAGAGTAGTGTGATCCTGTCAGTTTTATTTGGCTTAATTATTTATGAGGATCACTTATTGATTAATATATTTCATACAGCAATTTGTGTACATGGAACACTAAAAGAAAAGCGATAAAAGAAAGGGAATCAAGTTATCCAGCCATAAATCTCACCAAACAACTAAAGCTATTGTGTAAGTAGAAAAATGGTGGGCACTGATTCACAGCGAACTAGAACTGACAACTCCAACTGGATTGATCTGTGCTATGCCCAAAACACACCTATGTGTAATCAAGGCATTTCATCAGTCCTTTTCTCTCACGATTCAAGCTTTGTGTACAGAATCTGCGTCATCCAAAATATAGCCTGGCAAGCCCCAAACTGCTGTATGCCATGTGTTTTGGACAACATACTTTATGCCGTCAAAATACAACCCTGACAGTTTAATTCCCCATTAGACTCTCTCTACAGCTGGTAAAATTGTTCCATCCATTTAATAAAAAATGCAGTTGTAGATTTGTTCTGTTTCACTCAACCATCTCACTGTGAGAATGTTGGAGTATCAGCTTATTAACTTTGGAGTTGATATTATGAACATCAGCCACCATTCACAATAAGTGTGACTGTGGTAAGCAACTGAGTTGATCATTAATCAATGTTAGCTTATTAACATAAGCCACAGATAGCCCACGAGTCTTAGCCATAGTAAGCTTGTTTGCTGCAGAGGCCCATTTATCTTTTAGCAGAGCTGTTTCCAATGAAGAGAGGGCAAAATAAGCAGTGTGTGGGTAGGCAACCATTGCACCAGCATCCTCTCCAGAACTGTCAAAGTTTCTGCTTAATGTTTATACAGCCATTCTGAGCACTTGCACCTCGTTTTCACCTAAAGATGTTTAAAGAGCCAAGTCAATCAGAAGTCGATTCATTTCTGTGGGAAGCTCCATACTAACAGCCGTGCCTCCAAAAAAACGTCCTTCTATAATATTTCACCCCTGTCATAAAAACAGAGCTTTTACTGTGTATGTTAGGATCCCATAAGACGGCGTTCTCTCTTAGCTAACAGACTGCTAATTATCTGAAAGTCTGTCTTATTCCATTTTGATACGGACGCTGAGATGGGCTGCAACAGTTTAACAAATTTGAAGTAATTTAAATGAAGTGATGAGCCTTGTTATTCTGCTTCAATACTGCTATGCGTTACATCCACCCAGATCTTCTTTATCAGCTTGTTGTGATATATGCTAAAAACAGGTGGATTTGACTCTTGGTTTGAAGTTCAGTCACCTCATCTTGACACTATGACACTGTGACTATGTTTCTGTCAAGCTAATAGCTGTACGTATTTGCTGTTGTTCCCTAAGTGGGGGTCAAGACCCCCTTGGCAGGGGTGTTCAAATGTATTTCCACCACTGGGCATGAATAGAAAACATGAAGGGATGACTTGGCCACTTTTATACACCTCAACTTTAGTGTGTTGGAGTTAAAAAAAACTGATTAAAATATGCTGAGTAATTGAATATGTTTTGAAGATAAGAATCCGTCTACTTTGCAGCGCTCTATCAGTAGCTTTAGAAGGCAAGTAGCCCTTCATTGTTAAGGATATTTTTGTCAATCAGATACCAGAAGGCCCAGTCCATGCAGCAGTCATTTATTGTACAATATGCTCTATAGATCAGACTTTCGGGCCAATTGGGTAGTGAAAAATTAAACAAAATAAGCAAAAGCTTTATGCCAAGGGCCATAATTGATGTAATTTTTTAACAAAGAACAACAATCCATAGTTGGGTCGTCAGGGCACTTTGAACAGCCTTGCCTGAAGGGGTTGAGCGATGCTGACATGAGGGTTGCCAAATGTCTTCCAGGACAAAAAGGCAAATTTCAAATTATTTAAGGTGGTATATCTTATCTATTATTGATGCCTGCTCATGACAGTAATAATTTCGGATTCAGCTCTTGATGGGCCTGCATTCCCCGTCTCTGACTCTACCATTTTTGTTTTTAAGAGCAAAAATGTCTGGGAGCCTCTGCTGTAGAGAAATGCACTTAGCTGTGCAAAGAAAGGTGCCATCCGTGTATTTCCAGATCTACGGACATGTGAATGGAAACAAGGTGTAACACATTTTAGAAACATTTTAGTCTTTACAGATCAGAAAGGTGTTGATGTCTCTGCCCCATGCGACAGATCATGTATTGATGAAACAAAGAAGGAGAAGAGGCTGAGACTGAAGTGAACAATTTTTGGAAAAACAATTTCAGGGACGAATAAGCCGAGTGTTAAAGAGGTAGTTTCCACCAACATGTAGTGCACATTGTTTACTGGAAATATTCTCTTTCCCAATATGTTTGACTATTGTTTAGGCTAAAAAGAGACCTCCCAATGATAAATTATAATGAAATGTGATAATAATGTAAAACAGTACTTTAGAACCAGTGTAAGAATTAAATCATCAACTCATTATTGTAATTAAATTGTATTGCAACAAAAGGATAATGTCCCAGACCACATTTCAGTAATGCTATTTTCACTCTCTAGCCATGACCTGTATTAGCACAGAGTACCCAGTTGACGCATTATGTCCTCTCCAACCAATCCATAGCCCACTCAGTGTTAGATAATGAACCAGCATAGCGGACTGAATATTTGTGACAAGGCCAATGCAATTTTGTTGTGGATCTGGAGCCAAAAGTCCCTTTTGAAAAACAAAACAGTCACCATTGTGTGCATTGTTCTCAATTGCGAAAATGACAACTTCATTACAGCATGTTAACTGATGTCAAAAAAGCTGCTTATATGTCCCTCTGGTTTAATTACCTGAGAGGCTGTAAAGTGCCCCTTATTACAATGGCTTTGTGCATATTCATGTTTAGATTTTGGGACACTTTTCTGCACAGTGTTCCCCTTTTATTATCTTTGCCTGGGCATTTTGTTGGAATGCAAGGCACTCTTTCAACAGTGCAACTACAGAAACAGTATTGAGTTCAATAAAACCATAAACCCACCAGGTTTGGTCAAGGTGGTAAAGTTTATCTTTTTTTTTTTTTCTTAAAGATGTTAGAGGGCTAAAAACAGGCAAAAAAAACTCTAATGTTGTTGTTTATTTTTCAAGACATTTTTACTCGCAGTTTTTTAGTAGCAGTGTGCCAAACAGAGATTAGGGCACGTTTTTTTTCTAATATCTTATAAAAATCATCTTTGAAGTAAGACAGGAACTGCTGGTATTGTGTTGTTTTTTAGACAGGGTAGAAAAGGTGGTAATAGAAGCAGAGAAGACCTCTTGTCACTTCTGATTAACCAAGAATGTTGACCTTTCCAGAGAGGGGAGGTAGGTGAAAATTATGGTGTTTGTGACAAGATATGAAGAGGGAAGGGTATTGTTTATGTCGCTGCTGTAATTGTCAGCAGCGACATAAGTAGGAAATACAAGCTTAGCTCTATTATAGGCTGCTCTGTCCTGTGGTGCTTCTACCCTCTCAGCTATTTCACAAGCTCATGGCTTTTTTGAGCCAGGAATACAATCAACCCGGTGTCATAAATCCACATCCAGAGGAAAAAGTGCTGCAGGAATGGTTTCCCGACTATTACGCTGCCTCAGTTTGCCCCCCCCCACCCCCTGCAGAGCAGCTTTTGGGTGGCATGAGCTACAGCGGTGTCAAAAAGGCATAGATAAGGAAGTTCATATTCAGATTCCCCGTTCTCATTTTAATACAACCAACTGCATACTGTCTTCTGTCCACATTTTCCTGCTCTGACAGCCAGTCCACAGTGTGATCTATATATGCTCGATTGTCCTGTCTGTTTTACATTTCAGCACTTCAACTTTAAATGTTAATTTCTCTGTCAGGGTGCTTTGCTTGTCATATGTCAGCATAGAGTGCTGTGGTTTTTCAGAAGGGTAATATTACAAAGACATGCTGATAAAGGAGAAAATTAATTGCAGTAATTGATTAATTTGGAGGTAGACTTCAAGAAACCACAGCATGAAAAGTGGTTGATGACATCTCCCATAGCTTTCTGATGAAAAGAAATGTGGCTTTGGTTTGTATGAGAGTACAACTAAAATGAATTTTTCAGTTTCAAAATCAGGTTGTTTATTTACCACAAAAAAAATTCTCAGGGAATGGACTTATTTAGTGATATTCAAGATTTTATCAATCAATGTTTTTTAGTATGTCAAGACATTTTACAATGTATTGAGACAAGTCTCTTGGCCTTATAGATACACATATGCATGTATACATGTATTCATATATTTATATAAATACACATATATGCTTATAAATACATCCAAACCCACCATGAATCCACCATAGTACAGTACTTGGCCAGCCTACAGGAAGGTAGGTGAATCTGTATGAAGCTTACAGTAACAGTGGCAAGACAAAATCTCTGTTTAGCTGAGCCAGTCTTATATTCCATCCACCAAAGCCATGTTGGGGTAGTGGACGATGAGAGGGAGGTGGGTAGAGACAAAGGGACTAAAGTAAGATTTGAAGGTAGTGACGGGTCCATGGGTCCATAACCCTCTTCATATCTGTCTCTGCTGATTAATAATTTATTCAAGGTTTAGCCTCTTGAGATGAGGCATCAGATTTTTAACAGATTAGTCCTTTTCTATGTTTGTGAATGTTTTTATGGTGGTTTTTATGTTAACATTAGTAACTGTAATGGTTGTAAGGCAGAGAGGACTATGTTCACTAATACAGCAGCATCTGGCTGAACTACATTTAAATTGGATTCAGTTGATTTGAAAAATAGAATTTGATCAATGATGTCTTTTTTATGTTCATGGTGTGGGGGGGGGGCAGAGACAAAGGTCTAAAAATTAGAATTTACAATAGACAAACTTATGGACAACCCATCATATTTGTCTAAACTGAATTTACATGAGGTTTAACCGCTTAAGATGTGGCATCTTGTTTTCAAGAGGATCCTCATGTCTATATGGTTGTAAAGTTATTTATTATGGAGCTATCATCAATATTAAGCATGGATTGAGAGGTAATTGTAATGATTATAAACTGCAGAGGACTGGATTTCATGTGACTGTTATCTCACAATAAAGAAAATATTCTGTCCAGTATTTTACTGGTGAATGGTTGGTTGACATTTCAAAGGCCGATTTGGATAGACGAGAAGCATTTGCATGTTACAAAAACATGTATGTCTGAATAGTCTGTGTTTTTATCTTTACTCCGAATTTGAAGACAAAACATTGATACCAGTTTCATTATTGATCCAATTCTTTGTTGATTTTCTTATCAATTTTCTTATATTGTTCTCCCTAAACTCCATTTTGTTCTTTTTCTTTTTCTTATTCCTCAGTTTTGCCGCCTTTCACAGGCTTCAAATTTGCACAGATTTTCACAGAAAAAAATTGACATATGCAGCATGTTCAGGAGAAGTGCGCTTGTATTTTTCACAGGTTTAACAGTTATACTTTTTACAGTAAAAAATAATTTCTGCATGTATTATTACATTGAAATCATTGGGACATTTCCACAACTCTGCAGAAAACTTCAGCAACTTTGAAGCTCCACAGATTGGGCATGCTTCCACGTCCACCTACAGACTTCATTTGTGCTTTAAAAGCTGCACTGACTTCTCAGCCATTTTTACATATCTTCAGCTTTTTGCTGGCTTCTACAGTTTTTTAAATATGAATTTTTAAGCAACATCAAGTTTTGAGGAAATCAATGGCCTTAGAGCGAGTGTGATGTCATCTCAGAGCGGACAGACACAGAAGAATGCTCGCGGACTCAGCAGAATTATCCTGTTATAACTTCGTCAAAACGTCCTCCACAAACATAATTTCTATATCAAAACGTCGCTACCCTTCTCCTCTTACACGTGAAATCCGCTTCAAAGTTTAATCGGACATCGTTTTGTCTCAGTGAGCTTCAGCTTTTGCGGTATGCTGCAAAATCTTCCGTTTGGACTAATGCAAAAATTCATCTCCGGACAGCTGGGCGCTCAACTTTGAAGCCCGTTTTTAACTCACCACTATGTCAACATTCTTTACTGTATGGACATAAAAATTACACCCATAACTTCAGCATGTTCTTGGGATGCTCACAGTCTAATTCCTTTTCTGATATCTGTCACGGTTTTGGCACAGCAAGCCTTCGTTTACCCGGAAGTACCCAGCTCTTTTCCCTCAGCTCCTCCATACATTGACTGTGAAAGGTGGAACTTAGCTAAGCTTAGCGCTAGTGCCTTCGGCTCAGCACTGAGAAACAGACCCGCAGCTGCAGTACAAATCCTCCGTGAAACGGAGACATTTAGCGGAGGTTTTGGTGAGACACGACGCGGAAATGGTAACTGCTCCGTGCCTGCTACATGCGCGTAAAGGTCTGTTTACAGCACGGCCGCTTCCAAACATCGTAAATTCTGTCGTTAAGAAAGCACCAGACAGGAAGTCACCGTGTGGAGTGACCGGAAGTTTCAAAGTAAAACACAATGCATGGACTCTTGCACGTAATGTTCAGAGAAAAAAATTTGCGCAAATCAGAATGTTGAACAGAAGTCTCTTGTTTTTTCTCAAATTCTTAACTGTGATAGTTTTAAAAGACAAAAATACTTTGAATTTTTCACATTGAAATGAATTGGACATTTATGCAGTTCTGCTGAACCTGCTACATCTTTCAATCTTTACAGATTTGGTATTCTTACGCCTACAAACTCCATTCTTGCTTTAACAAATGCATTTAAATCTTACAGATGCGTAGTACATACATACATATATATGCATCATTTTATACAGACATACACAGATCAACAGAAATATACCCATAATGAAATCTACCTTTTCATTTATGCACATACTCTGATAAATACATAAATAAATAACATCACACAAACATACATGCACAAATGCATATATAGAATAATGAGCATAATTATTTATCCACACATATGCAAACATATGTCCACAGAAATGTATCAATACTCCATGTCTTTCTTTATAATGCTCATTTTTGAACATTTTTAACTCTTCTGCTGATGTTTTACATTGACATAAATGGGAGATTTATACAGTCCTGCTAAAACTGCTTTAACTTCTGAGCTCTAAACATTTGGCATAGTTTTACCTACATACTGCATTTTTGCTTTAACACATTAATGTCACTCTCAGTCATTTTACAGATGCATACATACATACATATGCATCATTTTATTCAGACATATACACATAAACAGAAATATACCCATAATGAAAGATACCTTTTCGTTTACATATGCACATATGCATAGATCCATCATACAAACATACATGCACAAATGCATATATAGACTAATGACCATAATAATTTATTCACACATATGCACACATATGTACATGAACAGAAATGTATCCATACTCTATTTCTTTCTTTAGGATGCTTATTTCAGAACATAATTAAAACTTCTGCTACTGATTAAAGTCTTTGTCATTTTGGGTCTTATCCAGTTACCTCTTTTAACAATTGTAACTCCTTCAGGGTGGGCAAACATATCAGCAGCTTTATGCAATTTTGTTTCACCTTAATTCAGTTTTTAGCTGACTATCACAACTTTTAACATTTTTATTTAGCATAGCCAGTTGTAAGCTTTGTTTTATTGTTTCCAACTGCTTATGTCACATTTTCAGCTTTATTTGCACTGGCTTTAGAAATTTCATTTCACAGTTCCAGCATTCAGAATCAGCATTTCAATGCATTTGCTGCAAGGAAATGCAAATTCTCTAGTTACTTGTGAATTTTCTGTGTGGAAAAACAGTTGGCCTATGCAAATGGTCAGCATCAGCAGTGTCAGTAACATGACACTCCTAATACTTACTGATGTGCTGCAGGGACAAATACTGCATCAAGTTGCTTATGTTTCCATCCTTGATTGAAATTTCAAAAGCATACTCTGGAATTTTTGTGATATGCCTATTTTGTGTAAAAATAAACCACAGTTTCAACTCTGTCTCTGTGACCTGTCTGATAAAAGCACTGAGTTACAGGAGATCCAAATCTAAGTGGAAGGAACTGATGAGTAAACTGTTGGGCAAAGAGATGAACTATGCTGCTTGTTTTTGTGACCATTTCTACGCTAGAACTGGTTTTTGATGCCCTATCCCAGTCCTCAGGTTCAACGTAATAATCACCCGTTCCTAGGCTTGTTGTTTTGCTCACGGTTTTATCATTTCATTCCATCAAAATGTACATTTTATTCTCAGTGAAATCAAAAACGTAGAGACACAATTTAGTATATTTGAATAACTCAAAATCTTTGAAACCTTGTTACAGTTAAAAAATGAGAACGTCTGATGTTTATGATGTGGGCAAAGTAAGTGGCAAATGAGACGAGTATACAGTCTGAAATAAGATATTACTGACACTACCAGAATTTGTTGTTTTAAGTGGTTATTCCGTAGTCAGCTGACAATACAGTGTAGTGACATAAACCCTTTATTAATGTTACATTTAAATGTATTTTTGCTTTCAAGTAACATTGATGCTCATCAACTTGTGATATTGACCGGTTGCATTACCGCTGTGGCTGACTACTATGTTGAATCAAAGAGGATATTTTTCAAGTTTAGAAATGGTCAAACCGATTCACAGTTATTAAGTCATTTTAACTCTAAGCTTAGGAAAGGAAAAATGTTCAAGTCTTAAAATTTCTCACATCAGCAGATAAAAAAAGAAATCCTTGGATCATCCTAAAGTTTGTCTAACCAGAGGCATCCAAGTTACGGTTGCTATTAAACACATATTACACACACATATTAGAAGGCAAACTACAGATCATTTGCAGCTCACTTTTTAAGAGTAATTATCCTTAAATTGCACCTCATTTTTGCTTACATCACAGTAGTCCTTGAAGATAACAATGGATGCAGAACTATGCATGCCCAATTTGTCTCTCAGCCCCTGGAATGGTACCAAACTTTTTTTTATTATTAATATTTTGCTGAGTCCCAATGAAGAAGAATTTAAATCTGAAGAACAGTTCCACTAGTACCACTAGGTTTGAAACAATGAATGCAGCAGACCCCTGCTGAAGTGCTGTGTTTCTGGATGAGAAACAGTTGTGGAAATCGCTGTGATTACTTTTGGTAGCCTGTCGGTTGCATATTAATGCCCCTTACAAGGAGGTTATGTTTATGTGCCCTTTTGTTTTTCGGCAGGATTATGAAACTGCTAGTGGCCAGATTTCATAAAGCTTGTTGGATGGGTTCAGTGTGGGAGAAAGAAATTCACTACAACTCTTAGCAAGAGAGTTTTTTTTCTCCTAAGCTTTATGGGCAATATATCAGCTGTTTTTTAGAGCAAGATGCATTTTTTATTATCTATATGATATTTTATGTGTCAGGTTAATTGAAGTAAGTTACTGAACTAAGCTAAGGTCTTTTTATAGGGAGCAGAAATATCTTACATTACTTTGTTGGTATTAGAGTAAAATTCTCATTTATGTGTTTTTTATCGTTTTCATATTACATACTGTTGACAGCTGGACTATTGGCTTTGCTTGGCCCCCTTCGTGCTCTGCTGTGAAACTCCAGTTACACAGTGGACTGTTATAAGGCACTGCCTCACACTCACTGATGTGTCTATATTAAACCATCAATTCAAAGATTTCTGCCAAGACATAATTTAAAGTTAAATCATTATCAGTGGCACAGACTTACTGTGAAAGAAATTTTAATTGCATAATATTGTGACATTTCTGGAGCCAGACTCCAGCACACAGCACTGACACAGTCCTAATTCTTTCCTGCTCAAGCTTTCAGGTCCAATACATCCCACTATAGCTCACACTACATTGTTCAGTGACATGAAATCTGAAAGCCATAAGCTTGTTCCTTCCACCTGTTCCCGCACACTCTTTGTGACCTTAATGGCTCATATTTTTCCTTAAAGAGGGTTTCGCTCAGACCACAGTTCTCAGTTTAGAGCTGTGTGTGTGTTGGCTTTGTGTGTGGCGTGTGACACCCGGCATTAGCTGTGCTTTAGAAAAAGTGACGCTTGTAGAGAGCAGCCTTCATCTTGGATTATCATGCCCATGGATCCTGTGGGTTTTTTTGCTGGAAGAGATGACAGTGTGGGATGATATTCACTACATCTGTCTGACAGCTGACCGACTGGTTTTAACTCAGCCTCCTCGCATGCTTATGGCGCTTTGTTGGGAGCTTCCTGGTAACATTTTAGTGAAGCAAAAATAAACTCTTACGCAGACTTGCACATGCACTGGGGGATGATGGCTCATGCAAAGACTTTTACTCGATTACATAAGACCATCAGTTACCAATGTCAGTGGGGAATTTGGGAGAATCATTCTCGACCCAGAAACCAATTTTTTTATTCCAGACAGAAAAACTCAGTCTGTAAGTATTACTGAAGGAGCAAGAGGGTATCATCTAGTGACTGGTGATTTAAAGGCTGTATTTAACTATTGTCCTTTTTACATGTATCAAATGTATAATGGAAATATTACAATAATATTTCCAAGATTGATAAGATAAGAATAAGAATAGATAAGACAAGAATTGGATTGATTTTTTGTACCTTTTTATTGCCAAATTTTTCAATAAGAGGACAGTGGATAAGGTGGGGAACTTTGTTAAGAAAGGGTGCGAAACCCAGGCCTCCAGGTCCAGAATGATTGCCTTCACCATGGGGAGAGCGGACATAACCACAAGGCAGGACCACCTGTGCTCTGGTAGCAGATTTATTGTATCAGCTGTTTGCAATATTGTATGTCCATAGACTTTAATTGGACAAACCCAAAGGGGAGTCAGCCTTGTGGTTACTAGATTAGGCTTTTGTGTCTAATCGAGATAGAGAAAATGTCATCCGAACTCACTTCAGCTCAACCTTTTACAGACAAAGAGACCAAGTTGAGGGAAGACTTAGAACCATTTGATAAACAACAAAAATAGGTGGTCTTATTTTCACATCAGCCATGTCCCAAACTTTAAATGACCAGTGGGCAAGTTACTTTTACATTGGCTCCATTTTCTTCAGTGGAGGTTGCCTCTCGTCCTGTGTTGCAATTGACTTGAGTCCACGAGCATCTATATTTGAACACAAAAGTTATGGCCATTTCTTTGGTGGTCTGCTTGTGCTTGTACTTAACGAAAAATTATTTTCATCCACAATGACACCATTTTTTCCTGTAGCACAGTTCCAAGGTTACTTGACTCTTTTTATTGGCAAATTGTTGATATTTTTTTTTTTAAGTCAGACTTAATCTCCTACGGGGAGAATGCAGCAATGTTTGATCACAATGCCTTTTCTTCATTGTGATTAGCTAATAGAGTGTTTGGAGTGGACATCAGTACTGCCCCTCATTTCTGTTGGCTCTGTCGGTTTGATAGAGGTGTCAGTCACCCGAATTGACCAATTAACTGCCGAGATATTAACCTGTGATTCTTACGGTCTGTCAACTACTGAACTTAATGAAGATTTCAGACCTCAGTTATCACAGGTTTTGAATTCTTTGGTGGCATTTTTGAGTAAAAAATGGTGGGACAATGATCCAAAAAACGTTATGTTGTGAAGGAAGTGCTGCGCATGCATTTTTACAGATTATTTATTGCTCTTGCCTGAGCAGTCTGTACAAAAAACCTCTCTAATTTAGCTCAGCGTCTTTTTTATCAGAGTTAACCTTGGCAGAGGTAATGTTCACATATTTTATTATTCATTTTTAGAAATTTAAAGCCACAACTGCATCATTCCAAAGGGATATTCACTATAAAAATGTTTTTTTACACACATGCTGTGTGCCATCTTCATTTATTCTGACCCAGTAACATATATACTGATATTTACACATCTCATCAAATTTCATAAGTGATCCGTTTTTTATGGCACCAAAATAGACCTTGTAGTTGTGGAGATGTACTATTTTCTTTATGGGCATGTCATTTTCAAGCGGGATGCTTTAACAGAAGCTAGGGATTAACAGGTTTAAAGATAACAGCTCATTTAAAACGATCTTACAATGTAACTTTGGACCTGGCACCTTATCTTACAATTAATGACAATGTAAAAACAATTAATTATTAATAATTATGTGTTAATTACCTAAACTATGGAAGTTCTCAGTCTCTGGTCCAGTTGTTTGGTGGGTTTAGGCTAAAAAGGAGAGAATCCATGAACTAAGAATTAAGAGCAGCTGAAAAACATCAGCAGAGTGTAACTGTGCGTAAACTGTCATCTGGTGAAAATTAGCTTCAGCTGTAAACTATGTTTTGAATTGATTTAGAATCTTTGAAATCGAGACCTGTAAGTCTGGTGTTAATGGACTCTGTCTCACACTCCAACTTGTAACACTAATTGTCACATAAGGTGTGCTCCTGTTGTCAGGGAATAATGACATCTTCTGCACTGTGTAAGAAAACTGGTTGAAGGCTGTTCTTGTACTAAAGTCATTTTGGACCAGTTGAAGATGCAAAAGCAAGCAGAATACCGGTTTAGCCCTCCCAGGCCACTATGAATCAAACTGAATTTCTTGGCCGACTTTGCAAGAGCTTACTTGTACAAAAGTAAGTAAGAGCCTTTGACTGCTGGCCTGAGGTTTTTCTTTCTTAACTATTTCCCATCAGTGCAGAGAGGAAAGTGGTCTCCCATGCAAAATTAGAATTCCTCCTGCTTCCACTCTCTTTTTCTGTTTTGAAAAAAGGCGAGAGAAGTGGACCTTCCCCCGCTTCTCTTAGATTTATGTTTCGAAGGAGTGCAGTGCCATAGATCAGATCAACGGATGCAGTCAGGCCCTGAACCCCTTGCTGCTTCAGAATGAAGTTAGGGCAATCACAGATGACACTTGAGGATCCTTTGTGCTGATGAACTTGCTTATTAACCTCAGCCTTTTCTGAGAACACTTCAACCAAGTGTCTGAGCAGAGATGAGAATCTGCTATACATGTCGAGGAGATATCAGCTAAGGGACATGTCCAAACACATGTGCACCCAGGCATCTATGACATGCACTTACATGGGAATCTCCACAGAGGAATTGCTGTGGCTTCCCCACTTACTGTACCCAGCCAATAGAAAAACCACAAACTCTCCAAGGCAGCCTGTGACTTCAACAAATTTAGTGTACCTGTATTGCTTTCCCCCCCTCTCTGCTCCTCTCTGTCTCTCTCTCTAAGCAGACATGCCTAGTTACAGTCTAAAACGGCCTTGTGAAGGAGGACGGGAGTTAAGATGGCATCCCTGGAGAGTTTTCAGAGAAGTAATTTAATAAACTGTGATATTTTCCCACTCCACAAGGGAAAGGGAATAGGCTCAGAAAAGTAATGAAACTCGGCTGTTGAATTTTTAATATTACAGAATCAATTTCCTGCACTTGAACATAACCGAGGAAGAGTCTGTTCTCCTACCTGCGCTACAAAATGCCACAGAACAGCATTGACTTCCGGCTAGTTTCCTTTTCTTCAGTGAAATCAGATTGTGGGGTGTTGGGGGACAAAAGGTTTGATCACAACATTTGTCCAACAGCATCAGTTGTCTCTCCCTTGCCCTTGAACATTTGTGCAGCAGCTGGAAAACAATGTTTCCTTTACCACAGTTTGGAGAGTTGATTCACATCTTTGTCAATTAATTTCTGACTACTTGGACAATAGCAACAACTCAGTTAAGTTGGTGTGATTCTGTAAGTCAAATGTTTTAGAGTGAGAAGTAGTGGATTTATGAGTGCAGAATCATTTTGGTGTTGTTTCATAATCACCTCAGTGTTCAGTTGAATATATCCAGTTGCTCTTGCATATTTAGACCTCCAGTTTTGAACATGCATGATTCAACTGGACATGGACATTTTCTACTATTTATTTCTAAACTGCATCTTTTACCAAATACCAATGAATTATGTTGCTTGATATCAAGGCTAAGTTTAGCTACATTTTCAAAGTAGTAGTACTAGTAGTAGCAGTAGGGAAACAACAAATGGTGTGTGTATCTGTTAATTATGTATATAACTTTTCACTATTCCATAAGTGGGTCAAAACGACTGATATTTGAGTCACTATGTTTATGTGCTATTTCCGCTACAAGCAGTATTACACACTGTTCTAATGCAAATTCTGATTAACTCTAACTTAACCTTGTATAATTAAACTAATTTAGAATCCTGAATCTTAAACACATTGTACTTGTGACAAAACTGTTAACTAACTGAATAAATGATTGAAGGAGCAAATGAATGTATGAATGAGTACTAAAATTAAAACTATCGATTCATTCTGTTGAGTTGAGTACTCTCGAGTACATAATTGAGATAAGGGATAACAGGTACATTTTGCTCACTGTAGTTATTGTTTTATATCAAATCATTTCAGTTTTATTGAAAATCATCAGTAACATACAAAACAGAAAATAAGCCAGGTTTCTTAAATTAACAACTTTTTTTCTGTTTTTTAAGATTTTGAGCATAAACGAGTTCCAAAAATCAAATTACATGTTTTTGTATTGGTATTGCGAGATTATTTGAGCAACCAGGTCCTGATTTTAGAATAATACGCTGGTTTTAATAAGTTAATAAGTGCAGTTATGGGATGCTGGTTTGGTGGAGTGGTTAGCAACCAGGCACCCCATGTACATGCTTCTGCCAGTCCAGGTTCGAATCCCGCCTGTGACCAGTTTGCAGAGTGTCTTCCCCTACTCTCTCACCCCCTTTCACAAGCCTATCCTCTGTCTCTCTCCTATCAATTAAGGCACAAAATGCCCCAAAAATACATTTAAAAAAATAAGTCCAGTTATACCAGAGAGAAGAGACATCTCTGCAGCTGATATCTCAGAAATGTACAACTCATATAGTAGAAACCTAGATGGATAAACAGGCCCTTTAGTGATAATGATAACTGCACTAAACCAGTTACAACTAATCAAATGATTTTGATATTGAGCTATGTGCAATGGTGTGAATATGTTTGAACTTTAAATTTGTTTTATTTACATTGTTCTTGCAGTTTTACTTTTTCTCTGGGTCATATCTTGCTCTATAAGTACTTTCTTTTAGTTTGGTTATTTTATTTTAATTGTTTTAATTCATGCTTATCTGTTTTTGCTGTATTATTGCCTATACTGCTGTAATGATGCTAATTATTATACTGAGGATCTTATTTTATTACTAGGTCCATATAATATCATACTTAGATACTAAGTGTCTAGTTAATGTACTTATTTAATTTATGAAAAAATGCCTTTCACCTGCTTACTCTACTCACCATCAGTGTTTCCTGTTCTACTCACTGCAATCAATTTTAAAGGAAAGTTATTGGATGTGAAAAGTGTGCGAACAAAATACACATGCAAGTAGCCATTACATTTACCAGACGTTCTGAACCAGCCTTTACACATAGACATAATCACAGTACGTTATTCACTAGACTTGATCTCAATTATTGATCACATTAACTGCGGCTGCTGATATATCGTGAGTGTTATCTTATTGTGTCCGGTCTGTGAACTTGACACACTGACCGGATGTTTACTCCTGAGGTGCTGCAGCATTGACGCCTCGGTATAATGCTAAGCTAACTCCGTTTGACAAGAGACACGCTGCACTGTGTTTTTTTATTGTTTCAGCTTGTACTGATCCCACACTTGGGGTACTTTCTGCCGTTTCTGCTGCAGACTGTCCTCTTTCTGGCCCTCTCTTTTCTCTTCCTGCGTGGTTTTACAATCTGCGCCCACATCTACGTTTCAGCTGTGCAGCAGTGGAAGCTAGGGTTGTCAAAAGTATCGATACTCAAAAAAGTATCGATACTAAAATGTTGTATCCGGATACGATACTCACTTTCAAAAGTATCGATACTAATCCCCCCCCCCCCCCCCGGATGCCGAGCGGCCGCCGCCGTCCCTCGCTCTCGCTCCTCACACACACACGAGAACAGGCACCCTTCCCCTCCCTGTGACGCACTCAATAACAAAACAGCATGAGTAATGCTGCTGCAGGAGGGCCAAATCAACCAGTTTTGGTTAAAATAAAATTCAAAGACGCGAAATAAAAGGACTAAATACGCCCCCCACGTCCTATGCTAGACACTCACTACAATAAGGAGGAGGACGAAGTGGAGGAATTAGCTGCAGCGCCTTCGTCAAATTAATCGGTTGTGTGGACCTATTTTGTCTTCCAATGGAAAAGACGAGAGAACGGTGAGAAGACTGAGGACAACACAACAACCGTGTGCAAAATATGCTGCTACAGTTCACCGTTTACTGCGGCGAGTAAAACTTCTACCAACTTCGAACTGTGACGTCCGTCGGACGTAAATAAAGGTAGCTGCGGCTTGTGAATACCTGCTTTTATTTAACAGTCACTGTGGGCTGTGACCACGCCAACTACAACTTTAATTCACGAACAAAACAGTGAGTAGTAATCTCTACACCTCCTGCTATCGGCTCTCTCCCATGCTCTCCCCCCTCACAAACACACACACACTGACTCTCCCCTCTGAACTCTGACCCGCTGGCCCCTCCTATTTGGTCCCTTCACAGACCGCCAATTTATAGGAAACATTAAAATCCACATTGAACACAAACCATAGAACTGCTCCACTATGTGTGTGTAAGTCTGCATAAAAAACAATATTTGATTTTTGCATCTACTGTTGAGTTGACAGAATTTGATCATACTTGAAGATCAGAAGTATATGCACTGTTATAGGCTAAATATTATAGTTCACAGTTCAGACATTTATAGGTCTAAACTGCAGCTCTGAGGACTGCTATTTGTTTTCCTTTTCATTCAAGAATGTACTTATCCTGATTGTTACAACAACAAAGCACTTTTTATTGAGATTTTGTTTGTACTTGCACTGTAGTCTAAATAAGGGGAAAAAAACTAAAATTTTGTTTTTTTTCAAAGAGCATTTATTTTGTTCTGATGCAGCAATATTTTTTGTATTGTATTATTATTTTTGCATTAGGAAGAAAATACAGAAAATGAGACTTTTGCACGACTTCCTAGAGGTTATATTTGCATTTTTTGTTAATAAAAATGTTTCTTTTAAATATTGGGTTCTTTTTTTTTTATCCTTGTGGTATCGAAAATAGTATCGAGTATCGAATATATTTCCTGAGTATCGGTATCGAGTTGAAAATTTTAGTATCGTGACAACCCTAGTGGAAGCAGCAGGCGAGTTGCACCACAGAAATGACCGTCCATGTCAACACTCATTCTGATGGATGACACTTCAAATACTAATGATATGAATGAATATTGAATGACGTGAAGTAATGCTTCAATCTTGATATTGTTTTGATAATCACAGTAAGCAAATTTGTCTTAAAATCTATTCTCAATAACCCAGCACTAATGCATACTAGGGGTGCAACGGTTCAGTTAGCCCACGGTTCGGTTTGTATCTCGGTTTTGGGATCACGGTTTCAGTTTGGTTTCGGTTCGTGTTTTGCATTAAAAAAAAACAAGAAGTTTGACTTTCCAAAAGACTCCCTTTATTTTTCTTTTAAGAAAACTATATAATGACAATGCCTCTTAGTCTTAACTATTACTTCACTTAAATTAAGTATTATGACATTTATATAAAACACTTCAAATGTAAACATTTTAAACGGTTAGAGTGCCTCTTAGCTCCCTGAGCGTGTAGTGACTGACTACTGAAAAATACAATTTACTATGTATTGTACATGATATACACTATACATGAACAAAACATAATCAGAGGTTAATATAGACATGATTATTAAAAAGTCTATGCATTTTTTGTCCTACAGTAAAGAGTTTTAGTTGTTTTTCCAGCTACAAGCATGACTAAACAATGCATAAAAGGAGAAGTGGAGAAAAAGCGAGAGAGCGCTGGGGCGATCGACTGGTGTCTCCATTACACAAACTATAAAAGTGAATGAATCATACGTTTGTATTATGATATCTGATTAACTTGGTTTATTATCACTGCGCCGACTTTCTAAATGGATTAATCAGACTAAAATAACAAGTTTACAGGACGTGTAGACTCTGATGACTCTGACAGCGTCAGTAAGAGAACAGTCTGATCCTGTCTGATCTGCTCCTAGACAAACTAAGAAACATCAGAACAGATGACAAAACTAAGCTATTGCCTTTTTTTGTTCACCTGTTCAGCGCACTATGGCTCTGAGATGTTTTTTCTCTCCAGCAGCGACCTGTCATCAGCAGGGTCGGCGGGAGAGACCCCGATGCGGGAGAGAGCGTCCGCCTTTATGTTCATAAGAAATAAAATATAGCCATAATGACTTAAATAAGAGCTCACTCAAGGTGAGCTGCTGTAACATCAGGTTCTACGTTATGGGAACAAACTTCTCCAGCATTGTGAAGCTCAGTTTTGCTCTTTGTTTGTTTCCCCTCATCACCGTGCTGTGCGTGTTGTCATTAATGTTAAACTGAGCATGCGCGTCACTTCTGCAGCCTGAGCTGTTCACATCACAGTCTGCAGTCAGACCACATTTACAGGAGTGATCTGAACAGACAAACAAAACATCGGAATTGAGCAGTAAGGACTGCAGTGTGAACGTAGCCTGAGAAAGCGATACCTCTGGGTGATGAGGGCTGAGGTGTTGACTCATGTTGGACGAGTTTCCATTCGCGTATGGGACTAGCGCTGAGCAATGCTTGCACATGGTTTTATTTTTTTGCACTGTTTTCTCTCCCTCGTCATTATAATCCATAAGGAAACCGTAATGTCCCCACACCGCAGACTGAACGAAGCCAGTGCTTCCTCAAACTCCGGTCTCTCCACCTCTCCGCTCGCCATAACTTTTTCTCCTTCTTCGTCTCAGTTTTTGTGAGGCCGAACCGAACTGAGCTCCAAAGTGAGAGACGCCACCCACTTGGCCATGTGCTCGGCTCCTATTACACAGTTTAGCGATTGGATATTTACTAGCGGGGCGGGGTTTTGTACAGAGCTGTGCGAGGAGGGGAGGAGGGGTTGTCTGCACAGCCGGAGAACAGGCGCTGGCTAGAGAAATCCATCTCACAGCTGTTAGAAATGAATTAATTGCAAAACCAAAAAAGCGTGCTTCATAAAGGCGAATTGAGCCGTGCAGGGCGAACCGTACGGTAAACCGTAAACCGTTGCACCCCTAATGCATACCATACTTCTTTTTAATGTTATAAAAAATACATTTCGATATTGTTCCCTGTTGTCTTGCATTACTTTATTGCATTGGTCTGAAAACCTTGATTTTCATTTGCTTAATTTTTTTTTTCAATTTTTTGTTCTCTTGCTTTTCTTTGTCTGAACAATAACTCATAATCACTAGGTAAGTAAATTACAAAGATATGTTAAATCAGGGTTTTGGCAATAGGACACTCTGACTTGTTGCTATCGCTAAAAGATGTAGCACTGACCATTGGATGGAGTCCAGTGTTCTTTTTGATCTTGCCATAGATAATGCCAGGCCAACCATTACTTCATTATTTTTATAATATGCATGGTCCAAAGTGAAATGACGGGCTGTTTGAATAATGTGTGGAGTGGAACTTGTGTTGAACTTGAAGAACCTCACTTTACAGTTCAACATGTTGGTAAAACGACATTAAACAATGCACAAACAAAACATTGCCTCAGACCACAGTAGAACAGCTCCAGTGATCAGTTTGGCACGAAGCACAATCGTGTTTTTAGCTGTAGCTATTCAGGGAATCCAAATGTCCTTTGCAGTCGATCCAAATGTCATAAGAGTTGACTGCTTAAGCTTGAGTCCCTCAGCAAGTGAGCCATCCGGAAGCAGCGACAGTACATGACCTTACCTAACCTAGCTTACCATGCTAAGCTGACTAGCAGGCTACCATTGAATAGAAGTTGTCAGATGAATTGCCAAACTTTTTCTGTTAAACCCTAGACTTCCATTGCACCTGTCTGAGCAGAAGAGATGAACAGACCATTTTGATACTGATTTCCTGGGAAACACATATTTGGAGCTAAATACACACCATTACTGCTGTACTGGCAATGTTCAGAAAACGTCTTGTTTGACCTTAAGATGGGTTTCAATGAAATAGATGTAAACATGCTCACTTGACAATTGTGAATGGTTATTGGCACCTCTTTGAAAGTGACCTTTTCCTTTTGTATTGTGACAAAATTGAGAATAAATTTAGGCCCCAGGATATCTATCTACCAGGCTGTTAATACCCTTATATTCCATGTGCTTTGGTATTTATACTGTTTCATTTTCTTTTCCTATTCAACTTCACAACCCAAGTGATGACCTGGCTTTTCAGTATATCTGCTTCTGATCCTGAGATGTCCCATTCACCCTCTAGTGCAGTTTTCAAACTTTAAAGCATGTAAACCCTGAATAGACCTCTTTATTGTTGCTGCTATGTACAAGCTGTAACTTAAGGGATCTATTTGAACTTTTCCCTCATTTTAGTGTCTATCTCAATTAAATACCAAGATTTTAAATAGATCCCACTTTATGTTTTTTATATTAAAAGAATGTAAAATATATTTTGCAATTATTTAAATTTCTGTGGTGCATTTTATGACTACGAGAGAGGACAAAAACCTTACTTTGCTCTGATAGACTTGGTTTCATCTTAAACGAAACTGGGCATTGATTGGACAGAGATCTAACCTCTGTTTCTATCTAGTGACTCTGCAGCTGTAGCTTTTTCTCCCAAACCCAACTATCCTCAGGCTGCAGAGTGAAGATGTTTCAAATATAAATGCATTTAGAAGTTTTGGCACAGTGGAGCTAAAAGAAGAGGTCTGTGTTAAATTTTAAACCTGACTCTTGATGCACAAACACAGTCTAGTAGAGTGGTCAAAAACGTGTTGGTTGAGTTCACATGGTATGTGATGTAAGACTCATTGGACAGCTCATGGGTACTTTTATTCTCAGTTCTTGTTCTTATTAGATTATTTTTTCTCATCAACAGTTTTGGCGTCAACAGGCTTCCTTACAATGGACTGATAATTTGATTGGACCGTGGTATTTGATTTGATAATTAGCTCTGTTTCCTTCTTTTCATACTCTTGCCAAGGCAGCTGGCTGTTTGTTTACAGCAGATATGCAATGACAGTCCTTTTGCCCTGACTCCACCGCTATGCATGGCAAAGTGAGAGAGAATGAGAGAGAACGAAAGAGAGAGAGACAGAGAGAGAGAGAGAGGTCAGGTGATGATTTATGACCGCGATGCTGCATTCCAGCACAGGATGATTAATCTCTTCTGGGAACACTTCACGAGTACAAGTTTAACCTACCTCGGCCTTGCACATGCATGCACACACCCACACACACACACACACACACACACACACAAATGCCAGTGTGCACAGAAAAACAAAAAACACACTCGACCATAAACACACCCGTGCTCTGCATGCCTGACAAGGAGGACATAAACGTAGGGCCAGAGAGCATGTGGGTGCTATTGTATGCAATTCATGTGCTACTATTCCACCATCCCATCCCCATAACCCCCTCAGACACACACTTCTTGCCTTTCCCGACTCTCCGTTCATTTTTGCTTCTTTCTCTCTTCTTGCTGACCTCAATGGTGCAACGTCTCACATTCAGCCCTCTATGCTTTTGCCTCATTCATTCATCACAAACCGTCACAGATGCTCACACTCACACACACAGGAAGGGGAGGGGGGGAGCCTCTGTACAAGCCATTTGGCTCCAGTGCCAGTGAACATAAGGCTATAGGATTAGTGCTGCTAGGTGCTAAAAGCTTCAGTGTCTTAATAAGAGCAGAGAAAGGCAGGGCCTGGCCATCACTGTGATACAGCTGTGTGTGAGTATGTGTGTACATGTGCGTGTTCAGGTACTCTGCGTGGGCACAAACACTCTTTGGCAGTCCTGGGCCAGCACATTGAGAGGATAAGTGTAAATACCACAGGCAGCATCTGAAGCTCTATTACTTGAGCACACTTGAGCGAATCATTCCACAGTTATAGTCATTGAAACACAGAGGGTGGTTGAACACATCTTTATTGGAATGAAGTCATTTATTGTAATTGAGAGCATTTACAGTCAACTGTAGCTTAAATGACTGCATGTCATCACTTCTTCATAATCTTTTTCACCCAGCCTGCTCTCTCTTCATTAGGATACCTCTCTATTTCTACTGACCAGTTTGAGTCTTTGAAGAGTGAACTTGTCACCCTTTTGCCCTTTGGATTGTACCGTGTTGGATCAGAGGAAATACCACAAAACATAATACGGAAGATATAATTTGAAAGCACACAAAGGTGGTAAACTGTTTAAAAACTAGTAGAAACTATTAAATGAAATTGGAGCATTCGGATGTTTTCAGGCAAATAATTCATTATATATATATTGAGTTAATTAGCAAGTGGGAGATCCTCTCATCACTATCTTGTACTTAGTTCCATGTTCTTACAAAACTACTGTGTCATGTGTGCTATCATAAGAGGCAAACAGCATGAAAAATGTCTGGAAAATAGTCTTGGTGCACAGGAAACAGAGGTGGTCTAAAGTTTCTTATTTTTTCACAAGTAAATACTAACAAATGAAGAGAATGATCTTCCCTGCTCAGGGTCAAATAGAAATGGCCAGAAAGCCACCACTTGTTAGTTGCTTTATTACATTTACCACAGTTTTTTTTTGGCTAAAATAGCTTTTCAGTAGCTTAGTCACTGCACATATTGTTCATATAGTGCAGTAACGTCTAAACAAGTTACACTTCCCAACAGCAACGAAGGAGAGCAGCAATGCACAGTACAGCAGTGTGAGAGAACACTGTCACAGCCCTAATCTAGACTGGTATGGATACATTTCATGCATGAGGGGACATGTATTCACAGTGAACACTGTATTTCTTTTTAATGGAAACATCATAGTCTATTCCTTAATTTAATTAATTAATAAGTAGGGGACATGTAATGCCAAATTTAATGTTATTATCAGTGCAGTGTGTAGACACCTGTGAGCATCTTTAAATTAACTACTGAGTATAAAGGAATGAAGAGGGGCACAATTCATGAGGAAGCATTGGAGAAGTTTAAGTCACATCGGGGAAAACAGGAGCAAGATGAACTATTAGGTAAGATAAACATGTTATTATTGGGCTACTGTACTTGTTTATTTTGTGTTTATCCAACAGATTATGGATTGTTTATCAGATTATTTACCCACAGAACATGATAAATTGGTATTGTGTTACAGGACCTATATTACTTTTGTATATGGCAGCAAAATTATATGTGTTTGATTTTGGACACTTGAATAGTTGCTGCCTTTATCATATGACATGAGAATAAGGCTGAAGGATAAAGGCTGCAGTGCTGAAACAACACACTTTGGACTCTGAGAAGGATGAATATCCTTAAACAGCATTAAGGTCAAAAGGATTGCAGAGAAGGTGGCCAAATTTATCGCTTCATACAGCCAGCCCATCTCTCTGTTAAAGAATGTTTTTTTTTTTTTATCTTTGAAAGCTTCATACCCTCTCAGCACAACAATGCAGACATGACTTTACTGGAGCAGGTTTCAAGGCAACATACGAGGTGGTCTAAAACATGACCAGTCTACTATGAATTTAAAGACGGACATTTTGAGCTCATGAAAGTCCACCAACTTTAGTTTTGACCTGCCATTTGTTTTTTTTAGCAACTCTTTTTTTAGGATGCTGTAAGAAAGTAGAGAGGAAACAGTTGATGTGATCAGGATTAACTGTAGATTACATACATGTAATGGATAATCAGGAAAACATGAAATAGGACCAACCATTATTGACTAAAGTTGCTATGAATTTCTCAAATGAAGTTATCAGATCAATGAAGTATCAAAGTGATTGCACTAAAACTCCTACACATATCATTTATCAGCTGTTAACTGTGATTAAACAGCCAACAGCTGCCACCAGATCACAACTTTGATCATCTAATGGTGGTATACTTATCATGTATACAATGCCCGACATTAAACATACATTTAATCATCTCTTTAATAAGGACACTGATAGTAGGGACATGTAATGCCTTAATCTCCAGTCATATGATTAACCCTGTAGACATTTGTCCTCCCCCTGCTCAGTATAAGATGACTTCCTGGTTAAAACGATAACACTGATAGATGAGGACAATAGATATGAGCATATTAAGCATAACTGTGCATGTGCCCATTTGCAGTCCAGAGGTGAAAGTATAGGATGACCATGGTATCCAACTTGAATTTGCACTCAAACATGCTTGCGTGCACTGAGCTCTGTCTCCGTGAGTCTTAAGCCTTTATTTAGCACCAGCTCAATTCCTTACAAAGGCAGTGTCCATTATCAAATGTGAGGATTTGGAGTAGAAAAGGGAGTGTTAGAGAGAGAGAGAGTAATGTAATCCTTTGTGAAAGTGCCATCATATCACAGAACCCCGCTCAATCTCTTCACCAGCGACCGAATACATGAATGTCTTAAACTGATTCCAATCTCTTCACATACACACGTTTTATACACATGTAGACACACTTAGGCAATCCAAACACGGGGAATTTCTTGTCTGCACCATTCAGATTTTATGCTTACAAAGAGGTTGGGAATTAGTTCAAACATGAGTGGAAGTTTTGATGTGATTGCACTTGAATACGCGCTCAGACGTATTTGTGGGTATGTGTTAGAGTGTGTGAATGAATCTCTCCAAGTATGTTACGTCTAGTTCGAATATCCATGCTTAACTTTAATTCCTCAGGTTTAACGTGACCAGGCTTCATCCTGTCTTAGGATTCCTTTTTGTTGGTGCAAGTGTCAAGTCCTGATGGGCCCCTGGTGTGACGTGACCCAGAGGAAAAGAAGGGCACGTCACTCTCAGTGTGTGTGTTTATCTGGCCTGAGCTGTCTAGACACTCAACGTCATCTACTCCTCTCAGCATCTTCTTTAGCCTGCTATCACTCCATTGATTTAAAAATATGCCCGTAATTGAGGAGCCGGGTCTGATAAGGACAGCAAGCAGGGGGAGGGGAAGTGTGTGTTTGATTCGTAGCGTGAAGATATCCAGCACTTTCAAGTTTGAATTGTTTCTTTTGAAGCGTGCGGTATTTGATGTTCATATTGAGGATTTACCTTTGCTTGATTAAAGGTTTATTCACAGACGCTTTCATGGCTTGTTTTGCTTTGACAGGAGGCACCATGCTGATTTAATTAATTTCTATTTAAGGTGACAGAATTGATCAAGGATTGGATTTGCAGGCTTTTCTATCAGAACACAAACTGAACTAAACCAATGAATATTTACAGATTCTTTTTTTGTTTCAAATGTTTTATGGTGTGTTCATGCTGAGCACATCCTAAAATGTTTTTGAACAGCCAATCTGAGACACAAAAACAGTGTTGATTTATTTTAGACTAATAAATGTTAAAAAAGGGATGGAAATATTGGGGAAGAAGGAAAAATGTGTCAAAATACAGCACAGCAGGGCTAGAAATCACAGGGTAGCTCTCGATAGGCGGGACATTATGTTGCTAAGGTTTGTTGGTGTTTGTAGTTGGTGATGGTGGTGAAGGAGGGTGTTAGTTATTTCATCTGCTATTGGCAACCTAGAATAAAAGGTTTGGGATACCCCACCATAGTTGGGGCATTAATTTATTTATGAATTCTGGCTGGAAAAAGAGACAACATTGGTATGTCATTATGATTATATTTATGATTCATAATTGTTTTATGTATAGATTCATCCATAGAATTTGAAAGTTTTTCTCAACTTTGCTGCCAACTCAACTAAAAAATTTAATGAGGCCAGAATTTTTGTTAAAATTTACAGGTATGTGGTTCGTAAAATAAAAGGTTTACATGTTTTAGACAGAGGATTTTTTTATGTAGATTTCTGTTTTAATGGCATGCAAAAACTAATATATTAGAAATATTTATTTCGTATTGATTTTCTTTTTGGTTCTTAATCTGATGACGACTGTTTAAGACCTTTTAAGTGACTGGAACTGGATAAAGGGATTTAACATTTTGTAAAGGGTGGTTAATCTAAACATGTTTGCTGGTGAGAAGGTGCAGATATTTTTTATAGTTTTAAAAGGCATTGCAAATGTTGGTGGGGCTTCAGTTTTTTTTCCTGTAATGTTTGGTACCACATACGAAAATCCTGAAACTTTGCCTAAAAAAAGTCTGTCATCAGCTGACACAAATGTACCTTATGTGGCTAAAAGTCATTGTCAGACCTTGGTTACTTTACGGATGTTTATTTCTTTTATTATAAGTGAGTTTAGACTTCATCACCAGTCATTCCTTTTGCTGAAAGAGAAACTGGTAGTTTTTCCTGTGGCATGTTTTACCAATCCCTCAGACTTGTTTAATTTTAAAATGACTGAAATTCTTGATTTAAAAATATCTGGGATTTAAATGGATATTGTGAGAAAATCATACAGTAATTTTCATAGCATCTGATTTACTACATACACAGTAAAATAACACCTGGAAGCTAATGTGGATGATGAATACATTTTTTTGTAATCAGCTTGGTCCGTTATCATACTTGGTCCTTTTCCTCTTTTCCAGCCCACTTTACATTTATGTGTTCCCCTTTTTTGGTTAACATATTTTGGATAACATCAACCCAACTTCAATTTCATACGTTGTGGTTCTTGTGGAAAAAACACCAGGATCACATGTTTATTTATCAAAAACAACTATTTATATTATAAATTATTAACATTAGTACAACAATACATTACCAAATCAGTATTTTGTCCTATCCCTTGGATAATTTAAGCCTTATTTTATTTGTTTAAAAGTGACTAATTAGGCAATCTGTCACAGCAGTTGGACTAATTAGGCTTTTAATTTGTAACTGTACACATCATTATTTTATTTGACTCAAGAGTCAGTCTTGTTGCAGCCAAATTAGGTGCTTAATAAACAATCATTTGTCCTGCTGCTACATGCAAGACTTGGGCAAAAGGATTTTCTTTTTCAAGGTTTGTTTAATTATTTCTTTGTATCAGGATTCTGACACTTCTGACAAATACAGAATCATTATTTTAATTGTGGGTTTTCCCACATGTATTCATTTCGTATTCTATCAATCAGTCAATTAATGTATCTATCAGTGTATCAATCTGTTTTAGCACCAACTTCAAACAAATGATAATGGAGCAAACTTTAAACAAAGTCGGGTCCAGTGGTTCCTAAATAGTACGTCAGGACACAGGTGTGACTTGAGGCAAGTTTCAGTGTGCCCAGGGAGCTTGTCCAACGTTTTATTATGACACACAAAGATCAATACATGTATTTTCTCTTTCATTTACTCATTTTAGATGCATACATGTTTATATACTTTGGCAATTTCCACAGCTTTTGATGTCCTTTCTAAGACCTTTAGGCGAACACTGTCTTTTGCAGAATTTTCAGGTGTGTCGGCACAAATAATCAAAACAGTTTGATTGGATGAGGAAATTTGTTATATTGTACATGGCGTTATTTGTACATAGAAAAAGAACAAGAAAAAGCAGGTTCCAGGTGGGCAAGGCACACTCTGCAATATAAAGAACATATGTTTGTATGTTTTCAACCTTTTGAAATATTAAGAAAAAAGACATAAAAATCTAGAAATGGTCAGACAGCACAAAACCAAGGCATTTACTCCAGATCTTGATCTGGACCCAGACTTTACATGGACCCACTTGAAGTGCACTTCATGAATTTCATCAAAACAATGCTGATACTATTAGTAGGCCCGACCGACATATTGGCTGGTCAAATAAATTGGATGAATAAAGCCCTTTCTAAAGTATTCAATATCGTCCAGTTTTGCCGATGTAATGCCAATATATTCCTAATTTCTCATAAAACAGTAAACATTCGGCGTCCAAGCTGAATGATGACGTTGCGAAAGATTGTGGCGCACATTGTTGTAGCGGGCTTGAGCTCTGTACTGATTCTGTATGTATGGATGATGGAGTGTATGGGGCAAAACTCACCTACACTCACAAGAAGTTGCCGAATGTTGTTTTGGCTGCATGTTCGACACAATGAGTGACTTTCAGCGCTCGCACAGTATACCACTGGACATGGCGAGACCACAAAGCCCTCTGTTTGGATAAGGAAGCGGCCTCACACATGGGCTTTTTCCTTCCCAGAGCCACACCTGTCGTTCACAAAACTGACGAATTGGACCTTCGTATGGTAGAGGATCGGTTTATTCGTGACTGTTCTGTGTTGATTGTTATGGAAGCCTGGCTTCATCCACCTGTCCCTGACGCTGCAGTTAAGCTAAGTAGCTAGCTAGCTAACTATGCTAGCGTTTGCATGGCCCCCTCATTCCTACGATGTCATCAGCCTGCTGCTGGGACTCACCCAGGGAGACCCTTCATCATTGCTGGGGACTTAAATCGGGCTTGGTTGTAGAAATTTGTGCAATACGTGCAGTGTCCCACAAAATACTTTGATTTTCTTACACGTTAACTCGTGTTAACAATAAAAAAATGTTTCTCCCTGCACTAAAACCTACTTCTGATACACCAATGAGGACTCTGGGACTGAAGGGCAGATTTGACAAGATTAAGTTAATAGATAATCAATATAAATACATTTTGAATAAGATAATTTATTTCATGGCCCTGCTATCTGGCAACTGGTTCAGGATGTACCCCTCCTCTTGCCCAATGGCAGCTGGGAAAGGCTACAGCACCCCCCCTGACTCCGAAAGGGATAAGGGGTATAGAAATGAATGAATAAATGAATGAATGAATGAATTTATTTAATTTTGCAGGAATTGACTGCAGTTTTGCCCACTATTTTATTTTGTACTAGAATGTTCTTTGCTGTTTAAGGTTGCAGAGTAGAGAAATAAAAGAGGATTATGAGAAGAATGTTGTTGTTTTACCCCCACAATGACCTGTTAACAACTTTTTAAAAGTTTTTTTACCTGTGCTATAACCTACTTTCGTATTATTTTCATCAACAAAAAATACAAGATAAAGAGTAACTCTTTTTTTAGATTATATGATATATTTTCCAGAGGTTTAACACTTTTCTGCATGTTTTTGGACTTGAAAACTCCTCTGTGTTGTTAAGTTAAACAAATACTGAGGGACAAAATATTGTAAAACAGTTGAATGTTCTGCCTGTTATTCATATATTCTTTTTTGGAAGTGTTTTGGGACCAATTAAAAAAAAAATCATTATTTAAATTTATTGGCCGATAAATTGGTAATCTGTATTTTTTTTTCTGCCAAGTATCTGCATCGGCTTAAAAAAATCCGTAGCGGTCAGAACTTAATTATTAGCAGGCTTATCCGTGGAAATGTCAAACTGCAATGTGAGTGAATGCTTTGAAAAATTTCAGTTCCAGATCCAGGTTTGGATTACCAGCAAATTTTAATCACCTCAACAATTCTTTATGTCATCAGAATATGTTGGAAACTTTTTGAGTTATATTACAGACAGACAAACTGACAGGCATTGGCAGAAATGTAGCGTCCTTGGCAAAGGCAAGAAATTAGAAGTCTTCCTTTAATAATTGATCCTTCTTCAGTTAAAGAGAGACTATCCAGGGATGACATGGATTGATTGTTGGGCTGCATGGTGGTGCAGCAAGTATTGAATGGTAAATGGACTTGAGCTGAAATAGCACCTACCTAATCTTTCAGACTATAGCTTTTCATGCACAGGTCACATCTACCCTCACATTCCCTCTCTGGTTTACTGTAGAAGTTCTTCAGTACAAGCTAACACATTGCCCTTCTTTAATACCCATTTACACACCAATAACACAGTAGTTAGAGCAACTTGGGCTGAAATGACTCGCACAGGGACACATCCCCATGCGACAGCCAAGCTTGAACATACAACTGTCTGATTAATGGTAGAGTGACACCTTTACTGTTGCCTTTAAGTAAGAGAACTGATGTATGAATTTACGTTTGATCCTTCTGAGCATGGATATGGTCTCCTCAGACTAAGACATGATTGTTGGGTTGATTGATGATTTCAGATTGCTCCAGGATATCGCTGTGAATTTTTGTCTGTCATTGTGTGTCAACATATTAGCTTAAAGTCCACAATATACCCTGCCTAGTGCCCAGTGGCATAGAGAACCTGCATGCGCGAAGCAATCTGGATATGAATGAATGAAAGATCTGGGGCATTTTTGAGAAAACATTTGGAACCATGGAAGCCCCGATGACTCCTAAAATAAGCAGAAATGCCAGATCAAACTGGAGTCATATTTAACATCCGCCTGCTTAAACTGTGGGCTTTGGAAAGTGGAACCAGTGGAAGAGGTGGAAAATACATTTTTAAATGAACTTAATCATGCATTAGTTTGTGAAACAATGGAAGTTGAATTTCTTTTTTTTTTTTGCATAGACATGTGTCTTTGAGCAGTCCCAAATGGGCTTTTGTTCTGAAACATGCTTCAGATGGTTCATACAGAGTCCAGCCCCTCAGGGGATTGTAATATCACAGCCTAACTACACTCGACTTGACTAGACTCTTACTTGGAAATGTGCTTAGGACTGAAATCATTTTGAATATCATCTCATGTAAGGTCAGCATAATCTTTTTCTGAAAAAGCTTAGGAGCAATTTTCAGTATAAAAATGATTCCTTTTTCTCTTACTGCTCAGTCGACATCTTAGTGCATACACACACATCCTGTGCTATTTCAATGGATTTAGTTTCATGGATTTTCATGGATTTAGTTAGTGAAGGCGCATCGATATAATCACCTAAACTGCCTTCATGTTTATTATGTCTGCTGGTATTTCATTTTCCTCTACAAGGATTTTATAACCTAAAAATGAGCTAAATCCAGTGGGAGCTAGTGGTAGAGTCATTAAAGCAGGAGTATGGGAGCATGGATGGTGAGATACTATGGATTCATTGGGCAAAGGAGATCACACGCTCCATCAAACATCTCAAGGACGATGCATATTTTCTCTGTACCTGGAGTCAGAGCACTCCCACCAACTCAATTTATATGCATCTCAAAATGCATGCATAACCACCCTCTCATGGGGCATTTTGTTCATATCATATATCTTTCACTGTATTTTAGTATATAATGATGACTGCTTTAAGTGCCAGCAGAGAGAAAACATCAGAGGGAGATGTAATTCAGGATTCCATTCGTAGAGTTAAGACTGGCCCATGTTAGAAGAATTTAGTCAGCTTCACAGATGAATATGTAGAGACCTAAATTGTTCTGACAAATAATAAAATATTTGACAGTTTTCTCTCTACAGAAAAGACAGTAATGATATGACCAAAAAATACTATTGCTGATATCCATATTATCCTGGCTGATACAGTATCTGACCTTTGTAAGGGAAAAGAGAGAGAGAGAGAGAGAGAGAGATTGTTGACCTCAAACTCAAGTCCCTTGCTTATATATCAAGTGTTTATAGAGCACACTCATAGACCTCTGTTTATGTTAAACTGCAACTGGACTTACAAGTCAGGCTCATAGCATATGTATACATGACTTTGGTTTAAAACTACATATCTCTCTGACACTGTGTCCTAACTCAATGAGGATGAACTGGGTGTTGCACCACATTGCACAGAGTGGCATGTCTGCTTGCATCGCGTTTAGTTGGACAGTGTGAAAGCCATGGTAGATAAAACCCATGATAACTTCTCAGCCCCAAATTCCTTTCCCATAGTGTGAAAGTGCCGCACAGTGCAGCGCTCTTGCTCCAACCAACAGACCCCGCAGGAAGCGCCACGCAGCACAGCTCTGAAGGGTGAGGGCTGATCCCCGGAGAACCACAAGCTCTCTAGCGATGTCACACATTAATAAAACATGTTATAGACTGAGAAAAGAAATTAACAACACCTCACTTCTCTTCTCCAAGGCCTCTTTGCTGGTCCCAACCATACACCTTTGTGATTTATTTAACTTCTTTCTGCCTGTATCCTTGTAGAAAGGATGTTTGGTGTCATACATACAATGTTATATATTTCTGTACCTCTATGATTTACTTGTCTTTGTCCATGGTGTTGTGTTGCCTCTGGGACCCTCTGACCGACTGTTGACCTGATGCTTGTGCCTCCATTTGTAACATAATTACAACCTGTTGAGGAAATTCATTTTTAGGATTCCGCGCATTGTGTTTTATTTTAAAGGTTCTGAATACACCGTACGTTGACTTCCTTTCGGGTGCTTTCTCAACAACAGTGAATTTCCGAGGTTTTGAAGCGGCCTTGCAGAAAATAGACCTGGAGCCAATCTCCAGCGTTGTGGTGCGCACCGGCGACATAACGCTGGCCAGAGCACGGGCAATGGAATTGCTCTCTAGACTAGAGTGGAAGCGAAGTGCTCCGCAGTACATTTCAAGAACACTGCACGGCACTGCATTTTTGCGTTACCTGGAGTTTGGGGGTCACAAATGAATACTGGTCATTACTGACCCTCTTATGGAAGCTTTGAAAAGTGGCACAAAACATGACAGTTTAACAATACTGATTAGATTTTTTAAAAGAAACCGAATCGGGTTGTATCTGAAAAAAAATTTCTCCTGAATATGTGGAGGATAAAATAATTCAAAACAAAAATATTTGCTCATTAAAATAAAAAAAAAAAGTAGGTGCAGCCCTAATAGTAACCAAACCAGGTTGGTTCATTCTTGAACCTCAGCTTGCAGCTAATTTTCTTTTTTTAAAATTAATACAAAATATTGTCTGTGTCTTCTCAATAATGAAAATGATTTACTGTAGGAATTGGCATAAATGGAAAGGAAAAGCCTCATTTTTTGTGAAGCTGTTAAAAAAAAAAATATTTTTGGCAACATCCTATCATACTTTGTAACTTAAGGAGCACACCTTCCCTCAGCTGAATGTAAAGTGTTAGTTTGTTTACCGTGCATAACTCTGGTAAAAGGTTAAAACAGATCAAGAACTTTATAAACAGTGATTCATTAAAACATGTTTCTCTGGTTATGTGAAATTTAGACACAGTGATTCATAATATCATCCTTCTCTAGTCTGAATATTCAGTGGAATATGTTATCACAGGCTTCTTTGAGAAGGAGCGTGGGTCACATTGGCTGACTAATGATGGGAGATAAATAAAAAAATTCAGGTTGACTGTGGGCAAGAAGGCTAATGTAATTTGAACAAATTCTACAAAAAGCTGTGAAAAAATAGTCATCTGTTGGGCATTTTTTTTACGTGATTATAACTAATGACTAGATAAAATAAAAAGTGTGTTCAGGACACACAACATCAATTTACCTCTTTAGTTATCAGTTATTTGTTGATGTCACGTATATGTGTTAAATCTACAGTATTTTGAAAAAAAAAATTAGATAGGTCCAGAAAATGTCAGATGTTTAACATGGTTCTGTTCTCTGCTGGTTCTCGTCACACCTCTGATTATTTCTCTCCTTCAGGCATTTTTTTCCCCCATCTTGACCTCCACCTGCTGTCTTTGACACTTTAGTTTCAACATCAGAAGCCTGTTGTAGGCTGTATGTAGCATTGGAATAAATAAGATATTTATAATATCTTCACAACTGTTGCTCTAATCCATATTTATTTATGTTCACACAGTCTATCTCAGAGGGTCTTCCTTCGATAAGTCACACCAGTTCATCTGTTTATATTTAAAAAGAAAAAGAAATGATCAAAATGACTCCAGAAGGCATTAGAAATATTTGCTTTTCATAGATCTACTGTGGTCTCTTACCTCAAGCCAATGCACACAACACAAAAAGAATCTTTTTAAAATATCATTAGTTTTCTTAGTCTGGTTGAAACGGAAGAATACGGTCCAAAACTGGCCAAAATAACCAACACATTAAAAGTAGAAATTAGATTAATAACACTTCATTTGGTTACATTCACATAATGATCCTCTGTGTCTTCTGTACCACACAAAAGCATGATCGGTTTTGGGATGTCAAATAGTATTAACGACATTCTTACTCTTTGTTTGTTTCCATGATCACTTCTGACAAAGTCTTTTATTTAAGTGCTCAAAGCTGTGACCAAAGCGTTTGGAACACAGCCTAGAAATCCAATATATAAAAATCTGTACATTTTCATTGTTCTGAACAACAAAACATCTGTCTCCTGGGTTTTATTATTGAATCTATCTATGTACTGCTCTGACCTGACACTTCAATATTTTTGGAACAATAGCAGCCTGCCATGGTGAAGACAGAGCATTTTATTTATATAAGCAATGTGAATGTTTGGGAAGGAGAAAGTAAAAACATCAAAAACAAATTAACATTAAAAATAAGAATAAGGGGCTGTCTGTCTTCTTGTAGACATTGTTGCTAATGAGTTTAACTCTGGCTTATGATCCATCTTTCCCTCACATCACCTCGCTGTCGCCTCAGTAAATTCAATAAAACCACACTCTTCAGAATATGAATACTAAACAATAACCGTAAAAAGAAGAAAGAATCAGCGGAAAAATAATTTGACTGCATTCAAGGCATGTTTTTGTTCCACAGCGAGGATTACGGTGAAGCTTTTAAACTGTTAGATTCCCGCTGCTTTTTAATATCTTCTGTGATCTATTTGTGTCCTAAGCTGCTAATAGCTGGAGGGAATCAGGGAAACACAGCAGGGGTGGTGCTCTCATAATGGATTGGTTATTTTATGTTTCTCCCCCAAAAAAAGAGAGTGGATTGGGAATTTTTCTTTCCCTCCTTTCTACACTCATCACTTTTTTCTCTGTAGTGTTTTACAAGAAAACAGAAGCTTGTTTGGAGAAGGAATGCTGTAAAAACTCTTCATTGCTTTGCAGTTATTGAGAGGCATGTGCTGCCAAGTCGCCACATTAAGTAGCGGACTGGAATCCAGTGCTGGATGAAATTTCAGGACGCTGCACTTACCATCGGCAAAAGGAAATGACACTGGGTGAGCTGAACTTGAAGAACAGTAGCCCAGTGGGTGAGAGTGATTTTTAAGGCCGCAAGTCCGTTCTCTCCATTTCACAGTCACAGCACTGGCACAGCTGTGATAACAATGTGCCCTAAAACTGATTGATGTTCTTATTTATTCCATGTGCCCCACAGTTGCCTGACTATTATTCCGAGAGAAAGTAATTGCTAACAACGTACGTGCACACATTCCTTTTTCTCACTTTCTTTCTCCCTCGCTTCAGCTCGTCTCCAGTGCAGCACAGCAGAGCTGCAGCTGATCTGCATAATCACACGTTTAGAGACGGGTGAGAGAGATGCTCTCAAAAACATTTTCCAGACATTTCTGCTGAACAATTTTAGAAGTTTTCAAGACAATCAGCTCGCTAATTCTGCATTAATGAGTGATAAACTATGAAAAGCCAAAACAAGTTAATGGCTGTTTTCTTGGGGAGAAAGACAGGGGCAGAATGAGTTTTCCCATCCTTGTGCTGTTCTGCATGACAAGAGATGGGAAGAATAACTAGAAGATAACTGCTCAGTGCAATTACAACTTTCTTGATCATCTTTAGGGAGTAAACAGTTCTTTAGAACAAATACTAAAGGCTGTAATGTTGGCCAATGTTGCATAAATGTTTCAGAAATCACGGTGCTTGTTATGGGCCCAACCAAACCTCAGAAGACCAATTTACCCGGCTTTATAATGGCATCTTTAATGCTCCATTCTACATGAAAATAAACAAGTCTGTAAAAGGGAATATTAAATGTGCTGTATTATTGCTTATTCCCAAAGAAACAAATTGATCATTTATGACACCCTATCCTTGAAAGGAGGACAAAAGCTATTTTACAGCCATTAGCATAAGCAAAGAGGGAGACAGGGCTTTTATTACCTTTTGTTTAGGGGTTGTGAATTGGATTTTTTGTGATTCAGTTGGCTAAACCAGATCTGGAAGATTGTGTATGCAGGTTGCAGTATGTCCAAGGTTGCTTTCACACCTAAAATACAGTGAACTTGGTTCTGGGGGGAAGTTACAGCATTGCTCCATTTCCTTTTTAGCTTATGTAGACTTTTTGCATTGCACTTTTTCAAGCAGACCAAGCTTGTCAATGTTGTTTAATCTAGATTTGAACCTGTAAAGACACCTAGAGGCTGGCAGTAGACTAGCATACTCTATCTACTTCCTACTTTAATGCTATATTAGTTCACTAACTGTTGAAACTCTAGCTTGCTTGGGAAAAAAAAGCAACCAGGGTTTGGAGACCAAACCTGTTAGGTGTGAAAGTGACCTCAAGTCTGTATCCACAGGAAACGATTATACATATTTTCTTTGGATCGTTTTATGTCTACACTGCAGTATTGGGAAGTGGCCTAAAGTGCTAAGGAAGGATGGTGCTTTCCACAGCCTGATCCTCTCATGCAAGTAAGCATTGCCCTGACCAATCATAAGTTAGTTAACAGACTAACCTATTTACAAAATGAGTCAAGGTTTAAGAGAGGAGGGCAGGTGCTTCTTGAGTGATTATCCGGATGATTATTCTTATTAGTGTTTGATGTGATCTGTGTTATAAAAGCTAAAAAACTGTGCGATTACAAAAGGGAATTTAACAACTGCTGGTGTCAGCAGCAGACCACAGAGGACACCAGGTAACATTAAGTTTTTACTCTATAAATCAAGAGGAAGAAGAAATGTCAGCAGTATGGAAAAGTAAATAACAGTTTTGAGATGAAAAGGGAAAAAAATCCCTCCATGACTGATTTGACAAATTCAAGGATGAATTTGTGATGTTCTGCTGATGGGATGGTGAGTAATGTGAAACATTTGCTGTGTTATAGTGTGCCCAAGCACAGAAAGTGACTCTGAGATCCAAAACATTATTTTTCCCTGGTTGCTGTAAGGGGTGGAAATCACCAGTTTCATGATGATACGATGCGATGCGATTCAATATGATACAATACGATTCTTGGACAATACAATATTTGCCAATATCACTAAGTCTGCCACGATTCGATACTCAATTTGATTTGATTAATTTCAGGGACCTTCAATTGATTTAAGACACTATTATGTACTCATTGAACACAATCAGCTACATTTCACCTAAAGCAGGAAAAAATGTGATTTTAATTGAAGTCAAACATTTGTCATGTTCACAGTTGAACTATTAACAAACTCAGCATTGATGATTTTCCTTTTGTACTATAAGTAATCTTATTAATCATTACGCTACAAAATCAAATGATGAGGTAACTTACTGTGCCCGTGTGATTAGGCACTCCAGTTGTGTGCTTGCAGTTTGTTTCCTCTGCTGTCAGAAAAACCGTATCTTACCCGGATACAGCAGTATTATTTTCGGATTGGCTCATATGTCAAGCTCCCACTTAGCTCTGTGATGCTCAGAGCGTCTTGCTACATGTTCCAAAGTGCAAATAGTGGTGTAACTCTATGGGCACTACATTATACATTTTAAATCATGAGGAATACCAGGTATGGCATGTAAGACAGCGGAAGGGTCCAAATGCGTGTCTCATATGCTGAATGTGTGAGACTTGAGAACCTTGAGAATTTGAAAATATATGTCTTAAAGATAACAATGTTGATCAATGTTTTGAGTTTCCATCAATTTGATTGGATCATTGCTTAACCATCGCTTAATCAATCCAATTCGATGGATCATTACACCCCTAGTAGCCATATTACTTTAATGGACAAAAACTTCCACTGGTGTTTACAGCCTTGTTTGAATTCTAACCGACACCGACAACTGGATGTTGTGCAGTTAGTGTCATCTTGTGTACACTTAGGTCATAATATTGACAACTGAGTCTCCTGTCTGCCATCGTAACATTTTTGATTTTTGATCATGACTGATGAAAGCCTGATGTCACTGATTTACAATACATGTTAACAAAGAGAAAGGAATGTTGAGGGAATTATTAAGCATAAAGAAAAAGGAATGATATTGGTTCCTTGATCTCTTTGCTTTACATCAACTGGACTTTTTCTTTTACTGTCAACCACCTCTTTCAATCAATCTCAGTGTGTTTTTTTTTTTTTGTACTGAAACAGTTTGATTGATGTGTTCACACATGTCTGAATGAACTTGACGAATAGATGATGCCAACTTTCCAAATGACCGAGATGTGACAACATCCTTAATTTTTTATGGGGTTTATTTCTTGAATGATTTGGCTTTATTTTGATGCCATGAATCATGTATAAAATTCATAGTGCGTGAAATTTTGAGGTTAGTACATCTGTATTTTGCTGTGGTGCACAATCTCAATTTAAAGTCAGGCTCAATGTGCAATGATGATGTATTATGCATCATGATTATGCATGGGTGTGTTTCGGTTGTAACAACCGGCCAATTAAGTTGTCAGCTTATTTTTGCTTTAAAACAGCATGCGCTTGCCAGCAGGACGATTTCTGTGTTTGGTCGAAACCAGTTAAAGCATCTAGTTTCTCTTTTTATTGTGCCACTTAACACCCAGAATTCACACATAACAGTGTTTGTAATATGCTGATGCTTTGAGGAGAGATATTTCCACGTTGAGCACTTTGAATCAAGGCAATTGTTAGTTAAAATAAAGTTTAACCCACAAGTCGAAGTTGATAAAGCACTCACAGAGTGGTCAAAAGATAGACATTGGACATGCCAGCTTTATGTCTGACCACTACACACATTAGAGGACACTGGGTGCAGAATGGGTTGTTTTGATCCATTTGTTGATCAAATGGAGCACTACCCGAAGCTGTTATTTTTGGAGTAAAAGTGAGGCTGACACAGCATGCCAATACACTTTGCACTGGGTAGGTAGAGGCCATTGTGTGTGTTCTCTGTGAGGTATGGCTGATTCCCTGATCCAGCAGGTTAAGGAGGGCTTTGGCTCTGTGCTGCTGACCCATCTGGACTGTTTTCTGGTTTTTAGCCTCATCCTTGGACCACAGTCTGAAAAAGTGGAAGCTTGGCTTGGTGCCTTTACACAATTCAGCGTTTTGGCTCTACAGCTGGCTCAAAAATTTAACAGGCTACACTATTATACCTTTATGTGGTCTGTAATCCTGCAACAGATGTGGCTCCTAACTGCATCGTATCAACACACTCACACACAAACACACACATAGATGATAGAAAACAGACGGAAAGCTCAAATTATTTTTCCATATTTTAAATTTACACCGCTATAAAGCTGATCCTTTTCAATCTGTTTTGGTTGACTTTAGCTCCCATCCAAATCTGGTATCTCCTCTGTTTGTCTGCTCATCTTATCCCTGAGCTCACGCTTGATGTGACCTCCTGCACACCCGTATGAGGGCCAAAGAGGATCAGTACTTAGATCCACTCAGATTACCACCTTCTTTGTCGCCCGCTCTCAGTCAGTCTCCCTCCCTCTCTTTTTCTGTACTATCCATTCAGCCACAGAGGTTACTTCATCCAGAGGTTAGATATGGACAAGGACAAATAGAACAATAGGCACACACACTCACACACGCACACAGGCAGACACTGCTGCAGGGCTGCGTAGCAATAAGGGGCAGGCTGATGTCAGCTGACCAAGGCCTTGGTGGCTCCCAGTCATCCACGGCTGCCAACTTCACTAACATCAGCCTCTCTCCACAGTAACAGGACAAAGGAGAACTCCTTTTTCCTGCAGCTTTTAATAGGGCAGATCATCTGTGTGTGTTTGTGTGTGTGTGTGGGTGTGTGGTTGTGCAAATCAAAGAGGGATGGAAAGAGATGAGGAGGAGTGTACTGAGCATCAATGGGACTTTGCGTCTTTTTTGTGACTTAAAGGGAAACACCAGCAGGTGGATCGGAAATACCTGCCTTCAAAGATTAATGCAAGTAGTGGTTTCCTAGAAACAGGACAGTAGCTCTAATTTTATACCAGGGTATATTTATTTTTATTAGACTGTTCTATATTTAGGTTTATGTTAAATATATATGTATATTTTGAGCACAAGGTATTCCTAAAGGCAAAGTGCTGTCCTTTTAAACATCAAAGTTTGTTTACATGTCTTGGGCAATATTTTGCAATATGGCCTCCAGTAGTAACACTTCAAATTACAAGTTACAAAACAGGAAAAACATATCAGGAGACTTGGAATTAAAGTAAGATTTGGAGGAGTGAGACACTTTGTGACATTAGGTAGTGGACAAAATTTGATTCGATTGGTCGATTTTTGGTTACAATTACTGTGTTTTAGTCGATCAACAATTTCTTTGGTTGATTACAGCCCTACATTCTAGCCATAATTCCCGTGTTAATGGTGGCCAAAAGCCATTTAACAGTGTTTTAAATAGGGGAATTTAGTGTTATGTTACCCTAATGGATAATATCTTATTTCCACTATGCATATTCCAAACAAAGCAATAAAAGTAAGGAAATGTTGTTGCAGCAATGCTATTTGGCAGTAAGTCTTACATGGTTGGATAACCTGTTTATTTCATGTTTATATGGTGGCCCATTTGTGAGAAACATGCATTTGTGGGAGGAGCAGCAAAGCTGAATATGAGAGTTGTGCCCATAAAATTTTAGTCAAATTTTCTTTGCCAATAAGATTGAAGAAACACATCACCATGGGACAGCTGGACCTGGGCTCAAAACCGTTGACCCTCAGATTGATGCAAGACCAGTGTCACAGTTAGGGGGCTGAGGACATGGGGTTTCCAGAGTTACAACACTTCAACAACCTGAGTCATTCCTTTGTACTTTGAGACTGAAACTGGAGGACCTTTGGTTCCTTCTTAAGTCCCTACTGACTATTTTAGAAGAGCTCTGATTTATATAGTACATACACTCCTGATCAAAATCTAAAGACCAGTTGAAAAATTGCTAGAATTTACCTTTTGCACATTTGGACCTTAACGAGGTTTTAAGTAGAGCTACAATATGCAAAAGCAGGAAGGGGGAGTGTGACAAAAAGCACTTTGAAAAAGTAATTTATTGAAAACAACAAATAAACTGAAATAGGTTGTTTATTAGCTGATCAAAAGTTTAAGACCATCGCTCAAAAAATTACTAAAAACTTTCCAAACCAAAACAAAAATGTTTCTCAGTAGGACTCAGTAATGAGTAGCTCCACCGTTCTTGTTAATCACTTCAAAAATTCGTTTAGGCATGCTTGATGGTAGTGTTTTTTTCAGGAAGCTTTTGGGAACATTGCTCCAAGTGGTGAAGATGGCTTCACGAAGGGCATCAACTGTCTGGAACTGATGGCCATTTTTATAAACTTCCCTTGCCATCCATCCTCAAATGTTCTCTATGGGATTTAAATCAGGGGAACATGCAGGATGGTCAAGAAGAGTGATGTTATTCTCCCTGAAGAAGTCCTTGGTCAAGCGAGCATTGTGAACTGCAGCGTTGTCCTGTTGAAAAACCCAGCTGTTACCACACAGACGAGGGCCCTCAGTCATGAGGGATGCCCGCTGCAACATCTGCACGTAACCAGCCGCCGTTTGACGACCCTGCACCACCTGAAGCTCCAGTGTTCCACTGAATGAAAAAGCAGCCCAGATCATGATGGACCCCCCTCCACTGTGCCGGGTAGAAAACATCTCAGGTGGGATCTCCTTGTCATGCCAGTAACGTTGAAGCCATCTGGACCATCAAGGTTACATTTTTTCTCATCAGAGAATAAAACTTTTTTCCACCTTTCAATGTCCCATGTTTGATGCTCCCTGGCAAAGTCTAAACGGGCAGTTTTGTGGCGTTGAAGGAGACGAGGTCTTTGAATTGTTTTTTTGTTTTTGAAACCCTTTTCCCGCAGATGCCGTCTGATGGTTATTGTGCTGCAGTCGGCACCAGTAAGGGCCTTAATTTGGGTCAAGGACCGCCCTGTGTCTTGATGAACAGTCAATCGGATCCTCTGGCTCAGCGCAGGTGTCATTTTTTTGGGTCTACTACTTGACTTTTTTGTTCCATAATGCTCAGGATCTTTCAAAAAATTGAGAATGGCTGTCTTACTGCGTCCAACCTCAGCAGCAATGGCACGCTGCAAGAGGCCTTGCTTATGCAGCTTGACGATCTGACAATGTTCAAGAAGAGAAAGCTTCTTAGCTTTAGCCATCAGGAGGGCATGACCGTTTGAATGCCTGACAGAAAATGAAAATTTTGAGCAGATTTTGGCTTTAATAGCCTGTGGTCTTAAACTTTTGATCAGCTGATAATCAGCCTATTTCAGTTTACTTGTTGTTTTCAATAAATTACTTTTTCAAAGTGATTTTTGTCAGACTCCCCCTTCTTGCTTTTGCATATTGTAGCTCTACTTAAAACCTCATTTAGATCCAAGTGTGCAAAAGGTAAATTCTAGCAATTTTCCAACTGGTCTTAAGATTTTGATCAGGAGTGTATATATATACTGAATTTTACAAACCTGGAATCATGATAAAATATTCACTTTTAGTGAAGGAGCTCTTCATAAGATGAGTGGAGGTAAAAAAAAATGCTATGCAGCCTGTGCAAGTGGAATGACATGTGTTGATGTGTAACTGATGTTTCATGTTCTTGAGCCTGATGTTGGCCCTGCAGTCTGCTCCTGTTATGGTGTCTCACACAAAATGCTACAAATATGTACCTCTCTTTTCTCCCCTCTTCTCCCCTCGGGGTGTTCCTGCTGTCACTGCAGACCTCTCTCCTTTAACATCACGTACCCCGCCATCCCACACACTCATGCTCTGAGACATTCACACTTATCTCCAAACTGCACACTCTCACTGACCAAAAATACACTGAGACTTGTGCAGCATCACAAACAATTATGCAGTATTTTGAATTTGGACATTTCTGTTGGACTGAAAGTTAGGCAGACATTTCATTTGAAAATATGTGTGACAGATGCATATAAACAGGCATACACACTTAATATCACACTTTGGATGCTTGGCTATTGTTACTTAACTCCCAGTCATCCTCCCACACACTCACATGCACGCACACACACACACACACACACACACACACACACATACAGCAGCAGGGCAGCCAGCCTCTTGACACCGTTCCATTTAGCCCACACTCCTGCCGGAGGATCCAGCTAATAACTCACACAGCCTGAATACAGCAATAGCGTGAAACAATTACTTTCAAGAAGAAACGGAGGAATCAGGGGAAATGAAGGAAAGCGTAACCTTGAGAGAGGATAACATTTTTAACATCAGCCAAAAGCCCTGCGCTGAGAGTGATGTAACAAAAAAATAAAAATAAATCTTCGGAGTTAGTTAATGAATCTCTCCACTGACGTTATACAGCACATATTTATTACTATTCAAGGCTTCTCCTGTCTCTGCAGGCCCAACAAGAAGACTAGAAAAGAAAACAGAAAAATAAACACTCCCTGTGTGTCTGAAATCGAACTGCTCTCCCACAAGAACTAAATTATACACTCTGCAAGTCTATAATTCCCATCAAACTCATAATTTGTTTGTTGTGGTTATGTAACATAACAAGACCATGCTATTGATTGTAAATTACTAGAAAATTAGTCCAGCAGCAAAGAGCAGGGCCCCTCACCTTGGTGGATATAATAAGTGACAGTAGATGACAAAGATGCAGAAATGATTCATTTGTGTGGGGACAATGTAAAGACGACACAAAGGGCCCTACCACTACAGACTTGACAGACCACTGCCCAACAGTCACAACACATCCTTACCTGAATAGCAGTGACGATGATGATAACTTACTTAAAGGAGCAAGTAGAACACTCTCCTCTCAAAACTTTGAAATACATAAATCAATAAAACAAATTTAAACTAAATAAATGCACAGCTACTACAATTAACTATTGCAGCAAAATTACTCTGTTTGGAGACAACAATAAATTATGTTTAGTGAAATATCTAGGGCCTAACTGATACAGATTTTTTGAGGCCGATGCCAATACCGATATTAGGCAGAAAAAAATACTGATTACCAATTAATTGGTCAATTAATTTAAACTGTAGATATATTTAAAATTAATTTTAAAAAATTGGTTCCATAACAAAACAATGAATACATGAATTACAGGCAGAACATTTTATAGTTTAACAAAACTATTTAACTTTACACCAGTGAGAAAATTTAAAGTACAATAACATGCAAAAGAAATGCATTGAACTTTTGAGACATTGATTATATAACCTAAAAGAGTCTCTCTGTATGTTGTACTTCTTGTTGATGAAAACTAACGGTAGGTTATAGTAAAGGTAGAACAACTTTTTAAAGTTGTAAACCGATAACTGTGAGAGTAAAGCAACAAAAACATGATAGGTAACATTCTTTTCATAGGCATTTTTGTTTTTGTTTGCAGCTTTCAAGCACAAAATAAAATGGTGTGCAAAACTACCGCAAATTCCTGCAAAGTAATAAAAACAAAATTTTTTAGAAATATAAATAGATTGATTATTCATGAACTCTTTGTCACATCTGCCTTTCAGTCCTCATTAGTTCATTAGAACCACTTTTTTATTTTTAACATGAGGTCATGTGCGTGAGGTAATCAAAATATTTTGTTGGACACTGCACATGTTTCCCAAACTTATTTAAAGAAGCTGATTAAAGTCCCCAGCTACGCTGAAGACTCCCCTAGATGAGTCTGCTGATGATGTCGTAGGGCTCCGAGGAGCTATGCTAATTCTAGCATAGTTAGCCCGCTCGCTAGTTAGCTTAGCTGCTATGTAGGGAACAAGTGGATAAAGCCAGATTTGTGTCATAATCACAATAAAACAGTCATAGGTAAACTGTTCCCCTGCCATCAGAAGGCCCAAGTCATCAGTATTGGCAACGACAGAGGTGGTGACCATCAGGGAAACTGTTCAGTGGCGCCCAGTCTGTCTGAGAGGCTGAACCGTAGCCAGGCAGAGAGCTCCGTGGTCTCGCTGTGTCCAGCAGCAGTGGGACATTGTGCACCGCCTAAAGTTGCTCATCCATATTCACGGCATCAGCAGAGAGCTCAGAGCTGCTTCAACAATGCGCGCCGCCATCTTCCACAACGTCATCATTCTGTGTGGCTTGGACACCGAAAAGTGTTTACTGTTTTATGAGAAATTAAGAAAATATTGGCGTTACATCGGCAAAACTCTGGCCGATGTTGATTACTTTCAAAAGGGCTATAATCGACCAATCTAATCGTCCGGCAGATATATTGGTTTGGCCCTACAAACAACATTATACTATTGCGCCAATACTGATACTGATACATTTTTTCTCAAAATATAATTATCTTTATAAAATGCTACTTTTCCAATGGCAAGGATGCCCTTATAACCCCTTGTCATGGTCTACTCCCCAGTTTTTCGTAACATTGAACTTTGCTCAATTACACAGCATGAGACTGTGCTTGCTCTGTTATTCTGACTCTACCTTGGTGCAAACGCTGTGGTTCATGGGAGCTCGCGTGTGTACAAAGGTGTCCATTCTCATTGTATATGTCTAATTGGTCTTCATTAGAAATTGGTATCACCTGAATTGTTTCTGATACCAGTGCTAATTTAGTTCTTTTAAAACTGTCATTGTCCAAAAACATCTTAAATTTATACTTTTAAGATAAAATACCCTGTTATAATTTTTTCATGGTCACAGCCCGTATGATGCAACTTCTATTGTCTGCCAACTCTCTGGGCAGAAAAAGCCAAGGCAGTGTGAGCATATTTAGCTGTAACGTTTGTTGGTGGTACCTTTACTGAAGCCTCTTAATCTGTGTTGCAGTTTGCTCTTGTAGGTTCTAGATACCAGCGCTACATTGACATCCACCCATTGACTTTGGTGTCATGAGAATTGACTAGCTCAAGAAGGTGATATCATTTTCATTTATGTTTAACAATTACCATATCACTTTCCACCATTTTGTTCTGCATGCCTTGAAAATCAAGGCATGGTCCAATAAGAGGCAGTCAGAAAAAACAATGGCGAAAAGGTCAAAGATGTGATCATGGTAGACGGGAAACAGAAGTGGTCAGATCCCTTACACAAAATTTGATGAACTGCACAGCATCCAGTGTGTATGTCTGTGTCTGTTTTGTAGTTAAGAAGGCCTTAAGGTGTCCTCACCTGTAGCAATAGGTTAATAACTAAGTTTGACATTTTTTTCATGTTTTGAAATTCCTGTCAGTGGAAAAGTTCAACAAGAAGACCTTTAAAATATTTGCATCACAAATTCCAAGTAAAATCTATAAAAAATCAAACATTTACCCAGGATGATAGTGTGTCATTTCAGTGTCATATTGTAGCCATTTTACAACAGGATGTTGCTTTGTTAGGCTGTAAAGATTTATTTCTCATGGCTGAAAATTGGCTTCCATGCTCATACAAAGCTAATTTTATCAATATCGGTATTGGCTTTTGCTTTCTCTGGCTTCACAGATAATCCAGTTGAATATAACAAACCTGACATGTTCTCTAAAGGCTTCCTGGGAAATATAGGAAATCACTTGCTGTTGCTGGAGAAGACTGAGGATCTCTGAGAGAGTGGATACAACATTGAAGCAAACTGGCAACGTTTCTTCACAAAAGGACATGTTGAATGTGATAAATCCACACTTGTAAGAAGTAGGGGATAAAATTAATTTCTGTTTCATTTGGACCCTTTTAGTGATTCTGTCTGTTTCATTTACTCCCTCTGTTTACTGCTCTGCTGCCCACACCAAAAATATAGCACTATTGAATTCAGCTTACTCTGCTCCCCCAATTAAGGCAATTGTTTTGTCTCTACAACAGCCCAGCCCAGCTTTGTTGAAGGAAAATAGATGTGTGTTCATGGTGAAATAAGGAGCTATGTTAGCTGTTTTTTGTTGCTTGAGTGAGCAAGTGATCCCTATATTATTGTATTACATCAGAGGATGTTGATATAGATTTAAGGCGTATGTTAAGGCGTATGTTTTTTCTCTAAAAGATCATTTTATATGTATGGCCAATCACTTGCAGGTCCAAAAAAATCATATGCTGCATTTCTATGGAGCACCATGAGTAATGTAAGAACATTAGATAGTGTCTTTTACTCCATGTAGTAATAAAAGTAGAGCTGCCAGTCAGTCTGAGAGAAACAGTTCTGCATATTAAATTTGGTAGCGGGACCACACAGCTTACTTTTGTGCCACAAATAGCACCTTTAATAACTGTGAAACTTTGGGGTCCATTGACACTGTTGTGATTGTGACTGCAAATATTTGTAACCTAGAAACCTATAACTTGAACCATGTGCTGTGAAAAAGTAGCAACAATTGATATTTGAGTCTGGATATTTTGAGAATTATTATTCAATAATGTTATATTGTGATTCAAGCACTTTTCACTTGGACAAGACAGATGGTTATATAGGACTCAAAGTTGTTAACACTCCATGAAAGGTGTGGTGTGTAGAAGCTGGCAGCATTTTGCCGAACAGAAACGGTGAATATTGGATATAATGTTTCTATTTGTATGTAAAGTCTGTCAAAATAGATGTACTATCATCCCCATAAAACTTTTGTTTTCTTTTTATAAAGTGAGAAAAAGGTTTTTTTTATTTATGTACTGCTGGTCTCCCCTTTGTGGATAACAATCCACCATATTGTGTACCTGTGGGTTTTTGAATACAAGTGTACTATAGTTTGCAAAGCCTGTGATCATCATCTTAACTGACCTACAATCTATCAAAATAATAGTTCCAAATATGGATGAAAAAACCCTCACCTTGTATCTGTTGTAAATGATGCCCGTACCCGTCCTATTTGGTCTTCACCAGCTCTTGTTGCTTAGAGTTGGGATGTTTTAGTAATAGGTGTGCTCATTCCAAAATCTGAATGCTAGATGCAGCTGAAATGCCAATTTCTGCACACTACACCTTTAAAGTAACAAGCCTTTGCACTTTTTTTTCCCTTATTACCTAAAATCTTAATGAGGCATAAAACCACAGAACTCAGTCAGCGTTTTAGCCCTTTTGGTTCACTTGTTCAAAGTCTGTTAGATTTTTGTGTAAGTTCTGTCAATAAATGTCAAGACTAGTATGGAATTAATTTCTACAGCATGATGTACATTTGGAATCACCCACATTGTGGATTTTACATCAGTAGCAAGAATTAAAAGGGATGGTTAGTAACAAGCTGCCACTTAGAGATGCAGATTTATATTTCAATCTTAGATTGTCTTGATCATTACACAACACTGCCACCGCCATCAGGTCACACTAAGAGTATAGTGTGGACAGGTGTTGTTTAAATCTAAAAAATGACAAAAGCTGTGCTTATTTTTAAAGGTTTAATTTACTTGCAATTATTCAAAAAGCAATCTCAAAAATGTCCTATCAGCTTTTGTCAGGGAAAAAGCATTAATGACCTTTTTGGTAAGTTCACATAGATTTGTAGGCCCCGCAACAACTTGAGGAAAAAAGACAAAAGAGCAAAGCTCAATTTTTGATATTAAAGTTTTTCGGGGTGTATATTAATCTCTCTCTGTGAAAATGGAACAAAAGTGGTTTCATGTTAGTCTAACTTTATGAGATACAATGTGGATGGTACATTTTAAGATTTTCATGGAATTTATATTCACCCCAAATCATTATTGTTTTAGCAAGGGATTAACTTTTCAAAATAAATGCTAATATAAAACAAACCAATGTATGGATGTACAAATTTGCATAAATGATCTTTATGCATGTATATAAAATATATGCATGTCCAAAAACAAATTAGCATCCTAATGCACTGTCAAAAAATACTTTTCGTGATCAGTTGCTGTGAACATATAATGATGAATTGAAGTAACTTTAAAAATCGCAACAATATGCATTTATAAAACTGGTAATTCACTTGATGATAATATTAAATGAAAAAAGTTATGGATTTGTGATTTTTTTGTTGTTAGTTTGCCAAAATCTGGCAACAGAAATAAATCCTCCAATCAGTAAATATCATAATTTTGGCCTTTACTTCAAGTCTGTAGTTCAATGTTCCTTTGAGGTGTTTGTGGGAGTAAAGTTTTTTAAAAAATGATAAAGTTTAAGAATGAAAAGGTTAGGGTTGCTCATGTAGCTATTTTTAACTCTCTTGTAGTTCAGAAAAATCTAAAACACAAATTAATTATCACTTAGAATGTATTTTGACTGATCAGCATAATGAAGTGCAATGTCATACACATTTTCTTTTTATAACTACTTTTTCTTAGATTGTTAAGGACAGGCAAAAGAAGTCCTAAAAATATTAAAATCCATTGATAACTAGTTGAAAACAAAAATAAATGCCAGCAAAACAATTGCCTCCTTGATGAAGGTAATAATAATGCAGTTTGTAAACCAATACTGGATAAAGCAATTTTCATTTGCTTTGTTTTGTACAGGAATAACTATATCATGTACAGTCAAAAACAGTATAAATCACTTAGATGGTACATTGGTCCCCATGCATCTTTAATTTATATACAAATCAGAGATGTTGCTGATTTATGTGTGCAGCTTTTATTTTAAGTGATATTTTAAGCTGATAATAATTGCTTCCTTTCTCTTCCGAGGACGAAGAGGAAGGAGACGCGCTGAAATACAGTTTATTTTTTTCAAGAATGATTTTACGTATCTTTAATGTGACTGAATAAATTGTGGCAAAAAAAAACATGTATAAACGGGAGGCATCTAAGCACATTTGAGGACAGAGCTGCAGAGCCAGGTGGTCCCCTTCTTCCCCGTGCACGCTGCTGCTCTCCCTGCTGATACGGCACATGCAGTTCTGCCTCTCTCCGTCATAAGTCCTGTAATGTCTCCTCCGTGAGGGCAAAGTCACATCCATAGTGTAAGGCAGAAGAATGCACTGACACTCTGGAGACCTGCCTGTGAGGCTTTGGTGATGTGTGCGCACATGTGTGCCTGTCACCAAATTACAGCTGTGGAGGATACGCTTCACCTGTGCTGAGAATAGACCAGGTTGGAGCAGGTTAGTTTCAGCACGCATTCCGTGTAGTTTTTTGGCAAAAAATTGTCACTGCGCCAACCTGAATCTGTCGGCACCTCCCCCTAGTGATCTGTCGCACCCAATCTCAGCACAGCCAGTCAACCAAACTGCGCACGGCCCTGCGCCAGACGAAATTGTCACTGCGCGGGGTGTGCCAGGATTTGCGCACCCTGCACCATCCTACACCGCGCCATAAAACTTTGGCCTTAGGGGTCATTACCACAGAAATTTTCACTCATTGACTCAGAAAAATGAGAACATTGAGCAAGCTCTGAGCCACTTAAGCCCCCTCCATGTAAAGAGATAAGTGTAAAGATAATCTGGTGTGTGTGTTTGTGTGTGAGTACATACATAAGCATGTGTCTTGGGGGCGAGTTTTCTTCTGTGGTTGACTGTGGTTGAGTGGAGCGAGCTCATTTGAGAAGATGCGATTTGAGGAGCGATCAGGGAATTCCTCCAACATCATGCTCCTATAAATCATCTCTTTAATCAGCCTGAAACTCCCTCTCACTGCACAGCTGACAAACACACACACACACACACATGCATTACAATGCAAAGAAAAAAGAAGCCCACTGCTGCAGGCCTGACAGAGCGTGATGACGTCACATAATGGACAAAACGAAGAGGGAACCAAAGATAAAGGCAGAGTGGAAGGGATGGAAGGGAGCGTGAGGGAGACTGAGTGGAGGAGACACAGTTCAGCCAGGTTGGCAAAGGCAGAGCTGAGCCAAGCCGTGCCAGGCTGGTAATTGGATCGGAGAGTCTTTGGGGAGGTGGGTAGACACTGGAGACCACAGGGGGTGAGGAGGCTAGATTGCTAAAATCCTGTCTCTTCAGCCAACCAGCCAAGAGGATCCTTCTATCAACTCTTATTTTGTGGGCAGAATTCAACACAAACAAGGAAATAAACAAATTATTCACATAATACTGAATCAATCTTTACAGCATCCACAGTTCAGTATGTGCTTGTAAGCTGCAGATTTTTATTTTTTGCTTTACTCGTCTCAATGCATTATTGTTCTCTCTGTACTGGTCCTGTGTGCCTGTGACTCAACACGCTGGGATAATGAACTTCTGCTCAAGAATAAATATCCAATCACAGCAAGCAAGAGTTAGGCCTTATTAATACTGCTAATAAGGTCTGTGTCATTTTATCATACTGCTGGTGCACAAAGATTCATTAGTTCTTGCAGAGTGGAACCTAAGCTCAGAGAACATCAGTGTTGTGCAATCAGTTTAACCTAAATGTCAAACCTTTTGGCTTTCCGTGCATTGAAAAAAAAAACATATTTTGTAGACTTTATCTCATGCGGGAAAATCATACACACTTCTGACCAAGCAGCAACTCCTGGTGCTGCAAAATGAAGCTCATGCAGAAGTGCGTTCAGTTGGATTTCTTTGTGTGCCCACCTGGGACTGGCTGCTGGAAACACAAAACAGAAGCCACATGATTGTGCAGGGGGAAAAACATTACAACTGGAATAGACATATTCAAAGCCTGGTTCAACAAATGTCTTTGGTCCACATTTGCGACATAATTAAGGCCATTCACTATTTGAGGTTATGATTTTTTTCGTTAATTTCTAATTGTGCATGTTTTGCCTCTGTTTAGATTTCCTGGTTTTGGAAGAGGACACAGTTGACATGGCTACAAGTCCACATGGTGCCATCCAAACTTTGCTGTAAGTCCCATTTATTTAACGTATGATGTCAGTGTTTAAATCTGTGTTGAAATTATCAGGATAAACATTGAATGAGAATGAGATGAAATACAGTTTTATCATGATGTATTATAAAGTCAGCAAAGAAGAATAACTCTGATGTTAAAATGTAACTTTAAGAAAAAGTTAATAACTTATTTAGATTTGGCAAGAAAACCTAAACATTTACATAGTCAGAGGACATTTTGACTGTTTTCCATCTACATGAAATGGGTAAGAAAGCAGGTGAAAGTAGAACCTCCTCTTCTGAAAATGTATTTTTTTAAATTTGTGTTTGCACCGGTATGAATTACACCCAGAATTCTGACAGTGTATTGAGGCCTATCTTAAGTACACTAAAGCCTCATACAAACAAAGAATTTTAAAATCTTATCCTGTTTTAAAACAGTGAGAGATCCTGTCATGATACAGATAATGTCAGATTTATTAGTTTTGTAGTCCTGTATTGTGTGGTGTGCCACAAAGAGAGAGACTGCAGCTAGCAGTTAGCTTCCTATGACATCCTTGCAGTTGTAATTTATGTCTAGATCCTCTCCTCATCTGTTTGCTCACAATTTTCAGGTTATGCTGTTTGGTCACTCATGTTTTGGAGTTGGACCTCTATTTCATGTCCATCTAACTTGATGCTTTGCCTTGACTCTAATTGCCATGACTGCTGCTGTTGTTTGCTGGCTGCTTTCTGCCTCACCCAGCTTGCTTCATAATTTGGCTTTGCTGTGGTCCATGTGACAAAACACAAAGGATGTGCTCGGCAGTCCTTGGTGAACTCCTCACACATCAGGACTTCTAGTCATAATTTTGAACATGTTAAATATGTTAATTCAAAGTCGGGGCCATCCAAAGGAGTACTAGGTAATCAGATATCAGGTATTTTTAGGCCATCCAGATATCCAGGCCTTTGCTGAGTTTGATTGGGAGCAGGGCTCTGAGCTGAAAGTCAGCCTGATTGTCATGTTGTGTGTACTTTGCTTAAGCAGATTCAAACCATCATTTAAAGGTCATATCGTCCAAATTTAAACTACAAATACTTGACAATTCCTGTTTCTTTTTCTGTTGATATAAACCTTCTTGAACCCAAAAATTTGGAGTAGACTGTTTTTTTGAAAATGTGAAACTTCTTAACCCTTTGATTTTGATTTTAAAATCACTTTACTTTAGTTTTTATACCATCAATAGTAATCCTTATGTGCAGTCACACAGAATATTAATGATTAAGGAGATTTCCCTCTTCTGCTTATGTGGAAGTTTCACTCAGTGAACTTTAAAAATGGCAGAATATAAACGTACATGCCCCAAACCACTGTGGGCCACCTGCAGCAGACAACACACTCCATGCCTTAAAGAAAGGGCCCATGATAGCCATAAAATAAAATATATGAAAAAATGAAATGATTGAATCAGCGATCAGAAACCTGTGGTTTGTATCAAACTGTGGCTGAACTGTGTTGATGTTTCCCTAACATCCAGAACTCATCATCATCTGAACATTGTAACCTTGATCCTCCCGCTGCCAAAGCTTTTCTGCTATTGTAATTTAAATATGAGGTCTTTGCTGTGTGGCATCTTAATCTGATATACATGGAAATGAAATGACTGTACGCTATAGCAGAATGTATATTAATAACATCATTGTGGCTGTTTTTCAGCCTGAATGAGGGAGACAGAGGGAGATAGAAAGAGATCGAGCTCTCCCATAGTTGTATTACAGTAATACCTTGGTTTAATGGATGTCTGCTTTGGAATGAGGCCGCACTCAGTCCAATTGTGATTGTGTTGCGTCGGGGGATAGGGTGCACCCCTTCGTAAATCCTCTGTGGGATGAGATTGGGGTTCAGAATGAGCGAATGGGGGAACGGGAGAAAGACAGAATGATGCACTCAAATCCACTGGAGGATTTTGCTGTTGTGACGGAATGTGTGTGTGTGTGAGAGAGAGAGTGTGTGAGCTCTGTTAATCCTCCCGTCAGCCCTGGTGTTGTCTATGCTACACACACTCACACATACACACACACTCTTACGCACATATACACAGATGAAGAGCAAATGTTTCTCAGATGAGGCTCTTTGGAGGACGTTGTTATTTGTTCTCTCTCACTCACTCGTCCCTCCAGCTCTATTACTCACACTTTTTTTTTGAACACACATGGAGCAGTGCAGTGACACTTTCTGGCCTTATTTTCTGCGCATAGATGGACATAAAGACTGTGAGAGAGACAAGGAGAGAATGCGAAGAGAGGAGCAAAGCCAGAGGGAGGGAGAAACAGCTGGAGGTGGAAAAGGTCAGCCAGCCAGTGGTTCTGCTATAAATTATGAAGCTGTTGGATGCAGAGGCTGAGCTCATGGCAGCATAAGAAGGAGGAAGGAAGAGAAAGTGGTGAGAATAGGGTACAAAGTAATGTGGAGGCACAAGAGCAGAGAGAGAACGGGGGTGAAGGGCAGGAGAAGCTCAGAGATGCTGCAGGACGCGAAGGCAGTCATTGTGCGTGGCTGATGATTTTATTGGGCTCTCCCTCGGCCTGAGGGAAAGGTGAAGGGTCAGCTTGCCCATGTGTAAACAGCAGATGTGAAAAGCCGCCCGCAAACGCTGCCCCCACCCCCAGGCTCCGGCGTGCTGCACACTCCACTCAAGGACTCATCTTGCGCTCCTGCTCCCAGAAAAACCCTCACCCATCTGCTGCCGCTTTAGCCACCATAAGCTAAAGACATTGATGGTGACAGCTACCTCCAGTCTTTAAAACTCAGGTGCGATTAAAACAAGTGTTGCTTCCATTAGGACTTTTACAGACTCATGCAAGTCAGCAAGCCGGTGAGCAGGCCTGGGCATGCTCTTGCTCATTAGGATTGTGGACTTTGCACTGGCAGGGTCTTAATTGTTTTTCTCTTTAACTGAGCAACTTCATCAATAATCATTAAAAGGTGCTGAAGCAGGTGGGGCACTTCTTTGCACCATCACGAGCTGCACATAACACATAGGAAGTAACACACACACACACACACACACACACACACACACACACACAAATGAGGCAATGCCCAAAGTAGGATTCAGTTTTACATCATCTTACCATCACAATTCACCGAAGCAGATCATGCTGCCACTCTAGTGTTTTTTGGTAAACTCAATTATGTCAGTTCTCCCTCTTTACAACAAAGCTACATTGGGCCCACCCCCCACCCCAGGATAAAGTGACTCAGAGGCCAGGGAAAAATCTCAAGAGGGCTGCCTCTTTTCATTGTAAAACATAGGATTATCATCCTGCTTTGCCCATTTATGTATTTATAACTTGGTAATGAAGAAAGGTGCCATTTGGTTGGTTGGTTTGCTTGTTTGCCTCAAGAGCAAGCCAACTTAAAAGTTCTTAACAGACTTTGATGAAATTTTCAGGAAGCATTGGCTATGGCACAAGGAGAAAGTGCCTAAACATTTGTAGTTATCTGAAAATGGAATGCTGGTTCAACAATTTTTGGCTCTTGAAGTTTCCACATTTTCAGTATTAACTTAAAAAGTGTTCAGCAGATTTTTTGAAAGTTTCCTGGGAATTTTGATCATGGAAAAAAAGTCAATGCTTTTTTTTATCCTAATAAAGATGTATCGTTATGAAAGTTTTACACCACAGTCATTGTCAATCATTGTCAATCAATTACAAATTACACAGTATTACCCAGAACAGAACACAGCAGAACACAGTGAATAAACAGCAAAAGAACGGCAAGAATACACTCTGAAATGATACTAATGCAATTACTTACAACATTTGTGCAATAATTTACACAGACAACACTGATTAACCCCCATTGCTTCACTCAGGTAAAGCTCACTGAACCTTCACTCTGGCTCAGTCAGCTCACTTACATGAGGAGTTGCAGCAATTTGAATCATGCACGTCTTTTTCTTTCACAGGGTGAGCGTCTTCAATCAGTCCCCTCTGCATCCTTGTAAAATCCAAAACCAACTAGACTTCAGACTTTGTCCGTTTTGAGGGGAAAGTCTCCACTATAGTGTCTGAGCGGGCTTCAACTGCCATGCTTTTACTTTCAGAGACCAAACATTGCAAAATTAACTCGGCTAGGAATGACATGGAGACCTTGGGGGAGGTATGTGCTTTTAGAGCACTTATAATTTTCTCACCCTTGCTCCCTTTTAGAAATGTAACTTTTCTTTTAAACTTATTTAATGTTCTTCAGCATAAAACATGTATAGAGGGTCAAATTAATATTTACAACCACATTTGCAAGCAAGATTATACTGCTTGTTCATATCTTCTATCTGGCCTTCGCCTTTCAGCACCTTGGACAGTGCCAGAGCACACAGGTCTCTGTAAAGAGTCTGCAGAGGTATTTTGAGGAGGGAAAAAGATAAAAGGTCCTTCTTAAAATAAGTCAAGTAAACACCCATTTGACACACCTTTACACAATTAACACTGAATTAAGAATATCAAAACAGCTAATTCTATGACTTAAGTCAAAATAAAACCACAACATGATTCAGAAAAGCAGGCTTTGAAAAATGCCAGACTGCCCACCAGGTCCTGCCTCCTCTTCTGTCTCTGCAGGAGTCAGTATTTACAACAAGCTTTGTTAGGCTACCTGAAACTGTGTTTAAAACAAAGACTTGCTTGTCTTATGTTTAAGATATAAGATAAAAATTCAGGACAGAGGCCAGAGCTTGTAGTCAAACTAACAGCTGTAAATGCTCTTTCTGGCACCAGAACTGTTGAGATCCACAACAGAATTGTAACCCTTATAAAGTTCAGTTAGAGGTAATAACAAATATATATACATATTATGTTGTTGAACTAGCTTCACAGCAATACCAGGGAATGGGGATGGCACGGTGATGCATTAGGGCAGTTCACATGCCTCACAGCAAGAGGTTGCTGGTTCGACTCTCTGTTAGGGCCTTCCTGTGTGAAGTTTGCATGTCCTCTGCCTGTATTGTTTTTTCTCAGGGCACTCAGGTTGCCCTAAGGTATGAGTGTATGTGTTGATGGTTTTATGTCTCTCAATGTGGCCTTGGGATTGGCTTTGGTCCAGGGTCTACCCTGAATCTTGTTCAGTGTCGATCCTAAAGGTGTGTACACACCGGACACTACTTGTACTACCTCGGCGATCACTCTCCGTGCAAAGTCAATGTACAGCCGCAATGGGGCAGGCCTAACCCTCCCGCGACGCGACAGCCGCTTTTCACACTACCACATAGCTTGTGGCGTGATGAGAAAGTAAAAAAGTTGATCAATCAGCAGGTGTGTGCACGTGTGACGGTACCCTAAACAGACGGCTATTCATCCTGACTACAGAGGAACAATCCATGTCCGTGTGGGAAACATTAGTCAGTGAGGACATTAGTTCCGCCTAGACGGACCGCAGGAAACACACGTAATGCTGCTGCAGGGCATCAGCTGCAGTGTTTTGTGTTTGATAAGTGAGTGAAAAGGATACAGCTGGAATAATGTCCGCTTATACATCCTATTATATGATATATGATGTGATCGCGGTGAAACTTGAGTGGACGTGAGTTCACCGAGCGACGGCCGATGGCAATGGTGATCAAAAAAGGTATTTATGGACGCGCAACACTACGTCAGTGGGCGACGCGATTTTGGTAGCTGGGTCGTTTGCAGTGTGAACGCAGCATTACAGGGATAAGTGGAAATGATGAAGGATGGATTGACATTCAGGAGTCGGTGTGTTTAGCAGGTGCAACTAAACACAACCTGCACTTTTAAATAACAGATGCATTTGGATGAAAATGTTTTATTTTTAAGCCTATCTACTTGTAGATATTCATCTCAATGTCTAATTCAACAAAAATTATGATCTTTAAATCTAAGGCATGGGATTTTACAGATTTATTTGAACTTATTCTAGAAAACAACATTTAATATTATTTTCTAAAACAAACTCAGGTCTTCTCAGTCAGGTGTCTTCTTTTTGTTCTGAAGAAACAGTCAGTGGTAAATCTCTTTTGGTATTGTGTCCATATTTTGGAGGGAGGTTCAAAGGATGTGTATTGCAATGAAATTGTGTTTCCAGACTTTTTCTGTATGATACTGTGTGATGTATGAGAAACAGACAATTACTGTATATCATGAATCTAATTATTTTGGAAGGGATAGGATGTATTTTTAAAATGGCTAATTTGGATTCCCTGAATATAAGTCGGTTTCCTCAACATTACTTTACTTTGAAGGGAGATATCGTGCGAACAAAGGACAACAAGGACCTTTTTTAGAAAGGTGGGAAAAGTTTATTAAAATGGAAGGCTGGTAAGCCAATTCATTTTCCTGATTCCTATTGCTTATATTCCATAAGTGATTAGGCCTGATGATGATGGCATGAGTGTTTTCATTTATGACTTTGTTCTTGTTGTGTTGTGTTCTTATTTATGTATTTATTATTTTCAGTGTCAAGTCTGTGTTGTGTGGTTTTTGATCTGTATTGATCTTATGTGTTTGTTTTTGTCTTTTTCTGTTCAGTATCTAAATTCAGTTTAAAAAAGGAGGAAAACAAATTTTCAATCAGTTAAATGAAGTTTACCCCACGTGTAACTGGTTAGAAATTTAAAGCATAAAATCTAAATAGTCTCAAAGTATTTAGCTTGACTAAAGATTTTTTTGGATTATTCTCTGTTTATAATAAAAGCCAATCTGATATCATCAGGTGATGCTGCCACCTTTGCAGATATATCAGCATGATGCTTAAGACAGATGCTCAATAATACATTACTGACATTTGCAGGATTTGCAGAAGGAAGTTTTTTTTAGTCACACTCAGTGATGTGTTGTGAATCACAGAAACATTAACACAGTGAGCTCCATTTAATTAAAAGTTCAATTACAATCAAGAGGCTGATCATGTAGAGCAGGAGTCTAAAACTCAAATTGACTTGGGGCCACTTTCAGTCCTGTCAGCTTGATAAAGAGCAGCTCAACCTTGAAGTAGTCAAAGAAAAAGTCTTATTCCTGTGATGTTCTAATAATGTATATTAGAAGCATCGAGGATCTTTAAAGCAAACCTTTCTTTATAATTTCACTAATGTTAAAAGTCTTTTGTCTCGCTTCATCTTATTCTAAAATAACTAAACTTGAACATCAGATTTGGTACACTTTGTATATTTCTGACTTACATTTATGGAGATAGGAACGGCTTTAAATAAATATTACCTTAGTTTTAAGAGAAACACAAATCATTTTTCTAACTTTAAACATCTGGTGAAGAGGCTGACCAACTTTCATTGTCTATGCTTTCATATAAAAAAAGCTCTTTACATACATGAATATGAATGTTGCATTATTACTCACTGGTCTGCTGCAGTATTGAATTGATGTCATTTAATGAATTTTCTCCTTTAAAATAATTTATCTCACCATCGATGAAGGGAGAACTATGTCTAACAGCACAGTTTAGTGGTGGAGGCTAATGCCAAAGCATCAGAGGGAGGGACTATTTTGTTACATTGGACTTTATTGTTCTGAGATGAGACAGGTGAGGGGATAGATTATCCTCAAAACCTTTGAATACAAAATATTTATATGTAGGAGTTAAAGTTGTCACAATATGAGATATGCAAGCTTTGATACCAGTTTAAAAAAGTGACATTTGATAGCGTTACATAAGGCAGAAAAAAGAAAAAGAAATTACAAACTAGACTTTGAATAGAGATCTTTTTTTAAAACCTGCAGTTGTTTTATTAACCAACCAGTATTATTTTATATTTGATCCAATTAAAAGTCTTTTTCTACTAATCCTATTACTATACAGTATATTTGGAATAAATACTAGATTTAAATCAGCAAATTATTACTAATGCAAGGGACACGTACTTACACCATGCCAAGGTGTATGGTCTTGTATCCAAACAAATCTTCATTATTATTATCTTTTTTCTTTTCCAGAGCAGAAAAACAAAGGAAGGACAGTGCGGCACTGATAAGTTTAAGAAGGGATGTTTAAAGGGAGAGATTCAAATTGTGGCCCATATTGCCCAGCCATTATTAACAGTTTTTCACAAGCTGATCACATTCTTATTTCCCCTTAGAACTTTATAGTCGAAGTCAGCAGTGTCAGCTGTCTTGCTTGAGGAGTGTGTGTAGTATTTTCTGCATGTTCAGTGTGTGGGTGTGGGTTTTTTATGTGTGGGGAATTTTGTGCTTACACTGGCTGACATTTCAGCTGTACATTTGGGAGCTTGTTGAGTTCTGTAGAGGTTGTCATAGCAAAGTCTTGAGTGTCTCTCTAATGCCTCCATCCCTCTCACTCTCTTGCTGTCCTCCTCTTCTATCCATTCCTGTCTTTATCTGTTCTAGATTTTTTATTTCTACACCTCTCATTTCTCTCAGCTGATTTTTCAAACTCAACCTCTATGTGTGTGCCGCTGAATCTCTGTTCCTCTCATAACATGTCATTATTACGTACACCCACATCACTCTTCACAGCCAACAGTAATGTACAGACTCATTATATTTGACCTCTTACAGTAAACATGTCTTTCAACTCTCTATGTGCACTGGTATTTTCAATTTGTTCCCACTAACTTTTTTAATATTAAAAACCTTTTTTTACCCTCTTACCAATTAATGTGCATTGAGACATTTTCCTGAAATTTCTATCTGCTAATGCATCTTAAGTCCCCCCAACCCCCCTCCCCACTTTGCTCTGATCTTACTCAGGCTTGGGTTCCTTGTGTCACCACTCCTCTCCTCTCTCCATCCTGTCATCTGTTGCTGATGGTTGTGGCATAGTAGAGGAAGCGGGGCCTCGGGGCGGCCTATTTGTATGGGCTGTGTGCTTTCATAGCCTTCACAGCTGACAGAAAAGCTTTACGGCAAAACACATTGTGCGTTTGGTTCCGCGCTTACACACAAATCACTCTTGTTCATTTACTTTTCCTATCCTGGGGAGATGTCGCCGTGCTGGGGGAAAGTTTGCCTGGTTTCCCTTGGCAAGGCCTGAGTTGTCTCAGTGAATGTGTGTTTGAGTGCAAGTGTGTTTGTGCACTAAAGCCATCAAGTGAGCATGTTAAGAATAGCTGTGGGGAATGAATGCTTCTGGTCCCGTCGGCATGCGTGAGTTGCAAACAGAGAGCTGAGCACCGCTGATTCGTTAAGTAAGCCGAATGAGAACTTCCATGGTAAACACAGGCATCCGAGAACTGGAACCAAGAAGCCCTACATTTGAAGAAATTTGCACCAAAGGATTGCCATCGTGTGGGAGACTTAGAAATGCTTATGACCATTTTATCCCACACATGTGCCAAAACAGGAACTAAATGAGTCCTTTAAGACTGTCTGATGTGCAAAGGAATACACAAACAATGAATGTAGAGCAGGGAACAGCCAATAACTCTCCAGTTTTGATAATTAAAAAAGAACCCTTCAATTTAAATTTAACCAGCATTTTAAAACTAGTTATGTAGATAAAGCCAGAAAAAGTACCATCAATTTGCTGGTCCAAAGGCTTTTGTGCAATCCAGTAAACCAGCCTGATCAACACGGGAACCATGCCAATCATCCATGACAACCAAATCAGAATCAAAGCCTAACATCCCTCAAACTAGACCAAAATCTGAATGAAGAAATCCCAGAACAAAGTAACTGTTGTTTGGTGTGGCACAGACTCAGTGACCACAGGTAAGCTATAAAAAGTCTTGCATCAGATATTTTAGACATCAGATTAGTCATATACAGCATATACCATGTATTGGCTGTAATGTTAGCAGAATGTATTAATATACATTCTGATGTTGCCTCATCACTGAATTTTCAATTTTATGAATCAAAGGAGTCATTCATTGAATAATAAAATTGTTGTTCATGTTTTAAATCTGTTTCTAACACATAGATTGTCAGCTTGAAGGGAAGAGGAAAATGTTTGTAAAGTATAGGCTTTGCACTCTAGACAAACAATAATGTTACTAATATTGGTGTTGGTGGCACATATGATATCGGCAAAAATCCAATTCTTGCATCCCCATTGTTTTTGATGCTTTGCTTTCGTAGTACTACAATTTTATATCACCATAATTTACAATATTTCAATTTATTTTAAATAGATTTTTTTTTTCATTCTGTTTTTTAATAAAATGTGTTGACATAATCTATATCTTTTAGGCCAAGAAGTCTTGCTGAATCAAAATAACTTTTATTGATGAATGTCAAAACAGCAGAAACACACAACACGTAAAGCTGTAAAATGAGAAAAACCTATATTAAGACAAGAGAGCTACAGGTGTGTGAGTTTGTAAATAAACAAAAAAAGAGAGTAAAGCCTTATCTAGATAATTAAGACTGGGGTAGTTTTGAATAGAAGTGCATTTCTTACTTTTGTGTGGGTCAAAGGAGGGTTAAAATCTACTGGGGGCTCCAAGGTCTGGTGTAGCTCATAGTTAACAATCAAGTATAAATTAATTTGAAAGTTACCAGGTAACATTGCTGACTCCCACCTCTGCTTTCTGACTTAAACAAATATTAACTGGTGAATATTAATGAAATGCTAAAGAGACCTTTAAACCTTTTTATCAAAGTAGAGGGTAAATTGGCTACCAGCATAGCCTGCAACAGAGGGCAGAGCAGAAACACAACAAATAAGACTCTCTCTTTTTTTATGTATTTTTTGGGCATTTTTGTGCCTTTATTGATAGGAGAGAGACAGAGGATAGGCCTGTGAAAGGGGGTGAGAGAGCAGGGGAAGACACTCTGCAAACTGGTCACAGGCGGGATTCAAACCTGGACCGGCAGAGGCAAGTTCATGGGGTGCCTGGTTGCTAACCACTCCACCAAACCAGCACCCCGAATAAAACACTCTCTTAACGATGACAAATTCTTCCTAAGTTGGGGCTGCATTTTTGCCACCCTGATCAAAAAGTCTAGACATATTGTATCTTCAAGTGGTATTATAAATAACCTAGGATTAAAAACGTGAAGGCCTTCAATGAGATTTTACGTGCTTTACTCAGCAACATGACTCATTCTTAGATCCTCGATAATTCTGCATATTTAGTCCTGTCAGTCTCATGTCATGGTCCCAGTTCTTCATACTTGCCATGGTTTGGTGCTGTGCTATTGTGGAATAAAACAAATATGATGGCATTTTCAACCTTTTCCACATCACTCCACCTCCCCAACTCCCCTCCAATAATTCGCTCCATGCCTCTTTGGCATTTGTGTTGTGTGAGTGACAGTGGATAGATGTGCATCTGGAGTAGTAATTAAATCAAGGTTGGCCGCTGTTAATCACGGGGTGTCCGAGGGTGACAATGCTTATTGACGTAAAAATCTACGCAAATGTCAACTGCCCCTTCCATTTCGATTTTATGTGATTTACCAATGTTGTCAAGCTGAACAGCTCATTTGTGGCTACAAAGTCTGATGTGGGGATGGAGTCGATTTGAAACACAAGGAATATGGCAGAGAATTAAAGACAGTGTACATCTTAGTTATTTCACAGAAATCTGACGGCTTTTTGTCTCCTTCCTGGCATCAGTACATATGTGTTGCATGTTCTCTCCTTGTTTAAAAAGGACTTAAGATAAAAAGAGATGCTGCAAGCGGCCTGCTCTGTTCCAAGAAAAGCTACACAACAAACTGTTGATTGATTTTGCATTTTCTTGAACATATTTGCATGACCAAAGCTATACAGGAGATTCAGTGAGAATCAAAATATCAAAAATTGACAGAATCCCTGGAAGAAAGCAAACAAAAGAAAAATTGCATCAAATATCTTCCAGATCAAAGTTGTGTGCTGAGGCCACAGTTTAGTTGCTCCAGAAGTTATTTTGTGGGGGTTGTAGAGAGCTTATGGGTGTTTGTGTTTGCCTAATATAACCTGAAACACAAATGAAATGAGGACATGGTAACACATATGCTTGCACACAGTCAAGCATATACATGCAGCATAATTACCACCAAGTACCATATATACACACACAAACTCTCCTAGATTTATTCCAAATTAGTACTCAGGTATGCAGGGGTAAAAGTAACATTCAGTATGCTATGAAATCAGCTTTTAACACCATTCAAAGTGAACAGTAAATCAGTTGCAGCAAGGTTAAAGCTGTGTTTTTATGCTGCTTACACACTGAGCCACCGAGATTAAATGAGCAAAGGAGAAGACAAGTGAAGAGAGGAGAAAATAGAGTAAAGAGCACTTATTGGCGTGATCCTTATGAGTTGTTCTTAATTAGCATAATGAGGGAAAGAAAGGATTAAAAGAGAATGTAGTGCAAGTACCATAGTGCCAGTTGCCATGGAAATGAAAAATGAATTGAAGAAATGGTGGTCAAAGTTGATGCCTTTGTGATTGTCATGGCTGGTCATTGAGTTATATCTCAGGAACAGGAGTGTGGAAGGGCTTTTCTTTTTAAATCTGCCTTTTGAGCACAGAAAAGTAATCAACTGTACATGACCAGACTCTCCATGGCAACACACATGATTTTGAGCATTTCGAGCTGAGTCAAATGAAGATAAAGAACCAAGCAAGTAAAGTTTATTTTGTGAAAATGGTAATCACTCTATTCATACCGTCTAATTTACAGTGAGAGAGTATTCCAAAGCGACAGGGGTAAATATTCAAAGGCGTGATATCAAGTTTTCCATCTCATCCATAGACATAGACCCTGGTCAGAGGACTTGAGGAAAAGGTCAGTTCAGTTATATTTTTGGGTGCCTGTCTGAGCAGGTCTTTATCAACTGAAACATGGATCTTAAAGTAAATTTTATGTTCTGGGGAAAATATAATGGTAGTAATGTGAGATGACCTGCTGAAACCGGTCAGCAACCTTGCAGCAGCAATCAAGATAATTTGTGGTTAAATCAGAGAGGACTTACAAAGGCAGGTCATTAAAGTATTACAGTGATCAAGCAGGAAGGATAGAAATGCATAATTAAGTATCATTAAATTAGCATGTGCCACTTTTTTGCTTGTCAATGTCTCAAAAGATATTACTTGGTCTGATATATGTCAGCAGTTCTCTTGAAGTTGGCTTTAAAAGGAATTACCTTAAGCAACAGGGGCAGGACCTCTATTTGGACCTCTGTCGTTGGAGTCTCACAGGAAGAAGCAGTCACACATCTCTCCTTTCCTTGTGATTTTACTCCCTAAAATTGGATATGTTGTGCCTTTGAGTATTTGACGTTGCCATAGTAAAGATCAATTTAGGGAAGAAGTGTTCTCATATGCAGTATGTGTGTCTGAGTATATGTTCACTGAAGGCTTATTGTATAACAGCTAGTTAAATATTTTTGGTTAAATTACGGCTAAGTAAGGAAAAAAATCCACCCAATGTCTTCATTTCACAAAACTGCATTGATCACTGTACCTGTGATCAGGGTCATTGTTTGTTTATATATTTCCTGAGTGCTGAGAGCTGTTTTTTCTTGCTGCCTTTTTTAGTACATCATCAAACTACTCTGAGTGGAAAAGTAGCAATATGTGCCTTCACATGCATTATGAGGATCCCCTGTTCTTCTAATCTGTGGTCAAAGTAACGGAAAAGATAGTCCTGCATTTGCCAAACCTAAATTCAACAGCAACTGTGCTCATTAATACAGCAGTGGGGCCTTGTGGGTTTTATTACACGACGCCATTAAACTGTTGGTAGAAAACATTCATCAGACTTTGCAGGGGAGACATGAACTCCCAGTCCATCAGGGCATTTAATTAGGCAAAACATGTCATACCTTTTTACTTTGGACTGGAATTAAATTTCTGGGAACTCCACAGCAGACTAATAACATTAAATCCTCTTCAGGAAAAAAAACAATCATCTGCTCCAAACTGCCATAAAAAGCGCACTAACACTTTGTCAAAAGTCCAGTTAGTCCGGTTGAAGTCGGCAGGCTGACTGATAGAAACAAACTTTAGCTTTAATGAGCCTTGACAAGCAGACACTGGTGCTTATATTATGATGTGTTCAATGACAGCTTGGAACAATGATAACCAGATAAGTAAGTGAAAATATGATCATGATGTGTTCAAGTATCACAAAAAAAGGTGATTGACTAAAAACATACATCATTTTAGTTGTTTAAATGTCAAACTTATTGTTTCTCCAGGATTCTGAAAAATATGTTATAGATATTTTTTAGTTATTAAGCCATTTATATAACAGTATTTATTTTCTATGCTTATTATTGATATTTTTTTCACGTTATAAACTGCATAAAGGATTTGTGTGGGAGTGTCTTTTTCTTGCATGAAAGTGAAATAAAGAATTTTTAGGAATAAATAAAATAGCATTTTCTCCTAAAAATATCCCTTTGCTGCTTTGAAAATAAATGAAATGCCTCCAATTAGAAAAGAGATTGAAAATAAAGAAAGGGGCTTCAGTGGCCGAGTTGTCAAAACTGCACCGAACCGAAAAATGACTAAAAAACTGGGGTATTTACCACTTTGGTCTTGGTTTTAAGATCCCAACAAACTCAACATGTGCTGTTGCTACACTGAGCCAAACTCCTTTAGGAAGTTGAGGAAACAAGAAAAGTGGTGGAAATGTTTCCATCGAACAACACGTTCATATGATTGACACTGTGTATCAGGCAATGGGACTATTGCACACGCATACATAACCATTACAATGTTGTCAAATATTATTCTTATAAATCTATTTTTATATCTCTATCTATAGGTCGAGATATATATATATTAGGGGTGTAACGAAATGGTCAACTCACGAAACGATACTAAATACGAAACAGGGCTCATGATACGAAATACTCACGATACGAAATAAAGATGAAGGAAAATCCCCAAAAGTAGGAAGTTGTGAAAAAATCTCATTTTCTTTATTTTCTTCCTAATGCAGACATACAAAAAATATTGCTGCATCAGTACAAAATAAATGCTCTTTGAAAAAAAAATTAAATTGTAGTTTTTTCCCTTATTTAGACTACAGTGCAAATACAAACATAAAATCTCAATAAAAAGTGCTTTGCTGTTGTAACAATCAGGATAAGTACATTCTTGAATGAAAAGGAAAACAAATAGCAGTCCTCAGAGCTGCAGTTTAGACCTATAAATGTCTGAACTGTGAACTATAATATTTAGCCTATAACAGTGCATATACTTCTGACCTTCAAGTATGATCAAATTCTGTCAACTCAACAGTAGATGCAAAAATCAAATATTGTTTTTTATGCAGACTTACACAAACATAGTGGAGCAGTTCTACCATTTGTTATGTGTTCAATGTGAATTTTAATGTTTCCTATGAATTGGCGGTCAGTGAATGGACCAGGAGGGCGGGGCGAGCAGGTCAGAGTTCAGAAGGGGAGAGTTAGTGTGTGTGTGTTAGCGAGGAGGGAGAGAGCCGTGCAGGAGGTCTAGAGATTACTACTCACTGTTTTGTTTGTGAATTAAAATTGTAGTTGGTGTGGTCACAGCCCACAGTAACTGTTAAATAGAAGCAGGTATTCGCAAGCCGCAGTCACCTTTATTATTACGTCCGATGGTCGTCACAGTACAGCCGCTGCCTGCCTGCAGGTGGTTGTTCTCCCCGCAATATATGGCGAACTTTAGCGGCATATTTTGCACATGGTTGTTGTTTTGTCCGCAATCTTCTCACCGTTCTCTCGTCTTTTACACGGAAAGCCAAAATAGGTCCACACAACTGATTTATTTGACGAAGGAGCGTCAGCTAATTCCTCCGCTTCGTCCTCCTCCGTATTGCAGCTGGTGTTTTGCTACGGGAGGCGAGGAGGGTTTATTTCGAGCGTCTTTGATTTTTATTTCGTCATTTTTTATTTCGCGAAATTTCGTGGCACGAAATTTCGTTTCACCCCTAATATATATATATATATATATAAGTGTGTGTATATACTGTATTATATCTTTGTGTGTATACATATATACATAAATCTATCTAAGTATATATATATAGATATATATATTTATGTGTGTATTTGTGTGTGTGTATTCTCAGTTCTATTAACATGCACTGACCTTTACTGTCATATTATCACCACCAGATATTTTGTTATCACATCAACTTAAGGAGACAGAGTTATTCATCACGATTAATTAGTGTTTGATCAAGAAAGAAAATATGTCTTCAAAAGTAAGGTTTTTTATCTGTAACATTTTCTGCTTACAATGTTTTTGCAAAATCAGTAATGCTGGTCATTCAGGATGAAAGCCAAGGTTACACACTAATTAGTGGTAAGATTAAAAAGATTAAAGATTAGAAACATGAACACTTGCTCTTGGGATGCATAAAGTTGGCTGTGCTCATCATCATTTCTCTAAATTTCCCATAGATTTCCATTAAGGCTTCAAAACATACTGGTCAAATATTGGTGCGACAAGTTCAAATGTCCTGGCGGCTCATGATCATATCCTCCATATGAACACATTACGTTAAGAGTGCAAATATGTTGATGAACTTATTAAGGTTTGGAGGGAAAAGGTCAAAGGCCAAGCAAGACACCTCTGTCCTTTCCCTTTGTGGCAATGTAAAGTCAGTGGAACCAGGAAAAGCCATGTGATTGATGTAGTTTTTAATGTAAAAGGCACCCCTTTTATGGGGTGCTGATAGTTGAGTGGTTGCTTAATGTATCACAAACAAAAGTCCCTGCCAATTCAAGTTCAATAATCTCTCATTTCCTTTCCAATGATATGATCTGTCCTCCTACCTGCCTGGTTAAGGCAGAAAAGGACAAAAAACTTGAAAAAAGAAAAGGTTTGTATTGTTGAGTCTGATTATGCCCCCTCTGTAACATGTGGTGGGGGAGTTTGTGGTCCACACTGCTGCCAGTCAATAGAGGGAATTTTTAATCTTATTGCTTTTCACAGGGTTGGTGTTTCATCTATGCTTTTCTGTTGGACAGTGATTGTCCTTGACTGTAGAAGCCTGGTGGTTTAATTCAAAGATTTAATTTAAAAAATGACTGAAAAGGATGATAGGAAGTTTGTAGTTAACATTTTCTGGAATGTTTGCACATGGCATTCAAAATTGCAAATAACACCAGTAAAACTAATTAAAAGATGAAAGTTTGAAGTTCATGTGGCCATATTGAAATAGGATTGTGCATCTGCAGGAACTAGGAGGAATCGTGATGAAACAATGAACTAAGCTCCAAACATCCATCAGGAGGCAGCCTGGCCAGACCCAGCGAAGATTTTGCACTTAAAACAAAAGGTAGCAGACTACAGAAAAGACACCCACTTACACAGAAGTCACAGAATGAAGAATAGGGGGTGCTGCATGAAAATGAGCTGTTTGTCACAAAGAACTGTTGCATTACAAAAGAGCCTGTCCTTGGAAGAAAGAGACAAAGTCGCATGGTAGGTTCTCTTTCCAAGCGCCTGTATGTTGCCAGAACTATTGAAGAGCACGGATGAATGAGAAGCACAATGAGTGAAAGTTATCTCATCTCCTTTCTCTTGCAGTTTGTAAACTCTCGGTAAACCGCAAGCTCAGAAAAGATGCAAGTTTAAATGATATTTTTTTCTCCTGTTCTGTCTGCCCTTGTTGCTTTATCTCTTGCCCGTTCATAGCAATGATTTATTATTTGCCTTGCAAAAAAGCAGCAGAATTATAGGAGGTGAGGATTCAAAAAGAAGGGTGAGATATAGAGAGATCATTTCATTTTAGAATTTTAAAACCAATACATCGACTGATTTATAATATTTTATTACTGTTGGTTGATTTTCATACTTGTGCATCTTCCCAAATTGTAATCAAGTTTTTTTACAAGGTGCATCCCATAATAATCACCCAACATGAACCTTCAGCAGCCCCACTGATCGAAAGTCATAGCCACACTGACGAACACTGGCTGCTGCGGCCACTCATTTGCATGACAAAGGCTTGCTTAATTATTTAAGGAGCCTTATTTGATCAATACAGGAGAGCTGTATCCAACTGCAGGGACAATCTGAGCCACTGGATTCTTTGGGCCTTCATTTATTCATGAGAACCACAGAGAGGGACCAGGCGAGAGGAAGGCAGGGAGGGAAGGAAGGGAGGAAAGAGTGAGCAAGAGATAGGGAGCAACAACAAAGGTGGTAGGGTCTTGTTTCATGTGTATTAAAAGTTTTCCTTTTTCGGTGCTGATGAATATTTTACAGGGTTTGAAACTTAGACGGGACATCTCTGTCTGTAGAGGTGAGAGCAGAGGGGAAGGGTTAGGTGGTGACACTGCTGCTGTGGCAACTGTGGTTTGTTGTAGGGGGGTCATATGAAAGGCATTGTGTGTGAGGTCTTTTAGGGTGCTTACACAACAGGATTGTATTGAAGAAATGTTTTAAAATATAGGATGTCCACTCTTGGGCCTGGCTCATTTTGACATCTGAACAATTTTGGGTCAAAACAGGTAAAATTACCAAGAAGAGGTGGTCTCAGCTCACTTAGAAACAAACCCTGGAGCAGTTTCGTTATAGTGAGAAAGCAGTCTAACAGACTAATGGAAGAACTCATCGCACTCCAGTAGCTCTAAGCAGCAGCAGAAGTGATCGTAATAGTGATACAACTACAAGCAACTTGTTCAAATATTGCTAGCCGTATATTAAAGGTCATCTATTTTACTCCCTTTCAACAAAATCATTCTTTCCAAGATGTCCAAGAGTGGGCAAGGAAAAAAAAGCACTTGGGTTCTGGCATGCCCACATTCCCCAATGTTTCATCTCTGCTCAGCACAGGCTGTTTTGTTGTGACTCTCTCTGGCTGTGCAGCCATGCCCCACTCAAGAAGTGGATGTAGCTTTCACTTTCCAGCATTGTGCTTTAATACATGGTGCTTCAACCGAAGTTGCCTGCGGACTGAAACAGACATGGTTAATGGTGATGCTTCAATCCATTGAAGGTGTTTAGTAGTGACATCATAAGGGCGCATTTAGAGTGCTCAAGCACACATTGGCTGGAAGGTGGAGCAAGTGATAGATTGTGTATTTTTCACAAGTTGTGATTTTTTTTATGGGGCTTTCACACTACCTTTGTCCCTGGGATCTGTTAACCAAAAACAAAACAGTTATAAACTTTGTCATTCACTTTCTTTTCAGCAGAGCAGGCAAATCTTTAGAAGAAAGGCAACTTTATCGTCTACATTGAATTTTGACATTCTTTGACATGCAGACTTTTTCTCAATGCTTCAGCTGTTTCCACAAACTTGTATTTTAACATAAGCCTCGATATTTCATTTGGCTTTCTTAAAATTGTATTTGGTCTTAAGTGTTAACATTCTAACTTACATTTTAGCGTTTCTTTTTAAAGTGTATCAGAAAATAAGAAATTGCCCTCTCATTTTTCCAGGCCTAACTCCTGAAATTCTTTATTGATTCCAAAACTTCAAAATGTTACAAGTAGGCATGCAATTGTTTGTGTTTTTACTGGGAAAAGCAGGCTTTTTTCCCCCAGTTTTTTTAAGACAGCCTTTTCCTTTGTTTGTCTAACACTGATGCTTGAAAATTAAACTAACCAAAGAAAAATGCAAAAGTCATTTCATCATCTGAATCAAAACACACCAAACAATGTTGAGATATGAAAGCACACTGACCGATTACAAAAAGTAACATTTCCTTCTATCAGTAGTTTTGTGAGGGTCTCTTTATCACTTTTTGCACTTATAATGTGAGCGACTTTGACATTTGCCATGAGAACAACATATATCAAGGATTATCCTTGTTGTTTGTATGCATGGACAATCTTGTGTGCAGCATTCACGCAGAGTGGTGCTTGTTTGCATGCATGTGTCATGGATTAGTCACAGGTACATGTATGCACTCCAGCACGGCCAGGGGGCGCTTAAGTAAAAATAGCTTTAATCCCACAGGGGTGTGTGTTCTGTCTTCTATCCTCTCTCCCGCTGGGCACACCTGGAGGGGTTTGAGGCAGAGGCTGCATGTGTACACACAAAAAGGCATGCAAAGCAAACATCAAGTGTCAAGACAACTTTATTACACACTGGAGAGAAACACCTATGGCTGATACACACCAGTGCATATACAAAATGAGACGTATATATAAACTGAAAAAATACTGAGGTAAACATCATCCCACAACAAAAATACATAATTGTCCCCTTGGCGAAAATACCTTAACTTTTTATTGACTTTGGCACTGCATCATACAGCTCATTTAGATCTTGCTTCATCAGGGAATTTTTTTATGCAGCCCTGATGCAGCTCAGCTTTTTGAAGAGTAGGAGATTTATGCCTTTAAATGAAGAAGACACGGCAGATCAAAATCAAGAAAACCAGGAGTCCAGCAGGAAAACAATATCAAAGATTTCTCGAAGTTTTGGATTGGTCCTTTTCGTTTTCCTGTCGCATGAAAGAACTCCCAATATGCTTTTTCAGGTATTATATGCCCTTAAGTGTGCTTTACATGCTTCTTATGCATGATAGAGTTCTTCTATGCACAAGACAAAAAGTCTGCAGCATCAAGACTTCTCATTCCTCCCTGTGAAGAGCATCCTCAAATTGGCCTACCACTATGATGTCCTAACATTGTTTCATTGGTAGTTTTACTCCAATGACTAGGATTGGCAAGCCTGGTGAAAAGGATGGATTGTAGAATGAATACAGACAATACAGACAATGACAACATGGTGCCACAGCAACGAGCTAACAAATATTTCAGAGTTGATGATTCAACCAGTGGGGGTGTCAAAGTGGCAGTGGAGTGCCATTATGGCCATTGAATTTCAACTGTAACATTTATTGAGTCTTCTTATGTGGGCAACCCTTGTTTTACTCTGACCCAAGGTCCATTCATTTCATGTCCCCCCTGCTCTCTACCCCCTTTTCATGTCTATTGACTGTATCTCTGCAGTCAATCAAAGGCCAATGCAGTCCAAAAATATCTTAAAATTAAATGAATGAAAATAAAGTTTCAGGGTCCTTATTTCAGACACTCTCAGACAGACTGAGAATACAGGTGGATCAGGGGTATTCAGTATGTGAAAACTAGGATGTTGTTTATATACTCTGTCATTAAATCTGAATATATGAACCAGAGTTGAGGCACAGTTTGGGCTTTCCAATAACAGAAAACTCTGGTAACTGAGACAGGTCTTTGCAAATAATTAGGGAAAACATGCACAAGTATAAAACTTTTTAGACGAGGTTAACACCTGGTAAGGGTTCTTGTTGGGGGCATTTTTGGTCTGGAGCACCAGATGGTGGTCTACAAGTGAGATGCATTGTGGGACTGTGAATGATGCTTACACAGACCTATGAGGTTTTTAAAAGGAGGGTTATTTTTGGAGAGGCACATCTTTTGCTCACCTTTGTGACTTGGTGCATCTGCAGGGAACACTCTCTGTGTGCATGTCAGAGCTGCATATGTGTGTTTGAGAGAAAGCATGTGTGGGTGTGGGCTCACATGCACATTTGACCAAACACTCATAATTGGGCCCAGCAGCTCTTAGACTTTGACTCGGCGCTGTCGTCATGCCAACCGACCACTTTCCCTTTGTGCCGTTCCCATTTTGTGTAGAGATGGCAACTACATGGAGGTGCCTCACACAAAACAGCAAATGCACCAATCATTAGCCCGCGGGCTGCATTCTCACCCTACATCCTTATTTGGCTGAATCTTAGGGTCCCCTGGTAAATGCCTGTTCCTTTTTTTGACTATAGTTGGCACTCATCGGGTTTAGGTTACCGAAAGCTGGTAAATGTGTCATTGGCACGTGTGGGAGTGTGTGGGAGTGTGTCTGAGTGCCACCTTTTTTATGAAGTGTGTGAGTGGTGCAAGTATGTCAGTGTGCTAGTCTCATTAAGGGATTATTCCCATTCTTGGACACCCTCTTCAAGCATCTGATTGGACTGAGATGGGCTGATCCCGACAATCGCCACACCTGCTGTGTTGTCATCTGGAGCAAAGGAATCTCTGCCGATCAGAGCTAGAAAAGGGAAAAATAAAACAAAAAGTGAAAAAGATGCTCTAAAAAAAATCAAAGACAGTGACAGGGAAATGTCTGGCTTATGAATTATATATGAAAACTATTAGAAATAAAGAGAGTGACAGAGAAAAAGCTGAGATGTTGAACTTCTTCAGTCACACTTGATGCGTCAAAGAGATTTTTTTTTCTTGTCTCTTGGAGCTGATTGTTAGGCAGCCAGCTTCTCTCTCAGAGCCTCTGTTCTTAAATAACTTCTTCATCTCTGTCTCCCTCTCTCTATCTTTCTGCCTCTAACTTTTTTTCTTCCAATTAAAAGCAGACCTCCAAGAACTATAAAATGTGATCAAAGTATTGCATCCAAATGTGTTCACAGGTAGTATAAACCTGTTGGTTCTTAGAACATCGACAGCATACGCTTACCTGATAGGATTAAACTACTTTTGTCACCTCAGTCTGGCGCACTAAACAGGAGATTAAGGAGTAGTATACAGAAAGTACAACCACCTGTGTATCAGAGGATAATTTCTGAAATCCTAGATAACAAATTAACCCACAATCTTTAATTATAATTCAGCCTTTGAACATTCAAAGCCTTGGAAAATTATTTCTTTCAGAAGTGAGAATCCCTTTCATACTTGAAATTAATGCATCTGCGCTGTCTGATGCAATCGCCAATTACTTGGAGCTATTACTCCAACAATCATCCATTGAACAGATTTTTAGTGGGCTAAGGCAGCCATGCTCTCGCCCAATCAGCACTAGAGCTGATCTCGAGGCTGTTCAGGTCGCTCAAGCAGAAGTGTTGTGTTTGGTGTGCGGCTCAATCAGCCCCATGAATGTATTAACGGGCGCCATGTAAATGTTGCCCCAGTGGCTCGGTCTCTCTCCCGCTCTCATAATAGTTAACTATGAAGTTCACATCAAAACTAATAGTCAGTCTGATGCCATTTCACTGCACTTCTGTTGCTATTGGCAACCAATAGAGTCCCTTGCTCTGTGTCAGGAGCCTGTCACCATGTTTGAATGTAAGCAAATGAGGATCCAGGCAGACTCAGAAGAGTTGGAAAAGAAGAGTTTCAAAGAGGGAATCAAAGGAGATATAGTGGATTCTGAAAATTCACAGGAATGAGAGGATTCACACTGGGTCTTGACAGATGTAAATGTCAGTTGAGTAGTTTGGTTTAAATGTTTTTTCCATGGAGAATACCTATGTCTTTATTCCCCTTTCTTCTTCAAATATGTGTGCTTCGAGTTGCGTGTGGCTAAAACACACAGAAGCGCTTCAGCAGACATGAGCCGCCCTGAGGAAAGCCTCGTCCTCTTCCATCCAATGCTGTTTTTTCTTCTTTTACCACACCATATGTGCTGGCCTCCATTTTACCTGGACTTGTTTTCTCATTTCTGTGAGCATGCAGCTATTCAGAAGGTGAAGTAAAGGAGAGGAGGCTCTTATGCATGTCATCTGTGAGCTCACTGCTACTGTCTCCTTCCTTGTCTGCTCAAAGAGCTGCAGCACCCCGCTGGGAGAGATGAGAGGCTTGATTACAGTCAAATTAGCAAATGAGCAGGTTAATTACTGAACCAAATTCCTGTATAAGAAGTGTCATTCAGTGAGAGATGCTCCAGCTCCTGCTTAAAGAGCCTAAAGAAAAGAGAAGGAAGGAGGGAGGAGGAGGAGATCGAGCAGAGGACGAATGTCTTTTTCTTCCTCTTTTCCTTTTCAAGAAAACTCCCTGGTTTCTGCCCCTCTTAGCTCACAAGCTCCCCATTTGAGGTTAAGAGGAAATGGTTGCATCAATGAGCTATTATTTCTTTCAGAGGACACTTTCCCCCCTGCATTTTTCTCTCTCTTCTTTCCCCTCACTCAGGAGACTGCATCAAACCTCCTCTCTCCGACTTTCTACCAACTCTGACGCTCACTTGCTTTCATCTTTCACCTCACAGGAGCCTTTGGGAGGCTAGAGTTTTTCTCTGTGTATTTGCTACAACCACGTAGAAAAAAGGAATTTGTGAGACACTCAAACCAGAGTTTGCAAGGACGTCCCCATACACACGCAGGAAGAATGCCGGGCTGACTCGCTGGAGAAAAGGCAAAAGTAATTAGGAAGAAAGGGCAGATTTTTTTTTTTTTTTTTACCCGACCTTGCTTTGCGCTGAGCCACTGTTGTTCAGTTTGTTCATGTCACAAGCCAGCAATAAGTGTTAAGAGAGCTATGTGATGCACCTTACTGCACACTTGCTTCAGCTCTTAGCTTACGTCTGATTTTACAACTGCTGAGATTGTATGAGGAGGAGAGATGGATGGATTTTGTGGGCAGATGTGTATGAAGTCTGGAGCAAATGGAGTGAGAAGCCGAGCAGCTGGCAGAGGACAAGGAGAAGGCTAGTGCAGAAGATGGGAGATTCACAGGCACACACCACTAACACTCACACACACACACACACACACACAAACAAAAAGTGATTCAGGGGAGTGTTGCACACATTGCAGTGACATGACTCACACCAGTTCATTTACCAGACACCGTCATTTGTGTGTCATCCCCGGGACAACCTACTGCAACACCGCTAACTTAATTTCTTTCCTGTGTTGTCACCGCAGTGTCATCGTCTGTCATCAGCTGAGTAAATTAGAGTTTCACTCAGCAAAGTGTTTCCAGGGAATTTGTCTCGGTTGTTGTCATATCTCCTAATGGAACTGAAGATGTGAAAGTTGGCAGTTGGCTCTCCCTATAGATTTTGTGGGTGCTGCTGTGGCCCGAGGGATGCACAGAGTTGTGTGAAGATACACTCAGAGGAGGGGGAGGGAAGGAATAAAACTTGGGAGAGGCTGTTTGGTGACCAGGAACAGTGGGATGGTATCCATATTTTATGTTATGTAAATTGGAAAAGACAGGAGAAGGGACATGGCTGCAGGGTGGGGAACTTCTCTTCCAGAGGAGCATCAGCATAGGTTATCTATTTTAAATTACAGCTAACTAACACCCAGCACTGCTCCTTCCCCTCTTTCTTCCTCCATCATACTTTCTCCTCCCTGTTTTGGATTTTGAGTCCATATCAAATGAATTGAGCTGCAGCGCTCATGTCAAAATGAACTCAGTCAATTGCTTAAATGTAACTATGCACAGTTATCGGGACTGCAGTGCAAGCCATTTGCGGGAAGTCTAAACATTATAAACAAATAAAGCAGCCGTATTGCCTCAGGCCCTCGGTTAAGAATGCACTGCAGTGTCTGGTGAATGGGCAACCAGCGTGAAATCCAATATAGGCCCGTGTGTGGAGGTGGAGGGAAAACACTCCACTCCGATCTTCATCAATATAGCACTATACAAGACTAGTGTGGCTGCTGCCACCAAAACACAACTACTATTATTTTTGACCACTCAACGCCACAGCTGATACTACAACTACTGCTGTCTGCTCCTGTTTCTTTTACTACACAGAGTAACAGGACCGCATTGTGATGCTTCTCTGGTAACAGGAGCCGAGCTGAAATCGAAAACATGAGCCAATCAGAGTTCGGATCTATCAGATTGTTTTCAAATCTCTGGTAGATTCTTGAAAAAGTTTGGATAATGTTGATCGAAAGCATTTAACGTACTTATCTGGGTCATAATTTGCATGTGATTTTCGGACAGCACATAATAGAGGTACTTTTATCAGAGATTTATGTTCTGAGTGCGAGTCAGTTTGTATGCATTTAGGGGGAAAAGACCTCCGTAAGCTTTATAAATCTTTAAAAATGAATGTTAACACATTAGTCAGACTGAAATTGCTTTGATCAAAGTTATTGATGGCATACCGTCATGTATTAGTAATGTGGTAAAGGATTAATATTGTCTTTTTTGTACAAAGAATGTTAAAATGTTTCGCAGCCAGACAAAACAATTAGACAAATGCTCAGTCTAGTAAAGATGAGGCATGCAGCCCAACATGCAACATAGTATGACATAGGGTTGAACAATATGCTATTACATTACAATGGCTAATTGCACATATGACTGACATCATGCCATTATTTTTGTGTAATTTGGTGGAAACCAATAAGACAAATTTCTGTTTTTCTTGACAATCAACAATAAAAGTCATCAGTTGGCTTACTCAGACAATTTTGCATTGTCTGAAGTGCTACAGGTCAAAAGCCTGGCTGTTGAATAAACACTGTCAGCATTTCTTGTTTGTCCCTTGGCATTATTAGCTATGATCTTTAAAACATACAAACATTAAAACAAAGAGACATTTGTTAGGAAACTTGTTGGTCTCCAAAGTTGGTCTTAACTGCTAAAAATAAATACTTTGCAGAAAAATATGATTAGCTTTTAGAAAGTAGAGACACAGGGCTACTTAAAGATAACTGACCTTTAACAGTTTCTGAAGTAGTTGATCATGTAGGCTAAAAGTTATGCAGTTACGGGCCAAAAGTTTTGGAGTTAAGTTTATGAAGGGATGTGTTGTGTTGATGACAAAATTCACTTTCAGCTTCTAACAGAGAACTTCCTGAAGACCTGAAGGCTCTAATGGTCTGATAGGGTAAAAGGAAATCCAATAAATAAGAAGGACCAAGACCATTAAGAGCTTTAAAAACCAGTAAAAGAATCTTAAAATCTGTTCTAAAAGAAATGGGGAGCCAGTGCAGAGATCTTAAATCAGTGTGATATGGGCTCTCTTCTGTTCTTCGTCAGTATCTGTGCAGCTGAGTTCTGGAGGAGCTGAAGCTGGGAGATTTTCTTTTTCTGAAGACCAGAAAGAAGAGCATTACAGTAATCTGCTGAATTCTACAGGTGATAAAAGCATGGATGAAAGTCTCTGCATTGGCCTGAGAGATAAAACAGTTGCTCTCGGGTAATGTTCTTTAAATGGTAACATGCTTTTTTGGTGATGTCCCTGACATGTGGCACAAAACCTGAGCTCTGAGTCAACCCCTATTTTTTTAGCTTGCCCACCTGGACTAAAAGATAACGGTTGTGAGTTTGCTGACCAGTTTCTCTCTGTTCACCCCTAAACCAATGACTAAAACCTGAGTTTTGTCTTGGTAGAGCAGTAAATAATTGTCTGCCATCCATGATTTGAAGCAAGTGACCTGTGTCATTAGGAGACACGGCAACAAACGGAGTGTCATCAGCGTAGCTGTGGAAATTGATGCTGTGCCTACTGGTGACATTCCCTAATGGAGGCATGTAAAGATTTAAAAGAGTCGAGCCTAAAATTGAACCTTGAGGAACACCACACTACATGTAATAATATTTTGATGAGTAATCCCCAAGATTCGAATAAAACTTCCATTACTAAGATAAGACTGAAACAGCTAAAAACAGTACCAAAGATGCCAATAAAATCATGGAGTCTATTTAAAAGAATTTTGCGGTCTACTGAATCAAATGCAGCACTCACGTCCAATAAAACTAAAACAGGAGGTAATTTATTGTCCAAATTGGACCTGAGGTCATTCACAATTTTGACCAGAACAGTCTCTGTACTGTGATTTTTTTTCCTAAAACCAGATTGATTCATTTAATATTTTTTTCTAAGAAATAATGAAAAATTTTACCTGGTTTAAATGAATCTTTTCTTAATCTTATTTAAGAACAGCAGATTGGATACAGGTCTAAAATTAGACTGTATCTAAATTGCTTCTCTTCAGGAGGGGTTTAATAATGGAAGCTTTAAAAGCAGAGGGGAATACACCCATCTGAATACAATAATTTCAAATAGTCAGAATATTGTGTTTTAAAGGGTCAAAGTTAAAGCTTTTAAAGGGGATGCTGGGATGGGATCGAAAAGGCAGGTGGTTAGCTTGAGTTGTTTAAAACGTTTTGAAGCCTCTCAGCATCAACCAGGACAAAACTCTCCTGTGTTTTCTCGTTTAAATCAAAGATTCTAAAGAGTGAACATTTAAAGGCTGAGAAAGTTAAGGTTTGATCTGATAATAATCTATTTCTGAGTTGAAACCGTGAGCTGGTAGGTTAGCCCTGATCTCTTTTTGTGTATTAAATTTGCAGAGCTTTTACTTCATTTTTACCATGGTCAACAAGGAGATGATCTGCAGTAATTCAATGAAAAGAGAACACATTGCCACCTACTGTAGCAAAAGAGGACATGCCTCAGTTAATAAAATCGAAGGACAGTGCTTCAAACCAATGGCAATAAGGTCAACATTTTCCCCATGCTTTATTACATTCTATAACTTCTGTACTATCATAATGGCTGCTTCAAAATCAGTGATTGCTGGTGTAGTTTCTTTGGCATCAGAAACACTTATTAACTGCTCAAATTATGATGTTCCACATTGCAGTCTAGCCGTTGGAAAGAAAGAAAATCACTTCCCAGCATGACCACTGTAGATGGGATTTCACATGGCAGTGAGCAGGCTGTGCTCTCTCTTATCTGCTCAGCCAACTCTGTCCTGGACTGTGTTTATCTCTTATCACTGTGTCCTAATGGTTCTGTGTGCTACAGGAGCACTGAAGGATAAATCACCAGGGGTCTGGGTGCTGCGAGACATGTACAGCTACAGGACCCCTCTCTCCACTTTGATTTGCTGAAAACCCCTCTGGTTACCATGGAAACCCCCTTATCACTGGCAGTTATGGTGACATTGACCCAGAGCAGGGGTCAGGGCTAAGTACAATGGCCTCACACCATTCCTTGAAGGCTTGCATTTGGATATTTTTTGTGCTCTTTGTTTCTGGGGGGGAAATATGTGCTCTATGGGAAAAAAACAATACAAAACATAAAAAACACAAGTGCTGCCTCTGTGTTTTTAGGCACTCCCCTTGAGCACTTTGGTGTGACCTCATTTTTGTGCATGTGTAAGTGCATGTAGGGGATATCAGAGGGGAGGTTAAAGGGTAACATGTGCCTTTCCTGATGTACGACCTGAGGGTAGACAGTCCCATTCGTTCCACTTTGTGTTGCCCAGATCGCCAGATATCAACCTAGCAACAGTCCTGCTGCTGCCGCCTCCAATCGCAGATAAGCCCTTGGGTAGGCTCAGCCTTACCTCATTGTGTCAAACAGAAAGCACCTTGTTGCAGCTCATTCCTCTTCTTATTTTTAATGTTTCTATTTCTTGTTTTATTTATGAATAAAAATAATGATCTTTCAGCAACAACACTTATCCCTCTACCATGAAAGTCTTGCCTGGTCTCTTTTGAGCATCATCTGTGACAGTCCTCTTAAGTCTCTAAGCCTATTGTATCCAACAGCTTGAGAAAGGCTAACATTTTAGGTTTTGTGATGAAGTCTGTGTCCATTTTAGGAAAAAATTTCTTTCTGGCTTATTTGGGCATCGGTGGCTTAGTTTGGTTATATGCTCTACCAACGAGTGTTTCCGGTTATGAACCCAGCACCTGCTTTCACGTTGACACGCATTTAACCTTAAATGGCACTTAAGTGTAACATTTAGCTGGTGTATTTATGTGAGAGTGATTTGGTAGATGTAACCTGTTGTGTTTTAGTGCTTTGATCAGTATGAACGTGCTGTAGGAGCTCTCGTCTATTTACTAGGGCTGGGTATGGATTCAGATTTTCTGGATCGATTCGATTCGATATTACAAGGTCTCAAATCGATTCGATTCACAATTCAATTGGATATTTATTCAGTCTGGGATATCTTAGTTAAAATAGTGCTGTAAATTTAAAAAGTGACCTTTTGACCTGGTACATCATTAAAAATTGTTTTAACATGAAGAACTAAACCCAAAGCAGTTACATTAATCATATTTTAATGATATGCATTATTGCATATTCTGCATATTACTTGTTTTTTGTCCAACTTGTATTTTCTTTTGCAACGCTAAACGCTGATCTCACGAGACTAGCAGGGTTGATACCACAGACTGCTTCTCTGCACATCCAAAGAAGAAAAAACTACCCAAGTTAAAAGATTGATCTTTGGATTTTATGGATCGATTATGAACCAGTTAAAGGACAATCTATTTAAATCGGTTAAATCGATTTTTTAAACCCAGCCCTACTATTTACCATTTAGTCCATTTAACTTGTTTTTTTTCTTTTAAAGGTAGTGACCTGAAACAATGGAATGTAGGCATTTCTAATGTTTTTTATCTTGGACAACCATCAGTGCATACAGAAGACCCACACATGTGACTCTTTATCAGTTCCTGAAGAAACAATCACAGTTATTTTTCACGTAGAACACATTCCAAACAAAGAAATCCAAAGTGTTTTACAGAGTTACAAATATTGGGCTGGTGAACAGATTTCAAAAGTAAAATTAGTAGCAAATTCTCACAATCATGATTTGGGTGCAGCCTTATTGTTTTTAGTGTTCACAGTTAGTTTTGTTAATTTCTGTTTTATTTTGTAACCTCATTTTCTGCTGTGAAGTTCAGAATGGGAAAACAATAAAACTCTTTGCTGATGGCGACGTGTGCCACATGCTAACCCAGCATGTGGTGCTTTTAATTTACCTCCAACTGCTGCATTAATCCATCTCTCTCTATTGGACAGCAGTTATGGATATGGCTGTTTCATAAAGTACTTTTATGAGATGGCCTTTTTTTTTTTTTGTCCAACTCCGCTGCAAAGTGGTCCCTCCAAAAGCCTTGCTGTTGTTTCGCTGTCTCCCCCTCTTACCCCTCATTTCATTTCTTCTCTGTGCCTTCCCAGCCACATCCTCTCTAATGAAGCTAAATCTAGCATGCTAAATGGGACCAGTCAGCTATGTCATTGGTGCTGGAGCGGCCATAGCAGTCTTCTATTGGCCCCGAAGGCACAAACACCACTTCAAGACGATGAGTCGATGGCATTAGGAGCGTTCACGGTACAGCAGGCACAAACAATGTAGACTCGAGCAGGCTAGCACTTATCTGTGGTAGCTCTGAAATATTGGTGCCATGCAGGCACCCAAAGACTGAGGCACCCACGTGTGGGCTGAAGAGAACAGATAAAGTAACAGAGTCAAAATGTGCGTGTGAAAGTGCAACTGTAGCCGCAGTCGAGATGGGTACTATACCAGAGATCAAGAGCAGAGAGACGTGCTCTGCAGGATACCAGGCTGTCAATTGCACCGCTCTCAGCTTCAAAGTTCTCAGCTTCAGGATTTCATATAGAATCTAATGGCTTTGGAGTGTGAGTGCACACAGTCACACAAGTGGAAAAGCACCGTAATACAGGACCCTACATGACAATCCAAAAAGCACATACACTCGTGGGTACACACTCACGCACACACAGTGTGTCAAATCTCTTCCTGAAGTCCAATATATCCCTCACAAACCCATTAAAGGTGCTTCATACAACAGCCTCTCACAGAATACAGAGAGGGAAGTGAGAGTGGCACAGACTATGAGAGACACACAGAGTAGGAGAGCCATTTATTTGTTACTGGTAGTGCTCAAAATTAACACATTCTGGTATGCAAAAGTGTCCTTTTTAAAGCTAGATGCACTTTTACATTGTTTTAGATATTAATATGAAATCTACCATTATTTTCTTGTGATGTTGTTTATAATTACGCAAATTTGAATATATATAAAATATGATTTACTGTCACTGAACCACTTGGAAAAGATTATACCATTCTAAAAGCACCATTTAGCTCACTGACTCTCAGAGTAAATGTACTGCTGCTTTGGACAACAACACCTAGCTCATGTCTGTTTAAAAATATAACATCAGGTGTAAGGATGAAATCAAGCCAGCTCAGACTTAAAGGTAGAATATCCCACATTTCACACATGTTTAAATCAAATCAAAGTATGTGGCATCAATATTACTCCCTGAGTACATGCTCCAGGCAGTGAAAGCTAAGCCCACCCCTCTCTGCCTGTGTTGATATCAGCTCTGTAAACACTGTCCATATCGGATTGGGGAGGGGCTTTCCCTCTTCCTCTCTCCCACGCCCCCTGGGTATACAGCCAAGGACACCCTGTGCTCCAACTGACCAATCATAGAGGAGGGGGCAGCGCCATGACATGAGGAGCCTTCTTGTTATTCAGACTGGTTGGTGGCTAGCTTAATACAAGTGAAAATATTAAACAAACATGAAATAAGTAAAAGAAATTAAAGGCTCAACCGAGAGTCCTGCGTGAGGAGGAGGCTCAAATACAACCACAGCTGGACCTGCAGCTGGATCAGTAAGTATCTTTGTATGTTTCCGTGTTACATGAACCGTGTTAGTGACATGTCACTGACAGGAGCATGGGTAACAAACTGGGCTTTTTGTTGTGTAGTTCATGTTGTTCACATCTTCCTTTTGTGATTTCTCTAAGTCATTTAGGCTGATATGGAAGCTAACATGTGCTAACTTTTTTAGCATAACGCTAATGCAGCTATGTTAAAACATTTACACACATTCAGCCTTTCAACTGTTCTGTACTGATGTGATCCAGAGCATTGGAGGTCATTTATCTCACTGTTTTAAGTTTAGATGTCCGTCAAATGAAGGTAGCAAACTGCAGAAGAAGCACAACACAGCTGGAGACTGTATGTTATCGAGATGAACTTGCATATGAACGCAGTATTTGAGAAAGATTTCTGTCTTAATCAGTGTGATTTATGAAGCAACTTTACCACTGCTGTTACAGTCAAAAGTAAGTAGGATCATCTCAGTGATATATTGGTGCGTGGTCTGAAGCTATTTAATGTCTTGTTAAACTGTGATGATTTTATTCACTAAAATACATCAGTAAATCAGCAGTCTACTATCATATCTATATAATATCTGATTTAAAAAAAGTGAAATGAGAAAGCTTAAACTACTGGCATTTAAAATGTATACTTGCACTGCAATCTTTTTTGTTGTTGCAAGTAGTACTATACCAAAAGAATACCATTTTCTGTCCATGTTTGGAGGTCCAACACTGTCAGAATTACAACAGAGGAAGAGATGATCTCCAAGCCCTCTGTCCTCTTTATTAAACACTCCACTCAGTTTCGACCTGGAAGTTCAGGGGCTGTATAGAGGAAGGCCAGAGGAGACGGCCACATACTGTGTTGACAGTGACTCCTAAAAACCTAACCACCGAACTGCTGCTTGTTACACTGACAGAGTTCAAACAGCCGTCTGTAAACCACTCTTTTCATTTTGCTCAGGTGCTCTAGCACGACACCTGCCAGCCAAAAAGTTGCATAGTCTACTTTTAATTGACCTAGTGTATATGTCCTGATGTTACCTAAATATGGGTTTAGTAAGGTGGTTAAATCATTGGGGACTGACACAGTCCTATAACGATAAGGTATGACCATCTCGGGTTCAATTAAAAAAGTACATTGCTTGGCTACTTTATCAGTGTAATTAAGCCTCACACAAATGCTCAAGAAATAACAATTTTATTTAAAAAGGGTACTCATCAATCATTAATTTGTGGAAACTGACTTGATATTTTTCTCCCGGACACATTAGCAGACAGATAAAACTCTGCAGAGCAAATTTAGCATAACTTAAATATTCTTGGAGGGGGCTTTATATTAAGCCACATAAATGATGAAATTTAACTTGGCAGTAGCTTCATTCCAGAAGATTCTTGGATTTGTGGCCTTTAATTGTCTCCAAATGTCTTGTTTTTTTAAAAAAAATGGGATTACTTAAATTTGAGATGGCACAAAAGAAAAAGACTGATTCTTCAGATCTTAGTTGAGCCGTTAAAGGCATTGCTTCAGTAAACACTGGGAAGAGAGTGTCAGCAACATGACCTTTGCACATTATCTGCAATTTTCATAGGGACCACCAGCAAACACATGGTTCTGTCTGCACAGTGTGCAGCAAATTTCAAAAATCTTGGCTGTTAGTTTCTACATCTGGCACCATTGTCTTCATACCAGTTTTAAGAGTTGTTGAAAAGCCTTAAATTTGATTTGAAAAGGTGTATAGGAACCCTGTAAAAACCTAAGAAATTGTTCCAAGATGAGCTCTGTGGTAAACTTTAAGCAGTGAAAAGAATTGATTTGTTAATATTTTATGTTATGAAAATGAACTTGATAACTATCACCCTGTAATTTTCACTGCGACAGCTCTAATCATCGTGCTGGGACCATGTTAACTCGCTAACATTTGCCTTTAGCTTAAACCACAACTGTGCCTATGGCCCTGCGGAGCTGTTGGGGTGGCTGTCTTGTTTTTAATTAAGTGTTTTCCCCACATGACTCCTTAAATTAAATAACTTAACCCTATCCTACCAACCCGTTCAAAATAGAAGAGCACTTGCCAGAGCTCTTTAGGGACCTTTGGAGATAAGGATAATAAAGTAGTCGGGAAAAAAGCAATATTAAGAACATAGCCTGGAGTAAAATGTGTTGTTTTGAAGGTCATTTTTGCATCAACACCACATCAGTCAAGATTATAAAGATTTGTGCTTTCATTTCTTAGCATTGAAGGTAATAGAAAGCCTGTGTGAAACAGGGTTGTGTGAATAAACAAGCCAATGAGGATAAGTGTCATCAGCATGTTTGTCCCGTACGGTTTGTGAAGCTGATAATTACAGCAAATGGCAAATTTGAACTCAGATTAAACACATAGTTTAAATCTATGTCAAAAATAATCATCCACACTTATATGGGCCCTTGCTCTAAAATGTGTCTTTGTCGATCTTTTTTCCTTCCCTTCAGCACAACACTTTTATTTTTCACCTACTTGAAAGAACTTTCTCCTGGACACAAAGGCGCTACATCCTTCAGACTCACTCTGGTTGCCATGGAGTTTAAATACCACCGTTTACTGCCTTGAGCTTGATATTTTTTTATGTTTGGACAAAACTGCTCAAATACTTTCGGCATCATGGTCACATTTTATGGGAAACAAAAAGTATCTGTAAGTGTCACGGTAGCAGATAATTTGGTTCATTTAATATGGTTAAAACTTTTATTCTGTGTGTTCCTCAATTTGTTGTTATTCCTGTTTTATTTTTCTGTCACATATTACAAAAGGACCCAAGTGCAGCAAAAAGAAGCTAAAGACGTTCATTAACAGAAAGATATGTAACAACAAGTGAGTATCAAATAACAATAGTACTTTACTGAAAAAAATCCAAACAAAACTAAATTCACTAAGTAGCTTACAAATACTCAGACAAACACAAGGAAACAGCAAAGAAGTAAACACGAGGAGTCACAGGGAACCTGCAGGATAACACGCAGGGTTCAAACAAGCAGGATTTACATGAAGGATCCGAGAACAGCAGAAATGAACTGACACATAGGAGCAGACACACAGAGACTTTAGCGATCAGACAGAGATGAGACAATCACACATGTGGAGGGAAACACAATCAAGGATTCACACAGAGAGGGCAGGACAGGAAGCACAAGGAGCGACTTCAAAATAAAACGGGAATGACAAGAAACACGAAGAACAAGAGGTTTAAACATAGTAAATAAAACTAAACTAACTCCAACTATAACAGTAAGAGGAAGTGAACATGTTATGTAATTTAAGCTCCTCTTTTATTCTGCTCAATACAAAACCATAAACATTGACGTCAGACAACAACAAGATTGTTACCTCTTGACAGAAGTGATTTATATGACTCAATGAGGTTGTTTCCTTGCCATGATTTTTTTTATTTAATTTTCAACTTACTGTTGACTAAAATAAGCAATTGTTGTTATAGAAAAACTAATGTGAGTCAAAAATGACTTTTCGGTATTTTCTAGGGAATATATGGTACATTTTATTTCTTGTCGACTATGGTTGTGTATCAACATTGGTGAACATGAGAATAATTTACATGTATCAAAAACTTTTTTTGCAAAAACTTTATGGAACAAAGTACAGAATAAAGTCTAAGGACCTGGTCTACAAAAAGTTTGTGTATGTAAAACAAACTTCATTGGGTGCGCAAAGCTGACCTATTAACCGTGCAGCAAGGATTGCATTTGTGAAATGAGCAAAATAGCACATGCAGTCCATTTAGCATTGATGCCCTCATGAATATGCAGAAAACATGCAGATCATCAGAATGCACAACATGCTGGGAGCAGTGGTAAATTTACTAAGTTTGAAAAGCAGGTGCAAAAAGGCACAGCGTTGTGCATGGAGGGCTGCGGTTATTGTGGTGAGAAACAGGGGTCACATTAACAGAGTATTTTCCATCCTTTATTGAACATTTGATGAAGAGCAGAAAGACTGTCATTATAATGGACTGGAAAAGGAACGACAATTTATTGTGGCTTCATACTCATGCAGACGCACATGTAAAGTAAACCTGCTCTGTCTTGCACTCTTAAAACATCGTAGAGGTCATTTAATCAGTGTAAACAAAAAAAAAGCCTTCATAGCCATAATCACTCCTTTTGTCGTCACTGCATCACACACTAGGCGCACTGACAGCAAGTTTAGAGGCTGTCAGAGAGTGTGACACAGTGCGTAAAAGGTGAGGGTACCCACTCAGTCTGTGTCTGCCAAGCAGTAAGACTGCTCTTCACATGGGAGGTTATTGATGATGAAACTGTGTAACTATGTGAATGCTGTCATTAAGATTATGTTTATTGAAACCATTCATTCATTTATTCATTTTCTAACCAGTCACCAGTGGATCGCAGGATCACATACAGATATGGACAACCATTCCACTCAGGTGGGCTTTACACGAGTACGAATTTGTAAGACTCCGGTAAACTAAACTATCGATCTGGTGATATTGACACACGGAGACGCGTATTCGTCCATGACTCCGCATCTTTTTTTAAAACGGGTTTGCAAGTGGATATCTGCGTATTCGTCTTCATGCCGTAGTTGGTATAAACAGATAAGTCCGGAAAAGACGGTGACCTCATAGCACCCGTCCTCCTCCCCGCCCCCCAACTCACGATGTCACACACACACCAACAACAATGATGGTGGCAGCAGCTATAAATATTGCTACAAGTTTTACACCAACATTTGCTCACAGAACACCAACAACACCAGCTACAGCAACAACAGCAACAAGTGCTCATGCAGAGACGCAGCATGTTACGCACGCATGAGCACTTGTTGACGTTGAATCCACCTCGGAGCAGAACTGTGATGTTACGTGTAGTAACCCAAGAACTACATTACCTAGCATGCAATATGGGTTAGGAGCATGCGTGGAAACCCACAGGTACGTCCCGGCGTGGATTTTGCGTTCTCAAGTAAATACACAAGCCTATCTACAATACGATGTGTAAACAGCGATCCATGTTTTGATGCCGACGCCAAGACAATACGGTGCCGTCCTTGTGTGAGGAGGGCCTCAGACTCATACCTAAGGGCAATTTAGAGTCACCAATTAGCCTAATGGGCATGTTTTTGGTCTGTAGGAGGAAGCTGGAGTGCCCAGAGAGACACTGCATGGAAGAACATGCAAACTTCACACAGAAAGGCCCCCTGTCTGACCCCGAATCGTACCAGGAACCTTTTGCTGTGAGGCACGTGCACTACCTGCTGTACCATCGTGCCGCCCTTAATTAAAACCAGAAAAGGAACATTAAAAATGATGGATAGAAATATGGCATGAGGGAAAAGTGACAAGCTTGTCCATCACAATGACAGAAAAAAGGTTACTGGTGCGTGTTAATTTTTCTCAAACTCCGTAGCTTTTGTTTTTCATTTGCAGCCACTCTGCTCTCCAAAACTCTCCATTGTAACAGTTGATATACACGCAAAATCCTTGAAGGGGTTGGTCCACACCACTTTTGCATCTGTTATTAGTTGTGCAAACAGTGATGGTAGATCACCTGCAACACGCCCACTAATTACACGTGCAATTTTTTCGTTTGCACATGCAATTTACACCCATTATTTTGGATCTTTGTAGATCAGTCCCTCAGTGTACAAGGTTGGAGCTGGCGAGCTTTCAGCGCACCTTCCGCACAGTTTTTTGGCACGAAATTGTCACTGCGTCAACCTGAATCTGTTTGTACCTTCCCCTGGTGCGCCGTCAGGCGCAGACGGTCTACCAAATTGTAAACTTGGCTGTGTACAGCGGTGCGCTGGACGAAATTAACACTGCACGAGGTGTGCCAGTCTCTGCACACTCTGTGCCACAGTGCTCTGTGCCACGAAATTAGGGGCCCTGTTGTCAAGGACTTTGAGCAGACGGCACGCCACTGCGTGAAAAAAAATCTCCTTTTTCACAACTTTTGATAAAGGCTCGGGACCCACTGAAAAAGAATCCATGACCCACTCTTGGGCGATGACCTACAACTTGAGAATAAATAATCTACACTTTGACCTCCAAGAAGTAATTAGTTTGTTTTTAACTTGATGTGTTATGTTTTAGGTTGCTTTACTTTGTCTAGAGAAACTGGGCTCACAAACAAAAGATTATAACAAGGCGCAACAACAATGACTTTTTAAATATGATCTTTTTCACCCTCCAAAACTATATGTTTGGATCAGTTTGTGTATTAACCTATTGTTTAGATTTCAGCTTCACAATCCAGGGATGAACATGAGACACATTTCACCTTCAAAATCAGATTACTCATTCATGAGCCAGAGTAGGCCTTTGTGCCAAATTCAATTAATAATAAAGCATTCAAAGTCAACCCAAAGCCCCCTGAAAACATGTCTTTCAATCTTTGAACACAACTGTCAATATTGCCAGTTTTGAATAAAATCCCTTGAGCTGTTCTTGAGATGTCACATTAACAATATTGCATTTTTAAGAAAAAGATCAACATGAGCATCCACGCCATTGAAATTTGATCTATGAACTTCAAAATGTCATCTGATCACGCTTTTACCATGTATTCAAGGTTTCAAATATAAGGTTTTGTTTCACAAAATCAATGTTTTTTTTTCTATTTACTTCACAACCTTGAAAAAAAAATAAACAAAACAACATAAATAAAAATAGCATAATGGACTTTCACAGCAAATCAGTAAACGCTGTTAACTAGAAAAAAAGGACATCTGTTCTGATAGGGTTCATTTTCCACAATAAGTGGATGGTTAGGGGGTCCAATCACCTTTTCTTCCAGCATGAATAAAAACTGAGGCTTTGGACCGAGGCTTCCCTTGCTAAAGTCAGAGCATGAATCACTGCAGCCTGTTTCTGATCTCCATGAATTTACTCTGGTTGAAGCAAAGCGCTTGTATACGCCCAATAATCTGGTCTCCTCTTCTCTCTCCTCCCCCTATTTGACATTTCAGCCCGAGGAAATGACTCTGCTCTGTGCTGTGGCATTTCTTCACTGCTCTGGGCTAGCACAGCGCAATAGCAACTGTCATTTACACTTTTTAATGTGTTTGTTAGCGCTACACTTTTCTGTTTAAGAAAACAATAGCTGACTTTCCTCTAAAGAGACAGAATGGCAGTAAAAACAGGCTGCAGCCATCCTCAGCTTTTCACCTCTGCTCAGAGTTATGGTATGCACAGACGTACACACACAGGCGACGCATGTCGTACAGTACAAACCAGCCAAACCCTCAGTGTGTCACCTCTGTCATAGTGTTAATTAGACAGTGTCACCGTCTGTCCCCAGTGACATTTATTGCACATTTGAATATTTTAGCCAGACAGATGGTAAGAATGTCAAGGCGTGACACTGAGTTATTAAGCCCTAGCCCTCTCCCTTGGCGACAGAATGCAGGGCTTGTCAGCACCCGATTGTTTTAATAACTTCCTGGCAGTACAGCTGCAAAGTTTGCCCTGACTTCATGTGCCAGAGCGAGTGTCTTGGTCAAAGGTGAAAGATCTGGCTCTCACACGTGCAGAAGGCAGCACACACACATATATCAGCAAAGGCGTGAATCCACTGAATGAGGATGAGCAGGAATTCCCTCACTGAATAAAAGAATAGGGAGCATGGCTCTGCTGACATTATCCATCTGCAGACTGCCAGACTTTTCTGTATCTTATGTGACCTCAACCACCGCGAACACTCTTGTCAGATGTGCAGCTCAACACTGATGTGCTCCATAACCTTCAAATACGATACCTCAGTGTCATACAACAGACTCTCATAACATGCTCCTACTGTCACTGTACGAGTTAGTTCCAAAATATAATTTTATATTAAGAATGTTGCCAGGTATTTATTCACACATATTTCCTTGTGTATTGTGCATCTATGGGTCCTGGCTGACGTTAACTGTGCTGTGATTTTTTTGGATCTGTCAAAGCGCATGAATTTCCCATCCATCTTTAAAATGGTGTAAGCTGCTGTTCGTCAACTCGTGAAACAACAGACATGTCACGAGGATTTCAGAGGATGTATTTAGCCTTGTTGGCGTGCTGCACATTCATAGCAACAAGAGCAGGGAAACCTGCTCAAATGAACTTCTGCTGGCAGGTGCTCGGTTGGATCCTTTTCAGCAAATGATCAAACAGTGGCAGACTGTGTGGCAGAAGCTGCAGCGACTATCCGTGCTGCAGAAGGCTTTGTCTAACCTGAGCTAAACGGGAGGAACAAAAGTCTGTGTGGTGAAGAGTTATTACAATAAGTGGATTAATCAGGTAGACAATCAAATCAAAAACAAATGACACTAAAAAAACAATTAGGTCTAGATTTGACATCACATGCAATTTTTTAAGATCAGGGCTTTCACTATATTTTTGTCACCCCACAATTATTCTGGTCAGAATATCAGAATAATGATGTTATCACAGATTTTATAGTAAACCAGGAAATAAATAATACTGGATTATTCGGCATTATTCGTTGCTGCTTTGTAAAAAATACTTTTAAAAGATGCATCATGAGGTTGAAGACTATGTTATCAAAACTATGCAGTTATTCACAAGAATGAACATTAATAATAACTACAAGTCATAATGCAAAATTCAAAAACAAGTAAATGATAAATGTGATATGACTGATGTGTGATAGTGTTTTTTTATCTATTCAGTCAATTTATTTATGCTTATTTTCTCTTCAGTAATTCTTTCATTCTATTACAAAATTGTAGGAGGTAGTGAATTTGATAATAGAAAATTTCAAGGGCTATCAATCCTATATCACTCATGAAAACAGTCCCATGACTTCAGAGACATCATCAGTCCATGTCCATCACTTTGAAAAATTAAAGAATTTTCCCATTACAGCAACTATTTTATTGTGAAAATCTTTTTGGAAGTCTTGTTTATCATGACTAAACATTTCATATTTCATTAGTGTTGCAAGGTTGTTGCACCCTTAGCAGCATCTATGGGTTAGAACAGGTTTTAAACACACCTAGTGCTGTTTTCACGGGGTGAACGCACTGCTACTTGGTGTGTGCATTTGTTTGTGTGTGTTCACTTCACTCTGCTGATTCAAGTCCCTCTGTTGTGCTGCTCTCATCAGCTTGTCTTCATGGCTGGAAGGTTGAGTTGGACCTCAGTTGTAAAACCAAATTTTCTCACAGTATTACCATATGTGTATTTTGGTCTCAATATTATTGTCATTCTTTCTGGTATATTGCAGCAGGCCTATTTTATACCCTATATTAGTCCACCATAAACACAGCACAGTGACATTACAATGTCACCTCATACAACCCCTGGCAAAAATTATGAAATCACGACTCTTGGAGGATGTTCATTCAGTTGTTGAATTTTGTAGAAAAAAGGCAGATTATAGACATGACACAAAACTAAAGTCATTTCAAATGGCAACATTCTTGCTTGAAGAAACACTAAAATAAATCAAGAAAAAAAAATGGTAGTCAGTAACAATTACTTTTTTAGACCAAGCAGAGGGAAAAAATATGGAATCACTAAATTCTGAGGAAAAAAATTGGAATCATGAAAAACAAAAGAACATTTCAACACACCACTAGTACTTTGTTGCACCACCTCTGGCTTTTAGAACAGCTTGCAGTCTCTGAGGCATGGACTTAATGAGTGACAAACAGTACTCTTCATCAATCTGGCTCCAACTTTCTTTGATTGCAGTTGCCAGATCAGCTTTGCAGGTTGGAGCCTTGTCATGGACCATTTTCTTCAACTTCCACCACAGATTTTCAATCGGATTGAGATCTGGACTATTTGCAGGCCATGACATTGACCTTATGTGTCTTTCTTCTAGGAATGTTTTCACAGTTTTTGCTCTATGGCAAGATGCATTATCATCTTGAAAAATGATTTCATCATCCCCAAACATCCCTTCAATTGATGGGATAACAAAAGTGTCCAAAATGTCCATGTAAACTTGTACATTTATTGAAGATTTAATGACAGCCATCTCCCCAATGTCTTTACCTGACATGCAGCCCCGTATCATCAATGACTGTGGAAATTTGCATGTTTTCTTCAGGCAGTTGTCTTTGTAAATGGCACCAAATAAAAGTTCAAGCATCATCACCTTGCCAAATGCAGATTCATGATTCATCACTGAATATGACTTTCATCCAGTCATCCACAGTCTAAGATTGCTTTTCCTTAGCCCATTGTAACCTTGTTTAGGTGTTTAATGAGGGTTTTAGTTTAGCTTTTCTGTACGTAAATCCCATTTCCTTGAGCCGATTTCTCACTGTTTGGTGAGAGACGTTGACTCTAGTTTCCTCCCATATGTTCCTCATTTGTTTTGCTGTGCATTTACTGTTTTCAAGACATATTGCCTTAAATGTTCTGTCTTGACGCTTTGATGTCTTCTTATGTCTACCAGTACGCTTTCCTTTATCAACCTTCCCATGTTGTTTGTACTTTGTCCTGATTTTAGACACAGCTGATTGTGAACAACCAACATCTTTTGCAACATTGCGTGATGATTTACCCTCTTTAAGGAGTTTCATAACTCTCTCCTTTGTTTCAATTGACATCTCCTTTTTAACTGCAGATTAATGAGCAGATCTAATCTGATGCAGGTGGGAAAAGAAATTGACAGGGTGATTCCATAATTTTTTCCTCTTAATTGAGTGATTCCATATTTTTTTCCCTCTGCTTGGTCTTAAAAAGTAATTGTTACTACCATTTTTTTTCTTGATTTCTTTTAGTGTTTGTTTCTTAAAGTGACAACGCTGCCATTTGAAATGACTTTAGTTTTGTGTCATGTCTGTGATCTGCCTTTTTTCTACAAAATTCAACAACTGAATGAACGTCCTCCAAGAGTCGTGATTCTATTTTTTTTGCCAGAGGTTGTATATGCACTTTTCGACTAAAACAAAATGATCAGTCTGATCACACATCAGAGGCAGTTTTTTTAAATAGCTCAGAAAAAGTTGTCCTCAAACTACTCAAAACACAGCTTTAATTTAAATACATTTTATTTTGACTCAAGTAGATTCATAGAGTGCTGGTTTTACTTTAACATAGGGAATTTGAATCATAAAGCTCAACTATAAACAGTCTACAATATTTTTGCTCTTTTATCAGTCCTGATAAATCACTGTTAGTGTCTGTCTAAAATGAAACCTTTTCTAGAAATTTGGAGCATGTATTTTAATTTTGTTTTAAGAGGCTGTTAAGGCCTTTAATGCAGATAAATACAAATATTGATTTGTTTGTGTTTTATTTTCTGTGTATACTGTAACAGAGCTTTAGCCCCGAACTGGACTCCTGGCATCCACTGCTACTTTGTTTAAAAAAAAAAAAAATATCTCTATTCCTCTGCTGTTTTACTAACAGAGTGAGTCTATAATATAAGCCAGGTTTGTTTAGTTATTCTGTTATATCCTCCCCGCTGTCGCTGTGTCTCATTCCCACAGCTCATTCTCATCTTGTCCGTCATTTCTCCCCTGAGTTTTTGAGCTATGTGTAATTACCCAGTTTGTTTGCACCTTGGCTCTAACTGCCTGTCTTGTCGCAGCCAAGCTTGTGTTCACAGGAAGCACAGTGTGTGTATGTGTGTGAATGTGTAAGCGAGGGTTTGCATGCACCAATCAGTCTTTTAGCAAATATGGGTGTGACAGGCAAGAGCATGCAACAGTGCAAGTGTGTTTCTCAGCACATGTGTGCGTCACCCCAAGCCCACTCTGGCAGCCACAGAGAGACAGAGAGAGGGACCTTGTCGTCTCTAATCCCTTTGTTTTGAGTCAGATTAGAGCTTTGCGAGGCGTTTGCGAGGCCTGCAGAATGTGGATTTAAGGATTAGTCTAATAAACAGAGGCTCTGTGGCACTCTGCAGCCCAGTGTGGAGATTACACAGGCACCGAGAGCAAGGAGGAGAAGAGGGGTAGTTTTGTCTTCCACCCATCCCTCCCTTCATTTTCATCCTGACAAATGAGAAGAGGGGGGAGACAGAAGAGAAAATGGAAGGTGGATGATGTCTCTTCACAGCTCTTGATCAGTGTGGTAACTTTCATCCATCTTGTTCCCTGCAGGGACCAAAACTCTGAGTCACATATGCAGAGTTTGGGAAATGTAACCCTCATTCCATACACTTGTGTGACCTCAACAGTACTTCATAATTACTACATTCAGGCTGGCTGCACTCAGGGGGAAACACACTCATTTGAATACAGCACTCAGCAAAGCACAAACAATGCACAGTAACAAGTATTCTGTATTAGCTCAAAGAAAAAAAAGTCCCCAAAAATATCCCATCCTCTATAATTCTGCCCAACATACATACAGAAATATTACAATCATCAATACTGTTGCCAGAAGTCTGTTTGTTATGTAGTTGTAGAAGCTCTTAAAACCCTAAAGAACTAGGTCTAATTTCAGAGAACAGATTTTGTTTTATTTTTGTAAGTGACCTTATTGTTTTGTGGCAGCACAGATGAAAAGCGGCCTAATTTATAAGTCTACATCTGACTTATTGTGCACTGGCTTGCTAATGAGGGTCTTCAACTTTTGAGGTATGAGTGCTCACTGCAGTCATACTGCGCTCGCTGCATCCTGAAGCAGAAGTTGTTGGACACTTTAATTCAGAGCAAACATAATAATTGTGCACCACACTAACATAAAAAGTGTGAATTGCAAATTAAGTTGTAATACTTTCCATGCAGCCGTAAACAATATGCAGATATGTCATTTAATCTAACTGCATCATTTATAACAGGGGTGAGCAGTTTTTTAAGTTTGATCTCCTGTTAGGTAATTTGAAATATTTATTGTAGATCTTACAGACTTGATGGTCTGGTCTCTATCTGATACCCAGGATTTACCCTTGCCATTCATCGATCTGTTGAATTAAGCTGCTTTGCAAGAAACATTGAGCCTAACAGAATTACTTGCACCCTTTTTTCAGTATTAGTAAAATATTCAGCATATTAAAATGTCACATTTTGAATTTTTTGTCATAAGTTTATTTTTTTTTTAGGTCAAAGTTATTTTAAGTTATAAAATGCAAATGTGACTATAAATCCACCAATTCTGCATTTTCTCTCAGTCCAGTGATGGATTAAGATTGAATTTAGTGGCTTAAATGCAGAAAAGGTTGATAATGATCACTGAAAATTGACTTTTTATTTAAGTTTAAGGGTTTGCATCATAGGGAATCTTCAGTACTCTCCTCTCAAAATATTAGCCTGCACAGTAGCTCTAGACCATGATAGCGATATAACAGGCAGAGAAGTTCTGGTTCTAGATGAATCATCCTGTAAGAATAGCAAACAGAACCGTTATCCTGCTTGAGGTGAATGTAATCTTAGTCACGGCTTGCAAAATGTTTCTTGGACACAATATACAACTTTATTTTTTGTTGGACTCTTAAGTAAATATAGTCAGTACTGGTAAAAGCAAAAATGCCTCTTGATAAAAAACAAATAAAAACTAGTCTGACTCAGTCAGCAGGTGCCTAGAGAGGAGCTGCTGGGGCTGGCTGAAGGAGTGTAGGAGCTCTGCACAAATGCCAGACTTGTGACATAGAGGCTAGATTGGTGGGTCACAGTTTTTTTTTTTTTAAGTGTAGTAGGTGGAGGAGGTTTGGACCTACATTAAAATACATGACACATTCACATGGCACATTTATGCAAACCATTTTAAAATAATTTCTTTTGATGGATCTCGATAGACTACGACTGTACTCATATATATATATATATATGTATATATATATATATATATATATGTATATATATATATATATATATATATATATATTCATGTACATACTGAAAAACTAGATTATTTCTGAGGTTTGGCAATGTAAATTGTACCAAAAATATCAAATAAATACATTAATAAAAATTATGAAAACAGGACGGGCTTTGAGATGACCCTGATATTTTTACATTTAACAAAGTTGTATGAATTTGCTGTGCAAATTTGGCTATGCCCCTGCCCTGTCACCCGTGCCCCTCTTTTAATGCCAAGCTTTCCCTGGGGGGCATAGCATATCTTCTTCTGTTTACTGCGTTTGTTCTTCTGCTTCTTTTTTTTGTTTGTATGTTTGTTTGTTTTGGCTGAAAGGGCAGTTAAATACTTTTAGGACAAACTCCAAGTGGGAAAAATTGGTTCTATCCTTTCATACACTATTGTATCGAGTCATGTGTATCATACACCATCATATTGTCAAGTCGTGTTGGATCAGTACTATCTTCTACTTTCTTCTTGTCTATCCTTTTTTTAAGTTTGCCAATCACTTTTTAAAAACTCTTTCTAAAAGAGTCTTTCGGGAATGTTGTGTAGATCTCAGTATATCATACTGTAGGTTAAGGTCTTGATGTATCGTGTCACGTTATATTGTGTTGTGCTATATCCCAAAAATGTCTTGTGGGAATATTGTTTAGATCTCATAATTATGTACGTTAAGGAGTATCGATGTATCATGTCAGGATATTTTAGTACTGTAATAATTTTAGTTTGTCAGTCGTTGTTCCTGTTGAACTGAAGATGATAAGTGCAACATATCATACCTTTTCATAAAATGGTGTTGTGTTTGATCATTTTGTATTATATTTTATTATGTCCTGTCATTTGATTTGTACTGTCATCAGTCTTACTGTATCATACTGTCTCATTTGGTATTCTCTTGTCTTTCATAGGTTAACAGTTATTTTGTCATTTGGTTCAAAGAGGTGCAGGGTGTAAAAGAGCAAGGTGTGTGTTAGAAAATAATGAAATCTTTCCCGTCCTACACGCCCCTCAGCTTTCGGCTCACAGATCATCTTGGATCCAAAATGGATGACTGTTTCCAATTGGATTGGCACCATTCAGGCAGCACCAGCCTTCCCTTATCTGCTTGGTGTGAGTGTGTGTTTAAGTCAAATTTTCACATATCTCCCTTGTGTGGGAGTCTCTGAATGTGTGTGTCAATGCCACCCCAGATCGAAGACATGATTAATGACTCTTCGTGGTGAGGGAGCCCCTCAGTGAGGGCCCAGGTCAAAGCTCATACAGGGCAGATTGTCGTGTGCACGCGTTTGTGTTTGTTAAGGCGAGGATGATAGAGGTCATGCCGGTTTATAGATATGAATTCACATAAGAATATTTATGCATGCTAATACATGTGAATAGGACACACACACGTACACATACCCAAAAACGCACACCCACACACTTCTTTATGAAGCCAGACAGTTATCACACAACACACACATTCCACACACCTAGACAGCTGATAGTGGTGCTCCATACACTGACATTATGAGTAAGTCTTGCATAATGAGATATTTGTAACAAAAGGAAATGTTAGTAATCACCTTAGTATATTCACACTAATTATGTTGATTTAGTGTGCACTCACAGCAAAGAATTTACTAATGGAAAGAAAATTAATCATAAGCATAATAGGGATTTATACTTAAGATAGGATGTTGGTATAAGCCACTGTAAAGAAAAGTCTAAATATGTAATTGGATGTTCTGATGAACTTCATGCATTACATTTTAATTTACCATATTAGGAATTCAAACATGATGCTCTCTCTGGAATCAGAATGCAAGCAGGTTTTTGGTGATTTGTAATTGAGTACAAGTTTTAGAGAAAGGTTTGTTTTTCCTTTTCATTCCAACATAACCCCTCAGTACTCAGCTCCCTCCTCTTCTCCTCTTTTGTCTCTCTCAGTCACTCTGTGTCTTCTTTTCTTTGTCTTTGTGAACAAACTGTGTAAACAACTTAATTTGAGCAGCGGCACAAAAACAGCAGAAAATTGAGCAAAAACGCTTTATAGCTACAATTTTGTCTTTTGTGATAACAGAACCTTGTGTTCTCAATAGGCCTTATTTTGCTATTCAAATCTCTTTCAAATTAAAAAAAAGAGAGGGAGAGGGAGGAAAAAAAGACACTAAATGAAGAACTTCATTGCCTGTTGACAAAGAGAGTTGGAAAAGTGGATGAATTTTCTGATGGAAAGGCTCCATGCTGTGTTTTATCAGGCTTTTAGCCACCAGTCTTGTTGGCTGATTGTTGCTTTTGGTTTGGTTACAATTGAATGAAATGAGCCAGATAATGGCGGCTTTACTGGCACTTTTAATCCAACCATAAGATAAGATAAAAGAAAAGGATACAGAAGAGAAAAACAGCAGTGAACATGAGAAAAGCAGTTGGGAAAAAGAATATTTTGAAATGAAAAACTATGGATTAATGCTTTAAAGTACTGTAAAAAAAAAAATAGAATAAAAGTTTAATGTAGTAACAGTAACATTTTAAAATAAAAACAAGGGCTTTAAATTTTAGGTTAAATCAAGAAAACAGAACTGTTAAATATGTAATTAGACATTTTCCTTTATTAACAATTTTAAAGTAATATTTTACATTCAGGTATTTTTTTCTCAACATCAGGATTACAATCTTCAATATTAAACCAGTTAATTAGATAACAGAAGCTACATATGTTTGATATTTCACAGCAGGCTTTGTTCTTCAAGGCATTCTCAAGTAGAAAAAATTGACAGAGCTTTCTTGAAGAGGTTTTACTTCGTCAAACTTGTGAAGATGTCTACCCATCTTCTGTCCCCAGCAATTACACAATTAAATCATTAGGACTGGTAAATATCTGCAAAGAATTCTGTGATAACTAATGCTGCTATGAACATAATATATTTTTACGTAGTGTATATAAAGTAATTTATTTTGTCATTGTGAGTAATGAAAAGTGAGCTATTTTGATAACTAGTTAATTTGGCCTCTGAGCTAACATTTACACCAGGAGCCCTTTTTTGAGGGCATGAAGTGTGTTGTCTTAAAGCACATGGCACACAGCAGTTTGGGGCATGCTGGTACATTTTGGGGATGTAGGTAACACATAATTCCAGTGCAAAGCCATTATTTTTTATCAAACACAGGTAGTTTGTGCGTAACATGAATCACATGAATTATTTTTTAACTCTGATTCCATGTAAAAGCAGAATGTACTCACTTTTACCACCAATCACCCAGAACACATTAGACAGAACTATATGTGAAAAATATTGATGCATAGAATAAAGCTATATGTCACTGAATGATTCCCACAACATCCGAAACAATGGAAAATATGTGATGCTCACCTCTGTATCATGGCAAGAAATGTGGCCTCATTAATAATTAGGCCCCCAGATACAGCAACAGGTTTGGACATGACCTTTATAAATAATCTTCTGTTTGTTCAACTTCAAGTCCAGGAAGTGTCTTTAGTTTTACCTTTTCTGCATTAGTACCTTTGGCCTTTTTTTCTATTAACTGCTTAAAACAAAGGGACTATCTGTTTAAATGTCTGCAAGCACTTATGGATCATGCCCCTGGGTGCAAATAAGAGCACATATCTATCTATCTATCTATCTATCTATCTATCTATCTATCTATCTATCTATCTATCTATCTATCTATCTATCTATCTGTCTATCTGTCTATCTGTCTATCTATCTATCTGTCTATCTGTCTGTCTGTCTGTCTGTTGGTTTAATGAAACCAGCTGCAGCTTCACACGGTGAAGTGGCAAATGTATATATTTAGTTATACCAATATATTGTTTCTCCATGAAATGAATTCTCAATGTGTTTGTGTGTGCACCATTCATCAACACCAAGCTACACAAGGCTAAAGTTTACCACAGTTGATCATTCTACCCATGTGTTATAGCTTTGTTGGTGAACATCTTAAATCAGTCTTCAGTAAGTTAAGGGGTGACGGGAATTGTCCTAATCTACCAGAACAACACTTTTCTCCCCTTTACCTACATGGTGCTTAGTTGGAAACAGCAATATTGACCCCAGGAATATACTTTCACCAAAATTTTGATGACCAGTCACTGTACATAAACGTGTGAATACCTCTATAGCAAAGTGCTGATGTCAATGTTACAGGCAAATAGATAGAATAAGATGTCCGCACAGTTTGACAGCTTTGCAAACTCAGACATCCATTGATGGGATTACAGATTCAGCATTTCTTTGTGCTGAGTATAACATGAGAAATAGTCTCTTATTACTTTTTTAAGTGAGTTTAAGAGATTAGCTCATTCACAACATAAAATCATTCAATCTATTTAAATGTTTCTTAAGGTTGGTAAATAATAGTTTCTTACAACTTGTTTGTGACTCTGAAAATTACTGATTTATTCTTTTTTTTATTTAATGGTGTTTAACATAAGTTTTTTCTGGTGATAGCGCTGCATTAAAACCATGGGCTGGTAGAAATAATCAGTGATATGTTGATTGAAATTGAGATTATAGTCCCCTTAAAATGTGCCACCTTTACTTTATTTAAAATATGTAATGATTGTTAGAATATTTAAAAACCTTCAGCCATCCCTGATTCTTCATTTGACTCAGATCTGACTAAAGAATATTTAAGACTATTTCTATTTTTAATGGTTGCATATAAGTTATGGTTATATATCAGTTTCTAGTGCACAAGGGTGATTACACTGTAGCATATAACAGCTTCTTCAAATGCTGTTGAAAAATGAGCATAACTAAAAAGCATAAGTCACCAAGCTTAATGCATAAAAACAGTCCTGCATGCTGAACTTTCCAAACTATCCAAGCTGTTTTGGAAAGTTTGGTGAGGGTATGTCAAATGTCAGTAAATGTAAGTATCTCAGAGAGGACACGCTGTCCTCGAGCCACCTCCCAGTGTGCATCAGTAGGAGTCATCTGGACAGGAAGCCTCCCACAGTGTGATGGCCCTAAACAGCCACTACAGCAGCACTCACACACCGCCTCCATGCTTATTTGTTTGATAAATGAGGCCAGCGGCTGGATGGAATCTATGCAGCTAATTGTCTGTGGGTATCTAGCCAATGTACACGTAACCATTAGAGATGCAGTGAAACAATATGCACAGCCGGGTCAATCGGTTGAGATAAGCATGTTTGCAGGACTTGGTGTCTTTGCAGAACTATATTCATAAAGTTTTGATGCATGATGCAACAACACATAAAATGATCTGGAGCAATTTGAAACCTTTTAAGTGCTTACACCTCTAGTACTAAGACACATCTGCTCATTTACTCTAAATCAACAGGGGCTGACTAATTTAACCACATTAATAAACGTCTGAAAAGTATATGTGATTAAAAAAAAAAGTTGAAATACAAAATAATGGAATCTTTTTATTTTGGCAGGTTAACATAAGATGCATGTTCTTCAGTGTGTAAGAATCACTCCTCAGGCATGTGATCACACATTGAATTTTAGTGTGTTAAAGAGCTGTGTCTTAAAATATCTGCATCTGTCTGAATCTGTGTAAACACTGATTACAGAGTGGCCCTCTGTTCTCTAATAGGTGTACTGTTTGTTCTCTAAAGGGGTTGATCAGGTTGGATGGGGAACCATCTTGTTTGATGCTGGCTAATCTGTTGAAGTCATTAGCTTCCTATTAACTGGGTGTGATTTCTAGCTATACTGGATTTATATTGTGTAATTTTCCATATTTTTCTTCTAAGGCTGCTATTTGCAGAGAAAGGGCCATTATCTGAACCAAACTTCACCTCTGTAATTTAGAAAATGAATTCTCCACCCTCCCTGTCGTCTTCCAATTACTTTTCTCATTCTGCTTGGATTTCATGGTCACTTCACGGTTACACACATGTCTCTTTTCTCCTTTGCCTGCCCACCCTTTCTCGCCTGTCAAAGAAAACAAAGCTTGTAGCAGGCTTATGCGGTTGTTTGCACATTTTGTCTGTTAGTCTTTGTGGGTGATCATGTATGAATATGCATGTCTTTGTGGGCCAGACTAGAAGCTCACTGTGAAATCGTGGTCTTAATGAGACTGACAGTAAGTCATTATACGTTTGATAAATGAGATTATCTGTCTCAGTGTGATGATCAGGGGAGGTCGGCCTGCTGTCACCTAAATAATTAACAAGAAAAAGTTTGGTGTGCTTGAAGATGTGTGCCTCTGCGACCTTGAGAAAAACAGGTGGCATGTGATTGATTTGCGTTCCAGCTCTGGTGATTGACCCCCTCCTGTGTTATCCTTACCCATCTGCCCTTCATTCTGTGTCCTTTACCCTTATTTTCAGTTAAATGAAACCTAAAAGAACTTCTTGCTTCTTAAGTTCATAAAACATAATTACATTTACAATGACACACTCATTAGCTTGAAAAAATGTCATGCACTTTGATATGTCACATCAGCCATAACCATTGACATGTGAACTGTAATTTCTCCTTTAATATATTAATCAACATGTGTGAGAAATTTGGATTTACTCTCAATATGTGCAAACACTCATAAAGCTTGTAGTTTAGGGTACAGTGTGCAACAGGTTTAACAGTGTATGAGGTCTTATATTTATCGCCATAGAATTAACATGATAATGAACGTAATGTGTTTTTTAAGGCAGTGGTTATCCTTTACTTACTACCTAGCCCCACCTCTGAGATTGAAATTATTTCCTCCAACTACCCTCCATCCACAGAGGTAGTGAAAGGGTAAAGTTGAGATATTTCTAAATATAGCACAATAAGGTCAGAATAGTTTTCTATTAGATTTCTACTGTGAAAACACATGAATAAATTTGATTCATTAGCCCTACATCCACACATCAGTTAGAATAAATACTTACACTCTCTTTTATCTAAAAAAACAAGTAAATGGCAACTTATACACCTTCTTTTATATAACTTATTTTATAATTAAAAGAAAATACTTTACTTCAGTCTTGGCCAGGACACTCTTGAAAATGAGATTTTTGATCTCAGTGAGATTCTTCTGGTTGAATAAAGGTTAAATAAAAAATAAATAAAAATTAAAAAAAATTAAAGGTTTAAGTAATTAACTTTGTCAACTCAGGTTTAAATTGTTTTATTTTAGCTGCAAATGCATGTTATAGGCTCCAGTCTCATCACTCCTTTCATAAAGGTTTACATGAAGGCATGAACTCCATTAACCACAGAATGCTAAGTGAAACTTGAGTTTCGTATTGATGTGTTCATAAATCTTACCTTTATGAAGAGCGGCCAATCAGAGTGTAGAATTTTGGACTGACATATCAAAAATCTGATTGAAATTCCAAGGGGCCCCTTGCCTCAGCTTGGCTGAATGTTGACTTTTTTAATCTGGCTGTTGCTCAAACTAAAGCAAGACTCATGATAATGTATGATTTAATAATAATCCAGTTCTTGAGAACATCTGATTGTTTCTCAATTTCAGTGAGTGAGAAGGGTACACTTGATTTGAAATCTCTCAGCCCTCTCTATCTTTTTTTTTTCATTATTGCAGTTTTATAGATTGAATCACTTCAGCTTTATTGACAAACATCAGTAACATACAAAACAGAAAAGCTAGGTCTCTTACATGAACATCTTATTTTTCTGCTTTTTGAACATTCTGAGCATAAACAGGATCCAAAAACTAAATAAATATTTTTGTATTGGTAAAAAGTACTTTCTAGATGAAATGGCTCACAGCAAGGTCAGCATTTTATTTAGGGTAACCAGGTCCTGATTTTTGGAATGAGACACTATTTTTGAATTTTTTAAAATATATTTTATTTGCTTTGAGCATCGCAGGACTTTTGTGAAGTAGTCCACCCAGACCAGAGAGAAGACCGACATCTCTACAGCTGATATCTCAAAAGTGTACAACTCAAACATACAGCAGAAACCTAAATGGATGATTAGGTCCTTTATTAATAATAACTGTCTCTGCAGTGAGCACTAAACCAGTTGCAACCAATCAAATGATATTTATATTTAGCTGTGTGCAATGGAGTGAATATATTTGAACTTTTAAATTTGTTTGGTTTATTGTTTTAGCAGTTTTATTTATTTTTTCCAATGGATCATATTTTGCTTTATAAGCCCCTTTTTTTAGTTTTGGTTGTTCTTATTTTATTTGTATTTATTCATGCTTTCCTTTTTTTGCTTTATTATTGCCTTTACAGCTGTAACAGTGCTAATTATTATATTGAGGATCTTATTTACCGGTATCTTACTTTTTACTCATCCCAAATAATATCATACTTGTATAATAAGATAATTCAACTAGCTAATGTACATTTATTTAAGATATGAAAGCATACCCCTACACCTGCTTCCTCTGCTCACGGTCAGTGTTTCCTGTTCTGCTCACTCTAATCAAATTTAAAGGGAAAGTTGTTGGATGTGAAAAGTCTGTGAAAACAATACACATCATACAAGGCAAGTATCCATCGCACTGGTTTACTTTCTCAGCCAGCCTTTACATAGAGTCATAATTAAAGTATGTTATTTACTAGAGCTAATCTCAGGTATTGGTAATGTTAACTGCCTCTGCTAATGTATTGTGAGTGTTAGCTTGTTCGCAAATTTGATGCACAGACTGGATTTTTACTCCTGAGGTGCTGCAGCATTCAGTATGTGCTATCATGGCAAGCTCACTCCGTTTTACAACAGACCCACTGCCAATTGTAGTGATCCCACACTTGTGATACTTCATGCCGTTTCTTCAGCAGACTCTCTTCTTTCTGTCCTTCTTTTCTCTTCCTGCGTGGTTTTACAATCTGCACCTCACGTCCACATTTCAGTCGTGCATTAGCAGAAGCAGCCGGCAGAAATAACTGTCGGTGTCAACACCATGCGCTGTATAGTGGTCTAGATTTAGACAAATCCTGAAAGCACATGATTTGCCCTAAAGATTTTTTTTTGTAATCGTATTCCCTGGACATTAGCCTGTCAACTCAGTTACATGACTTCTGAAAAAAGCCGATGAATCTGTATGAAGAGGGATAATTTCATTATTTATTTCATATCAAATTCAAAGCAAGTGTTGTTGATATATTTGTTGGTTTAAGTTATGTTCTCTCATTTTCACATTGTCAAGTTCGGTTCTTGATGTTGTTTTTCTGCTATTTAAACTTTCAAACTCTTAAAAGTCACTTTTATCCCTCTATATATTGTTAGTCAAAGAGAGGTGTCAAGCCTACAGTTAAAATTCAAATACAGAGCTAACATATTTCCCTAAATTTTGAACTGTTCCTTTAGCATAATAATGGCTTCCACTTCCATTATATGCACTCAGCAGTCACACGGTGCTCACTCTCACAGCTGCACACACTAACAAAGCTTTGTTTGCCCATCGTTTGCATAATGCCAGTCAGAATGTCGCCACATTTCCCGGGCCAGCGTCCCTCTGTGTTTCCTCACCCTCCATTCAAGGTACGAACACATTAAGCTTGAACTCCTAATAGCCTGTGTGATGGATGCTGGAGCATAATGAGCTCTTTATGAGACTTAATACCTACTGTTAATCAATGGACATAGCAGGGCACTTTTCAATACTACCTTCTAAGTATTTTAAAATGAGCCCTCATTGAATAGATTGACTCACATTCTGTATCCGTCTCTTTTTTTCATCCCCTCTCATTCTTCCTCCATCCCAGCATGCAATTAGTTGCATCACATAGACTGAATCAATTGAAGCTTGTTTCTTTGTAAAGCGCTTTCCTACTCTGATATCAATATGTTTGTGCAAACTGAGGAAGATTTGGACAATATCATGCCAGGCTATAAAGCAACGGGTGGACCAGACATTCCCCAGCCTGAAGCAATAGAAACATGGCTGACCTATTTATGACCATAAATTTCTCATACAGCCGACTGCTTGAAGCATTCCTGTCAATCACTGCTGGTTGTTGTATTGTTGTACTTTGATATTTGGATGTAAATGAAATGAGTTGCTCAAGGCTGCTGCAACAGTATCATGCTGTATTAACATCACAATCGTGTATAATCTCCATCCACAAGTATATTTGAATAGATTAAAAATGGGCCAGTTTTGATGTAATTATACAGGACATATCGGACATCACAAGAGTACAGATTTAGCTGTGCCTTAACTGTGACAAGTCGTTTTACAAGTTGCATCAGAATGGGTTCATGCCTCTGTAATGTCAAAATATTATGCTCTTAAGTTTGTTTTATTAGTGAAAACTGCCCAAACTTCGACATCAACTTGTGACTTTGTCCAATCACAGCAGCTTTCCCACATCGTTGGCCAGTCATCATTCCCCTTGTCCGCTTACAGACCCATGTATTTACATTCAGATGAGCAAATTTAGATTGTTTCAGATTTTAACCACCGCCAACTTGCGCCGAGGAGGTTATGTTTTCGCCAGGGTCTGTTTGTTTGTTTGTCTATTAGGAAGATTACGGAAACACTACTGGATGGATAACAGAGATTTTTTTAACAGTGGTGTAGTTTGGTCCAAGGATGTTCCCAAAATGTAAAAAAAACTTCTCATAGGTTATTATTGGGCAGAGTTTTTAATATTGCATCTCTATTTCTCAATGGATTGCTTTCAGTTTTACAGGATAATATGGGGCCAATGTCTCTGTTATCAAGGCAAATTTCATCTGGATTCAATCCAGATTGATGTCACAAAAAAACACTGAATGGCATTCAATAACTCATATAAACTCCAAATATTAAGAGATGTTTCCAAAACTTGTTGTGTTCATACCGAATAACAGCCTCCATGCAAGTGCTGACGTTTGTCCGGATCCTGACATTATTCTGAATCTGGTGATCCAGAATGTTATCATCTACAGCAGTTGTGGAAAAGCCACTGCTGGAACTGAGCAGCTTGGCAGAGGTCTGCCCTGTCTGAGTGCTTTTCTGGTCATTTGTGTTTCTTTTAATGCCATGTACAAAACTTTACTGAAATTGCTTTATGAATTCAATCACTATTTTCATTGTTATCAAAAAGAAATCATTCTAACAGCCAAAATCAATGCTGATGTTTTTTAAGAAAAGCTTTCTGAGACTTAAGGAGGGTTCACATCCTGATCCAGCTCAGTAAAGGCCTGTTTATCTGGAGATCCTTAAGATGGTTTTACACAATGTTCCTGTGGTTAGGTGTCGTTTTATCCTTTAAAATGGACTGGAGCACAACCAATCAGGGAGCCATGACAACGAGAGTTAAGTCGAAGTGTTTTAACATAGTAACCTGTAGATTATTTATAACAAACTGATAAGAAGGGGAGCTGGACTGAAATCTCAATCACCAAGAATGTTACAGAGAACTAGCGGCTAGCTGCATGTAGCCTCTTGACATTGTCTGCCACGTTTGTTTACACTAAAGTGACTGTCCCCTGTCCATATTTCCAACCTGTAGTCCATCTACAGACCTCCTATCCTCCTACTAGACATTTGTCTAACCTAATGAGCCTGAAAGTGCAATCATTTAACAGATAGTAATCCAAACTCTGGGTAGGGTGGCCCAGAACCTGACTGTGGGTCATCAAAAAAAAAAAAAAAAAGAGAGAGAGAGACAGGGAGTGATGTTTAGGTTGACCACCAACCATCCCAGCCCCCAGATGGACAAGAACCCCTAACAGAAAAAACACTTTGGAAACACTACAGTAATGTCTGGTTGACATTAATCCTATTTCAGGACATGATTTTTGTAATTGATATCAGTTTATGGAGAGTACAACTGAAACACCAGAAAATGTTGTACTGAATATTAAGACTGTCGTGCTTGTGCAGTGTAGTAAAAAGTTCTAGCAAAATCCTGCAGTTAAATGCACTCACAATATGCCAGTTTGCCGAAAAGATGACCCAGTAATCTTTTTTTTTTTTAATAATAAAAACTTATAATGGATGTTCATCGATCAGCTTTACTGGATTAGACAGCCAAACATGATTTGACACCCGAGACAGAATCATTTTCACCACAGTGAGATACTTTTGTATAAAAAAAAGTGGACTGTTAAATGTCCTGTTTGTCCCTTTGTTGTCGCCTGCTTTGAGAGCTCTTCAGTGGCAAGTCAGCAGCCATTGAGTTAACACACTGAGGTGACTTGTATTGAAAACAAAAATATCAAGAATTAATATCAACTTGTAAATATAATACCAGGTATGTAGTTATCCATTTTAAATACTTAAGCTGACTGACCCTGCACATTGCTTGTCTTTACTGATAAAACCTCAGCACATGTACATCTACTCTGTAAACGTTCATTTGGGTGTTTGTTTCATTGTTTCACGGTGTGAATGGTGTTGTGTGTGTGCATATGTGCGTCTGATTGTGTTTGATTATCCCTTACAGCCTCTTTGGGAGAGGGATTCATTCTCACTCTGATAATGAGGGAGAGACTTGCAATGCCCTCAAGTCATTTCTTCTCTTCTATCCTTCCTGTTGCATCTGGCTGCTTTTTATTTCTTTCTCGCCTTTTCCCAGACTCGATAATCTGTGTTTCTCCTCTCACAATTTTATCCATGTTTCATCTTGACTTTTAACCTACACTCTGCATCTTTTCACCACCTCACTCTGTTAGCACTGTTGACCACGGGTGTCTAAATATGTGCATCTCTGACATCACTTAAGAGTCACTGTTAAAAGTTTGAGTCACCGTGTGCCTTTACGTCACAGATTTCAGTGCTGGCTCACCATTTCTCATCTGCAGAGTCGATAGTGAGTTATGTCTCTGGGAGCTGCAGCTCTGGGAACTGTTTCTCCCGACAATAGCTTTACTTATCTCGCATCAAACTCCAATGTGTTGTATACTTTCCAGGTTGCTCAAATGTCCATTCCTCGCTCTCCCTCTTACCTAACTTTCTCTGTAGATCCTCGGGGGAGTGCAAAGCTAGAGTGAGTCACAGCAGTGTATCTATTAATTTTCATACCAACCTTTTGCTGTCTTCTCCACTCTCTCCATCTCTCTCTCTCCTTCTATCTCTTTTTTTTAGGTGACTAAAGTGGAGACCAACATTACGGAGGCCCACTAGGAGGCCCCCTCCATCTCTCCCCACCACCCTCTCCTCCTCTTCCTCTTCTCCGTCTGTCTTGTTCTCCCTGCAATTCTGCCTCCCCCCATCATCACAGAAACCGCAGCATGGATCTGAAGGACCGTAGAAACCGCTCCTTGACCAGGGGCCGCTGCTCCAAAGACTCCCAGTACAACACATCCTCTCTGGATGCAGATGAGTGCAGGGTGCCCACCCAGAAGTCTTACAGCTCCAGTGAGACACTCAAAGCCTTCGACCACGAGCAGAGGCTACACTACGGCGGCTGTGTGACTGACCTGGTTCACCATGAGGCAGATGAGTACTCCAGGCAAGGTGGGTTTTTGATGCACCTCCTTTGAATACCTCATGTCTCTGTAGTTATGGCTTTAAACCATACAGTGCTGGACAGGAGTAAGAAAAAAGAGAATAACATCAGAAACACAAGCCTGTTTTGAGTCAGAGAAGAAGGCAAATTGTTTGGATTACTCTCGTTCTGTCGAAACCTTAGGCAGAGTTTTGTTTTTTGACACAGAGAGTGGACATTTGAAGGTTTTCACTTGTGTGTAGCTACACCACTCAAACCAGCAGTCAGTCTCGAAGCATAAAAATCTGCTAACCATGTGAAATATAGGTTTGATGAAATATAACAAAAGTTTATGTTTAAAAATCTCAAATTGGGTTTCAGTGAGGTTTTTGAAGGACAGTAATTTGTTTTTTACAACATTGGTGTTAAGTATACAAGTTTGTAATGTGTCATTTCTTCCTATACCAATCTTGGATGTAGGCTATCCTAAAAATAGCTTTGAAAAAGCCCAGGACTTCCAAAGTACGCACACATCAATTAAGGATGTTTTCACACGAGGCTTTATTTTTCTATACTCCACCCGGGCACAGTTGTACCCCCTTTCTCTCACAGATCTGCTTTCTCATCAGTTCACATTCCAGTACACTAGTTGATGGTAGGTTCATATTTGAGACACAAGTCTGCCAAAATGGAGGTAGAAGCAGAAGATACCATGGCACTCACTAGTATATACTTCTTGCAGTCAGTGACCCTGTCCTGTTATCCACACTCCTGCCCAAAATATTTCTGATGTTGCACTTATAAGGATAATGAGCGCACAAGAGGACAAAACTGTTCAGAGCAGAAATGTGACGGTTTTGTAAACATCACTAATTATGTAATTTCTGTTTGCGTTGAAGGGCTGATCTCCAAGGAAAAACAAAACAAAATAAAAAGAACACATAAAGCCCAACAAAGGTCAAGCTACTTGCTCTGTATACAGGGTAACAACTGATCTGCTTCCCCAATTGGTCAACTGCTGTAAATGTTGCAACAGTTCAGGGGGTTCTGGGTAAGAACCATGAAGGAAGTGTGGTCTGATAAACGCTTGCTGGAAGGATGCATTAAGTGCATAAGAGGACACAATGATAGTGACCATTGTGACACCCTATGGTCTTGAGCCTTTAGTGGGACCTCACATTTTGAATGCACAAGAGCAAAAATGGCAGAGGACCATACTATGCTTCCATCGTCGTTATCTTTATCATATTTGAGGGACCAACAATATCCCTTCACCTATTTTCCAGCAACTGGGCATCTCTGATTAAGAAAAATGTCTGCACTGCTGTGGTATGTGATGTACATCACCGGTTTACAAATGCCTTTAGAACTGCACAAGCTAACAAGTACTTCCACTTAAGCCAGTTTGTGTTCACATGTATGGTCTACCAGACTAACATACTCCTGAGTCATATTAAGTGTACATAAGTCATAAGTTACCAGTGTGAAACAAGCACAAAATTATGCTTAAACACTACTTGGATAGTTTATATAAAGATCTTAGAATGAAACAAATGAATGTTTTTTTCTCAAAATGATCAGACTGCTTAGAAATTAACACCTTTAATTAGGTTTGAATGAAGTCACACAAAATTATGTTAATTTTTTACAGCATGTTTTCACTTTCACTTTTTTTTTGTTTGGATCCTTTGTTGGTTCAGCTTTATTTCCAATCAAAGAAAAGTGAAATGAGAAAATAGGCTGGTAACTTACTGTGTCTAGGTCCCTGGTTGCCAACCTAGTGTCTGGGCTCCAACTTGAGGTGTGTTTGAGGGCAGGGAGCACAAGGTTTTTTGATTTTGATGTTATTGAAATCAGCTTTGCGAATTTTAGAGAAGAAAATAGAAAACTACACATTGTATTCTTTCCTCAAACATCTTTCAAACATCTCCTCAAACTCTCTAACTAGTTATCAGGTATTTTTATGCTTTTCATGGAGTTATGACATTGTTCATATGAAATACATGATCTCTAGAGGAGATAATATCTATCTAAGAGGAGATGGTTTTTGCAAGCTTCACCAGAAGAGGTTTTTATAGTTTTAAACTTTCCATTTCCAACAAAAAGAAATATGAAGGCTGCCAAATGCAGCCAAAAATCAAAGACTAGAAACTCAAGGATGTTGCAATTTCCTGTCAGATTTTACCAATTATTTCTGCTCTCAGTGCAGCTCCAGTAGGCAAGTCATTTTCCTGTCCAGCACATATGGTCGATGAGCCGAGCATAGCTTAACACTTCCAGACCCCTTCCAGTCCTGTTTTGTGATTCCTACATTACTTCTAACATCTGCTTTCACACATTCAACCGTCACTGTGTTGAACATGTAAACATTCCCCAGCTGTATGCTACTTTTAGCTACTGTGTGTTTATTGTGAGACCTCTGTGGCAAGCTGTTAATGAAATGAGATGGTGTAAATGCAGCACTTTGCAGCAGAGGACCATAGCAGACCTTTAGCTCAAGCAAGTCTGTCATAATGAACTTCTGTATCCCCCGTGAGCGAGTTAGCCGATAGGCCGATAGGTCATCTCTATAGGGGTGGGCCAGCTCTCATAGGCATGTCTTTAAACTGTGTGTATTTGTGCATACGTATCTGTGTGTGTGTGTGTGCGCATGTGTAGATGGCACAGGGACATGAAACAGGAGCTATCGATCCTTGGCAAATGAAAGGAGTCAGGCTCAATGGGATTGATCTCTGCTAAGCTCTGTTTTCTCTGCATGGACACAGACAGGAGAAGAAGAGAGCTCTGAGTAATACCGCGCAACAATTCAGGGGAGAGAAAATAGCAGTACAACACCCCACAGAAATAAATAAATAAAATGTTGGAGGGTCCTTGATGGTGTTTTCTTAAAGTAACACCTTCATTACAGCCAGAAAAAAAGGTTTACTTTAAGGTTTCAGGTGGCTGGTGTGTGGTTTCAAGCTTTAAAAAACATTGATCAATCTGACAGGTGTTTTAAGCAAAAGATGTTTAATGGCACACGTAGACGCAAATGGTTCAGCTTTTAAGAGAACATAACAACAGGAGTATACTGTCTTCCAGAAAAGAAAAAAAATGTGTGGAAAATGGAGGATTGATTGGCGGGACGTATGTAAGCCCAGAAGTCAGCGATGTGTGCTGCTCGGACACACTCCACTGCTGCACCAAGCTGACCTCACACCAGGCAATAGCCGGTCGATATCACAGTCCTCTCAGCCTATCAGCTCCTTTGAAAGCCCAGAGCCACAGATGCATCGTGGGAAGTGTGGCCACAGGAGACCAACAGTGTTGCCGCACCATATGGACTGTGACACCGCGGGACGAGGAGAAGTGCTTGAGGGAGGGAGAAAGAAAAAGGAGTTAGAGTGAGAAATCTGTGATGAGAGAGAAAGAGATAAATTAAGTTTTCTTAATTTTTAAAACTGAATACTTGTGTTGCTAGTGCATTAGGCGGAGAAAGGGACTAAGTGGTTTCTTGTTAAACACATTTCTTTTTAAAAGTAAGATGATGAAAATAGACAAACTATTTTCTTTAGATTTGACTGATGAAATTACACGCAACAGAGACTTAACTCAGCTAATGTCCTTGTTTTTTTTAAACAACAAATGAGTCAACAGGGAGTCCTGAAATCAGAACTGACCTGTAATATTACTAATTTATATGCTGATGTGGCCACATAAGAAAATATGATTAACTTTAATTAAATTATAATGATGATGTTCTTTGGTTAGCTGAACCATGATGCTGTTTCTGCCTCTTGTTTAGAAGAATCGAGGTCACCCACTGCTTTTTTAAATCTTCAGATGATCTTTAATGGTAGCACGTAGGGCATCTAATTTACAGACTTGAGCTGTGTGGATACTTATTGACTCGACCCTCAGGTGTGAGACAAACCACCACCCTATGAGCATGTGCTCTCACACGATGAATAAACAGGAACAGAAACTATAACAGAGTTTCATATTGAGTTATTGACTCGCCTACAGTAGTTTGGAGAAAAGTTCATACTTCACTGACATTTATCTTGATGAATTTCTCTGTTTTCTGTTGCTTGTGGCTTCATTATCCTCCATGTTCAGAGAAAACACTGCTTAGGCACGGATGCAAGCAGAGAGCACATTTGACAAGTCAATTTTTTTGGCCTATTTTTTCATGTAATTTTGAAAGATCATTTGCATTGAGTTATGCAGTGCAAATTATTAGGAGTGCAGCAGATGTCCTGAGGATGTTTCCTGAGCCAAGTCAAGGATTGGGGATGTGATTTTTCTTGAACAATTTCCTTCAATTATAACAATAATCTCTCACAATGGATCAGTTGTGTTTTGAAGGTATTTTTGAGTTTTTGCTTACATTTAAATAGCTGAAAGAAATGATGTGCTGTTTGTCTGATTTTTTTTATTTTATGAAATGGTACTGCTCTAGCTCCAGTCCTACACCAAAGATATCATTGCCTTCTAAAATAACTTACTTATTGCACAACATTATGCATGACAAGTTTCACTGGAATTTCAATGTTTCCTGGAGCATAAAGTCAGCTTAAAAAGGAACACTTTCTCCCTGTGGAACCCCATTTGGAGTGTTTTTGGAATCTGTATATTTGGGTTTTGTGACTCTGTACCTTCAGAAAGCATTCCTCTCTGTGAATTTACCTCCCAGTCCATTAGGAAGCTATTTTCTGCTCTGAAAGAACATGAGTGAAGCTGATGTCAGTGACCTTTATTTAGGCCCAACTGAAATGTACTTATGTATTCCTCCTTCATTGAACAGTTTAGTCCTGGTCATTTACAGTTGTAAACGTGCAGCTGCCTTTGCACTTCCATCAGGTCCTCGGTTTCTGTTGAAGTATTGTTTTCTGGAAGGATCTAAGTATCATGGTGGCTGTTTAAAATATGCAGAAGATACATTACAGCCTTGATGTTTTCTGTTATCTCTGACTTGTTGTCAAAGTGTGGCATTGACTTGATAATAAAATTTATCTTTTGTTTTACAAGCACTAATGACAGCTTATTTGAAGCAACTTCTGAAATGGACACATTTTTACCCAGAGTCAATGTCCAGGGCATTTGAAGTGGCACTAGGGGTAGCCCATAAAATTCAAATGAAGCCATACCACCCCCAGCCACCCTCTGGACCAGGTCCCCAATTTAACTCTTAGACTCTCCAGCCAAGGTGGTAGGTTTCCAAAAAATTCCCAAGCCAACATATTTTTTTGGTCAGCCAAAATTATAAATTATCTTTTGTGTCACATTTATAAAAGTACATTCAGCTGAGTTAATTCTGTATTATTGTCGACCTAAAAGATCATATTACAAGATCATGTCAATAAAAAGTGGTAAGAAAATGTGATTTTAAAATTTTACCCGCCATGGCATGTAACCCCCCTGTATTTACAAACCAAACAGAAAATTACACAAAATTTGGCCCTTGGTATTCTTTAATTTTGGACACTGCTGTTGACAATCGATTTTAAAATCTTCCCACTTTGAATTCATTTAATTTTCATTTTATCACTCTTTGTGTGCACTAATGTGAACACAAGCATTTCTCCTTGCAGTATTTGATAAAGCAGGCTTACAGTGCATCTCAATTGCACTGTTCCCCCATTACACACTTATTACCTTGTCTGCTTGGATAAGCACAGCCAAATAACACTTTCCCCCTCACCATAACATGCAGTAGCGTGGAAAGCCAATTACAAATATTCACTATTTAACACCACAAAGCAGCACACTAGGAAAACCACACAAGACAAATGAGCTTTCCTGATCACCAAGAATAGAGAGAAAAGAGTGTTTTGTCTGTTTTTACTCTTTGTCACCTGGACTCAGATGTCTCCTTTTCCATACACTTTAAGAAAAATCCCATTTAAGTGTTCATAAACACTGATCCATAAGAACAATGTGCAAACTATAATAAGCCACTCTGGGATTTGCACAGCACACTGCAGCTCCTGTGTCTCTTCACCTGCCCTACTGATGTTTTCACCCATACTGTACATTCCTTTCCCCCCGATTTAGAGCATCCCTGGTTTGAGGTCCTCCTCCAGAAAACAGGCACTTTCACTGCCAATTCCGCCTATAGGACCTCTGGCTTTTTGTTTTTGGAGGGTCTAATTGAACACCTTTACATTCTCCTCTCTGTTTTGCCCCAAGGGAAAGAAAGCACATGGAGAATTCTGCTCCCACCTGCCAGCCAAACTGCCCAACAACACTCGGCATCATCTGCTGTCCCTACTCATTCTGTTTTCATCTCTTTCCTCACTCTCTCTTCCTCTTATGTCCTCTCTGGCTCGTCTGTCACACATTTCAGTGCTGCTTTTTACCTTTTTTTCCCGCCTCTCTCACCTTTGCTTCTCCTGTGACTTGTTTTAGTGTTCATATCACACATATTACACTTTGAGGTCCTTTAGCTCACAGTAATGGGAGTGTCTTTTGTGTTTCATTTAACAAAAAGATGCTTCCCATTACTTGAGCTCAACAGGCTTGTCCTGTCATCAACCAAGCTGCACTGATATGTGCATATGTGGGCACATATTGCCAGCATGTGTCCATTCCAGCCAAATAGAAACCATGACCTTTTTTTTCCTTCTGCGTCCTATGCCACCATATTTTATGTTAAAAATGACTTCAAAGAAGAAAGAAAATCCAACCAAAATTTTCTGGGATACACACATGCTGGCATGATTGCCTCTGACGGTTATTCTGGACCAAATGGTAAGGAAATTGCACCGCTGGGTGTTCTGGGGAAAGCTTTAGCCTTGAAAAGCATCCCCTGCATTCTCATTTTCTCCATTCTTTGGAAAGAAAGAACTTCCAAGTATTTGTAGAAGCAGCAGAAGCCTCTCACAGTGTGCCCGTTTCAAAGACACAGAGACTCGCCCTAACAATGCAGGGAGAGCTCCATTTCTATTTAATAGATTCACATAATCCTTCACTAAGGGCAGCAGGAACCAGTGAGTCAAAAGCTTACAGGTAATTTGTGAAATCCTCGAACATCCAGATGACTTCTTCGACAAATAAGTTTGAAATTTGGCTTAAACTTTTTCTTTATATACATGCATATAGATGAATGGATGGGCCATCTGGTTCTCTTTTACTTTTCCACAGAAACCCATGGTCTGACTTCTGGTATTGGTTCCCTAGGACTGGTTGTTTACAACCTTTTTTTTGCCAAGAGCACACCACAAATCATGACAACAAACTTTCAAGCTTTTTTTTTAACCATGCTAAAACCATGCAACACATATTCAATCTATATGGTCACAGTTTTTAAAATTATGTTGATTTGTTTAATAGGACAGACAGAAAAGTTATGATTACATTCACCTACTTATGCTGTTGACTGCAAAAGAAAGGGGTCCTTTTTATGTTTTTTCTGTCAAGACTTTTTGAAGCAACAGTTTGCAGTTGTAATAAGGATCCGCTAACCTGAAGTACATAGAGAGAAAGATCAAAAAAGAAGCCAGTCATAAGGAAGCCAGTAACTTTGACAGTACTATTAGATCACAACACCTGAATTTTGGCGTCCAGCATATACAAACGAAAAAAAAAAAAAACTGTTAAGATTTTAGAATTAAATAAATGTGTGTCTGAAGGTAGTTTTTGTTACAGTGTACAACTATACAAATACAGTTTAACTGTATTTGTTACTTAGAGAGACTCAACAGGTCTAAAAGAGAGGGTGAATAATCCCTGTAACAGTGGTTTTAAATTCAAGAGTTAAGATTTATTTATTTGTCCAGAGGGAGTTTTTCCCTGGACAAAAGGCTACTGCATAATACATATCAGACAGTACACACGTGAACAGACTTACACATACACTTGAAACGATAGTGTTATTGCACAATATCCTTTCTGTCATGTCTTGTCGTGGCACCCCCGACCTGACATTATCAGTAGAATTTATTTGCCTTTGTTATATTTAAGCATAAAATTTGATTCATATTCTTATCCCATCTGTCTGAACAAGACAAAATAATGAGAATAATTTTGTTTTTAAAAGAATAATCAATCTATGAATACATGTAGAAAATTGAGTCAATAAAGCCAATAGAAACCTGTTGTCACATTGCCCACATTTAATGTTTACGCAGATCTAACCTCTAACATAGCAAGGAGCCAACCACAGTGTAGGATTTTGGATGGGCACATTCGGTGGTCAAGTAAAATCCCATGGTCTTGCTCCCCTCAGGGATTGCGCCCCTCTTTTTGAGGAATACTATCCTATATGAACTAGGTAACAGGAGAGCAACAAATCCCTTGTTTTTGTCGTGTTGACTTCAAGTTCATATCCATGAATGCAGAGAGCAACAAGTAAGACTTTGCAGAAACAGTAGGCTTACTTCAGGCCTTTTTGAATCAGAGGATACTGAGCCCAACATATGAAAGTCCACAGTCTGAATTCACTATTCAGATTTCCCAAGTCACTGATGAGCTGTGATGTTTTATACACATTTCTTAACAGTTTGCAAGCAAATTGGGAAATTTTGCTAAATGCATATTGATCTTCACAATAAGTTTTTTTGCTTGCTGTGGATGTAAAGTAATTGTGTTTGATATAAAAAGTATGTAAAATGTGTCTGTCATTGCACCACACTGTTTGTCTGTTTCAAAGATGTTAACTGAATTAGATATGAAAAATAAAATCATACTATAAAAATAACAGTCAGCTTTGTGAATTTTAGACCCAAACAGTTGATCATTGTGGTAAAGTTGGAAGAGTACAAATGCAGTTTGGCCTAAGAAAGTGTAGTGTAGACAAATTGACCCAAATTCAATCATATTTAGCTCTAGTTCCCGTGCTGCTTTTTTCTGTACAGATGTAGAACTGATCTCTATCACTATGGCTAATAATCAGGCTAATGCCATAAACCTCATACAAACCAACTTAAAAAATCCAGGACTATTTCTTCAACATGCAACCAGTGTCAGGATCATTGTCAGTTGTAATGACCTCAGTCAGTATTCTGGGTCAGTAATGTTTGTAGAAAATATAAAAGAAAAAGAAAAATGATGGAAAAGTTACAATATTTGAATTTAGGATATTCATTATTCCAATCTATAGTTTCTCAAGGACTTCAAAGCATCTAATAACACTAGTCCTCAATCCCCTCAGCTGGACTTTTTAGACAGGATTAGAAATGCAACTCAGTCATGTCTTCCCAATAGTTCACCTAGCTCAATAAGAGGGACAAATCAAAACACGAAACTCATTGAAGCTAACAGGTGACATCTGAGATATACCACACAGAAAAGTGAATAATGTCTTTAAGTTAGGTGGGCAGTCCAGAAGTATATGATGTGAATAAGAGCTATAGTGAAGCCTCCATATTGTCATTCCTGCTAGCTTTTTAATAAAGGGAACATGGTGATTGCCATCTCAAGAAGCAAACTTATTGAAAAAATAAATCTGACCAACCTTTGGCTTGTTTTTGTTCTGGTGCCTTTAGCTGCTTTGTCAGGGCCACTGCACAGTGGTGGTCGGGGATACAGTGTGCCACATTTATCGCTTGCAGCTGCAGATGACATTATGGGTCACAGAAGTAGCACATATCAGTCTGCAGATCTCCACAGATAGTGACAAGGACATGCAGCCTCTGAAGATTTGGACCTTCTAAACAGAGAGTTTAAGAGTGCAGACTCTGCAAAAAATGGGAGATAAAAAAAAGAAAAAGAGTATGTGTTTGAACGCGTGTGTCAGGGCATTTCATAGGGTTACAGTCAATCTGGACGGCTGATGATCAAAGAGAGAACAAAGCAGCTGCATGCTATTAAAAATAAATGATGCTGAGATTAAATGCAATCCTTCCCCTCTCCCCCCGATCACTCTTTATCTTTGTCTCCTCCCTGGCATCCTGCACCTCTGCCAGCTGCTGACACTCTGAAGCGTCACGTAGCTGAAGAAACAGAGCAGATAAATCACAGAGGAATGTCCTGTGGCCAAATCCACTCCTCCAGTCTTTTCCGCATTTCATGTTCTCCTAATATGAAATCATATAACACCATTGAATTGATTATGTAGGTTTGTATGTGTGGCCCAAGTATATGAAAGCAGGTGTGTAAGGGGGCGTGAGTCAGTAACATCTGGTCCAGCATTTGGCAGTCATTGTCACAGTCAGGCTGTTGTACATGTCAAAAGGTCCTCATATGCAGAAGTTCACACATATCCTGTCATCACAAGTGTAACTTAACAGGTAGTTGAGGGGCCAGTCTGAGTGGCCACTGAGTGGGCTTTGGAAACCTTTCTACAGGGACCAAAATATGAAAAATTGCTGTCTCAGATTGACTTTCATTCAACACAAAGAGTCGAGCTGCCTTGGGTATAAATGCAGAGTGAGGAGAGTGCATGGGGGACACGTAAGCCATCCTTTTTACCTGTTCCCTATTGGAACTTATTGTAATTTGAATTCATCAACAAATAAACTAATACTAAACAATGGTTGAGATATGGATCTGTACACTCTTTAAATAAGGAACAAGCTCACTGAACCACATGCATTTGACTTTTGCAAGTTTGCTTGCCATCCAAGGTCATGCTGTACCCAAGACAGGAACATGCCAGCTTTCTGACTGTTCACCCCTCTTTTTAAGACAAAGATACCCCTGAATGCAAACAAAAGTGTATGTTCATCTACTATTAAATGAAAAAGAGCACTTGGAGATTAAAGTGTTACGGAAGTCAGCTGGAAAATAGGAAAGCCACTTGCACTGCATTTCAAAGTGCTGCAGCTGTCAGCAAGTTGACACGATCATAGATGGCCTCGGTATCAGTGATCGCTCAATAGGGAGATTTAGGGTTTGATCCCCAGCCACTGCAGTCACATTTTGTTGCGTTCTGTAGCAGGTCACCAACACAAACTTGCCCTCACTGCTGTGTCAGTAGTGCACAAATGGGTATAAATGTCAGGATTAGGTTTTGCTGATACTCTTGAGATAGCAACTTATACCATCAGCGTGTTGTTGTGTGAATAGGCAAGTGTGACCTCTGTTAAACAGTTGTCTGGTAACTAGGAAAGCACTATACAAGCTCAAGTTTATTACCATAACTGGCCTTGACTGAATGTTAGGTTTTCTGTGGAGTCACTAATAAACATATACTCACACACCACAGCACAGTTTGTCAATTCTATCTGTGCTTACAAAGTGAAAGTGCTAGCTATTAGCACTGGCGCTGGCACACACACAGACACACACATGCATGCAAACACTGGGTAAAAAATGAGACAAATAATAAGAAGGGGCCGGGGAAATGCATGCTGAGGTTGCCAGCTATTTAGCAACGGTGATGGTTCTTATTCACACACACGCACACATGCACACTTACACAAGGTAGAAAAACACACACAAATATTGGGTAACAAACAAGGCAATTAATTGACAGAGTCTAGGGAAATGCATGCTGACATCTGCAATTTTCTTGGACTAAAAATCATTTATTAGACAATGTTGTGTGGGTTTTGGGAGAGTTGAGTTAATCTATGTTTACTATGTAATGACCCTCTTTGACTCTGCTTTGGCAGCTTTTGATAAATGAGGCAGATTGTAAATGTCAGTGTTATCAAGTGTGTGTTTTTTCCCTCCTTCTCAGCCAAAACACTTGCTTCCAAGGCTATAATTAAACCTGTTCTCCCACCACTGAATTTAAACGTGTGTGTATAAGTGCTTGCATGCCTAATATATGCCACATCTCACACACACATGTACATTTTGTTGATGTTTCCATATCTCTAAAGTCAGCAGTCAGTCAAATCAGGATCAGAAAACCTTTATTGATCCTCAAGGGGAAATTTAATTGTTTCAGTCGCTCTTGTACACAGTAAAGCACATGGAATATCAGGTAAAGACATTAAAATAGATAAGAGAACTTAAATAAGCAAGGTAAAACATGCATAATTTTGAAGACATAACAGCCTCCTTAATGAAGGAAAAACATAATTAGATTAAGTAAAGTGAGACCATGAACAAGACTAAGATATTAGCACCATTAGCACTCACAGTCCATACAGTATGAATATAAACATGACAACACTGTTTGACAGAACACCGATTGACAGAAAGGCAAAATTGGACTGTAAGGAAATTGCACTGGATATTTAATGTACTGAAGAACTAAACCAAACAATAAACTCAACTATAGATCGATCCGCAAATGATGATAAACTTCAGTGGATCATTACAGATAAAGACATTTTTAAATTATATGTCTGTGATTTAAAGAAGGAGATCTCTATTACAGTGTTTGTTTGTATGGCAGTGATAATAAAGGTCTGACGCGTAAGTGCAAAGACAGCTGCCAGTGCAAAGACACTGATCAATGTCACAAATCTTATTCATCACTGAGTATTTCTTCATCAACACAATTTGTTGTTTAGATCTATCTGTAGGTCACTCTGTGATTTTATCCCATTTCCATTATTCTTTTCACAGAGCCTTAAAGTCTTCTCTGTCTGTTACCCAGCAACAGGTTTCATCCTCTCCAGAGAGAAACCAACATTATAAATCATTTTCTCTATCTCTGTCACTGCACTTTACTTAAAACCTGCACTGAGCCATCGTCAAATATTTCCTAAGCACTTGTTAGATATCTGTATGATGAATGCATATGCAGGCACTGGTTTGTATTAGGGATGTTATTGCAAAATATAGACTGATCTTAACTAAAACTGTTGGTTGTAGTTTGTACCAAAAAAGACAACATTTTGATTCAGTAAGCCTTCAAATGGCACATTTGGAAACAAATTCTACATCTAAAAGAGAGGAGTCTCATAGTTCTAACAAAGCACAGTATTATTTGTTAACACACACTGCAACATCATTTACCCTCTAAGGGTGAGAAAAACATGGCTTAACATCAACTCAAGAAGTGTGCTGCCTGCTTTTAGCATCCTTGTTGTCCAAAAATCTAAATAAACCATGTTAATTTCCATAAATCAAAATTAGACACTTGATTACTTACAGCGGCATACACAATAAAGAGGGCGCAACATATGCACAAAGGGGCTTTCTGGTATTTACACCATGGCCTGTCGCAGGGCAAGCATGTTTGTATTTTGAAGACAGGGAAAATAAGTGTGCCTTAGCCCTCATAAAATTGGGTCTAAAGACAAATGTCTGTTTTGTGAGGTCAACAATCACTTACATTTATCTTGCTGTACTCCCACAGGATGCACAAGAGCACAATCACAAGACAGTTTTGTGTCAGAGCAGTAGTTGATGCATTGATTTGTGTTTATACAGTGGAGGGTCAGTGTACCTTTTTTGAAGTGTTTCACAATGCACGAATGTCAATTTCATTCCTCAACTTCCTTCACCATTTTGTTTGTTGGTTGGTTGTTTGTCCATTTGACTGTGAGCAATATAGCTGAGAATTTCTGGATGGATTTTGAGGAAAATTTTAGGGAATGTTGGTCATGGGACAAGGGAAAAGTTATATTTTGGTTGTTATACAAATCCAGTTTTGGATACAGGAAGCTTTAACAGGACTTCCTAACATTATGAGATATGGCATTTTACCACAAGTTATCAACAGAATTTGATGAATTTTCAGGAAATGTTGGTCTTGGCACAGGAGAGAAGCTGATGCTTTTGATGGTGATTTGATTATAAATGCATATCCAAGATTTTTTAAGGATTTGTTTACATTGCAGAATAGGGCAGTCTTCATTTTTTTCAGAATAACTCCTCTAGAAAACACCTCAGAAGTCTTAGAATCATAAACTCACTTATTATGAGATGATTGTGTAACTCTGTATAATAAGTGACACTGTAGCATCTCTGTCTTTCCAGTCAACTTTGGCCTCTTAATCAAGACTGAGAGGTGTTTAACTTTTTCTCACTGCACTGCTCAGTGACAAGACCTCCTCCTGAGTGCATGGTGTTGTGTCATGTCCTGTCATGTCCTGTCCAACCCTGACTGCTGTCCTCTGGGCAGGAGTAGAAGCAGTGCTAGCATGGATGTCATTTCTCACACTTATTTTGGTCTGCTCACTAGGAGGTGCGAGGGCCCCTGTGGCTCAAGCGGGAGCCACAAGAACCAATGTCATCTGGGAGGTGTAGGAAGTGTTCGATGGCACATTAAATTCAGATCTGTTGAGTTGCTAATGGTTGTGTTAATGTCAGGCCACATGCTATAGGACATGTATGTGTGTATTTAGTTGTGCATTTGTGAAAGTGATTTTTGATAATCAACACTGAGAAGAATGAGATTGACCGTCAGTTTCCTGTCATCTTGTCAGGGCATGTCAGTCACAGAGGGAAGGTGATGTTGTAACATATCTCAGCTGCTGCCACTCACTTACTCTGAACACCAAGAGGCTTTGAAAGACAAGAGGCTTTGGGAGGAGGACATAATACCCTGTACAAATGAGAAAGACAGTGAAAATATATTTTAAACCTTATTTATTAATGATGATTTAATGACATTTTTCCTTTTTGATAGCAACAGTAAAACTCGGGAATTATGAGATTGAGGTTGGCTAAGAAATGTAATATAGCATTGGTAAGAAAACACTTTTACAATTTGACTAACTTTTGTTTGCTTTGGCTGACATGAAATGGTAAATAGTAAATTGTATCGAGCTAAAGTAGCTCTTTTCAAGTGTCTCACTATTTACAATGCAGGTCACATGTACCCATTTCCTCTCATTTCACTGATACATTAAATCTGTGAAAGTTGAGTTTCTATGTAAGTTGTCCATCAGTATCAGCCCTCACATCCACGCCCTTTCAACCTTTCAGTTATTGATGAGCACACTTTTGACTGAACTACCTACACCCCTGCACCAAAGAATGTTAACCTCCAACTTTGTTTTCTAGAAACAGGTGTTGCTGTCATCCTCTTAAAAATCATTCAAGGCAGTAGCAAAAATGTACTTATTTAATTGTACTTAATACTTGTATTGATATAATTTTCTGAATTAATTTGTCAGTTTTAATGCAAGAGATGCAATGATTTCTTGTCGTCATAGAGAAAAAATCAAAATGTTTACCTATCAGATGTAAAGTCAGAGTATTTTGATTGAAGGTGTGATCATCCACAAACCACTCTGTTATTAATCCTTGAAAATAAGAGTCAAAGAATAATCTCCCTTTTCAGGGATGAAGCGTTTTATCTGATGGTCCTGAAAAGATGACTGAGATAAGATATTCACCCAAAGAGAATAGAACAACTTCCTCAGTAATCTTCTTTAAAGCTCTTTATATTCCAAATACAGTTGTAATGTTTGTGGACTTGAGAGCAGTTCTAGATACAGGCCCAAAAAACCCCACATTTTTTTTCATGATTTCTATTGTTGCTGTTCTACAAGTCACCAAGTCATTTTTCCCTGACTATTTAGATCATGTTATATCAGTGACAGTGCCATGAAGATTCCTGAAAATGGTCCGATGTAACAGCTGTTTTAAAATCTTTTTTTTTCTACGGCTTGTAAATTGAGTGCATTGTGCTAAGTTGAGATGAAATCAATAGTCCTGGTGACTTTTTAATGTTTTTTATAAGCTGTTCGTTGTAGTGTGTGAATATCGTCCTATTTATTATTTGTATTTATCTCTCACTGGTGACACGATGGCTTCATAGGAAGTGAGTGTGCCTCACAGCAAGACAGTTGCTGGTTCAACCTCATGTCTGTCAGAGCCTTTCTGTGTAGAGTCTGCATGTACTCCCCATGCATGCATGGGTTCTCTCCTGGCACTCCAACTTCCTCCCTCTGATCAAAAACATGCTTGTTAGGTTATTTGGTGACTCCATAATGGATGGGTGGGTTATCTGTTTATTATGATTAAAGACTGCTCACAACAAATACAGCATTCCATAAAGTCTGTTTACTGTGCAGTAAATCATTGTTTTCTTATGGATATATTCAAAATAATAAAGAAAAGCTGTTCTAAATTGACATTGCCTTCATAGCTTTTGCTGAAAGCCCCTTGCAAATCAGTTTAGGATTCCTTGCAGCACAAAGTGTAAACACAGTGCCGTTTTTAAAAAACTGTTGTTCCCTTTTTAAATACTTTTTTAAATTAAAAAAAAATGTCCAGAGGAGCTGATAAGAACTGCATAGATAGAGGAAAAATAGTAAAACCGAATTACCAAGTATATGCAACATTAACACCAGCCATTACCAATACATGTTAATCAGGCCCGAGATAATATGAATCTGTGGACAAAAACACTGGCTGTGTCTTTTTCATTTTCTATTATGATAAAATAAAAATACTTTACACCAGATTTTCATTTCCAACACGTGTAGAGGTTTTGCTCATCAGCGTCCTCTCTCAAACACGTGAACATATACAAGCACCTGTGCTACATTTATCCCTTTTGACAAAACTTGCCTCTTCTCCATGACAACCCTGATTTATGGAGATGATTATTAGTACTCTTCACTCTGCAGTGTGTATTTGTGTGAGCATGTGTGTGATTGTAATAAGGAACTCGAGGTAAATGAAGACGAATCCCAGAAACATAGCTCTCACAGACAGACAGACAGGGATGACCTTGAACCTCGACCTTTTGTGTAGCGAGTCTACAAGTCAGAGCCAAATGACTCCTTCTTGGTAGCTGTGTCTGAACGTAGGTGTTTTCATTAAATCCACTCTGTAGGCTTATTACTCAGGTAAACATAGTCCTCATCGGCTTGTCTGCACTCCCTCTCTTTTTCTGCCTCTCTCCCTCTCGGCTGAGACTGTTTACCATGACCAAGGATTTCATCATCTCTCGCTACCTCATCTTACAATCCCTTTTTCATCATCTGCTTGCCTCACACTCTGTTTTACTCCCTGTTTTCTCCTCTTATGAACTTAAGAGAAGAAAACAGGGAGAAGAGAAGAAACATTTTTCTCCTCTTTACACTTTAGCACAGCAGCAGCTTGTGTGAACTTAACTGTGGATCATTTTTCGTTGTTTGACTCCAAATAAAATCAAAATCAAAAATACATGAACACATGAATTTTGTCTCACACAAAGTCTGTAAATGACCCCACAATTGTGTCCAAAGCCTGACTCACATTTGTGTACATTCTTGTTTTCTTTGTCTAAACTTATTGTGATCTATTAAAAGACAGAATCACATGAAGAGAGAGCACTTCGATGAGCACTAGCAGTGTATGACAAGTGGGCGACAGGGAACAGTGGCCATGAGTTTAAATGAAGTACATGTGTGTAATGGGAACAAAAAAGAGGGACAATATGCAGATTGTGGTTTCCAGAAGATCTAGACATCCATTATTTAATATTGACTTCTGTTCTATGTATATATGACAATTAACATATGACATATGTTAATTATAATCATAGTACCCCCCCCCAACTGTTACCTTAAATTATTGTCTTACTTCTTCAGTATATGTCTTAGACAACATTTATACTAATAACACACCTCACTGTGTCTTCAGAAATTTCTACTGATGTGTTTCCCTCTATTCCTTTGTCTGCTAAAACTCCAGACTATGCATCTTTTTTTCATCAGTTACAATGGACTCTTTGTAATCCATTCATGTATTAACGTACAGTACCTGATGTTGACCAACATTGAGAAATCATCAACAGTTTTGTGAAAACATATTCCAGGGTTCAATTTTGCTGTGCTCAACACAGGCTGATGTATCTGAAGTGGAGAGAAACTTTGTACTGGTAAACTAAAACAGCACTCTGAGATTGCAGACCTCTGCCAGTACCACAGTCCTCTCCCATATTGTGATTTTTACCATAAATATTAGTCCTACCTTTATTTCATGTAAATATTTAGATTCCTTGACCATGAAAACATATCATTAGCAATTGGTTTCATAATATCTATTTTAGTTCAGTAGTTATTTGCGAAAATCGCATTTTTCGTCATGGCAAATCCAGACGGTGATCCGGATCAACGCCAAAATTGAATCACTTCTTCCTTTTCCCATGCTAAACATTTCCTGAAAATTTCTTCAAAATCCATCCATAACTTTTTGAGTTATTTTGTTCACAGACAGACAGACAGACTCTCCCGAAAACATAACCTCCTGGCAGAGGTAAATATAAATTTTCCCAATAGTCCTATGCCTAATTTGAAGGTAGCAATAATTCTGGTAGGACTCCGAGTCAAGATTGCTGTTATGGCAGCATTCCATTGTTAAACTAGAAAAGCACTCGGAGAGCGCAGACCTTTGCCAAGCAACACAGTTCCCAGACGCTAGGGTTGTCACGATACTAAAATTTTCAACTCGATACCGATACTCAGGAAATATATTCGATACTCGATACTATTTTCGATACCACAAGGATAAAAAAAAAAGAACCCAATATTTAAAAGAAACTTTTTTATTAACAAAAATGCAAATATAACCTCTAGGAAGTTGTGCAAAAGTCTCATTTTCTGTATTTTCTTCCTAATGCAAAAATAATAATACAATACAAAAAATATTGCTGCATCAGAACAAAATAAATGCTCTTTGAAAAAAAATGAAATTGTAGTTTTTTCCCCTTATTTAGACTACAGTGCAAGTACAAACAAAATCTCAATAAAAAGTGCTTTGTTGTTGTAACAATCAGGATAAGTACATTCTTGAATGAAAAGGAAAACAAACAGCAGTCCTCAGAGCTGCAGTTTAGACCTATAAATGTCTGAACTGTGAACTACAATATTTAGCCTATAACAGTGCATATACTTCTGATCTTCAAGTATGATCAAATTCTGTCAACTCAGCAGTCGATGCAAAAATCAAATATTGTTTTTTATGCAGACTTACACAAACATAGTGGTGCAGTTCTATGGTTTGTGTTCAATGTGGATTTTAATGTTTCCTATAAATTGGCGGTCAGTGAAGGGACCAAATAGGAGGGGCCAGCGGGTCAGAGTTCAGAGGGGAGAGTTAGTGTGTGTGTGTTAGTGAGGGGGGAGAGAGAGCATGGGAGAGAGCCGATAGCAGGAGGTGTAGAGATTACTACTCACTGTTTTGTTCGTGAATTAAAGTTGTAGTTGGTGTGGTCACAGCCCACAGTGACTGCTAAATAAAAGCAGGTATTCACAAGCCGGAGTCACCTTTATTTACGTCCGACGGACGTCACAGTTCGAAGTTGGTAGAAGTTTTACTCGCCGCAGTAAACGGAGAACTGTAGCGGCATATTTTGCACACGGTTGTTGTTTTGTCCTCAGTCTTCTCACCGTTCTCTCTTCTTTTAAATGGGAAGCCAAAATAGGTCCACACAACCGATTTATTTGACGAAGGCGCGGCAGCTAATTCCTCCACTTCGTCCTCCTCCTTATTGCAGCGAGTGTTTAGCATAGGAGGTGGTGGTGGTGGGGGGGGGTATTTCGTCCTTTTATTTCGAGCGTCTTTGAATTTTATTTTAACCAAACCTGGTTGATTTGGCCCTCCTGCAGCAGCACTACTAATGCTGTTTTGTTATTGAGCGCGTCACAGGGAGGGGAAGGGTGCCTGTTCTCGTGTGTTTGTGAGGAGGCAGAGAGCGAGGGACGTCGGCGGCGGCTCGGCATCCGAGGGGGGGTAAGTATCGATACTTTTGAAAGTGAGTATCGTATCCGGATACAACATTTTAGTATCGATACTTTTTTGAGTATTGATACTTTTGACAACCCTACCAGACGCTGATCCGGATCAACACCAAAATTGAATCACTTCTTCCTTTTACCATGCTGAACATTTCCTGAAATTTTCATCAAAATCCATGCATAACTATTTGAATTATTTTGTTCACAGACAGACAGACAGACAGACAAACTCTCCCGAAAACATAACCTCCTAGGCGGAGGTAACAACTGATGAAGAGCTGCTGACAGCCAGCTGGTTGTCTCTAAGCTGCCATTGGCTAAATGCACTCAGACTGTCTTATTGGGGTTGCAGAGCAGCCTACTCTTTACTGCTACCTCTGCAAGCTGCTTTGCAACCCTCCTCCACCCCAACTCCTCCTTTCTGACATTTTTTGGCTATGTCAATGTAATGCTGAAATTGATGCTTGCTTTTTGGGGGTTCACTCCAGCTCCTGCAGTAAGGCTGATAATGCTAATAACTCTGGACATAAATATTGCAAATATAGACAATTGTAAGTCACTGCTCTAGTGTCTTTTCTTGACACAGTGGTTCTAACAGAATTGTAGATAGATTTTTAACAAACATAGATGTAACACGTTGGTGGCGTGCCCATCTTGATGGTCACTTTGAGCTCATTGATACTGTTATCAAGTCTTGTGTCCTCTTTTTCTATACCACAGGGGCATGGACTTCTGTTCTTGGGTTGTGCAGAGGGAGCATGAGCCCCAAAGACATCAGCATTGTTAATTACATTAAATCAACAACTCAGTCATTTCTGCTGTCAGGTCAGCACACAGACTCTGATTGCACGATGACCTTTCTCTGCTCAAACTGGCCTTTATAGAAGTTCTGTACAATGACAGTAAATGAACTCACCTAACAAGCTGGTGTGGTACTTGTTCTAGGTCTATCCAGGGAAATTACTATTTGTTGACGTCACAATCAAAACCAAAAATTGAAATGATACAGTGATTTGAAGATTCTTTCAGCAATGCATAATTAATTATATGTATACCAGATCAAGTTTTTAGCAGTTATTTAAAAAATTGTATTGTTTTCTTGTCTTTTATTGACAAGTAAGATGATTAATAAGGGTATTGATATAAAAACAGTACCCTTATTGGAACTCTTTCTATTAATCACAGTACAGAATGTCTGATAATAAACTCTAATGGTGACAGCTGTTAATTTTAAATAGCTCGCTCAGGCTTAAAGTGCATTGAAAGATCTATGTGCTGTATTCATTTTTTTCTTTTGCAGGCAACCAATGCATGTTGTATATTTGCTCATGCATTGGAGAGAGAGAGAGAGATTACATTTGTGTTTTTGTGTCTTTGTGTGTGGTTAATACCTTCATAATTTAAAAGGAGGAAACACAAAGCAGGGTGGATTCTCCAGGAATACTAAAATGCAGTGACAATGAATTTTGAACAGAGTGCAAATGGAAATGAGAAGGTTTTTTTTTTTTTTTAAAAATGACCAATTTTGTTTTCTTTTAGCAACAAATTTCTACCATTTTAAAGCAGTAACACAAAAAAGTAAGGCTTTCATAGTTATTAACAATAATTTCCGCTATTTTGGGGGATTGTTCAGGAACCCGCTGTGCACAGTTGCTCTGTCTTCTTGATTTTGATGATTTCTCCTCACAGAAGCAAATCAGTTCACTGGTTCAGCACTTCATGGCAAATCAGACCTTGTTGTGAACCTCCAAGGTTCTAAATGGCATGTCCAAGGGTGGCCTGCACTGTGAACTATGGGATCTGGCAAACGCAACATAATTGCAGGCACTAAAGCCTGCATGTTCTGCCTATTTTACATCCTGTACAGAATTACACAGTGGGGTGAGGAAAAGTCAACCAGCATAATGCAGAGTCCTGCTGTCTATACTTTGCCTGTCAAACTGCTAACAAGCACAAATGATTTTTTAATGATAGGCCCCTCTATCCCACAAAGCTGTCTACTTGCAAACAAGCATTTTCATACACACACGCACTCACACACAATGCACACATTCGCTCCCACACACATCTTTAATGAGTTTTATCAAGGGAAGTACATGTGGTTTAATGGATCACTGCAAATGCCAGTCCCGCTCACACTGTTGTTTTCAAGTTCCAACAAGATGCTTCCCTTTCCCCTATGTCACTTTTTTTTGTAGACTCAGCATACCATGCATGAATACTCCAAGAGTTTATTTTGCTCAGGTGCATGCGTATAAAGCATTTTCTCTTGTCCAAAAACAAGTGCAGCATACTTTGAATCTATTCTGTGTTTCCAGCTGCTCAACATATTGATGATCATTAGCAGTAATGTTTTTTGTTTAGTGTAGATGTGAATAAATCATTTAGTAGTCCTTTCTAGAGTAAGTACAATGAATGCACCATTCAGCAGTGCTGCAGCACCTCCACCCTCACCAAAACATCTTTGTCATGTGGTTTACTCAAAGCTAAGAGAAGGTTAAAAAACCAAACAGCTTCAACATACAAGCATACAGTATAGGTGAGGGAGATGATAACAAAATAGCAATGTATCATCATCCTGGCACATGGAGTCAGATTGTTGAAACCTTTGCTCCAAGTGATGATGTTTGAATAAAAACAAAAAAACACAATCTGATTTTTCTGTTCATTTGACTCAGTGTGGCAATACTGCATGGCTCCCGTGGTTTTCCTTTTTGCATAAAAGAGGGGTTCAGAGTGGAGCTTTCATGTCTTCTTGGTTTCCTTGACACAACATGGGTAAAAAGTTAAAGTTGGGAGTCATCAGTATTGTGAGCTACTCTGTTGTCCCCTTTTAAAAAATGCTGAAAATAAGACAGGACATGCAAATTTAAAAAAAATGGAGAACAATCTGCAAATAGAAAATAATGCTGCAAAATAAAAAAATACATACCTGCACTAAAATGGAGAGGGGTCCAGCTGCAGACCTCCACTCTCAGCCAGCCAACGACTGCTCCAGTGTGAATCGGAAGCCACCTCCAATGTGAGACGGACGTGACGTAAATATAAATAATTATAAATAACACTGGCGCGTTTGCGCCACCTCCAGTCATTCTAATGAGTGACGGGTGGCGGACGGGAAACAGTTTTAACCGCGGCAGTAGGACAGAGAAGCGGTTGGCGCCCACGTCAGCGCGCACGGATTTTGTCATAGAAATCATATATGTGTAATATATTAAGTATACGTATCAAGTACGTATTATAAACTTATGATATATGTATATAATGTCTATAGACTTTGCCCTGCCGCATGGAAACTTTCTAGCGGCAGCCGCATAGTTGCAGACAATCACATTTGAGTAAGGAGAAAACCCGGAAATAGCAGACTTCACGGGTCAAAACTAACATTAAATGAGCTCTAGGAAATGGCTCTACCTTCATGTAAAGATAATCGGGAGAAAAACTTGGCATGAGACAGCATTTCACTTAACAATGTTTGAGGAGGGAGTGTTATGAAGGACTTTTGGGCTCTGCTGTGATGTTCACCAAATCACCTCTCCATCACTGCGGCTTCGGACTCTATGCTCGTTCCAGGGCGGCAGCAGACGCTTTAGAAACACATTATATTTAATGGACTCATCTGGCAAGGAGGCTGTTTTTGGGGCTGTTCCCGCGCGGCGATGTGAAGGTGTCATAACTAATAAAACCTAGAATTGATGCTGCCTTTGTCCCCGTGTTACGGTTAACTTTGTGTTTTTTAATGTAACACGACCGACGAATCAAGTTACCACGGTAACCGATAACGCTGACACCATTTCCTTCTCACATTGGAGGTGATCATGACGTCACTTCCTTCTGATGATGGAGGTGTAGAGTCTGCAAGCTAGTCGGCTGAGAGTGGAGGTCTACAGCTAGACTGTCATGCTAAAATGACACATGCTGTAAACACATTATCAGGATTGTGCTTGAAAAATGACTTGAAGCAAAAGAAAAATTAATGGATAGGTCCTCTGTTTCGTTCTTCCTTGTAATCACAAAGAGTTGAAGTTTGTTTTACCATCTTCGTTCCTCTCTTTTTTAACTATGGCTCTCTCCTCTGTTACTGAAAGTGATTCAGGAATATGGTATTATGTCGTTTCATCTGTGGAGCACAGTCAAATCTAGATTTCTACATACATACATAAATATTATTAACCCACTTCTCTGCTCTATTTCACTTTGGTCTTTTTGTTTTGCCTATTAAGCAAAGCACAGCATGGATTTTATTCTGATTTGAGAACTTTTTGCATCTTGTATGCTTTTTCTATGGGAGTTGAAAGAAGTAACCAGATTTAGAAACAAGTCAACACGTTTCTTTTCAAACATGCCTTATTCCTTCCTATCCTGCCATTCAGTTAATCCCTCTTTTCCGCTCTGAAAGCATTCAGGGAAAATTTTATCGCCTTTGCCCCACATCAAGGTCTAATTGGGATCTATAACACATTCATATGAATGCAAAGGCAGCTCTCAGAGAACAAATGCACACATCGACACAGCAGCAAGGAGCAGACACAGATGTGCACATCCCAAGGCAGCTGCAAAGCAACTCAGGGTTCAAACCCACATTCATATGTTTTACAGGCACAACAATGACGGTGCCAGTGTCGCACTATAAGAGAGGCATTGATCTGATTAGAATGCAGTGCCACATTTGCCCCCACATCTGTCATAATATCATGTTACGAACATGTGATTGGTTTTCCATTTGAAGAGTAACTGAGATAGATTTTCATGTCTGCTTTAGCCTGTCACACCAATCCATCTTTCTTTGAGGACATGTAGATTGCTATGGCATCGTCGAGCTGTGCCTGCTGCTGATGGTGATAAGGAGTGATTGGCTTTTGCATGTGTAATCACTGGTTATGGAATGTTAATTGTACAGAGCGATGGCCTGTAGGATTTAACATAAGATGAGTCTGTTAAACACACACACAATCACACACTCAAGCATTAACAGTTTCATGTTGTGTCATTCCATAGCTGTAGCTTTGTGTAGTGTAGTATTTGTGTTTGTAGCCTGGTCTTTGTCATTGTGATTGGATTAGACGATAAGATAAAGACATATCAAAGCTAACATGATGGAGGGGCTGTAGGGCCGGGCAAGAAAATAAGTTGACGGGATAACGGGATACACTTTTTTGAAAATGATGGTGCGCAACACAATATAATTTTTGTTTTTATGGTTTATCTTTGTGCTTATTTATGAAAGCAACACCAAATCCAATTCTTAGTAAAATGATTGTTTAGAATAATGCTGGCTGATGATTATATAGTTATTATTTACAGAAAGGAAATCTATTTGGATCGTTTTGTCTGAATTGTTTTTTATTTTATTTTCTATTTAAGGAACATTTCCATAAAAACAATATCTAAACCTGTTTGATACCAATTAAATAGGGTGCATATTATGTAGTGTTTGTTTGTTTGTTTGTTTATCTTCAAAATTGCTAGAATGCTCCAATACACCGACTTACTGTGCAAAGATGTTATGGGTGAGCAAAGACCGTTCCCCACCCGTTCCACCCATTTTTGTCGCATTGCCAAATTATTTGAGCAATCTTAACATTTCTTTTTGTATTTTGGTTAAAAATGTGAAGATCTGAAGATTTTTTAGTAGTTCTTGTACGCCATGAAAGTATTTATCCTTTAAATAATGGAGATGTTCACATTTAAAACACATGGTATTTAAGACTAATGAAATGTGTGACAACCCAAAGGCTGGCGACACACTGATTTTTCAATCTTAACCAATTTTAAAACATGGATTTCCACAGGCTATAAGACTGTTCAATGGATTTTCCTAACTTAAATACTTTGAATGCACACTTTAGACAATATGCCAGACAGTGAGCAGACACCAAATGAAAGATCTCCTTGGAGCTGGCTTTCCTTGTAGAGGAAGTGTCAGGGTATTAAAGTGTAATTCACCATTGGACTAGGTATTATTAGTGGGAAAAAGTAATGGAGTGATTGCATTTTATTTGATTGAGATAAAGAAAACAACAGTGCTCAGCTTCCACATTTTTTCTGTTATCATAGACCCAACAGCAACTCTACAGAGGTAACCAGAAATTCAGTGTTGTCAGCCTGGTCAGCTTGTTCTCATCAGTTTAACAGGGTAGTAAGGCAATCTGACCTGTAGAGGCAGTGATTTGGAATCTGACAGATTTTAACCCGACTGTGAGAAGTAAAAAAGTCATTTGATGGAACACACTCAAGTATGTTTTTTCAACAAGTTGTTTCCTGAGATGGGGTCACACCTCCCCATCACTGAGAGGGGTAAATTGATCCAAAAATATGGCATAAAACTGTTCAGTTTACAGATAGTCTCAAATAAAAAATGAAGTATTTGTACATTCAAACAGACTGTAGATCTGAAGTGTTGATGACAAACTAACAAACACAAATCTTAAAATTGGATGTTTAGGATTTCTACTTATGTTTTATCATTATGTTATATTATCATAAATATTATGTTTTTGCTAGAATCATACATATATATGTACATCTAAATTCAGGTGACAACCATTTTTCTTCCTTAAGCCTAGGACAGACCATATATTGACAAAAGACGAGTTGAAGCACGTGACTGTATGTGCAATGAGTCATTCTGCAACATTCTAAAAGTGTGTCAATCCACACGATTGCAACTTTAAGAGACAATGTGTTATCTTCATAAATACAACCCTACACTTCACTTTCTATCTCTGTGCAACAGGCTCATCTCTTTGCTGTTATGTGTACAACATGAGTGAAGACAGTGACAGTGATATATTTGATGCACTTGCAATTCTACACCTGTCATAAACACCAAACCATGAAAAAGCGACAAGATAAAGACTTAAGAGATGCATTTAAATGGAGCTTAATACAGTTTGTCTCATGCATGCTATGAGTGTGAGACAATTTCTTTGAATTTTACCAAGGTTATTTGGTGACTTTAAAAATGTACATCACCTCTAAGGACACACATTGTACAGAGGACTTTATTTAACTGAGACAACAGCTTGTGGTTGCTTTTCTGCAACAGGTTACCTTTTATAGACATACATGGCAAACTATATATTGTATATTCCATTATACAAATATTCTGTCTTGGTTTTCAGGTGCTGATTGTCAAACACATTAAGTGCCTGATGTTGTAAAACCAGTTGCTGGCTTGAGTCAAGCTGTAACTGCTCAGTTCACACACCTGAGACTGTCTCCTGAAACATTTTAAATCTGTAACACAGTGTCAATCTATTGTCTAAACTAAACTTTGCAGAAAAAATCTGGTATGATATTGTGTATTGTTTATTCAGATAAAAATTTTCATGCAAGATATGAGTTTTCACCCATATCACCCATCCCTCATTTTTATAGCAAGTAGTTCCCTACAAGATGATTTGATGTTAAAGAACTGATGTGCTTCACTCTCTCAGGCCTCCTGGAGTTCTCCCCTGTCCTCCTACGGTACTTCATCTCAGGTATGGGTTCAGTAACTAGTGTTAGATCCTGTGCATATTTACTAGAACTAGTGTCAATCATGAACAGATTATCAAAGTCCTCAGTTTCATGTTCAGTAAAGAGGGTTTCTTTGTCGTCTTTCGTGAAAAGTGGGAGGAAACGACAAAGAAGTCAAAAGAAGAAGAAACGGTAATGTTCTGTTGATGTGTTGCAGTGATTTGGTGATTTGTAGCTCGTTGATTTCCTGCCAAGCTGTAGTCTTGAAGCTGAATCCACCTGCTGGGTTCTCAGTTTGTGTCTTCTCTTTAGTTAGGTCCATCTGTTTGTTGGAGTAGAACTCGAGCAGTAGCAGCCTTTCTCACCACTTCCCCAGCTAAGTTTCCTTTAGGCCCTCCTCTTCCTCATTACTTTTTAGAACAACTCTCAAGTTCTGGCGAACCCAAGAAGAGTGGCTCTGAAGATCCAGCAGACGATTGTCATCTGTTTAATTCCTCTCCCTCTGATTGCGTCCGTACGCTTGATGAGTCACAGTTAACCCAGTCACACAGCTGTGCGATTCCCGGTCCATTGATTCACATAGTGTGTCGCCATGATGCCATCTCCCCTTCACTTCCCTCTTCCTCCCCCTTCTCTCACAAACTGCTAATGAAGTGAATCACAACTGTTTTTCCCCCGATCCCTTTACCCCAACAGCTGATGGTGAGCGATTGCATCCACAATACTCTTTTAATTAGTATAGAGAATAAATTGGTTGAGCATGCCTTTTTCCTTAATTGCTTTTTCCTCAGCCTGGATTTAATTGGGCTGCAGCACTGTTTATTGATCTCCTTTGATGTGCTTTAATTTGGATAATTTTATATATTTATTTTGGACGTGACGAGTTGGTTTGTCTTAAGGGGGAGAGTGTAAGGCAGTAGGGATGGTGCTCCAGCAGACGGCTCTATATCCACTGAGCCTGGGGTCCAGAGTGTGATGACAACTAGGTGGGTAGATGATCAAACTGAGGAGGCAGAAAGCAGCTCCACTACAGTCTGAGAGGCCTCCAGTGAGCAGCTCTTTGATCTCGCATCAACATCTCATGAATGCCAATGCGGAACACTAAAGCGAGGGCGGCAGGCCTTCTAAGCCAGCCTTAACAGGCCTGCAGGCCACTACATATTCCTTCCAGCAGCTAGTTTGTAGTTTGTGCCTGATTCATGCTGCGTCATCTCTCCCCCTCCTGCCTGCAACAACAAAGCCCAATTTTCAGCCTCCGCCTCCGTAGTTTCATAATTAGTGTGCTTCTCTGTGTGTGATTGTGGGTTTGTTTGCTGGAGAAGCGTGCAAGCATTTGTTTATGTGAGTGCCTTCATTCACTCTCAACTTAAATAAGACTCTACACGGCAGCTTGTAACTCCAATTTCTCCTCCACAGGGGGCAACTTCACCCTGGCTGAGTTGGGAGTCTGTGAGCCAACTCCTACTCCTCACCCTGCTGCTGTTCCCTACTGTCCTGACCTTGGCCTCCTCCAGAGGGGGTACTCTCTCAGTGCGGGCTCCGACGCTGACTCCGACCCTGAGGGGCCGCTGACACCAGAGAGAGCAATCCAGCTGTGGGCTGGAAGTGGAAGGGTTAAGTCTCGGCGCAGCTCAGGAGTGTCCAGCCGGGAGAACTCTGCCCTCACCCTCACCGACTCAGAGAATGATAACAAGTCTGACGACGAATCAGGTAGGACAAACGACCCTTAAAATCAAGGTCACTGTGGAATGTGTATATCAAAGTACGGGCCGATTGATCTGAGAGAAGAAAGTCATGCCTTCCATACATTAGAGGATGTTACGAAAACTTTAAAAAGCCTTTCAAAAGACTAGCCTGACACCCTCTGACATCGAAAGACAGTTTGTCAGCAACTCTGAGGGATTTTAGTCACAGGCTGAAATTTTGCAAAGACTTTGGGTCTTGCAGGTTCACAAACTAAAGGGCTAGATGGAATGCAAGCAAGCCTATGTCACCTTGTCCTAAATTGTTAGTCATCTACTTTATGAACTTTGACATTGTCGCCACTACTATCACTGCAGTCACTGTCATTAATGCTTGAATGTACATTTTACAATAAGTGGTTTACGTTGCTTAGTATGCTTATAGGAACAAGGGGCTGGCTTTTTTGTGCATGGAAACATTTGTTTTCATTTATGTTGTAGGTCTTGGGTCAGTTGTATTTACATTAATTACTCATCTCAAATGGCTACTTAAGGTCAAATTTCGTGAGTTCACTCTGAACCAACCTTTCCTTGGACCTTAATTGTATGGAGAAGAAAAATATGATGGGTAAGATTGAAGCAACTCTCAAGTGCTCGTTGGATATGTTCCAGCTGAGTGGGAAAGAAGCTGTCCAGGGAACTGTTTTTTTTATTTCTTTAAACCTTTTTTTATCATAGTATAATAGTTGTTTACATTTTCGATTTTCGAACAGCTAGACCAGCAATGTCAAAAATGCCCTGGCAGAGGATTGTGCTCTCTGAAGAAATCAGAAATTCATATCCGTAGCCTTTATACAGACATTCTTCACATAAGAAAAAAACCTCTATCTTTTTTCTTGCTACACCTTTTAGAAAATGAATTTGTAAAAAACCCATTTGAAAGTTTACTTGTAATGAAGTTGTTCGGGGAAGACCCTTACAGTTATAAGCCAGGTGTTTGTTTAGCTTACATCCAGCTCCAGTGAAATAAACATACCTAAGTATGTCTCTGCAGTCACAGAAAACATCAGAGCAAAGTGCTAGATAGTCAAAGCCTCATCCGCTCCCTGAATGAGGTGTGTTCAAACTAAAGCTGCCTGTCCGGAGCAGGGCTGATACAGTGGGGCTTATAGGCACTGCAAAATCTCTCAAACATTTTCGGGCAAGACAGTTCAGAACTATGGTGTGGTGGCATCAGAGGGATAAGTATTAACATGTTGAAATATGGGACCTTTAATTCAACTTTTTACTTAACTACAAAGATAGCAGGAGAATACACCTAACTCTCGGGATTTTGAAAGACATTGGTAATTTAGCTGCATCCTCAAAAAGAATCAATCGCACTAAGGCCAGCATTTGATCTTGATAATTGGTTGAAAATGACTGAGACACATGATCAAAGTTGTCTGTATTTAAATGGGTCAGTCTTGAAAATGCCTTTGACACATTTGTCAGTTCAGTTAATATCCCCTGAAAACTCTTCAGCAGCCTTTGTATGAATCAGGAGCAAGTCTGTTTCATGGACTGAGTCTGTTTCTGATCTGACGAACAGTGGTTGGAACCCCGAGAGAGCTATCCTTAGTTTTATCAATAGCACTTAGCCAAAGCCTGCTAACTCTACCCTCTCACACCACTCGGCTGCTTAGATCTCACCACTGCTCCGGCTTCAAAAGATCATTTGGGTTTGGACGCAGTAACACTGTTGAATTTTATCTTCAGTGATGTAACAAAGAGATGCAGTCAGACAGTAGCCATTCTTAACTTTTCAAGTGCATCATTTCTTGAATCTTGGAAGTGTAGATGCATGATGTCCCTTGAGAAAAGCTTCATCCCCTGGCAACTTTGTTTATTACCAGCTTCCTATTTCCTTGTTAATCCTGACGCAGTCATAAACCAGCGGTCGGGCATTGCTGAGGTGTCAATGGAGGTTAATGAAAAGTGGATAGAAGGAAAAAGAAACAGTCTAATTAATTGAATTCTCAGCACCCACACACATCAGCTGTGTATCAACCTCTGTTGGACTGCGGGCCCCCGAATCAGAGACAACTTCTGTCGACTGATCAAACTACTCAACACCTATTAAACACGTCAAGGAACACCTTCCAAGAGACGCTCCTCTCATCCCATCACCTGATAATTGCTTTGTGGTTAATTAACAAGCTAATCTTGCAGCCACAGATATCAGCCGCTGCACCGCACTCTCTCTGTCTCAGGGCCAGGAAGGAGAACGGTGATGAGCGCTGTGTCACCTGCATTTCCAGACCTTGTAAAATTAGCTTCTTAATCCAGCTCTATATTGTGATAATCATTTGCCTGCAGTATGATGTCACTGAGAGTTGGGTTTTTTGAGACCCTCAAAAGTTTTGTTTTTCAGTTTAAAGAAAGAAACTGTCTAAAAGAGGTATTCATGGATATTTTTGTGCGTCATCACTGACTAACTTTTCTTTGGGTGATTTTGCAGAATGTGTCAAATCATAGTCAATTTATCTAATTGCAAGGCACCCAAATAAAATTTTCTATAGACGCATTCAGGGGAACTGTACCTTCAGCTTCATCTCATAATGTTTTTACCAACCAGAGACTTGGATCAGGCTTCTGTAACTCTGTTTCTGCCGGCATGTCAAGATCGACAGCAGCATAGCAGACTGATAAAAGGGCCAGGTGTGTGGCTGTGTCTGATCAAGTCAACTCGTTACTTACTTAGTAGTTCTAAATGAGAGAAATCTCGCCCCTCACCTCTGCATATCCCTTTAAACACAACATCTGATACCGCAGGTGCTTCATACTTCTTAGCACCCAGGGAAAAGATGCCTAAATGACAGTACGGGTGCTGATTTTGCAAGTGTGTCTGAGTCTGTCATTGTGATTCTATATGCTATTTTGTCTGTCTCTAAATGTGAGAGTGTGTACATTTCCAGTTTCTGCATGTGTGTGTTTGTGTAAGTGGAAGTGTGTAACAGGAGCACCAGAAGTGTCAAAACAGCAAGGGGAAGATCTGAGGGTCTAATAATAGAGATTGACAGAGGCAGACAGAGAAACAACATCATAAACACATGCTAACAAATCAAAAAGATGGTGACGTGCTAAAACACCAAACAGCACGCTGCACCACTCTCATCTCGCAGCGTCTCTAACAAGCCTCAGAAGTCTCACCTCCACTCACTTCTCCTCCTCCTCTTCATCTCCCCCTCCTCTCCCACCTTTTCTTCTTCATCTTTCAAGCTTCTCTTATTCTTCCTCTTCTTCTGTCTTCTCTTTGCTCATGCTGTGCCTTGCACCAACCCTCGTTATGCTCCTGTCAGTGCAGCTTGCCGTCATGACTGACAGATGTCAGTTAAAGGGTTTAGGGTTCCCCTTCAGGGTGGCAGCGTATGAGTGGATGAAGGTGTGCACCTGCCCAATTGCTGATTTCACTACCAAAATAGAAAGCCAAGTGAGAGTGTGACAGACATCAGAAAGCTCAGGGAGAGTACTGTGTTTGTTTTGTATATGTGTCTCTGTCTGTGTGTTGCTGTCAGTCAGTGGAGCAACTGGCTGGAAAGTGACTGATTGATAAAAACACAGCTTTGTTTTTCACATATCTTTTATCTCCCTGACCATTTCTTAAAATTACTATTTAAAAGAGATCATGCTTCACAGATGAATCCCAGACAGACCTCCTCATGTAGCACAAGCACTATTTTTAAATGTTGGATTCTGGAGAAGCTGAAGAGTCGATAATAAATTAAAAAGTGTGATGTTTTGGATGGATAGCAGTTGTCAATCACGCTGCCTGGTACCTATGCTAGTCTCAACACAATTAGCACCTCAGGTATGCTTATTGTAAACATCTAGAACTCAATTAACTCACTTGGAGAACTAAAATAAAGCTGCAGGTCCTATCAGTAGGCTTCCTGCATGGTTTAAATGAGAGCAGTTGTGTGATTTCCAGTGTTAATGCAGATTTTATGTATGCTTTGAAATCTACACACACACGCACACATACAGTATATAGATAGATAGATAGATAGATAGATAGATAGATAGATAGATAGATAGATAGATAGATAGATAGATAGATAGATAGATAGATAGATAGATAGATAGATAGATAGATAGAGAATGGATATGTTGTTAGTTCTCAACTCTGAATTTAATTTTTACACACCAGGAAGTTGAACATCTCCATGATGTTAATGTGGGAAGAGTGCTTCAGTTCAAGGTTTAACTATAATCTTATCCCAGGTTGTACTCCTTCATTACAGCAGTGGCAGATAGATGCAACACTGACAGTGATTTGGGGTTTTAGGGACAGGTGACAGTTATCGTCATAATTACAGCTCTGTGTCACCACAGCTTTGGTGGTGATCCATGGTTGAATTTATCAGGTGAGGGTATGATTTTGACGGTGCACCATGATGTCACAGTGAGCCCATAATCTACACAGACAGTGGTATTTCTTATTTTCAGACCACAAACAATGGTTTGTTCAACTGTATGTGAGTCAGCAGATACTCCAGTTACACAAATATGTGTACAAAAATCAAAGCAGCACCTTCCAATGTAGAAATGAAGCTGAAAGAGATGTGCCAAAAGCTGCAGGTTCTTAAGTCTTGCTCAAGGCTAACTATAAAAACACTGTATCATTGCTATAGACAGGGCACCAGAATGAACATATTTGCCGCCTAGTGTCTCCTTTGTTTGAATACCCATCCATTCATCCATCAACTATAGGGCTTGTCACTTCCTGAGTCATGGGGCTGAAGCCTATCTCAGCTGAATTAAGGCTAGAGGTCAGGTGCACCCTGAACCAGTGGTCAGCAGATTGCAGGGGCACAGGGAGAGCAAGCAGCCATTCACACTCACGCTCGCACCTATAGAGCAAGTTAGAGGCACCAGTCAACCTAATGAGCATGTCTTTGTTCTGTGGGACAAAAGAGAGACAGCATGAGATGAAAACCCATGTATGCACTGTAATTTATATAACTTAGACATTTTTATGTATTGCATAACATGTAGTTTGGGAGATGGTTTTGCATTGGTACAAGCCTTCACTGGGTCGCCATTGGCCAGATGGCGTCAGGGGAGGCGGCATTATGACAAAAAATATTTTCAGAATCAGACCTTTTATATCTCAATCAGGTCATGTTTAAAATGTGTTTTTTGACCCCCGTATTTTTTGACTCATATTTTTTTTACCACAGATATTTGGGATATTTGTCATAGTGAAAGTTGCTGTCCTCTTATTTCAAGTATTCGGGCATATTTTAGAGAGTCAACAACAAGGTACTGAATTATACATGAGATATCTAAATGTTGTTAACTGATAAGTCAGTGGTACAACCACAAGATGATTCCAATTCTGTAAATAAACAATGTTCTTATGTAATTACCTACTGCTTATAATCCCAAGGACATAGTGAGTAATCACAGATTGTTTACCAGGGCCCGGCAAAAACTTTTAAGACTGAAAAACACCTAGACAGGAGCTCAGCATGCATGCAGTTGCTCTTTATGTGTCCTTCTAATGAAGTACTTTACTCTATAGACCCATGGCATCAATTCAAGCACTTCTAAACTCAAACTCTCTAAAATTATTTTTTCATCTCTTTCCCTTTTCTCAGTTTACTGCTAAATTCCAATTACTGACAAGTACGTAAAGCTTTTTGAATTAGCTTCCTAAATGCAACTCAGGGGTTTCAGAGTTTCCCTACATTCTTCTTTATTGCCGAATATTGAATAAAGACACTTTGCTTTTATTGCCCCTTGCAGACACTATTAAAATAAAGAGACTAGAACGTTGACTTGGCAGAGCCAATACAAGTTTCATTTGCAAGAGCGACACTGTGAGACAAACAAATATGGGCAGAGAGAGCGGCATTGGGGGATTTTTCATATCGGCAAAGTAGAGGAAGAGATTTACTGTCACACCATGCATGGCCTCGTAAAACGTCCGTCTGGAAACACCGGCAGGAGAATAGAGGCGCTTGTAAATTCTCACAGCAGTGCCTGATAGCCGCATCCAAACTGCATTGATCAGGAGGGAGCATGATTAAAACATGCATTAGATGAAATAAGATCAGGCTCTGACATTGATTTAGACCCGAAGCCAAGGGCCAGCTTTATGGCCAAATCTATAGTTCAGTGCTCTAACATGCCTGTGTGTGAGTGTGTGTGTGTGCCTGAGTGTAAAATGTGTCTGTGGGCTTTCATACCCCTCAGTGTACCCACTTGTTAAATTGTAGCCTGTTAGAAAAGCAGGCTGAATTTAATTCAAGTTCAACATTGTTTTCTATCAATAAATCTAGCATTGCTCAAACAGCACACTGTAAACTCACATGTATACAGACACGAACACCTACACACACACACTGGCTTCACCCTCCACAGACTCAGCGTATTCACACATGCATGCTGATTAGCTGTTTTCAGATCATCTCCTTCTCCTCCTTCCTTCTCTGACCCAATCTCTCCATCTGGTCGACTGGATAATAAATCACTGGGTTGTATTGTGACGTATGTGACAGGATGTATTAATCTCATAATTAGAGAATGAAAAGGTGGCTCTAAATTTAGTCTGGCCTTTCTGCCTAATCCTGCCCCGCGTCTGGGCTTGCTCATTTGCCTGCTTTCCCTCACTGACACTTTTCTTTTTTTCCAGATTTTTTGTATATAAAAGGACGTCTGTTTTATTTTATTTATTCTGAACTTTATGCTAATTCTCCTCTTTAAAAAAAACAGAAAACTTTATGAATTCATCTCAGAACATCTGCACTCAAAAGTTTTTTTTTTTCTTCATGTTAGCTGGAGCTGTAATTATGTTTTATAAAAAAGGCACAATGGGGAGAGTAATTCCTGATTAACTAATCAAATCTACTATCACAGGTGGCAGAGTGCCTGCACCAGCGCTGTCCTCCTATTCTTTTTAAATGAAATGCACAAATCCCTCCATAAATCAGCTAAATCAACCATGTTTTAGTGGCTGATGTGTTTTTAACTTTAGTGCAGCGCTAAAAGGATTGTCTTGTAATCAAGGTAAATTAGGATAATGTTTAATTATGATCATTTTGAATCTGCATAAAAAGTACTCTATACTTTGGAATTCAGATTACAATTATATGTCACAGTGATTGTAGGATCTTTTTTTCTTCAGACTTCACCCACTCTCAACACCAGTAACTTGGTCCATGCAGTTTCTGTCCATCAAATTCCTGCCACACTTATGGATTTGGACTGGTGTGGTCCCCTCAGACCACCGCTGTCCCCCCAGGGTCTCTGTGAGAGTGTGTGTGAGTAAGAAAGTGAGAGTGAGAGCATGTGCGTGTGTTTGCAGGGTTGGGGGCATTAGCCTCTGATTGAGTTTTCAGAGAGCAACGTGGGGTGCGAAAGGCTCGACAATGGTCTAACAGAATTAGTAGCTTGTGATGAATGGTGTGTGAGAGCAGCACTGACAGCTCGCTTTCACAAACACATGAATGTGAGTGTGTGCATTAGTGTGTGTGTGTGCGCATGTACGCCTCCATTCTTCACCCGCTGGTTCAAGGACTTTTTATCCATGCAGCGAGAGCTGCACATGCTGGAGTGAGTCGTTGTGATGGACGCACACACTTACACGCACATGTGCTTACATCTGTCCATGGATTTGGCTTTACATTGGTTGAAATGCCCTGCAGCCAGGATCAATTAAGACTGGTCTACTCAACATATAGAACACCACATTCTTGCGTACTCAAACGTGTCTATGAATAAAAAACAAACATCCACAGCCATTGTTGTGCAGCCCTAGACCAATAAGAATTTCAAGATGAAGGTCGATCACATACACATGCAAGGAGACACACAATAGAAGAAAATGTTCACAGTCACAAACACACAGATGCATAAACCGGTGTTTAATAAAAGCCCCAGGATATTGATCGCAGTAGATGGATGCTAACTCACATTAAAGGGAGGGAGCCTGGAGTCGAAGAGAAAAAGAAGAGGAACACATAAATGAGGAGTAAATGGAAAGAAAAGGAGAGAAAGTTTCACATAAAGATGACAATGAAAGCATTTCCAAAAAAAATGTAGTCTGTGTTTTGTGTGCATCAGCAGTGACGGCATACTAACACCATTATTATCAGGTAAAAGGGAGTCACAAAAGCAGTGAAAAATCATCTGCGTCTGACTTGTAAGTTGCTGACGACCAAGCTGCCACCCTAATAGGGAATTTAGTTAGCCGTAATGGCCTCTCATGCCATCTTTGGACCTGCCAGAGAAGAAAGAGAGGATAAAAGAGAGAGGAAGAGAAGGAGCACTGAGAGCAAATTGAGAATTCTCCAGCCAATTATGAGTGATCATATTTTCCTCTGCATGATGGTAGAACTACTTTTGTAGTTTTAATGGTCAGCGCTTTGCTTCCTAATGAAGGCTGAAGGTATCAGATAGAGGGAAATAAGGAGGAAAGAGAATTATTGGAGGGCTGAAGGCGGGAGTTACTTTGTGTTTCTTTAACCACATCTTGTCTCCATTTGTGTCAGTTCTGCTTTATTTGAAGCATTTCTTGTCCTCTTTTATTTCTGTTTCCTTTAAACTCTCAAACCCATGCTTTTGTTCTCAATGTGTCATAACCTTTTTTGTTTCTTTTCTCCTTTTTTTCTTCCTTTTCTAAATTCCTTCTCCTCCAGCTTACCTAGATGATGAGGAGGATGAGGATCCATTTGGAGACTATGTTATCAGTAAGTCACATTTGGCTGTAGCTTCTCTGAGACTACTCCGCCCACCTCAGCTCTCTCTGCTTGTCTTTGACTGTGTTTGGTGTGCTTTTGTGCAGTGTTTGTCTGTGTGTGATTTACTGTTTTGTCCATAGGTTCATGATTTATGAAAGTGGCACTTGGACCATGTAATAACTTCTAACTCCAGCTGAGAGAACACAGCATCACCCCAGTGTGAGGACAAAGGCTCTTTCTGGGAGTGTGATTGCACATATTACCGTAATTATTGTAATATTCACAAATCTACAATTGAAACATTATGTTTTCTTTGGTCCATTGTTGAAAGTTGGCAGGATGCTGGCTGTCGGTGCAGACTGGGACAGTAAAATAATTGGTCTCTGTACATTACTCCTGTTTTTTCATCTGATACAAGGCCAGGCCATTGTTCCTCTTCACATGCCTCATCTACATTTACGAGCTGCTTTCATTATGATCTCCTGTTCATTAGCACACGTCCAACTGGTTAATCTCTTTGCACTTGATCAGAGGAAATTTCCCAAAGGGTGCTTTATTTCCCCTCCTCTTCCACAGTGGGAAAGTCATTTGTATTTACTCATGTCTTGAAAATGTTTCTTCTGTGAGCTTAAATCAGTGTTAATGTTTCTGTTATTGGACTTCAGAGTTTTATTAAGTGAGTTTTAGTTTGTAAAGCTTAAGTTGTTATTATGCTATGACATGTAGAGTCATATGGCCCAAATTAAACAAAAATAATTTTTAAAAAAACAGTTGTGTGTTGCTTAAAGTAAGGAGTTGAGGGTTATCTTTGGTGCATATTTTTGTGAAAAATAATTTTTGTGTTAATTTTGTAACTGTTGAGATTTTAGCTTGGATCCCCACTTCCAACCAACGTATGCAAAGGCTCGATTTTGTGAGGTTCCCAGAGATTATCTTCCTTGATTTATTCCGTGGTGAGATGCATTAGAAGTCATTTATTGCCTCAAAAGAGGATTGGAGCTGCCCTGACTTGAAATCATAAATATTAAGTGTGTTCAACATTTATGATCAGAAATCATTCTGTGTATGGAGTGCAGTGAGGACAGACGATCATGTCAGGGAGCTGGGGGACAGAAGCAGGAACCAAACATAGCCATGACAGTGAAAGCAAGGGTGGAAATAAGTTAGACCAACATCAGAAATGAAATACCAACTTGTTTGGGGCGAAACTTGACTGCCTGTACAGTGTAACCAGTAAATCTAAACAAACTGATAAGGAGAGGAGCTGGACAGAAATCACAACCACCAAGGATATCATGGCAAGGAAAAATTCACGTTAGATCAATTTTAGCTGTGAGAGTGGAGACCCTGGTTGTGAGGGTTGTGAGTAGGTTGGTGCACTCTGTTTATCTCTCCGTGGCACATCAAACTTGACAGGAAAAAACAGACAAATCTGTCAGTGTCTGTCCTCGTGTGGGGTCTCACTCAGTTTTAAAATCCCTTAAGACTTTTCAAATCTTTGTGTGCCAGGCCATAGGGTGGCAACACTAGACAACAGTGTTGGGGAAATTACTTTTAAAAAGTAATGTGTGCTCGGTACTCGTTACTCGTTATTTCTAAAAAAGTAACTCATTACTTTACTTAGTTACCCTCTGGGAAAAGTAACTTTTCACGTTACCCGTTACTTTTACGTTACTTTTACATTGCTCGATCTCAGACAGAACCCAATATCTGTTCCTAAATGTGAAGGCCTACAAAAAATCTACTACAGAAAAATAGTTATTTCTTTTGTGCTCTTTATTTTACAAAATGTCACACCCTGTGGAATGAGAGCTCCTGCCCAGTGTTTCCATGTTTTGCTTCTGAAATCAGCAACCTGGTCAATAAAAACGAACCCAAAATAAGCAACGTCCAGCTATTTCCTTTCCTAATGTGATAAACTACTTTTTAAAAAGAGAAGTCTACATAAAGTGTGTTAATTTTCATCTACATTCAATATCACAGTGCCAAGCATCTATTCAAGAAAAGACTGTCGCCTATAATAAGCAGACCTAGCAACTTTGGCCCTGGAGCATGTGCCGTGTGCGTGAGTGTGTTTGGGGGCGTGCGCGATAACCAGGAAACGAGGAAGTTGACAAACTGCCTGCCACAGTTTTGTTTTGCTTTATGTTAGGAGCTGGAAGGTAGTCAGGGGGATTCACACAGACAGAAGAGCCCCAAGAAGCAACTTCACGTTTAGAAACAAGCCCAAAAAACCACGACCCATGACTCATGACCCATGACGTGCCATGACTCACGAGATTTGCGGCCCTTAGACGCTTATAACGAGCGGACTTGGCAACGCTGCTCATGTCTGTGCAAACAGCTGGGAAGACAGCTTCAGTGTCAGATCTGTCCGTGGGAAAAGTAACGTCACGCCGCATTAAAAAAGGAACTACGTTTCGTTACCAAATTTTCAGTATTAGTGCGTTACTTTACTTTTTTCCTGAAAAAGTAGTTACGTTACTGTAATGCGTTACTTTGTAACTTTACACATTTTTGGCATTTCTGTTACACACAGCACTGCTAGACAATTTTAAAATTGTTAATATTTATAAAAATTGGGAATCACAAAATGCAAGGACAGTTTCAGCTTATTGTCTTTAGATTTATAATCCTTCAAACACAGACGCACACTAGACATTTCAATCTGACTGTGAAACCAAACACCATCAGACAGAAAACTATTTTTACTATATCTCACAGAAACTTACAGAGAAGGGTCAGAAGCCAGGACTCAACGGTTCAATTTACTGTTTGACCACATATCAGGAGAAAAAATGGTGCAGAGGTTGTTTATACTGTCTTTTTCCATTGTCTTCTGTTTTTCCAATTTAGTGCTGAAATGTAATGACACAACCCATTTTTTATTAACATGTTTAACTGAATATGATCTTACAACTGGTTGTCCCCGCATGAGTTTAGTTTTACAACATAAACTAAAAACAAGATAAATACTAGGGAGAGCATGCCTTAAAAAAGGTAAATATGTTTTTGTTTTTGCCGTGATCTTTGTGAGATGTAAAAGAAGGCGACATCTGCTTGGTTTTACTTTAAGGCCTGCTCAGTCTCATCAGCTGTTGCAGGTGTTACAGTGATTGCAGTCTGACCAGGAGTCATTTGACTTACAAGACTTAAGATCAGACTGATTGGTCAGTTCTGTCAGAGCTGCCAAGAGGGTTGAGCCAGCCTGTCCCTCTTCTTCTACTGTATTTTCCGGCAGGCTCATAGCAGCGACCGCGTATTGAGTCCCCCTACAGGCCAGAGCTGGTAATGAGTGAGTGTGAGCTAGGGAGCCATACACTGCTGCTGGGTGGATGTGTTCCTCGGTGACGGTTTTGTGGCTAACGGACATCACAGAGGAGGAATTGTTTTATCAGATTACTCCAATAAAAGAAATGTACCTTGTGTCGTCACGACGATTTAAATCTCGCGGTCATCTCGCAATGACCTATTTTCAGAGGCATCAAATCTCGTTCTAGGATATCAGAAAAAATACAATATCTCATTTTTTGAAAATTAAGGGGGTGTAAGGTCTTGTTTTCAAATTTATTATATTATATGTAAGTATTAAATCATGCATCAGCGTGATATGTCTCCTTTAAAGGACAACACAGAAAATGTATACGGTACACATGACATACAGTAGTATGTTGGAAGCTTTTAACATGAAAAACAGATTACTCTGTAACTGCATTTATAAGTTGGCATGTGAGAATTTATCTCCACTTTCAGCCATATGTCTTTTTGGTAAGAGTCTTTCAAAGGGGGCTTGGTGACGCAGTTGTCTTACACATTATTTGATCCTCATGTGTTTCAAAAATATGAAAGATCAGATGTTTGGTGGCTAATTTTTGGCATTTCTGTCCTGCTTTAGATGACTTTTCTCAACCAGCCAGTCACAGGGGCGGTGGGGAAATCAGTTTAAGAGTAATTGGTTAAACAGAACAAACTTTGAATGCCAGACTTGTACCCTTCTGACAGTGAGCAAGGCAGCAAAGCTGGCTGCATGCAGAGTCAGAGCACAGGCAATGTGCAGTTTATCAAGGTGTGCTATAACAAAACATTCCTGCTGAAGATGATTTCTATGTAGTATCTCCTGGCTTAAACATTCAGTTTTTAAATAATTGTAATCATGTAAAAATGCCCGATGTATGTGTTGTCAGAAATCACTTTTAAAGAATATATGTCAAGAAAAATAGTTCTTGGTGGCAGCAACTAAACATGCCTCAGACATCTGAATTCCAATGCAAAGAAACAAACCTTTATATCACAGACAGAAACTACATCATTTGTAGGTCTGAACATGTGTGTTGGTGCCAGATGCAAGAGAGTCCATTTTTAGCACCAGTCTATCCATTTGTCATGACTAAAAACTGATGCTGTCTCTGTAGGCAATGACATAACAAAGCTTAATAGACAATCATGTTTTCAGTTGGGAGGCATAGCTTCAGGTGGACACACCAAAGGCGACTTGGAGCTCTCATGTTTTATTTTTGATAATTTTGAAACGCAATTTAACAGACTTTATTTTCTCGAAATACAACCTTTTGGTGAAAAGCAGTTTTCAGATTGTCTTTTTCTGGAATGGAATGCAATCTTAAATACCACAGATCCAAAGTTTGGGAAAACATTTCTGCTTCTTGGTGTAGTCTGATAGAAAGCGGAATTCTTTTGCATGCAAACTCATCACCCCTTTCTTAAACATGCTGACTACCTGTACACACCTAGACTCTGCTGAACGACGCATCAGCAAAACAGTAACGGTGATGGTAACAAATGGGTCTTTTGGAGAGGCATAGAAACCAGTTTTGGCTTTTGTTTATAAAATAAATAACTATAATAGAATGTAAGGAAAGGAGAAAATACCAGATTTATTCCTCCGGTGATAGCTGCACATCTCCTCCCATTGCTGTCCTGTCTTGTTCATGGTGGCTAACATCAGTCAGAGGGGAGGACATGTTCAGTGTTTGTTTTGCTTCTCCTCTCAATTTATTGAAAAGGAGTGATGAGTAAAATATCGGTGATCAGATGCCAGGTAACTAGTAGCTACTTGTATATTCACAGATGATCTGAGAATATCCTGATTTTACTTATTAATATGAACATCTTATCCCACATAAGAAGCTTATAACCAGAATAGGTAAGTTTGTTCAAATGCACTGAGATATTCCAGCACAAAGCAGAAGTGACCTTGAAAGAGAAGAGGGAACAAATTCCCTTTTTTGTATCATGTAAAGTCCAACCATCTTTATTCTCATTGAAATAGATAGAAAGAAGCGACTTCATGTTTTACAGAACATATTCAGTGTCACTCACACGTATATTCCAGTGTATAATGCGCCATGACCAATTTTGAGGGACTGCTTTATTCTTCAGACCTTCACATGTACAGAATATGAATAATGGAGCTAAATGACACTGACACCTTTGAGTGAAGGTGCTGTTAATATAAAGTCTTACTCCGCTCCTCTGGTTAAATTAAAGCACTTATGTGAGGCAGAGTTATTACAGGTGATATTTGCTGATGTTAATTTCCCTCTATGCCTTTTTTATTACTTTCTGTCTGTTGAAACTCATCAGAAATATAGTGTTTGCTGCACCCAGTTTCTATGGCTTCTAGTGGGTAAATATTCAGGATTTTCTTGAAAAATGAAAGTCTTAAATATATTTTACTTATCATGTAGCAGACAAACAGCATACAATAACAGGTAAGAGCCACAATCTAACCTTTGGTTTTGACTAATTTGTCATAGAGACTTAGTAAAGTTTCAGTAGATGAAGCTTTTATGTAAATGATTTATATTTTATCTTGAAAGTAAAAATCAGAGATGTGACAAATACAATATTTTCTGTATTTCATCACTTATACTGGTTCAGGAGATACAGTTAAACCAATATCAGGAACTCCTGACAACTTTGCAAATCAAAATCTTCCATTCTACAACCACCATTCCTGCATTTATTAAAACAATTCTTCATTTTGGGTACATGTTCAGATTTTCAATCCTCTGCAGCTCTTAATTTGGTGGTGTCAGTGAGCAGCTCCCTTTGACACCACAGGTTTCTTAAGTATTTCTAGGTCTGTATCCCAATGTAAACACAAATGAAACCATACTGAAAGAAAAAGGATTTGGCATAAATGATGAGTGAACATATTTTTACTTTGTTTTACCAAAACTGAAAAATGGGACAGAAATGTGTTTTCTTTGTGTCCCAGTCAATATTTGCATATTTCCTAAAAGGCAGCACTTAGGAGAGTTCTGAATGTAATGCCACATCTGCTGAGCTATCAGTCAGACATTCATAAAGAAGTCAGAGTCACATGTCAATTGTCCAAAGAATGATGTACAACCCAGCGGCAACTGTAGAGGACATCAGCTACACCATCATCAATCTTCTGAACGGAAAGACAGAGGCCATAGTTTTTGTGCTCGATATACTGACGTACAAAAAACAGACCTCACTGGGGCATTGACAAACCATTGTCAACACTTTATTCCTCCTTTTCTATCTAAATAATCATGTGCTTCAGAACTTCATGAACCTTACTAAATGCTGAGATTGTACTTTTTTTAATGAAAAACTGATTTTCATATGGTTGTAAAATATCACCTGGATATAAATATGTAACGTACTTAATGTGACACAGTTAACTGAACATTACAATCTACATTTAATGATAACAATAAGATTCCTCCTTTTTGCATCATCAGTGTAGATGAATGAAAATAGATTTGTTCATCATTATATATGAACCACTATAAAATGGACTTTCAAATGGACTGCCAGTAGGTTATGTTGATTAATACCTGGATGTCTCTCAGGGTTATTCGATGTAACTCTGATGTAAAAAAAAAAAAAAAGAAAAGGTAAAAAGAAAGAAAAAATTGAATGAGTTATACTCTGCAGCAAGAATGTGCAGCCTTGCTCCAAGAAACATCTCTGCTAATAAATACATTAAAAGAAAACATTGACCCCACAAAAGAACACTGTGGACCACACAATCATAGCCCAAAGTGACATTAAGCACTTGCTCAAACTGACCTCGGTGAGGTCAAATGACTAAAATAAATGTGGATTCATGTTTAAAACCATTTTATATGTTCTACTTGACTAAATTGTAAGTCTCTAGAATACTTCCTTGACTCTTTTTGTGGAAAGGTTGACCTCTATTTTGTGTTTAAAGGCAAAAAGGCAGAAAAAGGAGGGAAAAAATTGACTACACTTCATATTGCATTAAAATTTGTAGTACACGCACTTATGGTGTTGTAGTTATGATAACTCCTTCATAATTTCATTAAGTTCATGGATCCTCACATTGTTTGGAAATGTTTTGTGAACATCAGTAATATAATAACTCATTGATCATGATGACTGAAACACATACATTTGAGTAGCTTACTGATAGAAGCCTTTTTCTTTTTCAAAAAGATCACTGAAGTTAGGATTGTCGATTTCCCTTCTTTGTTCTTCTGATGGAGGAGTTATTCCACATCTGCTGTTGTGACTCTATAGACTTTTACACATTTTTGTCTTTTGGTGTTTTTTCCATTCATGGTATCATGTCAGCTTGGCTCAGTTTGGCTAAGTCCTGCGTGCTTGTTCTCCATTACAGTATTTACTTGGGGTGAAACTAAATTTTGTGCCACGAAATTGAGTGAAATAAAAAAAAAACGAAATAAAATTCTAAGATGCACGAAATAAAAGCACGAAATAAACGTGAAGGGGCGCGCGCACGACTGGTGATGTTTACCCTCCTTGCCTACCGTAGCAAAAGAAAGCATAGTAAAGCACTTCTTATTGAGATTTTATGTTTGTATTTGCACCGTAGTCTAATTAAGGGGGAAAAAAACTACAATTTTGTTTTATTCAAAGAGCATTTATTTTGGACTGATGCAGCAATATTTTTGTATGTCTCCATTAGGAAGAAAATAAAGAAAATTAGATTTTTGCACAACTTCCTACTGTTGGAGATTTTCTATAATCTTTATTTTGTATCGTGAGTATTTGGTATCGTGAGCCCTGTTTCGTATTTCGTATCGTTTTGTGAGTTGACCATTTCGTTACACCTCTAGTATTTACTTTGATCATTAGACCAACTGAACTTCAGCGGTCCAACAGTCAGTGGTGACTATCATGGACTTTGTTAGAAAAATAGTATTTGCTGGAGCATCACCCCCTTCAGTCATATTTTTGAGTTAAAACTACTTAAAACTTTGGACAAAGAAGTCCTCAGTTAAAACACACTCTTATAAGCATGTTGCAAATACTGACACCTACTCTGACACATGGAGGAAGCAGAACCCTGTCAGTGATGTGATGCAGAGATCCAAAGTAAAGCAAGACCAAGGACTAACTATTCCGTCACTCCATCATTCTCTCATTTACTTGCCACTGTTATTGTCTGGTTTGTAAGTTCACCTGCATTTGGCCTCTTTTTCCACACTGATACCACATAGTAAAAATTATGTGTTTGTCACTATAGCTGCTCAAAAGTATCTCCTCTTCTTGTTGTTAAACATATAGGTTGGCAGAGTCATGAGAGGCACAAACAATCATCACTTTCTTCCATACACTTAGATCATTCTTCTTAGCAATTTACTATACATTTACTCTAATGCACCATTTGGTTAACAATGCTTTAATGGGCTTGTGTGTTTTTTCAAATTAAAGCTTTTGCCAATCAATGCAATTAAAAGAAAAAGAGTTTCCTTGTTAGATACCTTTACGTGGAGACTAAATGCAACTAAAAAGAAACTCTGCAATCAAATATTCTAAAATCAATCCTCAGCATTAACAAAAACACAAGCACAAAAATCTCTCCGGAGAGGCTTGTTCTAAACATCACTGCATGATGCAACACAAAATATTTAACACATAAGATTGCTCTAAGATGAGAATCAAGCTACTGCAGAGTGCAAAATATGTGATAAAAACTGATAAATACCTATATTTGTCTTACTGTAAATAATGTGAAAGAGAAGAAAAACATGTTTTTTCTCTTTTTTATTTTTGGTAAACTAAACTATTAATTCTGATACTGTTATTAACAAATTATGATGATCACCTTAAGTTGTTAAAAACAAACATTTTTTATTTTAAGGTGTTGTCTGCAGAAGAAGATATAGTTGTGATAATGCTGTTCACCATTGTTGCAACTCCTAAGTTTGCGTTATAAAATGTAACTAAAATGTGTGATCTTGTGTTAAAGCTAATGATGAGATAAAGTGTACATCAGTAACTTATTCATGAACCAATTTTGCTATTATTTTTCCCATTACACAAATGTGTTGCACTGTTGGATGTATTTGTTGCCTCTACATTACATGCTAAATAACATTTAATGACAAATAAAAAAAAGAGGCTGGGGATATGTGGTTCATATTAGGCAGTAAAAAGTAACAAAATATTTAAACTCAAGATATATAGGATCTGTCAAACCATCTGTGAAGATGCTGAGGTATGCCATGATTAAAGTTACCTTCCACGTGTGTTTTGCATAGCAACAAAGCCCAGTTTGACAGCAATAACAGTTTAGAGACTGCTGACGGATCAAAACTGCTTTTATTGCTTGGAAGTTAGCAGCCGCACTGTCCTGGAGGAAAATCCTGCAGGAAAAAAAAGTTGTTAAAAAAAATGGTGGAGGGCAATTTCTATGAGTGCAAATCAGAGTGAATGGAGGAAGGAAGCTGTGGGAGACCAGATATCATTCAGAGGTTGTTTTTTTGTCAGTTTTAAAGGGAAATGTTCCAGCAGCTGTCACTTTATTGTTCCTGCATACAAATAAAAAAAGAAATGAGAATCAGTATCATCATTAACAGACTGGAATCAACAGTGTAGTTAATAAACCTTTAGAGACTGTTATTTTGTATGTACTTTTAAAAATAGAACTCTTCCAGCACATGCTCGTTGAAAAAGAAAGAAAAAAACAACAACCCGGCTTTCCTTGTAGCTTTTCACTGTCTGCATCAACATGTAGCAGCTGCACTCGGCGTTCAGCGCTTCCTCCTCCAGCAGAGTGATTATGACAGGCTGATTGGTGTTTTGTTTTCTTGGGGATGAGGAGATCAATGCGGGGCTGATAGCGAGGGCTGGGCCGGCAGCGTGAAGAAAGGATGAGAGAGAATGGGGATGAGGTCTTGTCGCTTTTCGAGTAGGAAACAGGGATCAAGGAGGTTTAAGGGGGGGAAAGGATGGAGTTAAAAGTAGATGGAAGAAAGAAGGCAGAACTGGGAATATGGGGGAAGGGGATATTAGTGGAATACAAGAGAGGATGGAGAGTGATGGATTAAGAAAGAGGGGAGCTAAGGAGGAGCGATTGAGTGGAAGATCCTGATTTAACAGTACAGTTGAAGAGATGGCTGAGGATTAACATTCTATGACTGTCTGAAAGCACAGGGATAATCTCTGATGTCCCGCAGAGCTCTGTGGGAAGCCCACCACTGCCATGGGGGTTGAAGCCCACCACCCAGCCTGTCACCATGTGGGTGTTTTTATTGCCGTGAGTGTTCATGTGTGTGCTCATTTTTGACTCCCAGTCTAGGTGTGGCAGGTGGAAAGAGGTGCTGGTTCCCCACCATGCCGCACTCTTGGCAGCTTGATGAAAATGCCCCACAGGTGGCAAAAGGACGAGGGGCAGGGAGCAAGAGCTTTTCTTCAGTCTTTGGTATTTTATATTCCACTCTTCACTTTCCCTTAAGAGTTAGGATTAGAAACGTGTGATCTATATGATAACTATAGTTTTAGAAATACACTGATGTGGAGTTAGTTTATAGCCCCGTACAGAGATTTAATCCATATTGATTTGAGCTCCATGCTGTCTCATCAAGTGGAATGCTGCACCACAGGGGTCCAAGCAGCATGGCCAAGCATGGCACCAAGTTACCTTACAAGTCATTGACAGCCAGTGTTTATTTATGTAAGAACAGACTGAAAGAGAGGAAGAGAAACAGATAGAAAATATGTGACTGTAAATTGTCCAAAGGTGTGAATGGTTAATCGTCTGTTTTTCAGACCCGTGGTTATGTTGTGATCAGTTCAGATCCCTGCCTCTTGTCCAGAAATTGGGGAAATAAGGCTGGCCATCTCAACAAGATAAGCATCTAAATAATACAAAGAAACATCATAATCACATTGAAAACGTTTGTTTTTAACATGTTTTTAGATCTGCATTTGAAGAGGAAAAAAGTAACAACATAAAGGTAAAGAAATTAGATTTTTTGATATAGGATAAAAGTAATTAATTACTCTGAAACCAAAAGGCTGATCAAATCACCGAAATGTTAGTCAGATGGACAAACCAGCATTGATCGTGTTTTGTTCGATCAGCTGGTTGATGTTTCCTTAACAGAAAAACATGAAAGCTCTTGATAAGCATTACAACAGTATCAAAGGTTAGTCATATTGATATATTTGTTGTTTATTGTTGCTTGGTTTTAGTTTTTAATGACCACTACTTGGAGAAAATTTAATCGTACCAGCATTATTTTTGTTAAACTGGTCATGTATTTGCACTGCTTAGATAATGTTGGTCCCTCAAGCTCTTTCTCTTCTCTCCTGTAAGGCAAAATAATATGAGTCACTGGAGAGATCCCTAAAATGTCAGTATTTCATTAAAGCCAGGGTCAGTAATTTTGGAAAACTAGCATGAATTTGAATGTAGCATCTCCTCTGGGTTCCGTCTCAGCAGTGAGTTTGATGGGGGTTTTGATATGGCAGACATCAATATTTGTAAAAATGTTATATGTTTAAAAAAAAAACGTCAAAAGAAAAACTGCTTTATCTTTTTTTTTTAATTATGGTATCAATAACACCCATAAAATGATATATGTAGTTTTGATTAAAGCCAAGCCAAAAGCAAAAAAAATTAAGTCACATTGTCGGCTCTTACTTTTTTGTTGTTGTAAAATATGACAGATAGATGCAAGTAACTGGATCATTTTATAGTTTGAAAAGTATTAATTTGAGGGCTAATACAAGTTGGAGTTGGAGTTCAGTAAAATCTTTACTTGAATTTCCAAAGAAAAGAGGAAACTGTGAATAGACAAGTTGCAATCTTTTATTCTCCAGTTAAAGTATGTAACATCTTTGTTTAAATAGATATTTTTCTTACTGACTCTCGTCTGAATTTCAAAGCTTTTTTTGATGAAATGTATAAAATGAAAACTGCTGTTTATATCAGGCAAACAGAATATCATTAAATGGTCTTTGTTTTGTATCTCAGAGGAAGACAGATGCTGAATTCACTGTATGTTTTTCCTCTCTCACGAGCATTGATCTATCTAATTTCTGAGCTTGTCAGAGATTGTTATTCACAGAGGGCCTACACCTATGCACCCTTATATCTTAAAATCTATTACATTTCATTTTTGCCCATCCATGAATGTAACCCCTGTGATCAGTTGCTGCACAGACACCAAGCAGAGGCCCCGATTAAAACCACACTGTTCAGCAGAAAGAAAAGGCGGCAGCACTGTTGTCAATATTTCTGTTAAAACCGTTTCTTCTCCACTCAATACTCGCTTTAATAGGTTGGCTTTGTTTTCCGGGGAGTCAAATGGGAAGATGGAGAATAGATGAATAAATCTATATTAGAGTCTCTAACCCCTGATTGTGCTAGTCCTCTTGTTTTGCCACATAATACCCAGAGTTGGCTAATCATCAGACAAGTATCTGACTTTATCTTCCATCTCTGTAACAGAGCATGTAGACAGCTCGGCTTCTCAGCTGGTCTCAAATCTCCCTCTCTGAACCCTTTCCATGGATAAGCCAAGTATCAGTTGTACAGGCAGCAGAGCCCAGACCCCAGTAACAGAGGAAAAGGACTTTTTGGATCTTTATCAGCCAGGTTGGCCGTCTTTACTTTGCACATAGTCACATTAAAAGTGTTCCAGTCTGCTCTCTGTTCAGCTGACTAAAAGCTGGAGTGAGGGCAAGCTGTAAGAGCCTAGTCCACTTTATGCAAAAGGTACCTGTCCCACTACTTAAAATCAATAGTACACTCTGGTCACCTTCATGCCGGATCAATGGGTCAGCCTGGACTACTTCAGCCACTGTCCCCAAGGTCTTTTTGCAAAGTCATAACTATCTATTTTAGAGCAGACAGAGCAGGTCACCAATCAATACTAATGCATACGGTACAATGTCCAAAGCTTATCTCAGAGATCAGATGCAAGGCCAGTGGAGACGATTTAAGAAGAGATTGGTTGAGATGTTTCAAAAAATACCTGTAGATATTTAACATGGCCCTTGTTTCAGGAAATTGTTTTATTAAGATTCATTTTATATCATTATGTGATGGACAGGGCAAAGGAGAGGGTGGTTCATTGAGAGGAATGAGAACAGAATGACATGCAGGAAAGCTGCTCACTCATGAGGATCCAGAGTATGTTTTAAAGTTTAATTATGTATTCAGCCACGTATACTTACTGAAAGGTGTTGATACTGGAAAAATCACAGAAGAATACAGCTGCCAATATATATATGTGTATATATATATATATATATATATATATATATATATATATATATATATATATATATACATATACATATATATATGTACACATACATATCATCTTGGAAGGTGATAAGGAAAACTAGTTGTTGTTTTTTTTGTTTGTTTTACTGTGTATTTAGGTAATTTAACCATGTATTTTAAACATAACAGACAAAAACTAGGAGGTGAAAACATTTAAAATTTTATTTTTTCATTCAGAAGACATTTCACAATGAGAGTACTGCACCAAGTTACCTGCGAACATGTGCACATATTTTTCAAAATGTTTAGTTCTCTACATTTGCAGAAAGTTGAGGAATGCTCATCAAACACTAACTGGAACATCCCACAGGTTAACAGGCTAATTGGGAACAGGTGGGTGCCATGATTGGGTATAAAAGCAGCTTCCCTGAAATGCTCAGTCATTCACAAACGAGTATGGGGTGAGGGTCACCACTTTGTGAACAAATGCGTAAGCAAATTGTCGAACAGTTTAAGAACAACATTTCTCAACGAGCTATTGCAAGGAATTTAGGGATTTCATCATCTACGGTCCGGAATATCATCAAAAGGTTCAGAGAATCTGGAGAAATTACTGCACGTAAGCAGCAAGGCCAAAAACCAACATTGAATGCCCATGACCTTCGATCCCTCAGACGTTGCTGCATCAAAAACCGGCATCACTGTGTAAAGGATATCACCACATGGGCTCAGGAACACTTCAGAAAACCACTGTCAGTAACTACAGTTCATTGCTACATCTGTAAGTGCAAGTTAAAACTCTACTATGCAAAGCCAAAGCCATTTATCAACAACATCCAGAAATGCCGCCGGCTTCACTGGGCCCGAGCTCATCTAAGATGGACTGATGCAAAGTGGAAAAGTGTTCTGTGGTCTGACCAGTCCACATTTCAAATTGTTTTTGGAAACTGTGGTCGTCATGTCCTCCAGACCAAAGAGGAAAAGAACCAGCCGGACTGTTATAGGCGCAAAGTTAGAAAGCCAGCATCTGTGATGGTATGGGGGTGCATTAGTGCCCAAGGCATGGGTAACTTACACATCTGTGAAGGCACCATTAATGCTGAAAGGTACATACAGGTTTTGGAGCAACATATGTTGCCATCCAAGCAGCGTCTTTTTCATGGATGCCTCTACTTATTTCAGCAAGACAATTTTTTTTTTTTTTTTACAATTTACACAACGTGCCAACCTCACAGGTTTTGGGTTATGTAAATCTTGCTTTTAAAACTTCCCAGATACTTGATCAGAGTAAGATGTTTTGCTTTATTTTTTTCTGTTGTGAAATCTTGAAACAATTACATCTATCGGTTTTGAAACTTGGACTCACACAAAACTTTTCAGCCTGATAAGCACCTGTCTGCTTCAACATGGGAACTTCATCTGCCATGGAAAAAGTGGCAGGCATTCACATTGTTTATGATGTGTGTGAGAAAAAAAGAGAGAAGAAATTTATTGTTCTTGCTGAGACCATCTCTGTGTGTGCGTGCACCACATACTGTACATGTCAGTAAATGTTCAGATTTGACATTACTATTTAACAAGGGAAACATTGAGGGTGGTGGGGTTGGGTTGGAATTCCGAGCTTTGCAGGCAGAAGGCAGATGTGGGGTTGTAAAAAATCCTCTTGAACAAAAAGCTACAGTGCACTGGCTTGCAGTTATATCAGCTTACCTCTTACTTGCCATCTTCTTAAATATACACTCCTGTTTAAAGAATCAAGGGTTCAAGCCCATCTCTTGCTGCCACATGTTTGGCAGGACACTTGACACCAAATTGCTCCCACTGCTGCATCAGTACAGTGTAGATGGGTGTAAAAGACTGTGGATGTGCTCTGTATATGGTTAAGTCCATTTACCAGGTGACTTTTCAGTTTGCAGCCAACTTTAGGTACTCCAGGGTTTTTTTATTTCATTTTCCTGCACTGGCCTCATCTTTCTACCACAGAAGTTGCTACATGTTGGTAAAAGTGTGCAAAACCAGACAGACTGGCCTGCTGGCACCATAAACCCCTCATGATTATTAGAACAACAGTTTGAAACAACACAAACACCCCCAGCACAAGTACAATTTGTCCAAATGAAACAAAATGTCTTGAGATTAAAACAAATGGTGGCTGTGTATTTCTTCAACAGTCTGCAGGATTAACACACCACTATACTGCTGCAGCAGATTGAAAACACTCCTGCTGAGTTTGTTTAAATCCTCTCCAAAACGTCCCACAATAACATTTTAATGCTTGCACTACTCGAAGAATTACAGAATATTACTTGGTTGTACAGACAATGTTCTGCTCCGTTAAGGTCTTAAGGCATAATGAAATCCCTGGAAAGAACTAGTTTATTTAGAAATACAAGTAATTTTTCCTCAGATTAGATTCTGTTTTATGGGGCAATGCTTTATGTAGCCTTGAAACCAAAACACTTTAAATACCATTGCCAAGGTTTCAGTGAAAAAATGTTTTCGAAAATCTTAACTGAGACTGAAGTGTTTCCAATCAAGCTGTTGAGATTAAAATCAAAATTAAATGTTGTTAAGTGCACATATTGCATTAAAAGGTGAAAGCCCTATTAAGAAAGTTGTTAAACATGCTGCTTTTGTACAAAACATCAAATCTGATGGAGGTGGTTATAAAAAGGCTTTTCTAGCTAAGCATGTCAATCCTTATGATGTTAGACTTTAACTGTACTGTCCCCGAGGAGCATGTCACAAGCACTGCATCCATCTGACACACAAATAGAGGGTTGCACATGATCAAACCACAAAACAGAAAACGAACAAATTGGTAAGTGTTATGCATTTGATTGGCTTCATACAACACTTTAAGTTTACTTTTTTACTTTTAATTTTGTCTAACAATAATTTTAACCACGGATTACTGCATTATATGAGAATAATATACTTACATGCATCAATGATCTATTTTTCTGTGTGATCACCTATATAAACTTTGACCCCATATACTTGGTCAAAGTTTAGGAAGATTAGGCACTTTTAAAAATGAATTCACATCATACATTTGTGATGCATTTGCAAAACATACAAATGAAGATTAAACAAATAATTATTTAATGTTCTGTGATGGTAGCTTCTGTTATTTTTTGATGTCCCTGAGAACACCTCATTGGGATCCTGCAGGCTCCCAGGTGCTTGTTGGGTACCCCTGGATTAGGCTTTTACTTTGAAAAGAGCACAGGACTTATGTTTCTATGAACATTTCAGGCTGGGAATGTTTCAACAGATTTAGTAGTATTTGAACAGCATCTTACCAGGTGCCTTTTAAAACTTCCAGGGTGAACTTGGTCATGATATGGCACACTATAAAGCTCTCTCCTAAACATACTGACCAGCATTGTTTTTTGTAAGCCAGTGGGATGTGGACGATATTTCTTAAATACAGTTTGTAACTGGCTGTTCCTTTGAGATTACAATGTGATGGCGCTATTGTTCAGATCTCTTAAGTTGGGTGTAGGCAGACCAGTCATTTTTGGAGCTATCGAGTTTGGCTTTATTTGATGCTTCACTGTTAGTCCTTCTTGACAAAGTCATGTTTTTTAATGCTAACCTCCACAATGGACTACACCCTACTCATCCAGGATCAATATCAGTATGCTCAGTCACCTCTGGACATAATTAATGTCCCCCATTCCTCTCAAGCTATTAAAAATGAATCGACCAATAGCAGATCGGTAGACAGCTTATTCCTTTTTTATTTTCTGTTTAAAGACTGAGCAGACATGGCATTGTAAGACAAGATACGAAGGACAAAAATCATAAGGAAATGTGCAAAGAGAAACACAGTGAAATTTTTGCAGCATGTCTTTATCTATTCAATGTAATCTAATGTTCTGTCTCAAGTATCTTGTCATGCGCTTACATATTGATTTTGATTCAAGGCTCCCACTCGCTCACTCTTCTTTTCTTCCATCTCTGGAGCCTTTCCGGGGTGAAGCAGCATTGTGAGGCTCCTCATTAATGCTGCCGACCTGAGGTGCTGAGATCACTCCAGCTGCACCAGTTATTTGTCTGCTGCCACAGGACATATTCACCGCCTGGTTACTCTTTTTTCATATTTCATTCTTTTTCTTTCCTCCAAAATAACTTCCTCCCCCTCAGTATTCAATCTCACAGCGTGTATGTGTGTTCCCATGTATTCTTTTGAGCTGAGAGGAGGCAGAAAAGCTATATCTGGCCCTATCAGAGTGGAAATGTCAGGAAGTGTGAAAAAAGGAAAAGATCTGTGCATATCTGCTTTGTAGATTCACCTGATCTTTCAGCCTTTTGCTCTGCCAATATTTCAGTGCGTTTTTTTTTTTCATTTTCTAGCACCTCAATCACTGTTTTTGTTTGTTTGTTCGCTCCCAAGTTTGCGTAGGCATGCATGTCTGGGAGTGCTAGTCAAAGACAAGTGTTTGACTTTTTGAGCACATTTCATTTCTGCCTTTCTTCTCCCCACTCTCTTTCATTGCCTTTGTTCCCACATCCCTCAGTTCTTCACACATCTGTTGGATCTTTTTAGCTTTTTGCACATAACTAAAATTCATCATGAAAGAATCCCATGGCCTTCTGAGGTCTAAAATGGAAGGCAGGCGTCTCTCATTTTTGATATTTCCTCTGATGCTTTTCCGCATGTTCAAAATTCTCTACTTATTTATGTCACATGGACAAATTTCAGTTAAGGATGAAACAAGAGAGGCTATCTGTAACATTGGCCACGCTGGAACAGCTTTTGAACTATTACTGCACACACAGACACACACACCCTGCACTCATAGCCACACATACATCAGTTAACAATTAGCCCTGAGAGTGCTTGACTCTGTAAGTTAAGGACCCATCCAAAGATTGCTGGTGTGGGATGAGAGCTATCTAAAGTGAGAGAGATTACTCACCCTTTCCAACACACCCACGCGCACACACACACACTCACACAGACACACATTCACCTCTCTCCCTGGTCTCCAGTCTCTGTCATGTGAATAAAAACAAAATCTTATTTGCGTTCTCAGGCCCACACATTAACTCTGTGACACAGAGAGGTGCATGTTATGAGTGTAACTAGCTCTGTAGCAGAGTCACACCGCCAAGTCCCCTCCTAATCAGGCCACTTACACAAACACACACAGACACACATGCACACACTTTGCGGAGGCCATGTGTTGGGATGGTGATAGAAGGTTGGCAGTTGGCAGACAGACAGCAGACGCTGTTCTTCGACATCAAACGTCTCAGTGCAGAATCATACTTTCATGCCTCCACTCTCTCTCTCCCTCTCTCTCTCATTCTCTCTCTCTCTCTCTTTGGCACACGCAAACACAACGACGCACATTGCCTCTGATCCTGCTGCCAAACTCAAAGCCTAAGCAGGACTAACTAACACTCATGAGCAGGCACACACACACATATGCAGACGTGTACACTAGTGTGAAAAAGTGAATTAAATTTCGTCAGCCATTGTTGGAACTGACTCTGGGAGATGCAAGTACAAATTTCATGTGTCAAAATGATTCAGAATATTTTTTCCCTCTTTAGACCTAATCCAGTCAAGCATCGTGATCTTATCTGGAGCCAAAGACAGACACACAAAATAAAAACACAGAAATATGAAGAAAGCTTTTATTTAAAAAAATACAAGGAAATCAAGTGAAAGCAGCTCTTAGTATATGTAGAGTGAAATGAAAGGAAAAGTCTGAATTAATGAGTAAGGGACAAAACCAATTCAGAGTTTCTGAGCAGGTCAGGAAGGCTCACAGAATGGTTTAATGAATATTAAAGTGACGTGAATCATTGACTCTGGCCTTCACAGTCTCTGGATTTTAACCATTATGATGATTTTTTACATACTTTCTAATCTTAATCTCCATGCACTGAAAGAATAACAATGTTTGTGAAAGTAAGTTTCACATGTCAGGACAGATCCAAAGACATTGGGGATTCGTGTTTAGAAGACTGAAGCTCTTCTGTTGAGTTAGAGAGCCAAACACTTCGCTGAGGGTGCATTCACACGAAACTTGTTTCGCACATTTCAAACAAACTGTTTGTCTGCTTGGTTCAGTTCTTCTGAGCTGGCACGGAAACGGCAAGTTGAAGGCAAATTAAACAAAGGCTACAAGCAAACAGTCCAATCAAAAACATATGAAAAGGTGTTTGTTGGTACAGCAACATTTGGACTCAAAATGGTTCAAAATATTTGCAAAGCAATCAAACTTTTCCTTTTGTATCTTTAAAGTGCAACAGCTGAGGATAAGCTGTATGTTTGTATAAAAAACTAAGTAATGACCTTGAAGACAATTTCTAATATGATGTAGACAATGTCTCAGATATGTGAAACAATGGATGTGCTGTATCTTCAAGACTTCAAGAGCAGTCATCCGAGCCAGACAACTTCAATTTAAATACGCTGTCAGAAAATTACCATACCAAGCAGGTCAAACCTATAGTCTATCTTCATGCGATTAAAAGCTACAAAATTGTTCAGAAGCACGTGGCGTCATGGCACATGACCATATGGTACAATGGATGCTTGTCTAGAAACTCTTCAGAAGAAATTCCTTGGAACAAATTAAAGAAAAAACATATTTGTGAATGCAGCCCAATCAGGGGAGTTTGTTGATACAATTGAGTTAACTAGTTTGACCCTCTGAATCCAAAACAATTTCTGGTCATTTTTCACTTCTCTCACAATTTTACTCACTGTGGTCTCATAATCATGAGGAAAAAGAAAAACTGACATCTATTTTTTCTGATTTTATAATTTAAAAGTAATTAGAAATAAGGAATTAGTGCAGGAGGAATAATCTAATATCTTCGATTATTTGGGTGTGAAAACCGTTCGACTTTGATTTTTTGGAAAAATGACTGCCTAACATACACTGTAACAAAATTAGCAAGCTAAAAATCATTAGAAAAAATAAAATCAAAAATGAAAAAATCTAAATATTTATTAGTTTTTATGATATTATTAATATTAATTATATTATATATTAATTATATATGTATATATATATACATAACAGTCTACACTGTAGAGACTATAAGCACTCTTTTCTTTGTAAAAACTGTAGTTTGCTGGGAAAAGTTTGCTCTGTAACACTTCTTCAAGGCACTGTTAGCAGGTGTGCTGAATGGCTGTGAGCAGGAATATGAGCCTGCAAGACACTGCCATGGGACAAAAGTTCAAAGATTTTTTAAACAGCGAATTCCGCAGGTATGTAAATCATTCAGGTCTTGTTGAATATGGTCGAAATAGTAGATTTTTACATTTTTTACAGAATTTAGCTTGAGCAAACGTTGTATTTTCTGCAAATTTTCAAAGAGGTCTTTAAAATTAAAGCGATGTTGATGATATCTCATGAAATTTTTCAGTTTTTTTCGATGTGTTGCCAACGTTACTTGTGATACATTAAGGTACCCTCTGAAATTTGAAAATCTAAGGATTATGCCACTGTTTTCCCTTTCTGAAAAGAACAAATGATTTGTGAATGCCACTATTTAAAATTAAGTGGCATTTTGATCCCGCTGGTGGGATCAGGTATAAGGGTTAAAGGCTATCAAACAGTAATGTAAACCTGCTGCTTGTCATTGTCTTGTCTCCACCCATTAGATGCCATGTCACATATCCAGATGCATTGTCAACTATAAACGCTCATAATTTCTTCATGCTGTCTCTGTGACACAGGATAGATAAATACACAGAGTGCAGTAAATCTGGGTTAACAGGCTTTGATTTCCTCTCATGACTCAGTATAATGTTGATGTATAGTGCAGGATGACGGCTGCCAAACATGTCAATAAATTACTTACGTGACAGCTCATGTAGCCAAGCTCACTCCATGTTGCATGTTTGTAATGAGTCTCTCTAATATCAAAATGGACCACAGCTGCAGACATTCAATCAGTCAGTCAGTCAGTCAGTCAGTCTTTATTTTTATGGCGCTAATTCAGAATAAGTGTTATCTCAAGACACTTTACAATGGAGCAGACTGAATACAAACTCTTTAAGTTATGGATACACATATATGCATAGGTTCATATATATAATACACATACATACATACATCCAAAACCAAACATGAATCCATTATAGCGGCAAGAAAAAAACTCTGTTCAGAATTAGGAAATCTTGAGTGTTGGTCCCAGTGTCATGATAAACAGCCGTTCACACAAAGCTGTGTTCGGCCTATGGGCGAAAGAAAAGAGATGAAGGAAAAGAGTAAGAACTAAAGCTAATGGTAGTTCGATGGGTCAATCCTAGACCTGGCATCTTCATATCTATTTCTGCTGAGTATAAATTTATCAGAGGTTAGCCCCTGAGATGCAGCATCTCATCTGAGGGGTGGGGTTTAAGGTAGCGACAAACTCATGGTCGCGCAGACCATAAATCCGTCCCTACCCTTTGTCTACATTGAGTATAAGTTTATTAAAATAAGTCTCTTGGGATGTGGCAACTCGTTTTCAAAAGGGACCTCATGTCATTAAGGCGCTGAAGTTGGTCTAGATGTATCAACCATGGATAGAAAGATCATGCTAATGTCTACATTAACAGCTGTAATGATTATGAAATGGAATGGAGCTATAGACATGGATGGGAGAATATTTGTTATATCTGTAATTGTCATTAATGAAGCTTCGTAACTCCACAGCTGCAGGAAGTCTACACACAGGATCCCAGACCACCAGCAAGACAAAGGCCAGAGATGAGTACAGGAGCAAACAAAACGAGGCAAAGAAAGATATAGAGAGAGTAATAGAGAGACAGAGAGATTGAGCCAGGTGTGCCAGATCCCCCGGTAGTCTGAGCCTATTGCAGTACTTTTCTCATTGTGTATTTGGGACTGCACCCCGCCCACCCATCGATAGACACCCCTGCCATGCCAACAGGATCCACACCCAGAAATTCAAGTGCAGATTAAAAAGAAACCGTTGATTGATTTCTTATTTTGGGCATATAACACTTTTTCTTATCAAATAAAAAAGCTAGCTCTAATTTGCGAAATTTTAGAGTCTAATGCATTGCTATTGTTTTATTCCATCCATTAAAAGGCATTTCTCCTCTCCTCTGCAATGGGCGAGACTTTCAAAACATACAATGTACACTCACACTGGTACAGACACACCCATCCACACTCAAGTGTGGAGAATATGTTGCCGACATTACGGTAAAAAAGTCAGCAACAAACAAACTATTAATGGATGACGGGAGATTTCCCACACGCAAGAATCTACATTTTTTAAACAAGCCGTACCTGGCGAGGAAGAAAGCACTACGGCACTACAGCCGATGCTCGCCAAAATGAAAGCTTGTACTTGTGAAAATTTGATCCAAACACCTCCTGAATCACTCAGCGTCTTGGCGTGCACTCCTCCGTGTGCCGGTGAAAGACGCAGTAAAGATGCAAATTGACATGCATCGCAGGGTCAGTGAGGGATCATCAGTCCCTGTGTGATTTATTATTCAAATGGTGTCATGATAACACATGTGCACAGTTTTAGAGTACACAAAGACATAAAAAATGAAGAGTCAGCCTTTTGATTAATCAAAACTCAACTTTCTTCATAAATCCTGCTCTTAGCTGCACTACTGCAGCAAAGGGCCAATAAGTAGGCTCTAAGCGGACATACATTCATCAGAGTATGGCGCAGTATACCCTCTAGAATAGACCAGACTACACCACTGTGTACAAGTCAAACTTGATGAGTTATTAACATAGATAGATAGATAGATAGATAGATAGATAGATAGATAGATAGATAGATAGATAGATAGATAGATAGATAGATAGATAGATACGTACATACATACCGTACATACATACAGTACTTGCATATGTACATACATACATACAGTACATACATACTGTAGATAGTTGAATGAATAAATGAGCAAAAAATGATTAATATAGAAATATAGAAAGATAGATCAGTTGAGGTAAAACAATGATCAATATTGACGGATAGATTTTTTTAATCCACAAACAAACAAATGGATAAATATAGATGATTCCGAATGATGGACCCCATTCATTCCGGCCCAGGCAACCCCCTTCCCAAAGCAAAAAAAACAGGGGAAACAATGTATTGCATCTTGACTTGGTGTCTTAATTATGTACTCTGAGCTGGTCCCTAACTGAAAGCTTTATCAAAGAGGAATATATCAAGTCAAACCTTTGGGTAAATAGTGTGTCTGCCTCCTGAACTGTGGTCCATAAATGGCTCCAGAGAAGAGGAGCCTGACAACCGAAGGCTCTACCTGCCATACTACATCTAGAGCCTGATGTTACCATGAGCAGGCCAGCATTTTGGGGGCACAGTAATCTAGAGGGGTTGTATGGCACTACAAGCTCTTCTAGATAAATCGATGTCTTTCCACTGAGAGCTTTATGGGTGAGAAGAAGAATCTCACAATAGGAAAGACATTTGTGATGTTTTTCCCCTTTACTTTCTCTGTTGTTTGTAAATTGAGATGTCCTGTGGCCTCATTAACAAAGACCCACTTGTTTATACATTGAACTTTTGTTTGTTAATTAAATGAGACTTTGCTATCGACTCCATTAGAAGAAAAGTAATATGAACATCTTGATTAAACCTTGGCTCAGCTCAGTTGAATAAAACAAAGGTCTCCTCTTTGTGATGGATGAATGCTTACAGACAGTGAATGAGAGGCGACTCAGACAACAGAAAAGATGGAGTGATATCTCACAGTCAAGATTGATAAGATGAAAAATGATTCATTGACTCATCTTGACCCAGCCAGAGCAGAAAATTGAGCAATGGGTGGCGAAGCAGCAAAGGTGAAATTGACTTCTTGTTTTGTAGAAAGTTTGGACAAGCACTTGATAAATCTGCGCCCCAGGAAGTGACCAAATCTTTTCAGGAGGAATCCTGTTTATCGAGCTTTGAAGCATTAGTGTCGTCACATGGGAGCAGCCATTGGCGCTCACAAATTTTCTGTTTTTGTGTGTGTGTGTGTGTGTGTGTGTGTGTGTGTGTGTGTGTGTGTGTTTGCAACCACCAAGCAGATTCACTTTCCTGCACACAAACAGCCTTCACCTTGACAGTAGGCTGACTTAAGATGCGGTATTGATCCAGAGAGCTGCTGCACTCCATGTCTGTGTGAGTGTGGTGGGTCGAGAAGCGGAACCATATTTATTTGATGCTGTTTGTGCGCCTGTTTCCATGCACATTAGCACACTCGTGTGCGTTTGCAGCCGGCTGGGCTCTCCTCTGGAGAAAGTTGGGCAGCTCCTCTGCCCTTCAAATTCATTTGGAATTCATCTGCAAGCCTGACCCTGACAGCTGTTTGTTTTTAGCTCTCCAGAGAGAGGACTAGGATTGGATGGACAGTGGGAGGTGAGGTTTGGCTAATGAGTGGGAAAGTGGTAGATATCAGAGAGGATAGCAGAAGAATGGAAGTGGGACTTGGGCGAAAGTTGAGGCAGAGGACTGATTCTATTCCTTCCTCAGTGGCCTCAGTGCTATTTTGCTTGTGGAGCATTTGAGACGCACAGGACAATAAGTGGAGCTCTGAACAGCTTCCATTAGTATCCCTCATAGACCACTAGCTAGAAAGTATTGAATCTGAGAGCAGTATGAATGCAAAGTAGCGCAAGGAAGGAGATAAAAGGACATGTAAGCTCTCCCTTGGTGTAAATATAGGTTTTGCAGGAAAAGTCAAAGAGTACTGTATAAGTATGTCATCTGGGATCAGCGCTGTAGAAATTTTTTAAAGCCTCTACAGTGAAGTGTGATGAAGAGAAAGCCCGTTGGGATGGAGAGGTTTTGTCTTTTGTCTGCGTCGGGTGTAGGTGTAAGCGGATGAGTAAATGGACACAGAGGAGGCAGGAAGGAAGCAGGGAGATGATATCAAGAAAACAGCGCAGAACAACAGAAGTGAGAGCAGAGGAAGAGCAAGGAGCAGGAGGAGTCAGAGGTGAAGTGAGAGCAGAGAGAGGGAATGGAGGGACAGGAGACTTGTGATTGGATAAATGGGCAGAGAGGAGAAATGTCAGGGGAGAGGTACGATCCTATTTTTACACTTCTCCTTCTGGGAGCCCCTATTCTCTCGATCTATCCATCATGATGACAGAAACCCCGAAACTCACCCTTTTCCCCCTTAACCCTCCCTCTTTGCCTCCCTGTCAGCGGATTCTCCTTCTAGATTAATTTCATTTTATTTTGAATTTCAAGGGTATTTACTTTAATGTATAAATTGACAGTCCATTCATAAAGTAATTGCTTATTGACGAACAGTTCCAGTTTAAAACATGAACATCTGCCGTGAGCTCACACACTGTCTCAGAGTGCTCCTCCTCCTCTGAGACGAATTCCCCCACTCACATGTTTTGTGGTCTTTTTGCCTTGTCACAAGCAATTAATTTGGCCATAGCTTGTGTGTATTGATCTGCGTGGCATAGGCAATGTAATCTATTCAGTCTGGTAAAGAGGCAGCATTCATGCCCAGTAAAGAGCTATCTCAGGACACACATGCACACCCATGCACACACACTATAACAAGGACATACACATTCCTACTAAAAAATCAATCCTTTGCTTCCTGGAAAAATTATGCATGTTTCCTTCCAGGATATGAACCAAGTGTTGTTTAAGTATTTGTTCATAATTGTATGGTAAGTCCTCAAGATTACAGAAGAAATTTTGGTAATAATATTGAGCCTGTACCTTTTAGGGCTGTTAGCATTTAAGTGATTAAGGCTCAAAATGAATGCAATCCATATTTCATTGTCTCATTTCTAGCAGCCTGTTTTGTCCCTTCAGGCTCCCTGTAGTTATGCAGTTTGAGGAGGGCAGCATCTAATCACAGATGGGTCAGATGAGAAATAGTTTTTACGGCACAAGTTAAGGATTTCTCTTTACTTAACAAAAGCCTCTGTGGAAAAGGATATTAATCTGCTTTTGGGGTGTGTAGAAGGAAGGATTTGGTCATATGATGTGTACCACAGGACAGGGTGGCAATGCAATTTGTCATTAAGCTCTACATAGAGGAATATATTATGTGTGTTTTTATTTAAAAAGCAGGAATGCATTCAGGTTCAAACAGCTTTCTTTCATTGTTGCCCTTTTCTCTTCATTTTGGCACCGTTGGGATTTAGTCCATGAGTCGGCACAGGAGCTGGTAGACTGGTGCTGCAATTAGCACCGCACTGAAGTTAAACCTAGAAAACACTGTACCTGTCAGAGAGGAGAGGCAGCAATGTGCATCCACACTTACAACATAATGGGCCCGTGTTCCTCAGTGGTGCAGCAGGTAGTGCAGAAGTTTTTGCACATGCCTTATAGCAAGAAGATCGTCATTTTGATCCCCAGGTTAGTCAGGATCTGAGTGGAGCTTGAGCACAAATGATTGTCTGTCTCTCTATGTGGCCCTGCGATCAGCTGGCAACTGGTTCAGGGTGTACCCCACCTCTTGCTCAATGTCAGCTTGGATAGGCTCCAGCCCCTGGTAGCCCAAAAGGGATAAGTGGAATAGATAATGGATGACTGGGTTCATGTTCAAATAGACATGAGGACCATGCTCAAACTTTGTAAAGTTCCATAGGTTAATAAATGTAGCCCATATTCAGATACTGGTTAAAGTCTGCAGGATGACTGTGTGAATAACCTTTACAAGCCTTATTGGGCATGAATGAGCAGACATCAATGGTTATATTATGGAGTGTTCAACAACAGGTCAGACAAATGACAGTTGGACAAATAATTTAAATGTAATCATGTTGTGGTGTCTAAAAAATGTTATATTTATGGTTGTTTGCAGGTATTTTTTCCCCCAGCACTATAAAAAAGATTTAACAGGTGACCCATATTTGTTTGTTTTTTTAGTTTTTAACTGCATAAAAAATGTTTAAGGCAATATATTTAAACACGTGTATTAATCGCAGGTATGTGAAGCTTAAAGGAGGATTGTATTGATGCAAATGCTGCAAAACCCTGAGGTCTGGGGCTGCAGCTCACCCTTTTACATCGTCATCACTTTACACTTCGTGAAGAAAGATTCACAATGCTTAACTTTTTGCAAACTTTGCATTTTCGGCAAAAACATTCTTGTCATCTGAGATCTTTAACACAAATCACTGAATAACTTTTTTCATATTCACCATCTCCTGTCCTTCTTTCCCTCCATGTTGGCACTGCTGACAGGACTGTTACTGTCAGTGAGCAGGAGATGGGATTGGCTCTTCAGTTTTGTAAATTTTGCTATGTGGAGCAGAAAAAAGTGGGAAGGGTCAAACCCAAGAGAATTCACAAAAAAAGGGGGGGGGGGTTACTCTAGAGTTTGTCTTGATATTTTAGCACATCAGCAATTTTATCTTCATAAACAATACTGTATAAAGTTGTATCTTGTCCAGAGAATATGGAAACACCTTTGGAAAACTTAATACATCTCCCAGCCCTTGGTAAAATAACATTTTTTATTACAGCACACCCAATGACATAGTGTTTCTAGTGATGGATTTATGCATCGTTTCATGTGAGCTTTGTATTTGTCTTTGCTGCTCTGTAAACTTACTCATAACAGGTTCTCTGTCATGTTTTTGTGTGTTCTCTTTGTAACAGTCTGATTATTTCCCCCACAGAGGGATTCATCATATTTAGTAGGCAGAAAAAGAGGAGATTATAAGCCCATCAATCCTTGTATTTGATGTGGCTCCCTCCTTCTCTCATTTTTATTTTCTCTTTTATGTATCCAAGCTTTTGTTGACATTGTGTGTCTGCTGTTGGGAGGTCATTTGCCTGCATGTCAGAGGTACTCTGTGTATCTTTAATCTGTTGGGATTCTTAAAGCCCCCTAATCATTATTGTTGAAGTGATCGTCTCAGGTTTGGTGGCCTTGTGTCTTTTGTATTTGTTTGCATTTCCTCTCTCCATTTCCATCCCTACAATCATTGCATGACTTCAGCAAACATTATTGTTATTTCTGAATACCAATTCATGCTTTGCATCTTGAAAAAAAGTGCTGCACTGAGCCCAGAAGGACAGTTTTACACTCAACCCGAAGGAAAAGCATAAGGGTGCCATTCATCACAAACAAGACATCAAAGGAGAGCAACCTTTTGTCACAATAATTAGAACTGCAAAATGAGTGTTGTGTCACACATAGCAGCGTGACTGTGGTCAGGAGTTTGAAGCACTTTGTGTTGAAGCCTTTCAGCAGCTAATCCCGAGTTGTGGCAGCTCTGCCTGTTTGCCAATCACAATGAAAAAGGCAGGATTTATTCTCCCTGATAGGAAATGCTGCCTGACAGGATCAGCAAAGAGTGAAAGAGAGAAGTCTGCAGCCCGAGGTGGGAAGCTGGAGGTACACTGGCAAGGAAAGATAAATAGATGTAAAACCTCTCCTTGTCATACAATCACTTTAATGAAACCAGTTTAGGTAAAGTAATGCAGAAAAAAACAGTTTTTAGTCCCTTTATCTGTACTTAATTTGTTGCTTCGGGGATACACTGAAGGCACTTTAACAGCTGGGTCCCTTGGGGAGTCTTCTCTCTTCAGCCCTGCTCATTTGGCAGCTGTAAATACAACAACATTATGTTTCAGGACAAAGCAACATTGCCAAGATTGCCAAAGAGGTCAGTTTTCAGTTGTCCTCTGTTAAGTCTTGAGTGGTTCCTTTGGGGTGATAGAACAATCTTGCAGCAGACATAACAAACAACCTAACAGACTAACAGACTGACTCACAATACCAAAATAGTCCATGCAACAATGTAACAACACTACTTGACATCACTAACCATCTTGTCAGTAGGTCATCACAAGACTTGACAACACTGGTGGCATTAAAAACTTGTTCAGTTAGTTACGCCAGGGGACTTTTTTTCCTTTTCATGAAGTTTCCACTTTTACAAAGTCAGTTGTTGTCCTTTAATATTACTACTAGATTTGCTCTGCTGGCTCTGCTACAGGTGTTATGGTTAAACGAGTAACTATGTTAACTTGTGATCTTAAACTCCCATTTTATGTAATGACAACAATAAGGCCAGATGTCAGCTCTTGCAATACAGATAGTAAAGGGCCACTTGGTTATATTTTTAACTGTAGTTTCAAAACTACCTTGTTAGAGATGTCTGCCGTTCACACCTCAAGTCTGTTTCTTTGGTGTGGACTACAAAGTAAGATATTACACTTTTTTTGCATAATTGTCTCAGGTCTGGCCCATGTTTACACTAGAGTTTTTCAAATCAACCAACATATTTTGCAGTAATATTTTAAACATATTAATTGTATATTTTTCTGATAATCTGTCATGATTTTAAGATGAATTATATTTTGTTGAAGTAAAGAAAAAAAAGTTAAATTCTTCTCTTCTCTTTCTCGTGTTTTCCACAAACTTTACTTCAGACATTTATACGAAGAATCTTTTTTTTTTTTTTTAAATCCCACATATTTTTATACAAGAAGGCCGGAACTACTAAAACACTGACTCACTTTTGCACTTAGGACTCATTACAGCTCCACTGCAGTGTCAACGCAAAATGGCCCCAAGAAAAAATGTAACCATATAAACTTCATAGCATCCAAAATATGGATCAAAGCAAACAAAGTGTAGGCGTGAAAGCACCCAAAGGGGTCTTTTCTCCCAGGAGGAGAAAGACAACAGTCTTTTACAAAAGTTTGGTTAAAAGAAGTTGGTCAGCAACTTGTTGTCCAGTTCCCATGAATCACAGCTTCACACACTTGTTGGAGCTCATAATTGGCCTTGAAGTTTTGCAGCATGCTGACCAAATGTTGCCAGTGCCATTTTTTGGGCCAATAAACCACTGATTCATGTATTCTTTTTTAAAAAGAACTTTTCATTTTCATTTTATAAAAAATGCAGAAAGATCTCAGATAGAGAAAACAGCAAAAACATTAAAATAGGGTCTGGATTTTTAATTGCACTTTTGGGAAAAATATGTTAAAACATAGAACAAGAACGGATACGTGACTGTCTGTGTTAGACCTCACTCAGTGCAGTATGTAATGCTAGAAAATAATATTTTGACTTGACCTCAGTTTTTTTGTTTTTACTCCAAACACTGGCAATATCATACCTTGAACAAACTGTCAAGTAACAGAAATGTTAGGGGTTTGTTTATTTTTGCTAACTTTGGTACGGATAAAAAAACTACCTAGCACATGATCAAAGTGTTTATATATTTATCCTTGTGTTCCATCTGGAATCATAGAAACCCAAACCAGAATGTTTGAACATTTTATCAGTTCTGTATCATATTTGGAATTAATTCTAATAAAACTCTAAAGGTTGTATAATTGAAAGTTTTCTCACTGAACTAACATTAAATGCCTGAAATCTTGAGAAACCTGAAAGAAGCTATTAAAAAATCTTGGTATAGATTTTCCTTCAACTATATCTTTGTATGACAAACTGTGTTGTTTCTTAAAAATGAGGAACATCAAATCATTTTATCCTTTTCAGATAAGACAAGCCATAGTTTTCATGTAGTAGTTTTTGGTTATTTGTCCTCATTCTTTTTTTGTCCTCAACTCTTTTCAAAGTAATTTTCAGCATGGATTATAGATCAGTAAACCTGTCAGTCAATTAATAAGTAATCATTGGTCATTTAAGGGTTGAGACATTTGGTTTGCACTGTGGGCTGGTAACCTTCACTCTCTAGTCTTGGATTTCACCAGATCCTTTCTTTTTGCACCTCATGAAAAACAACTCTTGTTTTTATATATATTATATATACATACGTGTGTGTGTGGTCGATTCAGTCATACAAACAAATGAGCGTGGAGATGAGGGCTTTTGATCTGGATGTGCTTGACTGTGTGTCAGTGTGTCTGCATTGGGTTCAAACTGCTTATTTGAATTTATCAGCTCTGCCAAAATTAAAGAACACACTAACTCCTCACTGTTTAAAAAAATCCAGCCACAATCCTCTTTTTGCTTTTTAAATCAGGCTTTATGCACACCCTCCACTGCTGCTTCCATTCATCCATCTCTGAAAATGCAGGATTTCCATTATTTTAGCGGTCTAAAGAGTTCAAATCACGCCCACATCACTGGCTTGGAATATGTAGTTTTAACACTAAGGAACATATTGTTAACATACTGTTTATAAGCGCAAATTCTCTTTCCAGACACCATAGTTTTCACCATACTGAGCAAGGTGTGTTTTATCTCTCGTTGTCACATCAGCTACAGTAAAACGCATGTGTGACTGCTTTGTTTTCCATTGTAGTTAAATTCAACAGTGTGAAAAGCCTCCAAAGTCCCTTTTGGGAAAGAAAAACATCTGCTAAATGGTCACATCTCACTCTTGGAACCACAGCTGAACCAGACTTTACCTGGTATGGGCCTCAGTGTGTATGTAAGTAAGTGTGAGTGTGGGTCTGTGTATGCTTGGCAGTGCAGAAACCCTGGCTAGCCCCCTCTGTGCTTCCCAATGTCCTGTCTCTGAAGAGCTATGACCATTAAGCAGCTGTTCACTCCTAAAGCCACAGAAAAAACTGAAAAAATGAAGGAGCGGTGAGAATGCAAATGAGTTTCAGTGTGAGCCAAAAACTTCTCCAGAGGGACACACTGTTAAGTCAGAACAACACACACACACAGGCCCACACGATCCAGCATGAGCATATAAACACACTCTGAAGTAAGTACACACACATGCAAGGTTAGCCTCCTTGTTATGTAGTGCAAGGACCCTCCTGCTCAAGTAACTAACTGCTAACTTACCCTGACGACTTATAACCTTTTATCACAGTTACAGCTGACTGACTGAACTCCACATGTTCAATGAGAAATAGATGAAAAATGAAAAGTAAAGCTCTTAACTGAGGCTACACTGCAGAGTAAATGGATCAGCATTTATCTTGTAATTGGAAAGCAGAGATTTAATTCAGTAAATTTAATTTTACTGACTACTGACAGAGATCCTTACTTAAATAACCTGTCTTATTCCTAACACACAGGGTTTTTTTTAGTTATTACTACTTCCCCACAGTTATGGCTATGTTTCTGCAACCGTTTGTCCATTTGCTTTCTATTTTTTTAAGTATTTTTTGGGCATTTTTGTGCGCTTGTTGATAGGTGAGAGAATAACAGTGGATAGGCTTGTGAAAGGGGGTGAGAGAGCAGGGGAAGACACTCTGCAAACTGGCCACAGGCTGGTTTCGAACCCCGGCCAGCAGAAGAACATACATGGGACAAGCCTGGTCGCTAACCAAGCTGAGCCTACACCCATCCATTTGCTTTTCTATCCGTCTCTGAGCAAAAGCACTCAAAGTTCTCAACCAGTGTTAACATTTTCAGAGAATGTTGGTTATGGCACAAGAAGGAATTGAAAGACTTTTGTAGATGATCTCAGAAAGGATGTGGATCCAGGAACTGTTGAAATGGTTATTCAATATTACGAGATATGTTCCCTGAAAAATTAAATTAAGTGACTTGTGTGCCTCGGTTGTTTCTTTGGAATTAAGTGTCTTTATGATAACACATAGAAAAGTTTTTTTTTCATCATTAAATTTATCTAAGTGTGTATCAGCATTAGCTGTTGTACAATACTATCATGATGTCATGTTATCTTGTAGCAATAAACTAGCTTAGAGTTAGCTATCATGATGCAGTATATTTACTCAGACATGCCTCTTGCAGACATAATTTTGGAGGATGTTAGTTGCTTTTAAAGTTGAATGTGGACGATCCATCTATGATAAATGAACATCCCTAAATTGTTAAAATGTATTACGATTTTAAAGCCGTTTTTACAGACATGCATTTTTTAGACATTAATATCTAGTCCGCCGTGTTGTCAGTATTTTTTTATGGTTAAACTAACTTTTTTATTTCGAAAAGTGTTGTCAGGTACCTACTTTGGTAACATGACATGCTCAGTTAAGCTATGAGTTCTCAGTCAGTGTTTCTAGAGTGTCAAACATTTCCATTAGCCTGTTATTCAGTGTTCGCAGGATGATGTGCTGAGATTAAGTGTAGAATACTTTAATATGAATTTACAGAAATGACAAAAGTATAACAAAAAATTGCCACACCAATATGCTTTCTTTAAGTAAGGCTAGGGGTGGGCGATATGGCAAAAATATCATATCAAGATTTTTTTTTTAAATAAAATCACGATCATGATTTTATCACGATTCTTTTTTACTTTGATTTTTCTAGAATAATTTGCATGTTTGACCATTTTTCCCTATGTTTAACATATAAAAAATGTAAAACACTTAAAGAAAAAAAAAGACAATTTAAGCCAAAGAAACTTTCTGAACAGGTTTTAATGTAAATAGTGCAGTTTTTATAAAAATGTGCAATAAAAATGTGCAATAAATGTAAACATAAAAGGTAATGAACAACAATATCAACATTATCTCTTAAAGTGCAACAATTTAAAACAAATGTTATCAACTGCAATGTCTATAATCTGAGTGAATATTACAGCTGCTTTAGAACAGATTTTTGTTCAGACATCTTCAAGCTTTCATCTCCTTTTCTCTTTCCGCCACGGCTTCACGCTACATAACCAAACAGGAGATCTTCCCCATGCACTACGCGTAATGTACTACTATTGGCTAGTCGGGTGCGCGTCAAAGTCTCTGTGCCCACACAGACGATCTGACGATCTTTCTGCTTTATGAGATCATCCCCACGTTATAATCCTTAACGATTTAATATCGTCATATCGCACACCCCTAAGTAAGGCTATACTCTGATGAACTTTTTTAATCCTGAGCTATCAAGATGTCATTTTGTTACAAAGGAATAGAGGATTTTTACCCTGTACATTGGAAGGAACTTTTTTTTAAGCAAGGACACAAATCACATTTGTTTCTGAAGCATTGACTTTGTGTCACTGTCCATGGTGCTTAAACCAGACGCTGAACAAAAGATCTAAAGGGAGCTCTGAGGCTGTATGATGGTGTTTTTAAGTGTGGGAACTGCAGAAAATGAATCCTTTTATATTATTTTCTCTATACCCTTTTCGGACTTTGTCTGTTGGGCTTATCTGAGTATTGATGGTCTGGAAAAGAGCAAAAATTCAGTGACCATCAATACTCTGAGGTCTGAGTGGAACAGTCAGAGTGGTTGGAGATGATAGAAAAGCACCAGAGACTTTGGCTCAGTACAGCCAAAGTATAGAGTGGACTACTTCTAAATGCAAAACATGATCATTCTTGAAGAAGAAAATTGGGATTGTGCCAGTCCTGTCAGGTCAGTGCAGGAAACCAAAAATGGTCAATAAAACCTTGGTACCATGGTGCCCTTTCTGATGAGTCTTGACTTCTACTTCCATTTTCAGATGGTGGAATTAGGATTTGATCTGATTCTATCAGTGGTTCAGGCTGCTGGGATTGGTGCAGTGGTCTGGGTGGATATTTTCTTGGCACACTTTTGGCCTCTTAGCATCAGCTGAGCATCTTTTAAAGACCACAGCTCACTTGAGTATTGCTGCTGACCATGTCCATCCCTTTATGAGTACGATGTATCCACTATCTAGTGGCTGCAATACCACAATAATGCCACAATGTTCAAATCTGTTAAGCTGGTTTCTGGTTTCATATCATGGATGCAGAGCCAACAAATATGCAGCATCAGCGTAACACTGTCATGTCAGTATGGATCAAAAACTCTTGGGCGTGTTCCCAGCACCTTGTTGAATCTGTGCCATGCCCATGGCTTAGTCTGGTGAACTGGTTCTCAATCATTTGGAGGGAAAGGGCTGCCACATTTTTATGTCCTTTGGCAAGACCCAACCCAAAATTGTTACCTGTACTGCATTTGAAGTGTGTTATGCACAAATACACAGGTCCATATTAACATCTCAGGGTTGTGGTAGACCTCAAAACATAGCCTTTGGTGTTAACCTCTGCCACGTTGCCTATGAATGTGTTAGCCAATATTGATGGATAAGTTGTATAGAATCTTCAGCTGTTTTTAAGAGTGACTGACTCTGTGAAACCTGCAATGTGCAGGTGCATTAAGTGATCAGAAAGTCTAGAAAAAGTCATGCACACTACAAACCCATTCACCACATCTATAGACATTTCAAGGTTGTACTTTTTATCAGAAACATGACTTTGCCATACTGCTGAGTAAAAGGGAAGAACTACACTTCCTCTTCACCTGAACATACAACCACATGAAAAACAGCCACTGACATGCCCACTCTGACATTAACTTGCTTTTTTACATTAAAGACTCCTTTCAGACAAAATCTACACTCCATAATATGTACAAAATAATCAACATCTTACTTTATAATTTCATCAATGAATTTTACATAAAAGTACTACAAAATGATGACACTTTCCCGCCCCTTACCACGAGTCACTCACAAAGCATTCTGGATGCAGTACAGCATTTTCACTTTCAAAGCAGTTTTCTTGTTAATTGTGTTAAAATTATCTAAGAAATTAGAACAACAGTTTACAAAAAAGTAGATACACCTCATGGAGTGCAGCTTTTGTTGGAATAGGCTCTTTAATTTAAAGAACATGGTTGGCATTGAGGCTAATGTGGTCCTGTATGTTGTGGTGCTGTTCATAGACAGAAGTAGAGTGGGGCTACAGTCATAGTCATCCTCAGTGAGTGAAAGGTGTTGACAAATAACTAATATTTTGACCCACAAAGAAACTATTAGTTTCCTGACATGCATTAAGCATCCCTTTGTTTTACCTGACATGTGACTAGTTTATTGTAGAGTCAACCTCTGGGTAATGAGAGTATATGGTGAAAGGTACACAGCATTTGATGTGATTTCTTTTTTGTGCCCTCGTTTTATTTACCCTGAGACTTCCTGCAGGCAGCACTACTCATTCTCTGCTCTGAGGATGGTGGAAACTTCTGTTGTTATCATTCTATCATTATTTTCTGTCTTTGTATTCATGCTTATTGGCCTGGTGTGTACTGGTGCATGTGTGTAGTCCTTGTGCCCCCTTTCTAATAAGAGCTTAACCTTATTAATCACATTACTTTGCAGAGAGGGTGGCTCTGGCGACTCTCACACATGCTTGCGTAGACACACTGACACACAAAGACATGTGCACACAGGCAGAGGCATGTCAATCTGTCATTAGTGAATAGCTCATTAGCACAAGGTGATTAATTACTCTGGCAGGGTGTGGGCATGACAAGGATGGGGTGGGGGGAAGGACCGTGGAGACAACAAGGCTTCTCATTTGGGAAAAAGAGCGAGAGTGAGGGCGGGGAAGTGGGGAGAAAATAGTAAACCTCCCTCACTTCTTGTTGAGCCAGCTCACAAGTATCGATTCTAGATTTGAAGGCCACTATCGCCAAGGCCACTCATGCATGTGTGTGCACGAACTGCACGACTGCTGCGCTCCAGAAGGTGTTTTGCTTGGCTGTGTTTTTTCCTGTGTCTCATGGGGATCAGCTGTAAAGGTTAACTAGTCTTTTCTTAAGCTTTCAGCCTCATGACAAATGACCATGTTCAACCCATGGGGGCACCTTATAGCACACCCTCTCTCTCTCCATCTATTTCCCCCCTTGCCCTCTCTTTCACTCTCTTTCCCCTTCCACCTGCTTCCCTTGGTGTTTCAGTTAAGGAGCCAAGTAGAAGGAGGAGAAACAGGAGGAGGTAGGTGGATGAGAGCAGGCTGAGATAAATGGGGAGAAAAGAACAAAAACCATCACCGAGGGGGGGAAAGGTTTTCAGAGGCGAAGAGGCTCCAAAAAATGTGAAAAGAATGAAAAAATCATGCTGTGAGGGGATAAATCGACAAGTTGCAATTCAAACTGCCAAGCTTAAGTTTTAGAAACCCAACATTAAAGTTGGAATGGAAGAGTGAGATGAATAAAAAGAGAGTGAGATTGGGTAAATCTGCATTAAAGACCTAATAAAGGAGAGATTTTACTTCTCGTACTGTTACGGGATCCTTGCTCCCCTCTGCCTGTGTGACCTTTATGCTCTCATTCTTGTTACTTGAGCACATCCTTCATCTTCTCCCTCACTTTACATCCTTCCCTTACATCCTCATGCCCTCCATATACCGAGTTGAATGAACTCTCTGGTGAATCAGGCTGAGTGGGGGCTTCTGTGTAGCCAACATATACATCTAATATATACGGTTACACAGATATGCCAGGTATAATGATGCTGAATGGCAGTGATAAATAACTTGCATGAGAAAATGTATCACGTGTGTGTGTGTGTGTGTGTGTATGTACATGCCAAGGCAGGCTCAAGCAATTGTGTTTTGTGTGTGTGTGTGTGTGTGTGTGTGCATGTGCATGATGGAGTATTACAAGGTGTTGTCAAGAAAGCAATTTGTTTCTGTCTGAGATGGGTTTTTTTATCATGACAAATTGACGTGAACCTCATCTCGAAAAAAAATCCGGCGTCTCCTCCTGTGCTCCCACTGATGCTACCTGGGCTGTGCTCTCAGCTTTAATATGATGAAGTCATAGCTGCAAACCAGCGCCCCTCCCCTCCTCACTTTCTCTGCAGGCCCCCCTCTGCTGTAGATGGAGCCTTTCCACCTGCGTATGAAGGGGTCTTGCTTCCCCCCCTTGATCTGCACATACATACATGTAGAGAGTATATGGTCTCACACTCACATTAAACTGTGTGCGTGCCTGGGTACGGTCCGTGTCTCGTTGAGGATGATGGATGATGTAAGAAAATGTCATGTGGAGGGCTAGAATATTAGAATGACAGCAGTCCTCGAGAGGGGTAACTCATGAATTGGCATCAAATGCTTATTTCCTCCCCCTTCCTCTGGTAACAACACTCTCTTGTGACACTACGCACACCTGCTCAGAGTCAGCTAAAGCTACATTTGGGGAACAACCATGACTTTGTTATTAATCACTCCCCACCCATGATATAGTTCATAATACTGAGTAGAAATAATACCAACTTGTAATGCTGTCTGAAATCTTTAAGTGCTAGAAAGCAACAGTGGGATGCTCAAATACAAGACGGATGGACAAGAGGCCTGAATATGGAACATGAGGTAACTCTTAGATCTGTGCTTGAAGAAACAAAAAATGTTGTGTATACTTTTTTGCTGTTTGTGTACTTTTTGCTGTTGCAAGAATCTTTATAGGTTATATAGAATCTAAGCAGCTTCAAATGCTGTGATAGCGGCTGTTGAACACACCTAGGGTGATATTGTTTATGGTGCAGTATAAAAGATAGAAAAAGCCAAATTACACAATGCAACATGTGCTAATTTTAAATTATTTATAAGATCTTAAAGTGTCTTGAATTTAGAAACCTTGCCCTTACTGTTTTGTTTTTATTCTTACAGATAAGAACGCTGTTGTTCGGGACTTATATTAAAGGCGTTGATGATGACAACAATTTTCATGTATTTCAATACATACTGTATCAGTTCTTTACCTTTGTATATGTATTGTATCCTGAGGTTGTTGGACCTGGTGCTAATAACTCGCTGTTGGTCCATCAATTATCATGAATTTCAGGCATGAATTTTTGAATAAATCAGGGATTTATGCATGTATTTATAATCAGATATCAGTAACACACAAGAGTTTAAGTATCATGATTCACTAGTTACTAATAATTATGAAGTTTTTGATGGAAATAACAACAAAAAAGTTTTTCTTCATCTGAGTGTCCACAAACATGATGAAACCATAAAGAAAAAAATGTTTTAGAAATCATTCCACATTGAATATCTTTTTTCCCTTTTCTGCTATGTAGCTAACAGCAAACATACAGAGATTGTGAACACCATAAACATGTTTTGTAACCTTGAATGGTGACTGAACCACCTAAGTGAATGCATTCACTTAAGTAAAAAGTCAGGCATGAGATACTGTCAGCCTCAAAGGGAGGCCTCTCCATACTTCATCTAATCACCACCTTTACCTAACACCTGAAATGATGCCTGTGTGTTTTAAGTGTTCAGGAGCAGCAGTCTTTTGATTGTAGAAAGGTGACCCTGCTCATTCAGAAGGCACATTGAAAATGCTTTGGCATATTTTTAGAAAAACAGGTTTAAATATTGGATTTGTGTGCTTTTGCCATCTTACTTGAACCTGAACTTCATCATACCTTCCAGTTGTGAAGGCCTACTTTTCAGAAAAATACTCAACAAATTCCTTTCTTTTTGTTGTGGTTTAGGCTTGTATTACTAAAAACCAGAAGCATCTACAGTCCGTTTGACAGTGTTTAAAGAAATTTCACAGTGTACCACTCTTTTGAAATGTACATTTCAAAAGAGATCTTGTGTGAACTTGTACTCCAAATGGTTCAAAAGTCATCTTCGTTTTACTTGAGTGGGCTTGAAAGGAATTCTCGAGATATTTACAGTCATGGTAAGGGGCTGATACTGCTGGCCCTAATTGAAAGCAGTTAATTGTTGTATTTTATAAAAGGAAACCACATATATGCACTTGATGAATCAAGTCAGTGATATTTTAAAAAAGGCATTATGTAGCCATGAACAGCACTTCAACAAAAATACAACATGATATTTTTTTTTCTGGAGTAGATCTGAGATCTATTTAAACTTCTGTCAGCAGTGTGACATTGACATTTTTAATCCAACAAACAACCACGGGTCAGCAGAAAACAACCCTAGATGTGACCATAGCAATGGCAGCTCTTTAAGACTGCCTTGCACACAAATCACCTAAAAATGTATCTTTACCTCACCTAATCAGAAGCTCTTCTGTCCTTGCAGTTAGTGCATATGGGGACAAGTGTGTTTTTTTTTTTGTTTTTTTTTGCTTTTTCTTTCTCATCATAGACATTATTTTGTGCCCTCCAGAAACATTTTATTCCATGCACGCTTAAAAAAATGTTTGAGGAAATCTCAGCATCAGTCACATTAAATTATGTATAAATATGCACTAAATGATGAACTGCCTTGCAGATGCACCGTTGTCTAAATGCATTATATCCTCTAATTGACTTAAGTGATGTGTCAAATGCATTCTGAATGTTGATCAATGCGTTCAGTAATGCAGCAATGTGTTAATTTTACAATCTGTTCATGATGCAGGGGTGACCTCAGCCTGGATGCTGTGTGACAGGATGTGTGCCCTCTGCTGGACACTGTGGGGACCTTCAGTCACCTTCTCACCTGCCACCTGAGCTGGTGACTGAACGATAAATCATTTAGTTTAGATGTTTTAATCTTTGATAAGCTCTATTTGGTTTTGTCTTTCTGTAAGGGGAAAGAATGTTTTGTAGTTCAACTTATGTTAAGAGCTGATTTCTTTGTTTCTGTGTGTGTTCGGGGAGTGTTTGGTTTTAGGGTGGGAGTTTTATCATCGAGATTCTGTGTCCGTCGCTGCCATGCTTGACATTGCACTTTTACTATTTAGGGACATAATGTAAAAACTGACATATCACTGACTTCAGCGCTGCTGTGTCCTTTGCCCTTCTTCCTCCCCATTTGCTCCAAATATCTACACCCCTCATCTTTACTCATTTTATCTTCAGCCTCATCTCTCCTCTCCTTCCATGTCTCCTTACCCACTCTTTTCCTCCTTCCAACTATTCCCTGGTGTCTCCTATATCTCTTTTTATCCTTTCTCCTCCTTCTTTCCCCTTCGCCTTTGATGTGCATGCTTTGTCACATTCCCATGATTCTGTCACTCTTCCACTCACCACTGCTCTTGGGCTCCGTGGCTTCCTCCCGCCCTGGTTGCCACCTCCTCCTCCCACTCCTCCTCCACCTCCTCCGCTATGCTCTCTCCTTCTTTCTCCGTCTCACCCCTGGCCCCCCTTTTTCTCTCTCCCTCTGGCTCATTCGTTAGCTCCCGCCGTCATCCTTCCTCCCCCTCCATCTCGGCAGCGCAGGGATGCTGGGAGAGAGAAGAGAGAGAGAGGAGGAGAGATAGGGAGAGAGAGTGTGAGCGTGTGCGTGTGCAATGAGTCTGCTCTCAGTCTCAGCTGTGGGCAGATGGAGGATGGAGCCGCAGCCACATCTCTCCTTCTCCTCTGCTCTGCCTGCCACAGGCTCAAAGGCATCCTCTCTTCTTCTCTCTCAGTGTCTCCTCATCCATTCGTTCCCCTCTGCCTGAACCATCCTTGATCTGTGACGGATTGAGCCAAAAGAAAGGACCAAAAATAGGAAGGGAGACAAAAAGACCGACAGTCTCCAATAGAGAAGGAGGGAAAGGAGTGCATCTTTTCCCCGTCTTTGGTGTTTTTGTACGTGGCATTTGTTTGTGCTGTGCCACCACCACACGTGTGCAAGTGTGTTAATTCCACGCAGCGTGTGTGCGTCTCTCGGGCTCCTACTCTATCTCCCTTCCTCCCTTCCTCTCTTTCTCTCCTCCTGCCGAGGCTCCAGCACTCAGCGAGCGGATTGTTCCTCACAGCGTCCAGACGTAGAGGGAAGAAAAAAGGGAAACAGGAGTGAGGAAGAACAACAGCGAGGGAAGAGAGGGAATGCAGAAAGGACTTTTGTGGAAAGAGTGGTGAAAACAAGTCGCTTAAAAGATTGAGAATCAAGAAAAGAGGACTCTTAAGGGAGCGGAGAGGAGCGGAGTGTGGAGGAGAGGAGATAAGGGTAGAGGGTTAATCAGAGAGAGAGACGAGTACGGAGCGATGCATCACTCAGGCAACACCGGACGAGCCAAGACCCTCTCTCATGAGACAGGTAAGACCCTCGGATGCTTCTTTGTCCCTACAGCAGACAGATGCTTCTGTGCCACAGTCTCTCCAGAGAAGAGTGTGAGGAACAATGAAACAGCCCTTTAACTTGACTGGAGCCTGTCCTTGTGTTTCTTCTCCTGCCGTGGACGGACGCACAGTCTGCTTCAGAAAACCATCCTGAATTATTTCTCACCCTTCCAGCCTTTGCATCACGGACTTTAATGCTCTGCTGAAATCTAGGTTATATTCACATATGGAGTGTGTGTATGTGTGTGCGTGCATGACAGAGGCGGCAACGCTGGTGATCAAACAGCATACATAGGAACAGAACTTGTCTTTGATGTGCGCTTGAAGTTATGATTGGCATCCCTGACTGCCAGAACGCGCTGCTGATATGAAGTTCTGCATGCATATGTGTGTCAGTGTGTGTATGAACTGTGTATGTGTGTGTGTGTGTGTGTGTACCCATGCATGCTTATTGGTCATTGATTTAAAGTCTGTGCATATGTAAGTGTGTGCTTACGTGTGTCGACCCCAAGCTTTCTGGAGAGCACGTTCCACTTGATGGTAATTACAGTGATTGACAGGTAGCTGATGGCTGGAAGCAGAGAGGACACGGGCTGCCCCTGTAAAACTCAATCTTTAATTTATGCGCGCATGTGTTTCCTAATATTTACAAGGTTATTTTTTCTTTCACATCCAACTCTGATTAATTGATGGACTATTTAAATGAGATGTGAGTTTAAGTTGAAGTAAAACCACTCTTATTTGTTGTTAACACCACCTGAGAATGTCCAGGTCATTTGAGAACAGGAGGGGGGGGGTGTGTTTGACAGATCAGCTTGACCTCAGGGAAGGGGTTAAGTGTTTCCAAAGTATATCTCTGCATTACTGTCTGTGTGTGTGTGTGCCTGAGTGTGTCATATAATAGTTGTTTGATTGCTTTGTGGGTGTAAAGGGATTGCTAGCACTCGTCAAGCTAATCAAACAGTTCCCACAGACAATCACAACATGGCACACACCCCTCTCCGCAGCTCCTGACACATCTGCCTCCTTTCCGAACAAACACTTTGAATTTACAAGCTAGACAGGCACTTTTTTTTCTTCTAAAACCATAAAGGCAACATTGTCTGAGGCCTTTCACAAGCTCTCACACATGCAAACTCTCTTAACCGCCCACATGCAAACACACAAACACAAAGACACCCACCAACACGTACGCACACACACACATCTGTTACACGGATCCGGCCCAGCGGTGGATAAATGTGCCTTTCTGATTGCTGCCACAGACAGAACGTGATTGGCATGGCAGACCAGGGAATTAGCCATGGTTTCCATGGTGACTAATTAGCAGGGTCCTGACTGGTGGGCTTATGAAGACAGATGACAGATCGGTGGTTCACTTCCTGCTTTACCAAGCGGGTGGTCTCATTGGCTGGTGGGACCCCCTGCCATCTGAGACATACAAACCCTCTGCAGGCCACCTCTCACGTGTTCAGCTGTCAGTGAGCATGCAAATATGAAGTGAAATTAAATGTTATCCTCTGCCAGCAGTCATCTCAGAAATGTAAAAATCAGTTCTTGCTCTGTGTTGAGAAACTGCAGTATCTTTTAAGAAGTTACAGCAAATTAACTTAACTTTGATTAGAATTTTTTGGCCCAAACAGACTGATAGATCGATTGAAGTTAAGTATTTTCACATTGAAGCCTCAATTGCTTTACGCAGTAAACACCACATGTGCTCCGCTGTGGGCTAAAAACCACACTAGACACATGGATATTTAGATGCTCATTCAGAAGACACCCTTTTAAAGTGACAAAATAAACAAGCCACACACACATGCACACGTACTCACACAATCACACAAGCTGATTATCTAGCTATAGGGCATGTGAGAGAGAAATAGGTGTGATTGGGTCCATCTGTGGCACCAAAGAGAGAGTGAGAGGGAGAGAGTTAGAGGGAGCGACTCGGATGGAGCTCCATCTGTGGACACCTGCCCTTCTTCAGGCTATGGTCCCTTTTTTTTCTCTACTGCCAACAAGATATGTGGTTGCACTGATGCGTATGTGCCTGCTGGTTTTCACAAATCCAAGGATTGTCTGTGCAGTTCTTGGAAACCTTTGAATGTCATTGTTAGACATTTCAAAGAGAATCATGCTTAAATGAGAAACATTTTAGATCAAAGTGTTTCCCTCTGCTAAATGTGTCGGTGAAAAAAAGCCAAACGCTCCCAATTCTAATTTGGTTTAATCTCTTGAAGAAGTTTTGTCCCTTTTGACCTTACCCCTTTTGCAGCAGGAGCAGAGCAGGTGTTATTAGTCACATTTACGATGGCTGCATTCCATTAAGGTGCTCCAGATTAGGTTATTGTGCAGGTTTGTTTACTGTTGTGGCTTACTGGGACATCGTTAATGTTATTAGCTACACCTGGGCCTCTCATGCAGAAGATAATTAAGATGCATGGCATGAAAAAGGTCAATTATACTGTATTCTCTTTGTTGTTTCAAAGAATTACCCTTTAGGGTAAGAATATCTTTTTACCCTTTCCTTTAAAATTCAAAACAAAGAAGTTGCTACCACTATCAAAAAAATCTGCCTGTAGCATCAAAAATTGATGCTCATGAACACAAAAATCCAGGATACTACACACTGTTGGGCCTCTGAAGACAGTGAGGTAGAAAAGAGTGAGCTCCCTTCATTTCATTCAGCTATCCATCCTTCTTTCCTCTCCTTCTCTCTCCCTCAATCTGTCTGTCCCTCTCAGTCAGACACCAGCTCCACCTAATGGCCTCTGCAGGTACTGAGTCACACACACACACACACACACTGTGACACAGGCTCTTAAAGAACACACACTCATGCTTTGATTAAAATGACTTGAGAGCGATTCCATTTCACCACCACAAGCGGGGTAGTTAGAAAGCCACTGAGATAATGACTGTGATTTTTTTTGTGGGGGGTGGGGAGTCGGACGTGATTTATTTAGAATCACACCCCTCCATGCAAGGTGCACGGTGTAAGGAGGCACAAAGGGAGAGGTGATTGGAGGAGGCGCGCAGTGGGAGAGAGAAAAAACAGCAAAGCGATTGAAGAAGACGTGCGTGTCACGGCTAAACAAATAAGCATGTGTGGGAACAGATGGTAATAAAGTTCTCTGTTACAAGACGAGTGGCTCGTGCGCACACGCAGACATGAACACAGACACACAGATCCTCACATGCACAGCTTGATTATGCAGAGTATCGGGCCGTGAGTCATTAAGAGTTTGCTTCAGTGAAACCAACTCGAAAGTGAGCAGCGATAGTCATCTACAAAGGCCGGTCACTAGCAGTCATCTCGCTCTTTTCCCTCTCTCTCTTTACTTCGTCCATCTGTCTCTGTCTGCTTCGCTCCCTCTTCCCTCTTTGTTTCCACCTATTTTGGCCTCTTTACTGACTCCTCTATTCTCTCCTCACCCACTGTTTTCTCCCTCTTTCTCAGTCATCTTCTTTCTTTGTTGCACTTTCTCCATGTGTCCCCTCCTGCTTTAGGAAAATGAGTTTTCCTCTGCTTTCCTTCCAGTGTTCTCAAAGCCAAAATAAAAGTGTGTGTGTGTGTTGATGTGTCAGGGCGATGTGTCCTCAATCACAGTGAAAGCATTTGTTTTCCTCCACCAGTGGAGATAGATTATGTATTTCACTCCTTTTCCTCACATTGGGTTTTTCCCTCCCTCCATCACACGTTTTGTCCTCCCCACTCAAGGTCAGTGGGAAGATTGCTTTCAGCCCCCTGTGTCCTCCCAGACGCACCATGCTTTATTGTGTGTACGACCGTCAGCCGCCTGAACGTTTGTGTATAATGTGTGTGCTTTGATGGCTTTGTGTGCATGTTTGAAATCATGTGGAAAAGGGTTTGAGGGGATGTGTGTGGGGATGGGGGTTATTTTTTTTTTTGTATCATTCAATCTACCCTGTCTCTCATCAGGTAAGCACTTGTGTGTGGCTGCGTTTGTGTTGAGTGTCACACTGATGGAAAAGCAGTCAGTCAGCAGTCAATCTTTCCGAGGTCTGTTTGGTGAAAAGGGAAATGGGGAGAGAAGGGAAATAGTTCAGATTAACACAGCTGATATAAGAATATACGGATCTAAGACAGTTTTTCATATTGAACCGGCCTTTAACGTAAAATATTTCCAAAAGGCTTTTCTTACAAATTCCATGGATACATTTTCCTGTGTTAATATTTAATGCATTCATTGATCTTTTTCGAGTGTGCATGTTTGTGTGTTTGAGTGTGTGGCTAGTTTTTGTATTGACGGTTGGAGGTATTAATTTTCACAGTGGTGATTTGGGTAAGTTAAGGGCTGGCAAGCTAACTGGTGATCTCAGCATGCTTATCAAAGCGTGTGCGCATGTATGTGTGTGTGTGATCAGGGAGCTGGCTGGTTTCATGCTTCACTAGCCTGGCTGCTCATCCATGTGCACCATCTGCATGTGGCGCTGCCATGTGTGTCACCTATACCCCAACAAATCCCACTCCTCCCGTATCTCCAAGCATCCCGCCATCCACACCTGGCACTGCCGAGGCCAGCCTTCTTATCTCCGCCTCTTTTCTGCCCACATTTAAGAGACTAATTTATTAAAAGAGAAGGAAAACAAAAGCTGACATGGCAGTTAATTTAAATCCTTTCACTTAGTTTGCGCGGCATATTAATAAAGCGAAAGAAAATTATCCATCATCTTCATTCACCTTTTAATTTTCCTCTGAGCGAGAAAGCATCGTACCCTCAATCAGAGCAGCTGTGTAGGATGCTGTGTTATCCCATTTGTTAGCCATGCAACGCTAACCCTCTAAGTGATCGATCCGTGCCAGAGCTAACTATGTGACAGATGAAAGTGTCACAATTACAGTCATGCTGAAGTGACAAATCGATCCCAGCATTTCTGCAGGAAAGGAGGTTTTGTCTCAGAGTTGCCATCGTTCATCCACACAGCCTCATTATATCTTCTGGGGAGGCAGCGACGGCGTGACTCATTGACTCATCACAGCATTGTTTGTAAACTTGAAAACCTGTCCAACCATTCTGCCTTCTATTCCTCATCTTATCTAACCTTGTCCCATTTCTTTGCTTTCTTTGCCTCTCTTCCACCTCACTACATCTTTAATATCCTTTCCCACCAAAACACTGACTCCCTCTTTCTGAACTCTTCACCTCCTCCTTTGTTCTCTCCCCTGCATCTCATCGCTTCTTTACTCTGCTCTGGTCTGTGGTATTAACATAAAATAAGGAGGGGAGACATCCTTTTACCACCAGCCGAGACTGTGAGTCACTCCTCCCCACAGATCTGGGCGGCCTCTTTGGCTGTCATGTAGCGGCAGACGTGAAACCGATTTTTTTTGGGACAGGGCGAGGACAATGGTTCATCCATTAGAAAGGTGCAGCCTCAAAGAGTGGTGTCTCTGCTACGGGGTGTCAGAGGGTTTATTGTGCAGCTTCTGGAGAGAAAATAGGTCAAATATTCAATTGTTTCACAGACAGAAAAAGGATATTTTGCTCAGCATGTCTAGAAAGGCAGTGGAGGCAAGAGTACACACAATCTTACACAGGTAGAAGTACAGATACTTCACTAAAAAAAAGGGAAAACACCGATAAAACTTCTTTGGAATAAGGAATAACAAATAAAAAAGAAGCATCCAACGCACATTACTTCAATTTGATTTCATCAAGGGCAGCAGATCCTCTTTCTATAATTTAGTAAAGGTAAATCTTAGATCATTCTTTTCCCAAATTGAATCAAAAGAACGATAAGCAGAAACAAAAAGCATTCAATACAATCTGAAAATCAGCCAGGAAGAGGAATTGAAGGAATGTCCTGCAGCCCTTTTCCCTTCTGTTTTCTTTGGATTTGGCTTTGATTATCTGAAGATGACATTAATAAAAGAAAATTAATTTAATCTTTTACTTGACCTTAAATCATTGAAATAAAAGGGGCCTGTTTTTAGAATTAGAGTAATAAAGGGTATGTTCATGGTGGGTAGCTCAACACTGGGTTGAGAGCTAATCCTTGGGTGGGTCACTGTGGTGTATTTGCAGCCCTTCAAGTTAATTTCTCCTAAACCCATGGTAATGGACTTACATTTCAAAGCAGCTGGATGCACCTGACAGGTGTTAGGAGTGTGGTTTAGTTGCACTGAAAGCAAGAAGTGACAGCAAATTTTGTGTCAAGCACTTTGAGAAGTCACATGACCAGAAAAAGCATTATACAAGCCCAGTTAATTTACCTTTGGCCAATTTTAAAGTCCTCATGTATGCGCACATGCCCTGATAGAGAGGGGAGTTAAAAATTGTGTTTTTATGTTTTGATTTTGAAGCATTTTTCATCAGTGTACTGTGGTTGATATGTTCCACTCCCACAATCTAGAATGACTGTTACAGCACAGCCTCATCAAGCCATGATATTTCTTGACCCTGTGACACTTCACCCCAGCTTTAAACATCTCAAAGACTAAAGGGGGAAAAACAAGTGTCCCCCCCTTCTGAGTGAGTGTCTCCGTCTTCCATTTATGTGGGCAAACACTGTGCCGTGCATCAAGCTGTTTTGCATCTCGAATTACCTCAGATATTGCATATATACAGATATTATTCCTCATGGAATTAATGTGAATATCTCAGTGTAATGATGACGAAGCTTTGTTGTGGCACTTTTGCTTGGGGGCCCTTTGAAAAGAATAAAATAGAAGAATAGAATAGACCTTTATTTGTCCCACACGGGAAAATTTACAGTGTTACAGCAGCAAAGTGGACAGCATTAATACAATAAAAAATCGACTTAAGTGTTAAAAATAGCAGCATGTACATTACTCTACCCATGTAAGACATAAAATACAAGATATATAAAATATAAAAATATACAAATGGCTTGGAAATAAAACTAAAAGCAAATCCTATAAAGATTATATACACGTTTACTGAGTAATTGCACGTGGGATAAGTGATTGTACATGGGTGTACTTCCACACTGTAATTGCGCATTGTTAGAGGATTGGAGATTGCTCATTAATTGCACATTAATTGCACATAGTAATTGTACATTGCCATTGAAAAAGGCCATTGACCACTAATATTAAAAACCAGAATGCAGAGTAAAGCATACAATGCAATAATAGTATTTGTGTTTTAATAGACTTTGCTCTTAAATGCTGTTAAAGAAGGTTACGCCAAAAAAAATAAACCTGCAGTAGTAGCAAGAATGCAAACTCCGGATGGGTTTTTGAAACTACTAAACAGCTAAACAGAAACTGCATGATGTACATTTTATGCAAGAGATTTCATAACACAAGAAGGAAGTTGTAACCTTTTTTTTTTTTTTTTTTTTTTTTTTAGTTGGGAGACTCCAAAAACAAAGTCTTATGCAGCAGTGTGACTTGTACCATGAATGTCAAGACAGTTAATCTTAATTATTGTCCAAAATAAGAGGCCGTCTCTACTTGTACCGCTGTGGACAATTCTAATGCCCTTTTGGTGTCAGGACACACCTTTCAGTTCATACCCTTCTGTCAGGATCAGTTTTAAGCAAGATATCGTCTTTACATGTGTCCTTTAAATCACTGCAAGGACATCTCGCCTGTATCCGAGCAGACAGTAATGCATTATAGAGTAAGTTTTATTACTTTAGAATTACTTTGATGAACTCTCTAAAATGACTCTTTCAGAGGAATAAAGCACATTAGCCGTTCATCAATTTTGTGAGGTGGATGACAGTTTCGACTGAAATGTTTTTTCCTCTTTTCCCTCAATTAACTCCATGTAATGTGCTCGAGAAGAGATGATTAAATAGAGGAGAGTCACTGAATCTCCTTTATTCCTCTTCTTATTCACAGCACATCAGTTTATTTACAGCTAAGGAGGATGTGCACTCTGTGTAGAGGCTCTACTTTGAACTGTAGAGAGTAAAAGGACTTGTAAAGGTCACTGCTGTGATAGTGGAGTATGACTTTGTGAGTCAATACATAAGCTGTAGTTACATAACCTCATTTTCCTGTACATTACAGGCCTAAATGTCTTCCTCCCACAAACACACACACTCTAGTTTATCAGACAGCAGCTCCAGCACTTAACAGAAGGTGTGTTTGGAGAAGACGGGGCACTGTGACCTTGCCTCAGGGATGATGACAAAGTGAAACTCAGCCTCTGCATGTGTGTTAGTTTGTGCGCGAGTTCTAATGACCAGTGCTTATGGGGGAGATGAGGTGGATGGGCCGTTCAGCGGGACCGAGGGGGCACTGAAATGATTCCATCGATCATTCTTGATCACCTAAACAATGTCACACAGCACATCCATCTCTCTGTCTGCATGCCCCCCTCCCTCGCTCTCTCTTTGTCCGTCATATTGACACACATTGTGGCGCTCACCTCCTGTCTCTCTAACCTTTCTCTCTCCTCATGTGTGTGTATTTGGACTCGGAGACTGATGCTGCAGTGATGGCACTGGCCAAATGCCAACTCCTGCACAGTTCCATTAGCATTGCGAGGGCTGGCCGTAGATTGCTATTGATTGGCTATGGCCTCTATTCATAGGCTATTCAGCCAGAAGCGCGCACACACACAGACACGCACACACACAGATACAGACACACTCGAATAGGATGATAGAACGTGAAACCAGACACACTCATGGGAGAATTTGAAAGGATTTTGTCGGATCCATTTGACTTCTAATGTGACTGACATCTGCTGAGATATTCCATCATTTCTATTGTGAAGATTTGACTCTGATATGAGGATGTCCTGGGATGACTCAGTGTGAGCGTACTGCAGAAGAAGAAGAAGAAAATCAGTGTGTTGTCACAGGATTGGTTGGCGTGATTTGTCCGCTCCCTGGCTTTGACAGAGACTTGAAGACGCCAAGCTTGTCAATTGTGAGCTTTTGGATTTTAAACAAATCAATGGCAAGTGACTGGACCCTGGAGCCACTTCTTAATGAGAAGCACAGCTCGGAGAACTCCACACACACACCCTCTGTCTTCTCTCCTCTCTCTGTCTGATTTCCAGCCCGCTGCACTTTCTCTATCTCTCACACTGTTTTTATTTTCCACCACTCTCATTTCTCTCACCCTTTTGCCCTTCACCCACAGGAGAACACACACATATGCAAACACGCCATGCACCTCCAGCTCCTTCCCCGTATGCTTCTGGTTTTTATTTTCCTCAAGATATTCTTAGACAGCACAATGTCAGATCCTTTAGTGACAGTCCATTATGTGCAGATGCTCCGCTTGTTCAATCTGTGAGTGTCACAGCAGGGGCTGTGCTCCAGTATTATGCTTTGACAGTATGACGGCACTATTAAGGGAGCGATTAAAAGTGTAATAAGGTTTAACTAACATGTTTCATGATGATGCACATTTACAATTTACAAGGATGAGTGCTTGCCGTGCAGATATGTGCAACACCTCTGCTGTTTGCACTAAAGCTCCCAGTGTTAAAACTTTTACTATTTGACAATAGCCTAAAATTATGGATTTTTTTTCTTTTATAATTTGATTAATAGAGCTGACTCCCTCTGTGGGTTGGCTCGATTGTTGGATGAGCTTTCATCTGACCAAAACTAACTGGTGGAACAGTTACATGTTTACTATATGAAAAAAACCCTTGCCAATTTCCAAATATGTATTGAAGGATAAATGTTGGACATGGTGTTGCCTAAAAATGTGTTTAAGATAGAATTTCTTCATTGCATCAAGGCTTCACCAAATTCAGAGTAGTGTCTAATAAAAGAATTCTATTGATTATCAAATTGTCAAGGCCTGCAGAGCTGTTCATTGTTTTGGCCAGTATTCTTAGTTTCCCGAGTGTAACATTGACTTTGGCTTATTTGATGAGAAGAACACAAGAGAAGATCAAAAAGAACAAATACTTCAAGATGGTATTTTTTTGTTGTTTTTTTTTCTTTATATGCAGGTTGTATTGTCTGTATGTAAAGTAGCCCATTTTGCAAAAGTCTAGAGAACTTAAATGATTTGCATCTTTTTTTTTTCCTTTTTTTTTCAATAACCAGTCAAATCTTTTTTTTTTCTGCAGCTTTTCATTACATGAAGCCTATTTAGTTCTTAGAGGCCCTGGGCACACACAGTTTTAATAAAAGAGATCTTAATTCTTCTCACAATTGTGTAGGTGTGATGGTTTGTTTGACTGACAGCTCAACAACCCTGTGAAATCTATTGGTATTGGTAGGAGGGCTAGCTGTCCTGTTGTCAATTAAATTGGTCATCGTAGGCTGTGACAAAGAAATCTCTCGCATAGCCCCACCTGATTTCAGCCTCTTCTAAACAGATCAACCACAGCGATTAAAAAAACAACACCTGGCTACATGTCCATGGCCTTTAAAGACCACCTTGGTTCGAGTTGCTTATAGTGAGGAAGCAGTTGGATACAAGCCACCGCAGTACCTTCCTGCTATCACTGTGCTAAAAAATGATTACATTGATGCTCTGTTAAATTTTTTATTTCAACACCAAATTCTAGCAGGCCACTCAGGGGATGGATCAAATGTTTTTCATACCTTTAAAATTCCCACTTTCTTGGAAAACTAGGAGGGCATACAATGAAATGTTCTCTTTTTGATCATTTACTTATACATTTTGGTATCTGCTGACCAGTGAAATGGAACATTCGTCAAGCCACTTCTAAGTTTGTATTCAGCTTGGTCTTAAAACACGTAATTTGAAGGTTTTCTCTGAATGTGAGTTTTTTTTACATCATTGTGAGGTATTGTGAAAGTGGCATGTTCTAATCTAGTGTCTCCTCTAAGCGATCTCCGACCTCAGTCTTTAAAAATACTGTAATTGAGTGGTGGATGAGAAAGATGAAAAAGGGTATGATGTGTCTGCTTCAAAGCATTTTTCTCTGACCAGTCCTCATCATAAGATAATTTGAATGTTTGACTAAAAAATCTCTTAATTGTTAACCTTAAATAGATTACATGGAGACTCAATTTGAACTCAGTGAAAGTGCAAATGTTCAAGTATAAACTTCACCACGGCTGAGAAATTAAACAGTTTGACAGCCCTAACATTTGTCTATTGTTTTGCATTATGTCTGTGTACATGTACGAATAGATTTGCAAACTCATGTGTGTGCTTGTGTGTGTGTGTGAACATGTTGAGGGGATTAAGGATGTAATGCAGGATTATCCAGCAGGTAGACTTCCCACTTCTGCTGCAGGGCGGGTGGAGAGGAAGAGATGGATGCAGAGAGAAGCAGAAAGTCGGTAAAAAAAAAGAGTGATAATGAAAGGAGGTAATGGAATGAGAGAGCTAGAGCCACCATATCAGGATTTAAATAGCAGAAGGAAAATCACAAGCAAAAAATGTTTAAGTGAATTAAAGCTGAAGAATTAAAGGCAAATGTTTGCATAGGAGAGATTGAAGAAAGAGTATTTAAAGAGCTCATTTCAAAGTCAATTGCATAATGAATGAAAGAAATATGTTAGAGGAACACATGTCTTGAAATTAACACCTTAGATTCTTTGCTAACATGTTCCACGGGGTAACTACATGAAGACACTGATCTCTGTTCTAACTCGAGGAAGAGCAAACACACCATCTCAGGATGATTTAAGAGCTGTAGTAGCTTCATATTGTACGAGCAAGTCAGCCATGTATCTTGGGGCTGAGCCATTTAATGATTTATAGACAAGTCGTAGGATTTTCTTTTCTTCCCCCCCCGACATAGTGGAAGCAGATTCCCTGACTAGAAGTGAGTAATACAGAAATGGAAAAAATCTAAATTTACAAATACACCTCTCAAGAAGTGACACAAATGTAGTCTGATGGAGAGAAGAGGAGAGAAAGCGAGAATTAGAAAGGAGATGCAGGGGTGATGTTGTGGTGTTGGGTAATGGTTTTGTACTTTCCAAGTGAAGCACAAAATATTGAATTTTCAGACCAAGTAATGAGAACAAATCACTCCCCCCACCCTTTTTTCTATTTGTATATTCCTGTCAGCAAATCAGTTTGCGCTCTTTTCGCCAGCCCGCTTAATATTGTTAACTGCACGCATCACGGTTTGACTATAACAACACATATTTGAACGTAATGAGTCTTGAGTCATTGCCGTCGCACATCAAAGTGGTTTTTATTTAGTGCTGCTCGCTGCTTCAAGGTCCCTGCTGCCTTTTGCCCACCAACAATTGCCAAGTGTTAAATAAAACATAAGATGTTAGAGCAATGTGAGCAAAGGAGCCTGTGTTTAAAGCCCACATGAGGGGGCAGGGGTCCATCTAACGTGCGCGCACACACATTAACACACACATTTACAGCACCATCCAGGGGGTTAAAGGGTTTGTCTGTAGCATTTTGTAATTGTTTTGGGCTAATCCTGGTTTTATTATGTCTCTCGCAGCAGGGAGGCCTTCACGCTTAATAGACACTTCAGATTTGTTTAATTACGTCTGTGTGTGTTTCCAGGCGAGCGCCATGTGTGTGTAAAAAAAAGTAGGAGAGGGAGTTTGAGTACTCGAGCACCACTTTGATGGCAGTTTGTTTTGGATTGGTGCATATGTAATGTAGTGATTTAAAAATGTATTTTTAAGTGTAGTTGAGAGAACAAGGAGTTATTATGAGCATTTGTGCATATAGATACAAAGGTGCACACTTTCTCGCACACATATATATTCACACAAACATCCAGCCAGTGAACCTTTGGAGGTACTTCTCCAGTCTGTTTGAAGTAGTGTCTCAAGGGAGACTATAGGACTGTGGTAGTGTTTCACCCACTCAAACACACACACCCACACCCACACAAAATAGCTTGCAGGGAAAGAGGGACTGCAGAGAAAAAAGAGAAGGGACAGACAGAAGAGTCAGTCGGAGGAGTGTCATCTCATTCTCTATCTCTGGGTCTCTCCCTGTGCTCAGAGGGGGAACAGGTTCAGCTTGTTTACAGCCGCACTCCTTTTTCCTTCCTTTCCCCCTGTGCTCATGCGTTCATATCTCCCTCTATCACACTCAGTCTGACCAGCTGAGATTGAAACAGCACGCTGGGGACACTGCGAGGATATTACCCAAGCAGAATCGACATCAGAGATTGGGCTCTGCGTTGCCTTTTGTCGTGGTCTCAATTAGAATAGAGTGCTTTGGAGGAGACGACTCTCACCCCAGGAGCTGAACACAGAAGCCAAAGCCGCCAGATCAGAGCTTGTTTGAACCAACTCAGTGCTTTAGGCATGCGTTTAGCTGGTGATGCTTGTATTACTGCCAATTCTACCAACAATTACAAAGTTCATTCACCAAAGTAAAAAACAGCACATATTCTTTTATTTGCTTTTATTGTAGATAAGTCAATTCCTTTGAACAATTAATTTCCCTTGTAAAATTAAATCCGATATATTTTTCAGGTTCACTGATGCAACTTATCAACCACTTTCCTGTGCTGTGGTAGAGAGTGAACCTGATGCTGTGTTCCTTATATGCAGAGGTGTAGGGAGCAGATGTGGCAGGATAAGGATTTAAATATTGATATTGCAACTGCTGACAGAGAATAAGCATTTGTGGAATGATCAGTATTTTGATAAGAAAAAAAACATACATTTTGAAGATGAGCTGAATTACAATCTGTAACATTTTTTTCTGTAACAAATCATTAAAAGATTTTTCTTTTCCTTTTCTGCGATTCAAAAAAAACTCTTCATGTTTGTGTAACTGTCAAGACCTGTGTTTCTGGGTTGCAGGCTCAAATTGCTGTTTTTTGTCCTTTAAGAAGATGGTTTTGTAGTTAAATTAGAACCATTTTCCCTCAGCTGCGTTGTTAACCTTAAAGAGAAGACATGGCAGAAAACATGACCTGTGTAGTTATACTCTATAGTCAGTGTATAAAAACTTCAAAAGCTGCTAAAGATGAGTTTGTTTGAAATCTAAAGTCATTGTCTTTGTTGGCTTAGAAGTAACCAACCAACCCTGTTAGAAACAGTTCAGCCAATTTAATATTTAGTTCTATCAAATGTTCTATTCCAGTGAAGTGTTGAGATACTGACCGTAGGACAGTCTTCAAATTGCTTCCTTTCAGTAAGAATTTTTAATATTTTCTCTTTTTTGCCCAAATATTTACTTATTACATATTTCTGGCATCAAAATCATGCAAATGCCTTTGACATAAGTACTCAGAGAGATTAGTTATTCATATCAGATGATGGTGGACATTTTAACCATTTGTAAAGAACTAGTGTGCGAGCCCACAAAGAACACTGACACGTCATTAAAGTAAGTCGGTCTTGCATTCCAAACATCGAACCTAAAAATCATAGGTTTAAGAACATTTCTTTTTCCTTCACAAAAGAATGATCTTTTTCAAATGAAAATACAGCTGAAGTAAAGGGTCTCAACTCTTATTAGCTAAATAAGATATAACCATCATGCATCCAGGATCGTATATAGATAACTCACCTTGACAACGGACCTGTTATTTCTTTGATTTCACCTCTTCCCGTCTTTATCCCTTGGCTCTCATGAACAGTGTCTTTATTGACAAAGCACTTGTTTTTGACCACTGCTGCTCTCCAGCACATGTATGTCCACACACCGCTGTGCACGCACACATGCACAAAGAGCAGCCAATGGGCAGCGAGGCTGAGAGCGTTGGGGCTCATGTTCGGCATAAAAAAGTTCCTTTTGTAAAAGTCAGCGTAGCTTTTCTTCCTTGGTATTTTTAATGACATGAAAACAACATTTTTTATAAAATTTGGAGTAGTTTAATTTTCATTTTTTGTACTTCTTGTGATCTTCAGCTTGCCCCCTTTTTGAATATTTCTTAAATAACATCTCTCTTTGCCTGAGTACCTTTCTTTAGTTAGCAGTGTGACCCCTTCAAGGCTGTACAAATTTAAAGCACCACAAGCTGTGTAAACTCATCTGTGAGAACAAACAATTCAGGAAAATAAGGTGCTGAATGAATAAAATGGAAAATCAAATAGAAAAAAATGAGTGTGACAGGCGAGCACAAGGTATCAAAGGTGTTTTTTTTCTTGTTCAAGGATGCCATAAAAAGCAGCTCATTTTAATGTTTCTGTTTTTCTGCTCCCTGCCAGCAGTAAGCCTACAAATGCCTCATGTTTTCTTAAAACAATGGCTACACACAAACACACTCATAAAAAAAAAATTACACATGCACAAAACAATCCCACTTAAAGACAGTGCAGCAATGTTGCCAATCTGTAAAGCTATTGTGTTATTTTGTCCCTGCATCCGCTGTGTGCTGGGCTCTTGTTCTCTATACAAGCCCCCTTAAACCTGTAATTTTCCGGTGCTTCATGTATCAGTGAAGGTATACAGACGAGGCGCTTCATCCATCTAGATCTATTATTTTCTGTCATCCTTCTGTCTTTGTCATTTCTCAGACTTTGCCTCAGTGTCTCCAAGCGTGGCATCAAAAGCAGCTAATGGAGAAGGAATGTACACACAACCAGGAACAGGTGGAGATGCAGAGAGAGGGCGAGGAGCACACAGAGGTATAGGTTTAAAAAAGAGGGAGAGGGCCATGCAGAAGTAGAGGAAAGGGCACAATGTTGCACAGCGGAGAAGAGAGGAGAGTAAAAAGCTCTCAGTCATAGTGCCAATATAACACCCTTGTTCCATGTGCTTATCGGCTGCTTCTGCTCCAAGTTGTAAAGTAGTTCACAGCTGAACAGAGACAGCCGTGCAAGTCTGTCTGCATAAGTAGTAACAAAAAAATGAGTGTGCGCAGACTTGTAAAAATATAGAAGGCTGAGAGATAGTTATTTGCGTGATTGCAAACATATTCAACCTAATTGTTGTTTTAGCAATGAGAGCCAGTTACCTGTGAGAATGTTTTTAACAAGTTATTTACAAAAGATTATTGATCAAAGCTTGTTATTTGATATAATTGAATGTATTTGTGATAAAAGTGAAACTAAACTACCTTTCAATTCAAATCAATGTCCTTAATGAGCTTGGCATTTTTCTATTGAGTTAAACCAGACTGACTTGCCCCAGAAACTGTGAAGAAAAAAATAACAATGGCAATAGAGGCAGTTCTAGTACAATCCTATGTCTCAGGATATATATATATATATATATAGTTTTTATATATATATATATATATATATATATATATATATATATATATATATATATATATATATATATATATATATATATATATATATATATATATATATATATATATATAGTTATATAGTTATATATATACATACATATATATATATATATATATATATATATATATATATATATGTGTGTGTGTGTATATATATATATATATATATATATATATATATATATATATATATACATATATATATATATATATAGTTATATAGTTATATAGTTATATATATAGTTATATTGTTATTTATTCATTCATTTATTTATTCATTTATTTATTTTGGGGAGGGGTGAAAGTGTTTATTTGCTTGAACTCTACCACAATTACACGTATGTTAAAAACCATAGATTAAATCGTAGCAAAACTTTGTCACCCATATGTTAATTGCACTTAGTCTTTTAATGGCAGTGAAGAAAATCCATCAATACTTTTTTTGTGAGTGAACCATGGCTTTTTTGCCCATATCACCACACTAAACATATCTAAAAGTGTCAATGTCTGCTCTCATAAAGATATCAAATATGAATCTGGTTTAAAAGCACTGGCATATGTGCATGATAGATGGTGTGTAATATTTAAGTTGGAAATAAAGACCAGCATGGTATGCATTTTTTAATCATCTCTTACTGTACAAGTGTTGGTTCAGGAACCATTAAAGAATTGTTTTAAAAGTCTAAATTGAGCAGCTGTATTGAAAGAAGCAATGCCCAACTGTACTAATAATAATGCCATCTCTTTCACGCTGTTCCTTTTTAATTTTTCTTGTAGTTTTACATCTTACACATTGGCACAGGCAGATCATTTTACTTTTCTTTTTAATGGAAATTTAAAAATTGCACTGTATATCCAATCAGTCTGACAGTGTGCAAGCAAGTTTTCCTTGAAGAATATTTATTGACTTCTGGAGTAGAACATCAAATGTTATGTCCAAATATAAAGCAAAATCTCTCTGCCTCTTTCCTTTGTCCTTGATTCAGTCTCCACCCGTCCCCTGCCCTTCACCCCGTCTCCTCTCGCTCTCCATCTTCCTCCTGCTTTTCCCTCCAGTTCTAGAGGCAATTTTTTTTCATCTCCACTTAGCTTTTAGTGCTCTTCTGTGCCCCACTCAAGGGGAATCCACCTCTTTCCAGACACAGCCTTATTTTAGCAACACAAGCGGATCCTTGGAGAGCACTGTTAGACCTCATACACCGCTCCGTCTGATCCTCTGTGGGTTTGTATGTGTGCCTGCACGTGGATGTAAGAGTACATTTTACGCTGTAACGAGACTGACAGGACATGCAATGTCATCAAGAAAACATTCCCACATTTTCCTGAAATTTCATTTATGTCTGTCTTTCTATTTTGGAGTGGTCACAGCTTCAAGTGAATTATTAATGAGTTTGGGAATTGTCGCTCAACCTCTGATGTCATGCTTTTCTTTTATGGTAGAGAAAGAAGAGTCTCTGAGAGAAGGCAGGCATGAAATATTTTCAGTTTCCTCCGACATTCAGAAGCCCATCAAGGAATAGCTGGCTTTGTATTGCCACCCTTGTTATGTTTGTGCTCTTTGTGGAGGCCCTTATTTCTGCATAAATATTTTTTATTTTTCTCACCTCTCTCTCCCCAGGCAACAAAAAATGCTACTTTCATTCATCCTCATGCCTTTTCCACTCCTCAGATCAGCAGGTGAAGCAATGATGTGCTAGGGGTGCAATGGTTGCAACCACAATGAGCTGGGAAAGACAGAACGCCTTCAGAAGCCTCACTGCGGGCCAAATGCCTTATTATGTCAGATTTACGAATTCCCCATTCCCGAGTCGAAGGGAAAAGTGACCTACATAACTACAGACCAGAAAAAAAACACCAATGGCCCCATTCTCCTCTCCTCTCCTCTCCCTTGTTCTCCGCCTGTATCTCTGCCGCTCGAGCTGCTCCCTTTCCCTCTCATTTCGTCACCCCTCGTTTATCTCTATCCTTTCCCCGACAGCGGCTCGGTGAGTTATCACCCCTCATTCAGATGAGAGGAGCTGTGTGTATGATGGGCTGTGTTTTGTTTTTTTTTTGTTCGTTTTTTTAACTCTCTGTGTGTGCATGTGTGTGTAAGTGGTCGTGGTTGTTGGTGCTAAAATGGTATGGTCGGTGGAGGGGGGTGGTTAGGTGATTCAACCAACCTGCTACTAGGTAAACACCATCTGTTCACACACAAAATCTGCCCCCTTCGACTCCACGACTAGAATAGAGTGATCCAATAGCACCTCGCCTCACACACATTTACAATGCCAGGTTCACACCAAGGTGTGTATGTGTGAGAGTGCATGGATATGTGTGTGTAGGTGGCGGTGATGATAATAAATTGTGGCAGAGTTGCTGGCTTGGATTTTGCATTTTAAGGTGATGCTCTTTTGGATTTTACAGTATAAAACACACACAGGAAACATATTCTCTCTACCTGACTTTTCTCTCAACCTCTCATTCTGTCTTGCTCTCTGCATCTAATCTTTCTCTGTCTGTGCTGTCAGTCCATCTGTCCATCTTTTCTCACTTTCTCCCACTCTGTCTTAGCCTGCGGTGGATTAGAGTCAAATCAATCAATTCAGGTTTCCTGGGCAGACCAGTGGTGTGGCAAGGAATTGACCTTTCATATCAGTGCGAGTGTGTGTGTGGGAGAGTATGATTGTGTGTGTTTATACACCAAGCAGAGGGAAGCAGTTAGAGCTAAGTCGCAATCTGCCTGCGAGCTGATGGTGCCACCGAGGGCGGCAGTGCCCCAAGCTAGCCACTAAGGACCTTGCACAGTGAGGCACACACACAAATACGCACAGCTCTCCACCGTCGGCTACAGCAGTTATGACAAGTACATGGACTGTGGACACAGCATTAGCGAGGCTCTGTGTCTTTTTATAGCTTTTATGCTAAGCAGCACAGCGTTGCAGGCTCTCTGTTTTTGCCCGACTGGGTATTGAGTGTATTGAGTGAGTGAGTTAGCCCGGGTTAAGTGGCTGTGCTTTAGGGCACAACAGCACTGCTGCGATCATTGGCTGCAGCTATCGAAACAAGCCCTGAAAAACAAGAAGAAGGGGCTAAGGAAAACACTTGCAGCCTTAGACATGATGTGTGTGGGGAAGAGTGGTTTGATTTTCTGTCATCCTTGTTTTTTTTTTTGCTAGGTTGTCAATTTGTATTTCTCTCATTTCCACCTCTTTTATCCTAGTCTCCGAGTTATAGATTTCAGACCCCTCACACACAAATTCTCACAGAGTGCCAGATGTGGGATGACACTCCCCATCTATCCAGAAGGTGGGGGTTTAATAGAGATTTATAATGATTATCATGAGACTGAGGAAGAATATATTGTCACTGCTTAATAAGACTACTAATATGGATGGATGAATCAGAGGGTTCAGAGGAGGATATGTTAGGGAAGCACTGACCATGATGAAGGTCTTTAAAAGTCTTAGATCTTATTTTTTATAATCAGGGCTGCATAAGGTCATTATTCTCTTGTTTTTACCTGTCCGGGGTGTTTAATTTTGGATGGCACATTCACTCGAACTTTTTAAACCACTGTGGAGAAACTTGAACAGTAAGCATGAGTAATTTGTCTGTCCATTTCCAACAGCAACCTTTGGTGTTGAAAAAATAAAGCCAGTGTGGAATTGACCCTTTGTCAAGCCTTGTCCTTACAGGAAGTTTTCCTTTATCAAGCTCCAACCTCCCTGTTACTAGGTTAGATGGAACCTGTTATTGCTTTTCCATTAAAACAGTAGAAAATAGCTATATTGAAAATACCAAGTCAGCTAAAACAAATAGAGGTATACATTTTGGTCAATATCTCCCAGCCCTACCATCAGATGTCTTCTGTTCTCTTTCTCAGAAGTAAATGAAACACTGAAAAACACATAGGAATAGAGAATAAACATTTTAATAGCCCTGTTTTCTCTGCTGAGTTCATTTGGTTCCTCTCGCTGTCTGAAGGATATGTTTTTTTTAATCAATTTTGATTGGAGGAGTTGACTGACAAAGAACCACTCAGCACAATTCATAGAGGGCCTTACATCCCACCACTGTCTGTTTCTAGGTTGATCCAAAGTTAGTTTGAGATAGCATTTTCAACATGGTGACTGCTGCAGATTGGACTTAAATGGCCAACATTAACTCTGACTCAGTCCAATATTTTCCACAGTTTATGATCCTCATGTGTTCACACTGTAATGTCTGCATTACTTCTACTCCATTAGGACAGCAATGTAGTTTACTACACTGGTGAATCATCAATACTTATCACCATGGCTTGTTATATTCAGGTGGAACAGATCTCACTTGAGCAATCAGTATGCAAGCACATGGAAATAAAAGTTGAATATATGATAGTGATGTCTGTTCATGCTGTGGTGCTACAGTGGTCATAATTTTTCTCAGTTCAAGTTTTAAAAAGTCTTAAAGTCTACATTTGATTGTTAAAAGTCTGTGGAAACCCTGATTGACAGAGAACATCCTAAATTCATGTGTCCTCTGTGTGTTTGTGTGCGCGCGCTGCAGGCTAGGTCAGTAAACAAAGCCAACAAATCTGAGGGGGTCAAAGCTGCTGGGGTATAACCTGAGGGCAAAGTACTGGAAAGCACTCCAGTGTGTCTGTGAGTGTGTGAATCTTGATGCTTCACTGAGACTTATTTGCTCAGTGTAGCCTCCATAATATCACGATAATACACTGTGATTCCTCCTCTCCTGGACCCAGATCACTCTCCAGCGAATTTTTCCATGGAGGATTTCTTGGCCGACTCAAGCCTTGCACTCCTCCGCGGTTGTCTGTCTGTCCTCATCCCGCTGTTCCTCGCTAAAACAGCTCATAATTATTGTCTTAGCATCCTTCATGTATAATTTATCAGCCATTTAAAAGCGGAGGTGCATGCAATTAAATCTAGAGGGAGCTTCTGTCTTTCCAAATATCCCCATCCTCGCTCCCTTTCATAATTTCTCCCCCCTCTTTCTCTCTTTTGCCTGCTCTCTCTTAGATGCGCAAGAGCTTTCAGGCACTTCTTTTTACTCTGTGTGTTCATTTTTTTATGCCCAACTCCGCTTCTTTCTGTCTCTTTTAGTCACTTTATGAGTCCATTCTCCCTTCGCTCCCATTCTCCTTCTCATACTATCCAAGTATGTGTTGAAAATTGGATAAATCATGCAGGGGTGTTCTTGTTCTCCTTCTCTTGTTACTTTTCATCCCTCACTCTTTTGCTCCCTTATTTTCCACCCTCCCAGAGAGAAAGGAGAGGAGAGGCGCAGAGTAATTGGATTCCCCCTAATAGCGAGGGTAATGTTGACAGTACATAAATCCTGCCACTGAAATAGCGCCTCGTTTATCTTCTGATTTTGCCTCATTGTTTTTCGGCGCCTGTTTCCCACCCTCACCTTCCTCTACCTCCTACTCCTCCATGCGCTCCCCCTCCCTACCTCACCCTTCTCTCCCCCTATCTTCCCGAGGGTCTCATCAGGTAGGCTTGATTGTCGAGATAGGCTCCGTATGGGACCGTGCGTCCCCTGCATAAATTGGTTGACATGGTTTGGCTGCAGCTGAGCAGATATTGGAGGGAACAATGCGAGGAAGAACATAAACTGGAGACGCAGATTAAAGGGACAAGCACATTGCGACGGAGATGTAGCGCAACATAAGGTTTACAGGAAACAATGACGGATGCATTTAACTCTGCTCCAGTGAAACAAAATCTGTTCCCTGTCTCTCACAACATGGGCTGCTGCTATACATTCATCTGGTTTTCTGGCTCACACTCCATAAAAAATATAAAATGAAGGACTTCTAACCATCCCATCAAAAAAATAAATTATTTTTTAACTTTCATAAACTTTTGGAAAAATAAGCTATTTACTTTCAAAAGTTACATATAAATATGTGCATCAGATTTTGAAACTAGTGCTGTTAGTTTGTACGCTGCAAAAAATAGATAGTACTGATGCTTAATTTCTATTTATAAATAATTTATAAATATCTGACAGTTTTTATTTTAAGCCACAATACCTGTCACTCAGATACACTCCGTCAGTAAGCATACCTGATTGAAGACACTCTACCCTTGTATTTTTGTTGGCTGTTTATCTTTTAACAAAAACAGTGAAGGCTTTGTATGAGTAGTGTCATGTTAATATGTCTTGTAACAATCTTATGACACATTTCAGATTTAAAATGACCAAATGACTTACCAAAGTGTTATTTTTTCATTACTCTATGGCAATGATGGCAGAATTTACCAATGTGCATCTTTTACCTTCTTTTTAAACCCTTCTTTGCCTTTAAAATATATAAAGCATTTAAAAATCTTATTCCCCTTTTCAGAACCAATGCTGCTGTTATTAAAAACTGAAATCTCTCTGAGCATATCATGCAAACTGCATTTCTGTGAAGGTTCTGTTTGAGACCTTTACAGAAGTTCTGGTTCAGTGACTTTTGGCAAACTGAGCAAAACATTTTATTCATGTTCATGTTTATGTTTTTATCTGCTTTCCACCTTTGCTTTTGTTTGATAGGACACCTTTGAAAAGACAGACGCCCATGCAGGACAAAAAGAGTAAGGGATGACATGCACCAGTTGGTTGCAACAGCAAAAACAATGTGTGAAATTTCAACAATAAGATTACATTTGTTGAAAACTCAGTTACAAAATTTGTATGGGTATTTGGGTATGCATAATGGAAGGACTTGAAAACAATCAGATGTCCCTAAGATACACAAATCCCATCGTCATCTGAAGTTGGCTCAGGTCAGTGAAAACCAAAAATGACAGAGTAGATTCAATCAGGACATTTGTGAGGTGTAGAGATTAGATTGCTGCTCTCAGTTGTTGTATGAATGAGAACAATGCAAGGGTAAAGGTTGATTTATACTTGTGTTCAAGCTTTGCTTGAGGTCCTTGTCGGGTTGAAACAGACTCAGGGGGCCATGGATGAAGCCCGACATCTCCAAGAATGACTCGTCAGTTCACAAGCCCTTTGACTTGTCCACTGCACAGCACCAAGTGATTGACAGCCTCTGAGTATATCTCAGACATGATCCTATGAACTATAGTGTGATAAATGACTGCAGAAGATGACACAGCACTCTGAATTCACTTGAGATTTATCAAAAGCCTATTTCTTCAAGTTTTTCTCACTCAGTTGAGATGCAAGTGCGAAGAAACATCCCTGATGTCCGTTTTAACTGGTTCAGTCCTTGAACATTTCAACTCATCTGATCTCTTTTCTTTTTGCAGGAATGTTTAAACCAATGACTGTGTTTTTTGTTTTGGTTTGGGCTTTTTTTGCTCTTTACACTGACCTTATTTGCACAGTCTACATTGCCATGGTTTCTTCTATAGAAATAAGAAGAGAATATGTTAAGTCCAAAAGACAACTTACACTGCCCACTAGTGTTTTTGCTGAGTAATGCAAATCTACATGGACACGCACCAAACGCAACTATAAATGTTTCAGACGAAGCAAGGCATCACTGCGTAGGCCCAATGTAGTTTTGATGCAGAGGTAAAAGCCAGGTCTTAAATGTTGCTTGTGTCTAGGCTGGGAACAACACCTGTGGAGAAATCTTGTTGACCTGAAGCTATAGCTTGACATGTAATGTCTAATACTCCTAAAATCTTGGTAATACAGGGGAGCCCGGAGCTTCTAATTGAGAATTATCCAGACACTGTGATAATCCTTGCCTCTAGTGTATTAAAATTGTGGATTTTGAGATTCCAGTCAGTTTTCAGGGCTTCTGGTTTGCCTTGGTCTGGATGAAGATAAAAACAATCATTTTTGTTGCGGAGGGGTAAAATGCAGCTCATCCTCAAGTTAAAAAATAAAACAATCTGTACACAACTTCTAAATGTATAGGAATGATAGTGATTAAAATGAACTGCACAGTATACTTTTTAACTGGAATTGAGATTGGGCAGAAAGCAGAGCGAATGAGTGCAGTTCCAGCTATTTGCTCCTGTAATACTCTGATATCCGTTTCATCAGTCAAGCTAATCAAGCACAATGCTTTTAATTGCACTTTTCTCTTGACCTTTGGTAAATTAATGTTGGCTGGTTAGGGCTCAATGATGGACAACAGCTGGCCCCCTTGACCATACTTTTCACATTCACATTTTTTGAAATGATTGACTCCTCAAACATTGACAGATGTGTGGGAGCTGAGCCTCCCTCTGTCCATGTAAGCTGAGGAAAAATTAACTTGAGTGCTACACTTAAGTCGAGCATTGTGATGCTGATTGTTTATCAAGGTATTTCTTTTTATGCAACTACCTCTCTTCTTTAAAAAATATATTCATACTAGACCAGAATAAAGTCTACACAGGTTTCAGTGCTGCTGTAGGTATCCCTGCAAAAAATAGGCCTCCACATTGTATAACAAATGACAAACATTCCACAAATACTGCCAAACATGTACATAAAATGCCTTTTGGTAGTGATAAAGGAAGTAGTAGGAGTGTGTGGGGAAAGAACTGAGAAAGAAAAGATATGACTCCTATAATAAACTAATCCAAAAGCAAACTTGGCATCAGTCCCCCCCCGTCATCTAAATATCAAACAAACTCATCAATAATTGGCCAGCTGGGAGTCTGGCACTTGATCAGCTATGATTGTCCCTTTATCGCAGCATTAGAAACCTGTCACATAACACACACACACTCAAACACTTCCCCTTTGATGATCCATCTCATTGACGTTGAAGTTCAGGGTCAGGTCAGCTAATCAATCACCTGCGTGGCATTTGAATTGTTTGGTGAGTCCATAGGCTCCCTGTGTACTCACTCCTCTGATCTCCTCTGCAGCAAACACAGGAGTACTGACAAGGTTTGCCATTGGAGTGGGTGCTAGTTATACATGGGAGAGATATCTATAGGCTGAATACTGCACCAGATGCTGTTAGGTCAAGTGAGAGCTTCAAGGTCAAGTCTCACTCTTTTATCCTCACTGCATTGCCTCACACTGTCCACTCACACCTTTCATATATGGTCGCCTGCAGCAGCAGTGATAGAGAGGATGATAGAAGATGTCTTTAAGTGTGACTTTATGCTATAAAGTGATGCATTTAGATGTATTTTCACACAAGGCTGCGCAGACAGTTCCTCTTATTCTTTGTGTGTATGTAGGCCAGGGATGCTCTATTATTTGTCGCTTCCCTCGGTGGTCTGCAGACGCTCTTAACACACCACACAGACGCTTAATTGGATTGTCAATCTGGGGAGGCCCACTTCCTCCGCTGTTTAGCACCCTCACATGATCATGCTCCGCAGCCCTCAGGCGCTGTTACCTTAACCACACATCATAATCATATAATAATCAGATTTTATCCATCACAGAGCTAAAGAAGTGTCAGCAAGTGTTGTTCAGAAGTAAATGAATATGAAATAAACAGGAAGGAAGAGGAGACAGAAAGAGGCCGTTTAGTCTTGTTTTCATGCCACCGCTGCTGCCTCCAGCCCCCCACACGCCAGGCCCTGACGTCTTTCTACAGTCAATCAATAGGTCACATTTCTTATTACACCCTGCCACTCACCTACACTAGTTCCAGCCTGTATACGCGTGCAACACAAACAGACACACACACCTACACCCACTTTTAAACCAGTAGTTTTTCCTTTCAGCTGTTTTTTTTTTTCACTGCTCTGGCATGCCGTCTTCCTCCCCCCTCTGCCATCCTCTTCTTTTGATGCTACAAACCTCCTCTCACCTCTTCTCTGCTGCCACATTGCTCTTTGCCATCCCTGCTCCTCCTTCACACCTCCTTCTCCTCCTACTCCTCATCCCAATCCTCCCTCTCTTCTTCCCTCTGCTCTCTGCTCATTTTCCACTTTGCTGCTTGCCCCTCATCAGTCAGTCAGCCTGCGGTCTGACAGAGACGCAGGGCTCTGATGGAGGCTGCCAGACTGTCAGCACATATCTATTCACTTACATACACACATGCATACACTTAACATGCAGAAAAGAGCAGAGGGAACTAAAAAAACAGCCATATGTCTGGATTCCATCTCAATTCCTGTGCATTTATTCCCTCAAAATGTGCCTAACAGGCCTGTCTTCGAAAGAGAAATTGTTTGTTGATGCACGGATGCTATTCTCTTGACATTATAACTGGGGAGGTGTGCAGGGTGATAAACAAACTTTAAAGCTGTGTTTGCCTTCCAAGCTCCAGTGTGTGATATTGTAGATGCTATCTAGCCAATATCATAGAGCTGGACTGTTTTCCAAGGCTAACGTATGAGCATTACTGCCAGTCGCCCTTGTAAACAGACTCTAAGGCTGAGAGGATGCTCTCCATTAAAGCTATCGCTCTGTGTTTTCCAACTTTCACATTGTTGGATAACATCAAAATTCTCTCAGTGTTTGCACTTGACTTCTGCCACTTTTTGTTTCTCTGTCTTATTCGGCAAGTGTGTTTTATGGAGTGCAATTGAGTTCATGTTTGTCAAGCCGGTGTTTAGCTCCTCGCAGGTGTTGGAACAGGACTTATCTGCTCGATGAGGCAGCTTTGATGGCAAATGTTGCCTTCACAAGCAGAGGTATCAAAGGAGATATAATTCCTCTTTACAGAAATGAGTTTGATTCAGTCTCCTCTCTTGTAGCGCAGTGTAAACAGACACAGCAAGCTTTTAGTTTGGCATACTGATGTCCTGTGGGAGTTGGTCTGTGAGCAAAGATGAAAATATGCACAGTTTGATTCTGAGGGAAGAAGCCCCCCACCCTGCCACTCTTTCCTGCAGTGCCGGATCTCCTCCAGCGCTCTGTTTTCATCCACTGTTCCCTTGTTAGCCTGTGTTCTTCGTCTCCAGGGTTTTGAGAGGAACTCGTGGGTGATCGGTATGAGGACCTCTAGTGTGTGCACACGTAGATTTGTGTGTGGGACTATGTGGAGAATGAAAGTGAGATAATGCGGTGCAAAGGCAAAATATGTGCAGATTTTACAAAAGCACCTGGTCGACTCTTCAGCTGGGACAAGGGTGAAGAGCCAAACTCAGTCCTACAGGCCCCTAATAGCTGATCAAAGAACTGCGGATTCCTCTTTAGGAGGGTTGGAATGTGCAGGTGCGTACATATATGTATATATAGAACAAGAGCAGGAGTATAAGGACAGACAGCACTGGCCCTAAAAAGCAGTGGATCCCAGCTGGTTCAGCAGCAGGACAAGGATTAGGAACTGATAAGATTTTATTTAAGCCAATGCTATTTACACTACTATTACTACTACTACACTACTACAACACTATACTTACTGATCGAGTTCCTGAACTTTAATCTTGAACTTTTTTTTTTAATTTTGCAGAACAAAAAAGTAAAGTGTTTTTCACAGTGTTACTGGTTACAAGAAACATGCTAAACTGATGCTCATGTTAAAAATTGTTCAGATTAATGAGACATTTGAAATCACATGATGAAGCCATGATTGTACAGCCAAAGAAGTGCCTTCATGCATGAAGTGAACCCTGTACCTCCCACCTCAACAGTTTGGTAGATCATAGTCTGAAAATAACTGTATTTCATTAACAAATACGCCAGTCTTAATCAAGCCTTTTCTTTCTCTTGACTGGTATGTTTATGTTCCAGGCAGCTTGAGAGCTTTCACCTTCCTTCAGCCAGACATTTAGAAACATAAAATCTGTTTTTTTCTTAGAGTTTAGCAAAACTTTTTAAGTTGAGATTATATATTCAACATATTATTCAAAAAACTAGGTGTCCATGTGCAATAACAAAATGTGGGATAGGAATCTTATTTTGAATATGTGCAAGGTCACATTGCCCACACTGATACAGTATGTGTTATTGTTACTGCACTGCCTGGCCTGTGGGGTTTTATTAAAATAAATCTACTGTTCTAAACACCTTTATTCTCATATTACATCTAATAACCATCGTGCCCACCAGCACATGTCTTCAGGTTAGATTTTTTTATCTGATTTGAAGTGTCTACCTACCTTCCCTCTTCTTATGCCTGTATTCAGGCTGTGTTCACTCAGTGGTTGGAACTGTTCGTCTCTTGCACAATTTGTGACGTGAATAGAAGGGAATCAGTGGTCCTCTCCATTGTACACAGACAAAAAAAGGGCTCAGCTTTAGCCTCTTCTCTCCCGCTACCACTCTCTGCTCGGGATGTAACAGTTAATCCACTACCACAAGTGCCGTCAAGCCCCTTCTGCTGCACTCACTAAATCTCATCCATACATGCACACATGCCTTTTGGTTCCATTCTTTGGAACTGTATAGAACAATCCACCAGTAAAACCCTTTTTCTTTCCCTTTGTTTTCTCATGTGTTCATATGCTGCAGTAAACTGGCTGAAATTAGAAGGAGTTATAAATAAGATAGCATGTCTCAAACAAGAAAAAACATGAAAATCTACTCAGACTTTTCTGTTCTGATGTGGTAGACAAGCACACTTCAAAACTCCGCAATTTCCGCCAAAAGAAAACTTTCAGAAAAGCATTTGTTAAATGGATCATCAGTAAATGAGGCGCTGCCTGTTAAATGAAGAATCGAATAATGTGCAGTTAACGATAAACAGAACCTCATCATCAGCCTGGTCTAATGATAGTCTAATTGAATTTTTTCATGGCAAAGAATTAGAATGATCATTTTGACAGTGTGAGCCACGGGCTATGGTACAGCTCTGTATCGGGTGATAAAAATAGCGAGCCATTTGGATCTGTCATTTCCTGAGTGTTTTTTGCACGCCTTAATGTTTTGTACTTGTTGTCTTAAGCTCCACTGTAACCCACTCTGCTGCATCAGACCTACAGTATAGCCTTTTCTATTTTCCGCTCCAGTAAAGAACTGATTAAATTGTTATACTCTCTAACAAATTGTAACCCAGACAGATTAAATTTCCTCGGCGGCGAATGTATATGAAGCTCTTGATGAAGTTCACTTTCCCCTTTCTTTAGCATTATACTGTAGCTAAAGAGTGCTCCTAAGCCTGCCACCAAGTATGCCTCCAGATGTGACCCAAACTCAGGCTGCCTCTGTCTCCAGGCAAGACGTGCCAGATGGGGGGAATTGATGTTGTACAGAGGTTAGATAGATGGAAGCCTGAGCCCAGCCCCCAGGCTAAGAGGAGCCCTGTGACATTGAGGGGCACAAGTGGCCGCAGAGCTGACAAGATGAGAAGTGATATGCCCTCACCATTGCTGTCAGTCACGCTACCTCATTAGAGACTGAGAATAAGAGAGAGGAAAGACTGCAAGAGAGGGAATCTAGCAGTAGTATTTATGTTAGCGAGAAGCCAATTTTTTGTAGCATTACAATCATAGGAAAGCTCCAGAGCTGTCAGAAAACCAAGTTCAAAGATTGTGGAATTAGCATACGGTGTGTTTGGCATACTAGCTTAGCAGTGAATTCTGGCTGCAGAGGCAGCTAGCGTGGATTTGTTGCACTTGCAGACTGGAAATAGAGGAGGGAGGACGCTGAAGGATGGAAGGTGGGATGGGTGGTTGTGGGGGGAGATAACATGGAGGCATGAAATATTAACCCCTGGCTAAACACCCAGGCTTAGCCGTCTGTGAAATCCCACTGTGGACAATGCTAATACATGCATTCACAAGGGAGATGATAGGGCCGTGTTGCACAGCCAGATGGGAAGTGTGCATTAAGAAGCTCTCTCATGTATTCATACACCCATAATAGGATCTATAAGACGAAAATCCCAACAGTCATTTCAGGAGCGCAGACGGAACAATAGTGCAGTATCCAGATACACGTACACACACCGTCTTTCCCCACACACACCCAGACACACAACATCCTTTGCCTCTGAAGCTAAATAGTTGATTGATGGTCTAAGCTGTGAAGAAATGCTCTCCTTTATGTCTCTAAAGGTTTGTAATTGCTGCAGTGAAAGGATGCTCACTCGCCTGGAATATTGATCCTAATGGGATTACCATCCTCCACCAGAGAGAGGGTGATGGAGGGAAAGAGATGGAGGGAGGATGAAAGAAAGAGGGAGAGATGACGAGGGATCTGGACAGAGAGGTGAACAGATAGACAGAAAGAGAAGGCCACTTTGTCCTTGCTGTCTTTCATTGATTTTATTCCTCTTTTACCATCATTCAGTAACGACTTCTACACAGGAACGATAAGGAACGTGATTCTGGAAATCAGAGATGGAGAAAACACTGGGAATAGAAACAGAGGAGGGGAAAAATTAGGCTGTTTCTCAAGGGAGTGATCATGAAAGGGTGACGCGGCAGCCATCCTTCCTTTCCTCCATCATGGTCCTTTGGGACTGTTGTTGATGTCGCTGGTGTTTGGGTGCTGCTTATGTCCCAGCAGCTGCAAACAAAAGGAAGTTCAAACAGGATGTGGGAGAGGTAAGGTGAGAGACTGTTTTCAAAGAAGAGCTTATATAACAGCAGAGTTGGAGGTGTGATGCCAACAAAAACTCAAATGGAGAACAACCATATGCTCTCAGTGGCCATATTGTAATTCTGGGACGAGTACAGCTCACTGCCTCGACTGATTATTCTCATCACTGTGGTCTGATTTAACCCCGCCCTTTTCATCCCTCAGAATTAATCAGCGTGGAGGGCCATCAGCCTGTCCTTCATTCTGTCCATCCATCCGCTCGTCTGTTTGACTGCAGTAACCCCAGATGGAAGGCATGGCCATCAGTGTGAGGCCAGACTGTCCTCTGCAGCTAATTGAAACGTTACAACGCCGGAGAGTCATTGAATCGGCATAGACAATATGTGTGTGAGAGACAAGGGGTGTGTGCCGGTCTGCTTTAGCTGGACCATAGTGCTGATCATCTGCCTGTGTTGTGTCTAACTCCGGGCTCGCTCCCTGCTGCTGAGTTTGAGCACTTAGTGATGCTCACACAAAAGTCACCTTTATGAATAATTATCAAGAAGCCATTATGTCCGTTCTGTGCCTCTTGATGTTCCTCAGCAGGAGTGTGTCTTTTCATACTCGAATGTGTGTATGTGTGAGTCATTGTTTGGCTGGCTTTGAAAGTTTATTTTCTCCCAGCGGGGGTTCTCTGGGAGAAATGACTTTGCTGAGAGTTCGAAAGGCAAGAAAGAGGTAAGGATTATCCAGAAGAAGAAGAACTGGTGGGAGGGTGGGTGAGGGACGACAAGAAGCAGAGCAACAAACTAAAGCCAAGACAATAATAATCAAATGCAAACTGACTGAAAGAAAGAGAATATTGCCTAACCCACTTGGTAGAAACAGTCTGAATACACGCACTCACACGCGACGCTCTACCTGCCTGTGGGGGTGATTGTAAAAATGAGTTTTCAATACCTTCAAAGGCTTGTAATGCAGCCAGCAATTTCATTTTGACAGACATACCTCTGAAGGTGCAGGTATTTTTCTGCACCACAAAGGGAAAGTACTGTGAGCGTGTGTGTGTGTGTGTGCGTGTGGACTCTGTAGTGATCAAACTCCCACAGTGCCGTCTCAGCCTTTAAAAACTGCAGGAAACTTGTAGAGGACAAAAAACAGCATGAAAGGAGAGAGAGGGAAAAAAGAGGAAGGGCAGTGCGAGGTTCACGTTCCAACGTTTGCATTGCTTTGCGAAACTGCACTTTTTGACAAGGGGGTCAATGAGGGATGTTTATCAGAGTGCTGAGACAAATCCTACTGATTTAAAGTTACTGTTCAATGTGATAAGCAAGCAGGTTTGGGATTTGAATGACTTCAGGTGGGTGACTAAGTTTTGGATCACACACCAATCACATCAGTCAAATTCAGTCATCAGATGGACTCTTTATTAACTGTGTGTCAACTCACAGACTTGTTTGAAGAACATTTAAATTCTGCTAACATGGGCAGATGTCCTCTTAGACCGTTCAAACACACTCAGATGATGATGTATGCTCAGATGTACATGTGCAGCAGGAAAAAACAACATGAGTCACCCTGATGGTGGGTCTGCAGTAGCCTCCGATGCAAACTCTTCCATATATATATTCAAAGGCATAGGCAAAGACGATGAACACTGGCCATTAGCAGCATCACCACCAGTGTTCCTGCAGGTGGTTGCTCCTCGTGGCAGTCTGTATGCCTCTCTGATGGCTTGATGATCATGCTCTATGACATGGCCAGGCCACAGGGAGCCCCACAGGGTTCCAAGGGCCACACAGTCTCATTTTGGCATGACATCACAGGCTGCAACCTCAGAAGAAGGGCAACGCTAAAGGCTGAAAGTGTCTTGTTTGATTGAGCAGAGTGAGAGTTTAGAAAGACAGAGATTATGATTTACTAGAGTGAACCATTTACTCGATTTGCTCTGCTGTGGAATGCAACAGATTGTGGGGAACAAACACACAGGATAAGCATCCTTATTTGTAAGCAGCCAAAGTCATATGCAAAAGGAAAACACAAGAAATATGCTGTCTTAAAAACAGACATTGCTGTATATTTAAAATCCCATTATGAAGATTTACAAATAAATTATAAAGCAGATTATCTTTCATAAGTACAGACAGACAGCTGGCTGTGACAGTAATATGGAGTATTATCACCAGCATTTCTCAAGAACACTTACAAATACATTAAGCTTTATAAGGCTAAAACCTTCTAGCTTGTAATTGTTTATTAATCTAAGGCAAATTCACACTACAAGCCTTAATGCTCATCCCTAATTTGAACAGTCAAAACAAAAAAATAGTCCTGAACAAAAAAGTTTTTTAAAGTGTGGCCTGTACCAGACTCCACTGTGAAGTGGTCACGATCCAACTAAAATTCTAAACACCTAGCCTGCTCTGGAGCAGGTGTTTGAGATTAGAAATAAACCTGTTTGAAACTCTGCTGCTAATCTAATCCCTGTATTACCAAACTCTGCCAGGGCATTATGACCCATAATTTCTGCAGGATAGGCATTGGTTCTGTCTGTGCTCTATTACAGCAGCTGAGGCATTTTTTTAGACAAAGAGTGTTATCCACCAGATGCGCAGTCTCAGTTTTGACAGTGCAGAGTCTTCAGCAGCAGATACACAGGGCTTCAGGTTTTTCTGGATCTCAGAGCACTTTCCATCACTTCAGTGTGGACCAGATCAAGCAAAAAGTTAACTCAGACAGGGAAACTACATTTAGTTTCCTGTTTGCTTTTTCTGTAAAATACTAAATATTTTTCTGATGCAGTTTTGGCTTAAGTCTGATAGCTGTCATTGAAATACTTTGCAATATGTAAGGAAACCAAAGATAACAATAATAGTTAAAGTGTCCCTCCACTCAACTTTCCACACACCTAGACACTTAATTAAAATGCTAATTTATTTTTAAATAAATCACTTACTCATAATAGTAGCACACAATCTCAAAAACAGAGACCAGTCTGAGCGAGCCCTGCCTCCTTTCACCCCTTAAATTGGGAACATTAACCTCACATGTTTTTGTTGTTGTTTTTACCTCACAAACAGCATACAATTTCAGCCATCACCCATAATTACCACAGGAAGGAACTCCACATCTCTTGGCCCCCGCTACTAGTGCTGTGCACTAAAAGCAGAGCATGTGCTGACAAACAGTGGAGTTCAACTAGGGTGCAAGCTTTAGGAGTTAGAGGAGAAGAGAGGAGGGAAAGAAACTACCAAACACTTTGAATTTTTGGCTAAATATATTTTGATTGATTGACTGATTTGTATAATATGTGACTTATAAAAGCTTTAAAGTAATCATTCTTCAGATGAAACAGTGTTGCACTTAGTTAAAATCACAAAACACTGAGCAAATTAGGGAAAGCTTAGACGGTGTAAAAAGAACTGGAGTGGCTTACAGGGTTGAAAACATGAGGAACATGTGTAAAAAAAAATTAGCTCAAGAACAAAATATTTTACTTCAAAATGTTTCTAAATACATTATTAAAACTAAAGAATGCATTTCGGATAACATGACAAACATGTACATGTGGGCAATTGTGTAGAGGTTGGAGAGTAATTACATAAACCGGTGACTTGTACCTAACTACTCGATAGTTTGCAAAATTAATAGAACTTGATCCTCAAAGACTTGAAAAATTAATATATGTTTATGTCTATGAATACGGTGTTAGTTAGCCAGGGTTTTTTAGTTGTATGAAAACTTTTAAAGACTTAAAGAAAATCAACATTTTAAATTAAACTTTCTATTTTTGTCATTCCAAAATGGGAGCACAAAAGTCAGATTTTTGTATTTCTGCAAAAAAAAAAAAGTTTCACAATCTGGTCATGTTTTTATGTGCCATTTCTCATGGTGAAAATTAGAGAGAAAGTCAGAATTGTGGCATTTTTAGAGCACTGTGGGGGAGTCTGGACAAACACAATGTCTCATTCATCACTGGAGCACAAAGTTCACATCTTATCTGCAGCCAAGCTTGGTCTCTTCCATCCATGTTTTTCTAACCTTTAGCACAAAGTTTTAGTCACCTCGTCATAGCTAAACTTAAGCAGAGTCGCCAGACCTGAAAATGCTGGTATGAATCACTGCAGTCGAGGTCTTAAGGGTAATTTGTTCAAGGCAGTGACAAACAACTTTTAAATGTGAGTCCTTGTTATTCAGTCATGACACAAGCAGAGCAGAAAGTAGTTTAATCCTCCACATCCACAATCCTGGACCTGCATTAGAACAAATCGTAGAGTGCTGGTGCAAAGTTTTCCTCAAGAATGAGCCCTTACGCATGGCTGTGAGCACAGGGGGAAATCCAATGACACAGATTATGTGAGACTGATGATATCTGGGGGACAGTTGAGATTATTCCTTTTAAGATTGATGGTTCTTGAGGAGGTGCCCCATTTCTAACATGGTGATTACGGCTTGAGGGCTCGGCAGGTAGCTTGCATGCGTTATGTGCATGTGTGCAGATTTTTCAGGACACAGTACCCTGAGACTGATGTGCTTTGTGTTTTAATAAAGCAGCAGTATAATGAGATGCCTAACTTTCCCTCGTTGAATGATATTTTACATTAAAAATGTAAATTAAAATGTCCCCCCTCACCACACCCCAAAACCCCATTCTCCTCATCACCATGTCCAAAACAATTTTCTGCATGGCTCCCTTGCAGTAGTGGAATTGCCCGCATGCCTTGCCTGTGTGTGCATGTGTGTACGCATATGTGTGTCCATCCTAGTCTGGACCCTAACTGATTGTGATTGCATATCCATCGGATTTTCTCCTAGCGAGAGGCAAAGCTAGGTCCAGACGGGGAGATGGGATGAGAGAGGGGAAACTCATCTCCCCCTTCCCAGAGACGGTCCCTTCCAGAGTGTGTGGTCAGGCAGACTCACAGGCACACATACACATATACACTGTGAATGGTGTCCTCTATTACTTGGGGTATTAGCATCACTAATGAGGTGTGAGAGAGGGACAGAGATGGAGCAAGTGGAAAAGGAGTAGGAGGTGGATGATATAAACAGAGCCGAATGAGAGAGAGGGAGAAACTATCCATCTCAGTGCGGGCTAATCGGTTAGAAAGGTGGAGTCAGAGGGGGATTTATTGAAAGGGAAACAAGTGAGAGCTGGGAAATAACGAAGAATAAAGGACAGGGAAAAATGTGACTAAGTCAAAGGGATAGCAGGAATGTAAAGGTTGATTTTTCCATTTGAATCTGTCTATATTTCTGTATGCAACTTAAAAGTTGAGGATAAGGTTTTTGAATTTTTCATAAGATATAATAAGCCACATTGATATGCCTCACTTTCAGAGTGGTGACCCATCAGATTTTAGAGTTACTGGTCAGCCTTGACTACCCTTGTCTGCCCCTTGTCAGTTTGAGGATGAGAAAAATGCAGCAGAGAAGGGAGATGCTAGCTACTCATCTTCATGCTCAGACACAAAACAAGAGCAAACTGCAAGAGGCTGCCAGAATTTGAAAATGATAATTAGGGATGAGATGAAATATCGTTTGGCAAAATATCGCGATATAGAACGTGACGAAACACAGTTTGAAAAAATGGATCGCAAAATAAAGACGTCACGTCCGGTAACAGCACATGTGACCAGAATTGACAACAACAAATAATAGCACAAACTACCTTGCCTCCAAAAAGCCTAACGATGGAGTTGAATGAGGTTAAATTTGAGGACTCTCCGCCTGGATACAAGTCATCAGTCTGGCAGTATTTTGGTTTTCTCATTAAAAAAGACGAAGACGACAATAGAGTAACTGACAAGAGACAGTGTGTAAACTTTGCTATGCTGTCATTCATAGCAAAGTCACACCACTTCAAACACAACAAACATGAACCATCACCTTCAGCGTCACCATAAAAATGTGAAGACGACCCGGGCGAAAACGAGCCTACCGCTTGTTAGCATACACTCACTCTCTCTAACCTCTCTAGGGTTAGAGTGTTATTGTTTGTGTTTGGCCTGTTAGGCCTTGTGTTTTCCTGTGTGCAACTCAAACAAAAATAAATAAGTTTTAATTACACAGTAATTTTTCTTTTTTAATTTTTTGATATTGTATCGTGACATCATATCATGACCTGGGCATATCGAGGTTCAGCGTATCAGGAGTTTAAGTGTATCGTCCCATCCCTAGTGATAATACATATGGCTAATTAGCTCTACATGATTTGAATGTTGGACCTTAAGTCGGTGCAGACAGCTAAGCAAACAAGCATGTTCTTTTGTCTTTATCTTCAGCAAAGCACATCTTCTTGTTTTAATGCAGACCATTTGAAACATCTGTGGGGCTGCCATCATTTCCCATGTTATAGTTAGACAGCCATGTCTTTTATGTTGTTATGTTTTTATCCTTTTTGCCTTCATTGATAACTGCAAATCAAACCCGAGCTGCCCACACCAAAGCACCTCCATTCATTGTGTACGCGAAAAATTACTTTTTGTGGGGTGCTGGTTTGGCAGAGCGGTTAGCAGCCATGCACAACCCATGTGTGTGCTTTCGCCGGGCCAGGTTCAAGTCCATCCTGGGGCCAGTTTGCAGAAGTGTCTTCCCCTACTCTCCCTTGTTCCCCCTTCACAAGCCCTTTCACTGTCTTTCTCCCCGATCAATTAGTCTCAATCAGAACAACTTTAAACACTTCACACTCTAAACGCCAGGATTTACCTTAATAACCAAACAGCCTTTGGAAATCTGATTTGACGCCCCGGATCCACCCAGTAGTCAAAGTCATGTCATCAACATCAACAGAAATATTCATATCCACTGCTACTGATACTCAGATTTAAACTAAATATAAATGGACAGTATACAGATGTTAAATTGAAAATATTAAACATTTATTGTAAAAGGCAGGTATTACATTAAAAACTCCAGACAAAATGACAAAATGTCATTGTAAGGGGTATCCAGCTTTGCTAACAATGCCTTTAATTGATGCTTCTCCCTTCCTACTCATATAAAGTGGGTACATTTGTGTGATGTCAGTGGGTTTTTGTATGTGTGTTCCTAGGATCGTTCTGCCATTTCAGAGATGCTGTACCCACTGGACACCTGTTCTGCTTATTGTTCCAAGTGCTGCCTACACCATAATTCCACATAAAGCCTGTAATACACAAGTAATGAAACATCCTTCAGCTTCCGTCCGTGTGTGTGTTGTCTGGTGATGTGTGTCTGTGTTTTTACCACAGATAGCATCTCTGCTCCAGATAAACCTATTGTTCTTGCCACTAACCACCATTATCCCATTGTAAAGGAAAAGTGTTTTCCCGACTTCAGTACAAAACCCCAGAAATGGCTCCTTATCCTTCCTCTGTCTCATCTACTCTCCATGCTCTTTTTTTATTCCATACTTTATTCATTTGTACCTCCCCTCTCCATCTGGTGCTCCTCTAACTTTTTTTGTTGTTTTCCTGCACCTCATTTGTGCAATCACTCTCTTTCTTTTCATCCTTATCCTCTTTCCCTCCTCTTCCTGCCCTCTTCCCTTTTGTCTGTCATAGCTGGATGCAGCGCAGTCATTTACCGCTATAGTCTGTAGCTAGAAGCCCTCTCGCCGAGATAGATGCCTGCCTATGAAAGACATTTGTTTCCTTTACTGTCACTGTGCAATAATCAGCCACTCTAACGTAATCAACATATTGCCCTTGCGGTAAATACAGCTGAGCAAGTGGGTCCGTGCGCGCGTTTGTGTGGGCATGTGAGCCCACGTGTGTGTAGAAGGAAGTGAATTGAGGGTGTGTTGTTGTGTGTTTGCGTGTGTACCTGCAGTTGTGTGTCTTTTGATATTTTTTTCTATTTGGCAGTGCATGCAAACGCAGTTTCTCATGCATGCGTGCGCCATGTGACAGAGAGAGATGATTCTTGGTGAAAAAGCAGTTTGTTAGCGAATTAGAGTTAATTAGCCAACTTTCAGTTCCCAATGCTGTAATTGGGCCCATTTCTCTCTGTTTCCTCCAGCTGGCATCTCTCATCCACTGCGGAGAAAGAAGGAGAGAAAGAGGGAGAGGGGAGGGCTAAGTCAGAGAAGCAGGGGGGAGAGGAGAGGAGGGAGATGGGGATGTATTACATGTCTGTAGGGGTCTGTGGAGTGCTAGCGATACCACCCCCTGGGGCCAAGAACCACTTGCGCTGGGGATCGAGACAGTGAGAAGTATTAACAGGGAGATAATGACGAAAGGAAGGCTGATGGGAATGAAAATGCAAAAGAAAGTGTGAGATGAGGGCGGGGAGGAAGTTGAGAGGGGTGAAGCGGAGAAGGGAGGGGGGGCAAAGTGACAGAAATGTTGAAGGATGAGCGGGAAGGCTGTGAAATCATAAGCCATTACAAATTGAGGGAGCGGGATACACCATGGTGCAGGGGTGTATTCGGAGGATGCGCATGCATGAGGCAGCTGTTTTCAAGTTTGGTCCAGAACTTCTCAGACGTTTGCCCTGCCCTTTTCAATTTGTCTTTTTTTTTTAACATCAGCGGCCTAATAAACCCCAAAATACCATGACGATATCACTTAAAAGAAACATTCCCTCAGGGTTGACTTGAGAAAAAAGTAACATTAAAAAAATTGAGGGATGGCAGAGTGGGGGAGAAGCAGAGGAGTAGTGAAGCAAGGAAGAAGTGATGAAAGAGGGGAACAGGCCCTCTCTTGGTGCTGCAGTGTGATGATCAGTAGAGACTAATGAAGGTGCAGATGTCCCACAGGAGTCCTGCGCTCTTGACGACCACTGGGAATGGCAATTAATGCACACTGTACTGAGAGTAGATGCAAGCATACACACTGCCTGGCACACACATTCTTCAGACACACAATTTACATAAAATGTATTACAACCCCCTCTTGGCCACTGTCTAAATTCAAACACAGTGCAAACACAGTATGGTTCATTCAACCATGCTACACTTACCATCAGATTATATAATGAAAATTGTTACTAGAGAGCAGTATTACGCCCCATTATTCCATATCAGCACCATAGAGAATTGCAAGCTGCTCAAGTGATGGCTTCCATCGTGCATGTAACACCCAGAACCCCCAACTGCTCTGGTCTCTCTTAGAGTGCACAAGAAGCCTTATGTTAACATCTTTATCCTATCCTCCAAAGACTCAGAAAGACATCAAGTTTGAAAGATTCAACCAGACTTGATTAAAGTGATGAAAAGAGTATGTCATTGTTAAAACTTCCTCAAAATCCCTTTTTGTTATTGAATTTTTAAATGTCTTCAATTAGATATTTGGATGTGTCAGAGTCGTTTCTCATCACAACTCTTGTGTCTGGTTCTGCAAATTACTAACAGCAAAAATAATCATAGACAAAACTAAATAAAATTAAGTGTCCATGAGCATTGTTAATCTGTCTGAAAGTTTCCTGACAAGTTCCCCTCAGGGATTTTTAGTTCTGCTGAGGAGACACATTTAATATCACAATCAAGAAAAAAAGTTTATTTTTATTCCACAGAAATAGCAAACGAACAATGAAAAGTCTGAATACTTTTTGTAAGGAAGCAGTCTGAGAGATCATACCACTCATCATGGTCTTGAGACATATCCCATTGCCTGTCAACAAACACCTCCCTACATGAGGAAAATCCTGATGCCTTTATAACAACTAGCCAGCTGAAAAACATTTGACATGCTGTTTTGTTAACCTTAGCTTATAATCTTTTTTCTGTGTTTGCATTGACAATTTTTTTGCAAAGTGCATCATTCCTTTGTCAAATCACATTCACCTTCATTATCATACATATCACAAAAAAGGTTGATTTTGGACCAATATCCACTATAAACATTGATGAAAAGTTTGCTGTTGGGTGGTTAAACTGTTTTACTGATTCAGTGAGAGCAAAGCTTGTTCAGGCCTCTATCTGGAATATACTGTATGAGCCATAGGCTCAACAAACAGCACACAGATGTTTTTGTTTTAAAAGTGCCCTCTCTTGCTCTTACTGGATAACATAAGTTTGCTAAGTTTTCAGCCTTATTGAAAAGGTAAAACTATTGTTATGTTTTGCAATATTCTGCAAATGATTACTCAAAAGGAGGGCTTGGATGTGCTCTACATGGTACATCGGATTTTAGCCTTATAACCTAAAAGGTTTTAGAAATAAACTGTCCAATATGGAGGACTCAAATGAATTGCTGAGTCCCAGGAGGGTATGGTAGTCCTGTAAGTGCGGATAATCCCTTTACACAGGCCCTGTGCTCTTTATCTTATTGATATTTTTATTTGAGAACATACACGGCTTGTGTGTAAGGCTCCCCGTAGTGCAGATCAGCACTGTTGCGTGTGAATTCTTAGGAACATTTAGTTTCAGAGGCGATCATCGAGGGAATGTGCAGTTATCTCAAGATGAAAGGATAAACTGCTGAGACAGGAGAATTGGGGAGGAATGGACAGGGGAGAAGATAGGGTAGAGTGTGTGCATAAGTGCATCTTTACACAGGCATCTGTGCATGAACAGTTCTGTTGGAGTGTCTATGTGTGTACATGTGTGTGCTAAGTAAATTTTACAGGCCAAATATGGCTAGTGGGCCCCCCTCTGAGATAAAAGCATCAACCACAATAGCACTGAAAATGTGTCCTAATGACACGACAAATAACATATAAAGCTGAGCGACGGGATGTGAGGGTGGTGTTGGCTACAATGTGGGTGGATGACGTCAATATTGTCCCTGGCATTTACACAGCAGGGGGTGGAAAATGGGCACTGCTCTGTTCCACCTCAACATCTTGTAGATGAAGGAAGAGGGACCGGCTGAAACTTTCCCCCTTTTACCGATTGTCCTCTTCTTTATCCAGTGAAATTACCTTGACCTTTGCATATGTCAATTGAAATTGTTCTTCCCTTCTCTCTCTGTCATTCCGGTCACCCCTGTACTTGTTGCCTTTTGAAAGTTATTGTTATGTTTATCATTGTCTGAAGTAACAGGGAAGGCTGAATGAAAATATTTTCTATCACAGAGCCTATCTCTGCCTTTCTTTATGCACAAACTTTGTGTACAAAACCATTATCTGTAGCTTTACCAGGGCCTGTATTCAGCTCTACACCTTTATGACCCCAAAAGTCAGGCTTTCAGCAGCAATATTCCTCAGCTGAAAAATAAGATTGACTTTGGTTGGTTACTTTTACCAAGTATATGAAGTTCAAACAAATAAAGGTGGAAAAAAATCTTTGAAGATTTTCTTTTTAAAACACACACATACACACACATTGATGCGCTGATAGTTTGGTGTCAAACAGCAGAGGTGCTATCAGTTGTAGTTAAGGAGGAGGGGTCTTAGTTACCTCTAGGTTAATGATCCTCATTAATATGCGCTAATATACCCCAGGTCATGCAGTAATTAAAAATCTCATTCGACACTCTCAGCTTAAACTGACTGACTTGCCTTCGTCCTACAAAGATTAGCATTTGTTATTCATCTCCGAGGTCTGCACTTTATAACAAGGGGGGAGAGACTAACAGCCTAATGTTAAATATTTGACCGGGCCCTCTGTCTTCTCCTGTGTGTAGTAAAACCCTTTCTGCATCTGCTTGGCTGGGCACAACTGTTTATGAGCTAAATGGGTTTGCAGGTTTGTGCCTTGGAGAGTTGCATCACGTTTGCAAGAGAGTGTTTGTGCAGGATGGGCACACAAACAAGAATTTAGAAGCACACACTGAAGAGCACACCTACATGCACAACTGCAGGTGAAGTTCGCCAGCACGGGGACTTCCCTATTCCCCCGAGTCTGCTGATGTCAGCTGATGCAAGCTGTTATGCTAATTGTAAGAATGCATGATTATTGCGTGTACTGGCAAAAATAGATAGATAGATAGATAGATAGATAGATAGATAGATAGACAGATAGACAGACAGACAGACAGACAGACGGACAGACAGAAAGACTGACAGGGTGATAGATGAGAGAAATCAAGCTGACTGACAAACAGGCAGACATACAGATAGATGGATAGATGTACCAAGGCTTTGAAACTAATCATAAATGAAACATAAGCACAGTGAGGGCTGTTGCTTCTAAAACATAAACAGAATGATATATTGAAAATTAAAGTGTCAAACAATTTTGCTTTGACAAAAACACTGTGTTCTTTTGCACTGCACCAATTTGTGACATTGTCTCTAAAGCACAAGTCTTCTTTTAATATTTGCGCATGTAAAAAATATAAAAAATCTGTATTTCCTGGAATTATTCTCTTCCATGCAGGCTATTTCATACTTCATCATCTCTCTTAATGGCCTCCTTTGAACTCAAAAATTCAATTTTGTATGTTTGGTGTCATACATTGATGACTTTATTTGTGAAACAATAAAATCAAGTTTCATCTCAACGACGTTACTTACATGACTTTTTGAATGTTTTTTTATTGTATTTTTATTACTGTAATTAATGTTGTCAACACGAAGGTAAATCCTTGTTCTTTGAGATTGGTGAAACATATCTAATCAACCTTTTTTTATTAATACACAAAGCAATCAGGTAGAGTTTTACCAATCACTTTCTTCATTTCCGATCAGCATACATCGGTTCCTGCCGCTCAATTGACTTTCAGCTGTTAAGAGCATTATGTGTCTAAAGTACATCTATAAAGAAGCCTGTAGAAACTCTGTAGTGATTTGAAAAAAAATCCCTGTATTGTTTTCATTTCACAATAAATATCACAGAACAGGAATTGCACATCACAGAGCTACTGGTTCAGTAAAAAAAAAATCAGGCCTAATAGATACCAAATATACACAACCTTTCACACACATGGACAGCTGAATATTCCCTGATATTTTCTCTGAGAATGCAAGAACTATTCCTGCAGTTTTCCTCTCTGGCAATGTATAGATGGGGTAAGGGTTGGATACAAAAAGACAAGCAGGACAGAGGTCTGGATGAAAAAAAGGCCATTTTGTATAAACACATATAGTTAAACAGTAAAAAACTGGAAATCCTCATTCAGTTTTCTAATGTGTGGGTAAAGCTATAGACAGATATAGATAGTTGGCACGCATGTTTACACTCACATTCATACACACTTTCACCCATCCATATGAAGAACCGACTTCAAAGAGCAAAGCCATGCATGAAAATCTGCAATCACTTTCCTTCACTCCTCAGCACACCAAAAAAAAAAAAAAATGCCAACACACCTTTGAGGGGATGGAAGCTCAGAGATAGCTGGACAGATTTATGATACATCCATTAAAAAGTGCATGGAAGATTTCACAGCGCCTTTTATTCTGTTTGAGCTCACAATCTGCAAGTAATTAACATCTGATTTGCTAAGGCAGGAGCTAATAATGCAATCAGTGATTGGGGCAGCCTCCCAAGCATGTTCTGCGAGTGATGAAGGGCTCACGAGGTGCTGTTCAGCAGGATGATTCGTCTGAGATGCAAAAAATATGTAATTTTTCTAATATCCCAAATGTCAATTCTATTAACACAGACCACAATTAAACTCAAACTGGGAAAATAAATTGGACTTCTAATAAGATAAAAAAAAAATGATAATTACTTATTTGTAGAAAGGGCAGTGAAACTTTCACAGGATCAGCTTTGATTTCAAAGAGGTCCCTTTGAAGCAGAATCAGAAAGCGTGCACTTAACACATGACATACGAAGGCTGGGATCATTTTGTTTGAATGAAAGAACAAGACTGTATCTGCATTATGGGTTTTGACTGCATTATCAGTTTTGTTCATTTTTAGCTCTATGTGTCTTGGACAGGGGGCTGACAGAGGTCCCGTATGCATAGTTCTGTTCCACTTCCCTAAAGCTGTGGATGCACTGAGCACTTAATCCTCATGCAGTCAGTTGTTTTGCTTTGTAGCCTCGCACTCACTCCAAAACTATAAATTAGCCAGTCTAAGTGCCCATGTTTTCGTTATGTGATGGTCAAATTTGCTTCTGGTAGGCTTGCTTCCTGCCTTTTTCACGTTACGGCTATGTGTGGCTTAGTTTGATGACATGCAGCAAAAATCATCTTAACCTGTTGAGTATGATTTTTTATCCAATGTATCTCTAGAGTTATTTCCATTTATTTCCAGTTTGTGAGCGTACGCAAATAAAGATTTCTCAATATCAGCCCTGTTCCACTTACCTATGTCCGGTGTTTGAATAAAAGGCTTCCATTTGATAACTGATTTATAAGACAGTCATAAATTGAACGTCAGTCTGTCTCTGGTATCCTTTACCTGTGAAGCTGATACATCTAGTAGCACAGACGGGCGAACCTCCATTATCAGGTTTAGCGTGTATTTTAGGCGCTGAGAAACTTTCTATTATCAGTCTTGTGCAGTAGTGTAATTGAGCACATTCAATGGACATTCTTACAATATCATCAAACAGGGATTACGGCTTCATTTTTATCATATTATAGCTTAAATTTATATAAATTGTTAACCATGATTGTTGTTTTTCATCACAGATATTTGGCCTGGTGGGTCATACCACCATCTTCCATTGTAAAACAAACCAATGATATTTTTTTTTTATGTCCATACATGTACTTTAAAAGTTTGATGAAAGAAGAGTAAGAGCCACTAAGCTGTGAATATGTTAACAAAAGGGAGCATTCACCAACATGTTTGTTTTGCAACCACACTCTGGCCATTGGTTCTTTCATGAAAGAGTCACGCTCTGTCATTTATTTTTGGCTGTGTATCTCTTATTATCCCTCAAGTAACTATTTTGTCCCTAAACAACCTCTACAGCTGCGCCTCTCTGTGCCCTCACACTTGATTAACTTTTCTTTCCTTTGCCACAACCAGTGTTGTTAAAAGGTGAGAATTACCCCTGCACAATAGCCCTCACAGCCTGAAAAAACCTTTTACAAAATCCAGTAAAATCAACCAGAGTTATTGTGCTCCCTAGGTTTGTTTGTGTTATTTGTGCAAACCCTTTCCAAATTCATGTGCATAAAGGCAAGAGGCACACACAAGGTGTACCTCAGATGACAGCCAAACTGTGCCTCCACGCGCCTGTGTCTCTTTGATAAATAACACACACATCTCACAGGCGCAATGAGCGTCTGAACCAAGGCGCAGAAGGCTCAGTAATTTTGGCCCAGAGTGTGGAGACTACAGCCTGTTCACCTTGAGAGCGAGAGTGAGGCTCAACAGTAAGCTAGTTAGAGGGAATACAATGTGGCTTATTGTCTTTTTCGTCTCTCCATCTATTTTTTTTCCTCTGTTACTAAAAATAGTATCTGCAGAACATCAAAGAGAGGAGACTTTCCTCTCAGCAACAGGCCATGCTGTAGTTATTATTCACCGTATCCGAATGGATCACCCTTCTTTGGGCACTCTGGTGCAGACACAGTTTGTGTGCGCATGCTAATTGTCAAAGGAGTCACTGCTGACTCAGCCTTATAAGCTCACACACACAAACACATGAGCCAGCATAATGAAACGCACAAAAAGAAATCTTCAGTGAAATTGAGTTTAATCATGAGATTACGATACAGCACGCTATCTTTGACAGCACAAGGTCGCTAACTGTCAGATCTGTATGGCAAACAAATCTGGATCTCTTACAGTCTCTTTTTTCCTTAGGCCCTTCCTCTTTAGCCTATATCCCTCACTCTGCCTCTTTCCCTCTCTCTCTCTCTCTACCTTAAATACATTTTCTTTCATTAAATTTTCCTTTTTTGTGCTTTTAACAGAGCTCAATTTTCATAGCAACCCCAGCAATAGTGAGGCCTGGCTATAATGAATAGGTTTGTGCAGGCATCTTGGAATGTGTACATCATCATTGAGTTGTTATTTCTCCATTGTGTGCATCTGCTAGGCTTTTTGGGGATTTATTTTAAATGCATTGATTTTGATGACAACCGTTAGTGCGTGATCATGAGCATTTTTTTTTCTAACAGCCCTGTCTCCCAGAATTTTAGGAAATGGGTTCTATTTAATGTAACTTGTCTCCCTTGCAAGTGAAAATAAATGCATTTTCCATCCACAACACTGTGCAGGAAATGTGACCATAACTCAGCCGTGGGTGGATCCATCACAGTGGAATTTTCTTTTTACTTTTTTGACAAGCGTTAATTTGAGCCTTGATGACTCATTTTAATTGCCAGCTAATTAATCTTTTGTAAACAGAATTTGTGGCTTTAATGGAAGATTTCTGTTTAACATATGATTCTTGCACATTTTTATACAAGCAACAGGCGAAAATGGGGAGCGAGGACATAATACTGCTCTTCCACTTGTAGTGCAAGCTTCACATGACTCAAGTCTTCTTGTTTTTGAGATGAGGTGCTTCATCAACGTACTTGGTGATGTCATATCGCAGCTTTGCTAAACTAACATTGAATACTAACAAACCAACAATTGAGGGGAGCCGTATTTCCCCAAGAGTTACCTGACCTTTTCCCCAAGAGTACCTGTCCTTTTAAATGTTGTCAATATATTAGCCCAATGGCTTGGAGGCTAAGCAAAGGTTGGGTGAACATAAGTAACCGGAGACAATTCTTGATTAAAGTGAGTTTACCTGGGATCATACAAAAAGAAATGTCCCATAATAGAGTTAAGAAAGACAGAGGGTAACTTTCTGCTGAGTATGTCACAGGCCGTACTTACAGCAGATGTTGTAAACCTACATTTTTATAATGAATATCTATATTATCTGGTAATTCATTAAAACTTTGTCTGGTTTGACCTTTAAAATTAGAAGACACTTATTTAAAACATCTTCTTCAAAATGTGAAACAACAGACAAATTCTGCATAAAGTCTGCATATAACTGCACTGGGCATCACCTTAGTCCTTGATAATAACAAAGAAATGAAAAAAAATAAAAAATGAATCTCATGATACCATGTCCCTGGCATGACTGATAAGAATAAAATAGTTTTGTGTACCCTCAGTTTTTTTTCTTTAGTATACACTCTGATTTTTTTTTCTTTAATCACACAAAGATGTCAGTACGGCTCAAAAACCCTTCCCACATTTCAAATAGTATGCTTGCTGTTGCAAGAAAAGTCCTCCTTTGCTGAGAAACTATTCAAATAATTGAAGAAAGCTTCCAGATGACTCCATAATGTCAGCAAAAAACAAGCTGCTGCTAGCTAACTGTTGGCCATCAGTTCGACTGACTAAGTAGATCAGCACTCTGTACAACACAAAATAGCCTATTCTATTTTCTGCCTTTTGATTCATGGAGCTTTTACTCCTCTGGTTGAATTTACGTCTCTAAACTTCCTGAAATGTTGCAACACTTTGTCAGATTAGAGGAAAAGCTTCCCCCAGCATTTCACCCCGCTGATTTCTGTGCTGCACCATCTAAAAGCCTTCTCCAGCCGGTATAACAAACACGGATATTGCTTTCCAAGAAACAATATAAATCTATGAAGGTCCTTCCAAAGCTGCAAGCAGGTTTCTGTTGTGTTGTAAGTGTCTTCACTAAGTGCCAGGACCAAGTGCCAGCACCAGTCATCAAAGAACTCGTCCATATTTCTCACTCAACCTTTTGCTCAAGCGAGAAATATGGCAGCCGCCTAGATTGTAGCAGAAAATCTCCTTCCAACTGTGTGGAGCATGAATTTTACTGCAGCAAAAACATTAATTTTTTCTGACTAGCAAATGTATTCTTTTAATTAATTGTCTACTGCACTGTTGCTGTCACTTTTTTATCATTTGAATAGAATTTGGTGAAATGATTATGTGGCTTTTTTCAAGCTTTAGTGTCCATTCTGTGGCATGAAATGACTCCATTATGTCTGGGTCTTGGTGCTCGTTATCATGCTTTCTACCACTGATATGGTTTTATTTTGGTGCTGATTCATATTTCATTGTGTTGTCTGGCCCAAAAATTAAAATGACATTTTTTACCCTGCTGTCATATTGATTCACAAATAGACCTTAAGCATTTTTGCTGAAAAAGCTGCAGCAAAAAGCCATATATATTGTGACAGAATGTCTATTACTAACACTAAAGCACAGAGAGACACACACAAACACTTAAATAGATAATTCCCCCTCTGCAGATCTCCTCTTTTCAGCCGTTACAGGGCATGTTCAGAGGAAATGGAAGGCTGAGAGGATAGGTGTCCCCCTCTCTGCACCTGGGATTCAGGGTCTGTGTATGTGTTTGTGTGTCTGTACGTGAGGTTTAACATGAGAGTGTGCATGCATACTTGTGTGCGTGTATACATTTAAGTGGGATGAGGAGGCTATTTATTTTGATTGTTCTCAATGAGGGTCCGATGTATAGAATCCATAACAATACCATCAATCCACAGCAGCAGCAACATGGATGTAATTTATATGGTAATGCAGGCGCCATGGTTGCCCCAAGTTACGCAGTGGACATATCTGACAATGGACAGCATGCATGTGCCGTGGCATCCTAATGCTGTATGTATGGACACACACATATATGCACTTCTCTGCAATGAGGAGGCATGTTTCAATTAGTTGATGTAGATAGAGCCTTTGCTGTGTTTATGTGTGGGGTCAAAAGGTTGAGTGTGCCGCTCTGTGTCAGCTTGTGTCTGTCCTCATCTCTCCTTCTCTTATGAATAGAAAAACAGCCACTCAAGTGAGAAGAGGAGTGAGGAGCGACCCTCTGAACCAGATATTGCAATGACTCAGAGCTGATCTGTTAGAGTTCCCACTGCAGGTCTCTTTCATCGCAACACGCAGTAGCGCACTAACCTGCACTAGAGCTGATTTAGCCTCCATTTTCATGTAAAAAGCTGCAACCATCAAAGAAAATCTGAATGTTTCCATTTAGATGGAGCTGTCATTCAATTCATTGTCACCTTAGCCTTCTTTGAAAGTTCTATGCAGATAAGTCTGGATCTCTTCTCAATTATTGCCACGAAGCCACAGAATATGAAGGTCAAAGTACATTGTTGAGAGGCAACTAATCATCAGAGGCGTTCACTTGTGAATGGCCTCTCTGTCATCTGGTGGGTGCCGTCATCAGCAGCAGTGGGGTTTGATTTGTGAGATTGAACAAGGCGAAGGTTTCCTGTCTTTATCTATTCATCTCCATCTGCTAGGTTTGTGTATGTCAAAGAAATCTTTCCCAGAATTCCTTTCAAAGACTTGCTGTGGTTGGGATCCTGTTGGACTTAATTTTCTGTGTTAAATAGCAACAGTCAATCATTGAAGATCTTACTATAAAGTTGGATTTCAATATGCTACAGGCAAAAGTGGAAGAGTATCATTTTCAACACTGAAAATTAGGACAAACATTGAGTCGTACTTTCAGCAGTTTGGATTTCCCCTTATAATTCTTAGCTTTGCCTGACAGCAATTCAAATTCAACAAAAGAGAATCTACAGCATTTCATATTAGTGTAAAACTTAACTCAATAACTCAAAATAATAATAGAAATAGTAATAATAATGATATTAATTATAGTAATAAAAAGTTGTAATATGTATATATTAGAAAACCAGCAATGATCCTCTTACAGGTTCACCTACTGAAACCTTTCTATGACTAAGGTATAACAGGTATTTTCATGACATCTTTTGCTAAAGAAATTGCCAGGCATTACTTTTCTAATGCTCAAAGTAAGCAGTTAGCTCCAAGTAATTAATGAAATGTTAAAATTTGATTAAAATAATGATTCAAAAGTCAAAGTTTGATTAGGTTAAGAAATGGAATGCATTAGGGGAATGCATAAATAGCCTTGAAGAGCCTTGCCTTCTGAAATATTGTAGCTGCAAGATTTGTCAGGACCAGATGGACTGTGTAGAAGTATTTTATTCACAAAGGCGTTGTAAATTAAAATGTTGGAGTTAGTGTTGTTATAATATTTGTATCTACTTATTATAGACACCATAAATACAAATTTAATTTGGTCTTTAGCAAGACTTGCTTTAAGATTTAAGCTCAAAAAGATCAGGTGTACATGCCTTGTTAAAGCAGCACTTTTTAGCTTAAAAGGTAGCATCACTCTAGAAATAGAGTATAATGCATTTCTTACAGAAGAGCAGTATATTTCCCACATCCTCCATGTGCTCTGGTCCTAGCTTGCCTACACAAATTGCTGACCTATGAAAGGCTCTCACTCTGGGCCCCAGATTTGCAGTACATTTGCAGTTGGAGTTCCACAGTGGTGGAACAGGTTAGTGTGCATGCTTCACAGCAAGAAGATTGCTGGTTTGACTTACTGTGTCCAGCGGCATCTTTCTGTATGGACTTTGCATGGTGCCTGAGTGGATTTTCTCTGGGCATCCTAGTTACCTCCCGCAGGCCAAAAGTATGTTTGTCAGGTTGACTGGTGACTCTTTGTGTGGCCCTGTGATTGGCTGGCAAGTGGTTCAGAGCGTATCTTAATCCCAAACCAAAGTCAGCTGGGGTGTGCTTCAGTCCTCCTAAACCCCTAAAAAGGAAGGTGGGTAAGATTATGGAAGGGTAGATGGACTTTGGATCAGTGGCTCATTTGCTTATCTGGAGTTAATTTGATCAAAAATAGTATGTTGCATGTTAAAGTATGGCCATATATACTGTATATGTGCTGACCTTCAACAGAAGTTGAGTTGAATAAGTGTCAGGAAATGTAAAGAGCAGGGGGCTTACATTTGAAGCAGGAAACAATAAGGAAGCATCAGTTTGTTGCTTTGACAAATAAAGACGAGTATTAAGGTTAGAATAAAAGTAATTATAGTTTAAATGTAGGAAGGTCTATGTCTTTGTTCACCCACATGGCCCCCCATATCCGTGGACCCCAGAAAAAACTCCTCCCCACCTGTGGACGGTCTTACTCTGTCCTTCCTTTAGCTCTGTTTAACTTTGGCAAAGGACATGTTTAGGCTGAAAAAGTCAGCTTGTTCCAGTGCTTTTCTGAGGCTAAGAGATGGGAGACAAGTTTGATAGATGAAGCTAAGAGGAGCAAAAATAGAGACCACAGAGCAAGAAGCCAGACAAAAAACATCAATGCTACTGTTGATACTCATTCTCCCTGTTAAATGTTAATGCACAAAATTACCGTTGTAGGATGGATGGAAAAGCTGCATACTGACTTAGCTGTAAAAAAAAATCTAAGTTAAGAAATACATTGGCACCATGATACAGCAGTAGAAACTAGTATAAAACTACTCTTCTAGTGTGATTCATTGATTGCAACATGTAAATATTCAACAAAGCTTAATCAGTCCTCATAACTTCTTTAATCTGCTGACCACACTGTTAAAGCACACCCAGTTTGGGACTTTGAAAAGGCTGTACAGACAGAAATGTCTCAATAGACTTCAATGTAAGGATTTGCTACTTTAGAAACAAACCAGGTATTTTAAGTGAAAGGAAACACAAGCTTTTCATAAGAAGTCTGACTCATAATCCTGGAAGAACCTGAAATTGAAAAACACTGTGATGTAGAACAAAACAGTGTGACGCACTGAATGAGGATAGCATCTTTTTCCCAACTGGAAAGTTTCTTCAACCTCTGCTGCTGGCTGTTTGTGTGCTATGTGTGTGTAGAGGATCTGCCTGTTTTGGAAGTAGGCCCCCATAGTTTTGTTTTCTGGAGTGATGGAGTGATGCAGATGTGATGAAAGAGAGAACCAGAGTGAGAGACGAGCCGAGCTGCAGGCAAGAGAAAAATCCAGACACTCTGTTACACATCAAAGCGAGAGCCTCTGATACAGTCATCTCTTAAGGCTGCAAAAACCCAACTTTATTAATTAAAACATGTCTGTTGAGTCATCCTCTCATCTCTGCCGCCTCTCTTTACTCGTTTTATCGCTCATCTTCTGCAGTGGCACTGATTGCGGGAGAGAAGAAATGACAGGGGAGATAGGGAAGTAGGAGAACAAATTCGAGGTATCAGGCGGATGAAAGCAAAACATTCCTGGATAGGCTTTGGCATCCATTTGTTGCTCGCACATGCCGAAAACAACAGGTGTTCATCTTGCCACAGTTGAGCTAAATTTGAAGAATTAAAACTGAGTGAGAGGAAAGAGGAGGCGAGGATTTGAGAAAAAGGGTGAGGAAGGAGGAGGGTAACAGGAAGAGAGATTAGATGGAGGAGACAGACTTCACTGTATGGATAAATAGAGAAAAGAGTTCATTGTGTCAGCAGCTGTCATCACTAAATAGCCCTCAGATCACTGTCAAACACAATCACACACACTTGTACGAATACACATTCTGTATATGTGCATACTTCCACACACACTCTCTGACTGACAGCTCCCCCTCAGTCCAACATCTGTGCTGACAGCAGCCGTGGTAATGAGTCTCTGCATGTGCCAGCATGGGTGTGTCGTCTGCTTTTTCCTCCCTCTTCCTCCACGTCCTGTTCATTTCACATTACCCTATTCTTGTTGATTCCCGCCCTTTTTAGGCCGTTATTTCCCGTCATCTTAATAGAAGAGCAGGCTGATTGACTTGCCATCGTAAGCAATCGCATAGTGGCTGAATGAGTGCGAGGCTTGAGTGTAAAGTTGCGAGGCAGATCGATGGGTTTTGTGTGTTTTTGAGTTGCCATCCAGGTGTGCCGTATTTCAGGTAGAGGTGAAAAAAAAGAGGGGGATGAAAGGAAGGAGAGATGAAGCGATGATGAATGGCTCTCGTTAGAGGGGTAATTTGTCTCTCCTTGTCTGACTGGGCTCCAGCTGTCGCTCCATCCCTCGCTCCACTCCACTCTCCTCGGCCTACCACTCCTCACCTCAGCCAGATGGGTGGACGGATGGACGGAGCGAGGGAGGGAGGGAGAGAGATTGAAATAGGCACAAGGACGAGAGGAAGAGAAGATACTAAGTAGTCAACAATCGGAATTAAAAGTGATGTATGGTGCCATTGCACAGTAAAGAATGGCTTCATAGAGAAAACAATAGAGAATACAAAGCTCATATGGAGATGATTCAATAGAGATCATACAATGCAGCAACAGGCATGTATGACTCACACAAGCAAGTCCTTGTGCTCCTACAATGCTGCTGATGATGGCATTTTTTTTTTTTACATTGTTAGAAACCATCAAAGGACCCTGCTAATGCCTTCAATACAGTCACACAGATGACTGCTTTGTCCCTCATGATACACTTATTTTTCACACTAATCAACACTTGTGTGTGAGAGGCCTGCGTTCACAAAGTGAGAGACGGGCACAGAGAGAAGAACTGAGAGATATATACAGATGGCTAGGGAGGCGGCTGAAGGATGGCAAGTGGACGCACAAAATCGTCAAGAGGACCACGTGGGCTCTTTGCTAAGTCTTTGTTCTAATAACACAAAGCAATTTCCACTGACCTTTCTAGAAATGTAGCGGGCAGAAATGACTGAGTTAAGGATGCCCCACAGCATAATTGCTAAGGAGATTAAAGTTCCCTTAATTGCTTTTGGCCAACTAGTGCAATTTTTCCTTTTTTGTAATTAAAGTGATTTAAAATATTAATATCCACGCACGCGTACACATAGCTCTCTGTGCAGGACCTCTCGCACACAGAAAAAATTGTAATAAAAGCATGCCGCGGCGATAAAACAATCTCCAAGTTGTACGGCTACGCACACATACACACACTCATTTGCGTACGTATCCCCTCCCCGCTGTCACCAATAGCCTCATTATAGGTCCGGTGAAATATGCAAATAGCTCAATCCTTCCTGGCAATCAATTGAAGTGAGTGATCGATTCATTTAGATCAATTGCTCTTTTTTTCCAGATTGTCTAAGGCCAATCCCAGCTGTACCTCCTCATTTATTTTTCTCATGTTATCCATCTGAAAGAGCCCTATCCCCTCTTATTTCCCCCTCCTCTTCCTAATTATCCCCCTCTATTGCTTTCCTTCCCATATTTTCTGTTTGGCTATAAGTTTTGTCAGCTCATAGCTCCTCATCTGTCCAGTTTTCCCCCAGCCCCCCTGCTCACCGACATTAATTTCTCTCTCTTTTACTCTCCATCCCCATGGTCACCCCCTGCGACCTCGTCCTCTATCCCCTACTCCCTCAATCGTCACTCACCCAGGGTCCCTCCTCACTGCTCTCCTTTCCCCTCCTGTCGGCCACAGTGTTTGCTTTGCCATTGTTTATCCATTTTTCTCTGTTTGCTCTGATGAGATTGACCGGACACAAGCGCACGCATACACCCACATGCTCACACACACACAAATACCTAAACAGAAGACAAGGCTAGCATCTCTCTGGGGTGTAGTTAACGTGAGGCTGTAGATCGATTCTAGCTCTGGTTTCCGTGACGCAAAGCCCTAAGCCGGAGCAGTTTGGACGACAGGACAGAGGCATCACTCTGCCTCCTTTTCTATCAAATATATCTCTATAATGCCACAGCGGCACTTAGACTCAAAAGTGTATCTGCAGTAACTAATGGGCTCCATTTTGATGCAGCAGATGGGCAAGTTGGCCAATAACTGTGTCCGAGCACTTTGTTACTTAAATGATCTCTGCATTCTTCCTCTCCCTCCTCCCTCACTCAGGTTCCGTTTGCCTAATGCAAGCAATATTGCACTGTACGAGAAAAAAGGAGACAAAAAGCACCCCATCTATCATGGCCTTCACACACTTTGATTTCTATCAATACTCTGTGATGGGAAGGTGAATGCTGTCAAATTACAATCACAGCACATCTGTATTCTGAGAGATTGTCAGTGAGAAAAGAAAGGGAAAAATGAGAAAAGATGATAAATGTTCTGCAATCTTGTCCATTTTTCTCAAGGTCTCACAATTTTTTTCTTTCTTTTGTTGTCCCCGGCTCAAGTTTGTGGGTTTTTTTTCTGTTTCGTGAAAAAAAGATGAAAGATAAAGCAACTTACTGAAAGGTTGAGCATTGTAACTCCTAAATTTTGCTTTGCAAAGTTTACAGACATGAAAGAAAAAAATGGATAAAGTTTGTTTAACTGAGGCCGGGTTATTGCTTTTCTCCCACCATCTTACATTCTTACTTTGGAATGTGAGGGACAACACATCACAGAAAAAAAAGAACAAAGAAAAAAAAAATCAAGGTTTATTTGTAAAAGCCATGTGGAAAAAATAGTGTGGGTGCCTCAGGCTGTCATTTAAAAGTAGATTCAGGAGAAATAATGGTTTTCAGCATGTTAAAGTGTCTTTTGTGTTGACTTTCTAATTAGTAGTTATAATAACCTGAGTCCTTCAGTGGTTTGGCTGGACATGGTGGCCTCATTCTTACCGTATTGTTGATTGATTGAGCTACAAATATGGCAGACATAATTATTCTATATTTTGAGCCGTCTCTAAATAGAATTTATTAGATCTGTCTTTGTCCTTGATTCCAAACCTTTGGAGAGTTGAGTGAATTCTCTTCATCCCTCTTTTCCCTCTCTGGTGGATGGGACAGCCTGATTGTGTCCACGCATCCCATGGCTCACACTATTTAAAGACTTGGCTGTTAACTTTCTTTTGTCTTACCCATCTAGAGGACAATCGTACAATGGTAAAATGGAGATGCTCAAGAAATACTTTCAGGTGTAGTCATTTGTTTAATGAGAATAGAATTTAAGGTACAGCCATTATCTGCCGTCCATAGTGAGTATGACAAGGTGCTAAGATGAGATGGCAGCCATGTGAACATGTCAGTATTTTATTTTTTTCAGTATAATTAAGAGTGCTGATTTAACACCTGCAGGATATGACCACCAGTTTGTTGAGTCTGAAGTTTGCAGACAGTCAAAAGAGATTGCTGTTAGTTTAAGTTAATGCATATGTACAATGTTTTTTCTTTGGTAGATCTTTGACTTTGTTTAAAACTTCAGTTTTTTGTATCTTAACTTGAGACAGTATTTTGATAAAGCCCAACATACTTACTGGCATATTTTGTTTCTGGTGTAGCTGGACGTAACAAAGACCGTAGCTCAGTGGTAAAATATTTGTTTTCCATTTGCAGTTATTATTGACTCCATTGGAGGAAATTAATTTCAATTCATAACAGATGCTTAATGTGAAGCAGAATGTTAAAGAAAGGGGATGAAGTGTGGGTAGTGAGTGCAAAAAATGTGTTTTGCAAGGTTTTTGGGCTTTTGTTTTTGAAAAGGCGCCGTGTATGTTGTATTTATTCGTAGAAAAGATCGGTTGTTTGCTACAAAGCTGCTTTCCATGTAACAGAGGCCTGTTCTATGACAATACTCAAGCATTTTTCAATCCATCACAGCTTCTTAAGGTTAGCTTACCCAGATTATTGATAACTGTATCCCACTCTACCATTCCGAGATTTCTGCACCACAGACATGCACTGTCAATTTTTATGCAAAGCTCTATGGATGAACATCTAAAAATAGTTGGACATGAAAACTTTTCTTTCCAAACAAGCTGCCCTAGTTACTCCAGGATGTTCTGTAAACAGTTTCCAGTGTAGTTCATTTGAATTTAAGATTTTTGATATCAAACTGATGACAAATTTTAGTCCACCCATCATAATTAGGAAAGAGGCAGAAATCTCAGAGACAAATACTGTGAATTCTTAGAAATGAAGAAAATGAGTCTAGATAGTTTTATAATTTGGTTGAATTAACAGTACGAGGGTGAAGCCTCTGTATTGTTACCTTAGTAATCCTGCATTGGAACAGGCCCCTGTCTCACTGTCAGTCATTGCCATCTGTTTTGTCTAACACCCCACTCTCCCCTCCTTCTATCCCCCCTTCTCTTTCTCTCCCTCCATCCTCCAGGTCGCCCACTCCCTCCAACCTCCTCCTCCTCACTGCTCCCTCCGTCCCACCCGTCCTCCTCGTCCGCCCCCCACCACCCTTCCCCTGGCCCGTCTCCTCCGATCAGGGAATGCCAGGTGCCCCTGCTGGAGAAAAACTCCACCCACTCTCACCTGGAGCCCCACCCGGATGACTCATACATGCTCCGTGCTCAGCCCACCTCCACGGGTAAGAGAGCTCTCCCTCCATCCCTGCTTTTGCTTCTGTCATTTATTTGTTTATCTTTTCATGGTTCAATATGTCATCCATCACCCTGGTCTCTGCATTCATCATGTGTCCATTGCCTGATCTGATTTGATCTCCGTTCAGTGAAATGCCAAGCAGTCGAATTTGATTTAATGTTGCATCTGCCTCTTTTGTTCTGCATTCTTTGAACTTGAGGATTATTTTTCACAGATTTTATTTTATTTTATTGAGAAAATGGATCATACTCTTTTTTTCAATGAAAGACAGTTTATTAAAAATATGTTCTATGTTTTTCTTCAGCCCATAAATTTCATAACTGTGTGTTTGAAGCTACTTAGATCAGTTGCATTTTTGCTGGGGCTGTTGGAGTATTTAACATGACAAATCCTCTTCACATAATGATCAACATAGAATAAAGTGCAGAAATCATATAATTCTGATTATCCTGTTTCAGAATTAACCAGTGTTATCTCTGTAGACAAGAATATGAGTTAACATGTTCATCAGCTTTCTTTTGTCCCTGGCAAAAAACATACCAAGATTAATTCAAGATATTTCATCAGAGAAAATTCTGATGTATTCTGTTTGCTTGTACTTTCAGTCAACACGGCAAGACAAGACTGAAATGCTAATGACGTGCTGTTGAACATTCAACATCCAATAAATTTTAATGTAGAGTTCAGGCTCACTCAGAGCAGCTGGAATAAGTCCCCTAAAAATTTTAGCAGATCCAGTCAGTCAAGATTACAAGCTAAGTGTTTTATTTTTTGTTGAAATTTGCAGAATACATGTTTAATGGTGTTTTTAGGAAGATGTGTGTTTCCCCAGCAATGTAAGGAAGGTAAATGGCTTCTGTTGGAGAGCTTCTTTCTCAACATGAAATTAATAATGGCTTTTTTGTGAAGGAATATTAAGAGGATCATTTATATTAGAGCAAACCTACAGTCAAAAGTGCTCAGTGAGAACAAAATCTTTGGTTCATGGCATGTCAGTATTTTACACCAGTTCATTTTTTTTATGTTTTAAAATATTAATAGTGCGTTTGTAGAGTTCTACAGAATAAATTGCACAGCTTAACTAATTAAATCAGTTCACGAGACACAATCTTTTAGATAGGGATATTCCCAAGCAGACATTTTAAAACCCCATCAAACACATATTAAAATTGTGTTAATCAGCAAAAGTAAAGCTCTCAGAAAATGGCCAAAACTAAGCTTTCTATTCAGGGTCACATGATAAGTTGGTGATTATTTGAGTAATGCTAATATTGGCCACAAGAGCTTGGTAATTAATGGAGTTGTAATGGATGTGGCACTTGTATTTGTTATTTTCATATACAGTTATTGTAGGCACTTTTATCTTTTCTTTTGTGTTCTCAAAAGTTTAGGTTAAAAATGCATGTAATCTGTTCCATTAATCAATTAATAAGTGGTCATATTTAACTATTATAACCTCAATTTTAATCAAATTATTTGCTGTTATTGTTCTTCCAATAATCTAACAGCCCTGTTACCAAGGACAGCACCAATAGCTTTTGGTCCCTCTCTCAGTTTAACGTCCAGATTTCTGTGCTGAATATGTTCAGTCCCTGTGTTGGCCAGGTGTTTTTGTGTGTGTGTTGCCTGACAACTTAATAAAAATAAATCACTGCCTGTGTGTTTCATGAAATTTCTTAAACATCTTTTGTTGGCATCTGTTGATGAATCTGGTGCTGCCTATTATTCTAATTTTAACCATTTTGATGGCTTGTGCATCTCAAATTTTGTTTTAAAAATAGCTTTTATGGATTTTTATTGAGGAGAACTGATGTAAGACAATCAAAATTAGCACAAGAGACTTAAACTAAGACCAAAATCTAAAGCATCTGCCAATAATGGCACTGGCAGCAATACAACAGATCTTTTTTTTCTGTGTTCAATTTTGACTTCTTATGTTGCTTAAATAACAAAAAATATCAAAAAAAGAAAAATCAATGATGCAAGTGAAAGCAACACCTTGACTCTGCAGGGAGCAGATTGGTTGCCACTGTGTAGGTGTGTTTGTACTTATTTTCCATATGACATTAATAATCCAGCAGAAAGTGAAAGGTAAGGGGATGATGAATTTTAAGTGCCAGCAGGAGGATCACTGTAGCACAGACACACTAGTTACTTTCCCCAGCACAGAGCTTTCTCTTTCATCATTTTTCTCTCTCTCTTGCTGGCTGTTACAGGCTCTGTGTGCTTATATCAGCACCCCCACCCCCCACCCCACCCCACCTCCCACCCCCTATATCTCCACTGATGAGTTTGTTCATCAGCATACGCATTTATTCTCAACAATTAGCTACTTTGAGCCAACTCTCCCTGCCTCTCTGCCCCTCTCTGCCTCTATTTCCCGCTCTTCCCTTCTTTCTCCACTCCTCTGTGCATCTGCACTTGTAATCAGCAGATATATTTAGCAGAGGCCTGATGGGAGGGAAGGGGGTGGGCAGAGAAGTCCTAATGTGATTTTTGGTGGAATACAATCTATTGTTAATGGCGTTAGGCTCTCCTTTGATCCAGTATAAATCTTCATTAGGGAAGGCCCGGGTCCCAGGTTCAAGAGCAACGTGATTAGGAGGCTTTTAAAATGACGTTACATCAGCCTTCTAATTGGTTTACTGTTTGCTGGGGCAACATCAATCATTAGCCCAGTAACCGCACAGCAAATAAATTCACTCTGCCACTGACACCCTAATGGCAGACACTGGCAAAGAGGGAGAGTGAGGCTCGCGGGCACACTCTCTCTTTCTCTCATTCTTGTTCGCATACACCCACACTTTGTTCTGGGGCTTCTTTCAGTCTCTGCCGAGCATGAACACACAGAGACGGCAAGCAAAGACACAAAGATGGGAAAAAAATGACGAAGATGCAGGAAAAAAGAGGCAAAAAGAGGCAAATGGGAGCAGAGATAGAGAAAGCCAAACTTTGACTTTTGAAGTTGTTTAATGAGACATCTTGCATGAAAAAAGTCAAAGATCTGAGAGAGAATATTAAATCCAATTCACACCAGTGAAAATAAAGACTGAAAGACGGTGCAAAAGAAAAGAAACCCAAAAGATCGGAGTTGGAAAAAGTGAAAATATCAAGTTTTTTTTCTTTTTTACTCTTGTAAAATTAAAAGTACTTAATTTACTTAAAGACTAACAGTGAGTATTTATTACTCTTTAACTGTGTTGTTGCAAAAAGTATAATAGCACGATTGTTAACCAGCTCTTTCTTCGGGTATGTTATAGTTGTGGGAGATTCTGAAAACTGCGTAGTTTACCCAACAGTCAATAGTTGTACACACACTCACCCGTTTGACTATTTACCTCCGACAACCTCTCTGTCTAGAAAAGGAGCAAATGAGTCTTGCAAACTTTGAAAATGCTCCAGTTCAGACACTGAAAGAAGTACAGAGGAGCCTCAGAGGTAAGATGGCTTCAGCAGTGTTCAGAGCTGATGTGTGAAATAATAGAAATATTCTAGAATAAAGAAACACAGTCAAACTTTTACTGTTGATAATTTAATGGGACAATACTGAGTATAACTTCAACCAGACAAATAAGCATATGCAGCCAGGCACAGCACCATTGTATCATTAGCCAATGAGTACATGCCCCTCAAACAGCTCTGCTGTGAGTTATATTACAATAGAGTAACCAATGGCACATATTGCAGGCAAATACTCTGTTGTTACTGATAATACTTCACTGATGGTACTTTGCCTGGGAATTAAAGAAATATGATGCTGCAACCTCTGCTGAGAAGAGTGTAAATGGTGTTATGTTGGACCCCTGTCTCTGAAAACAACTGCTCAGTAATGTCAGTGAAGATTACAAAGATTTCAGAGGATTCTATACACCTTCTCCACACAAGTCTCATTGCCCGATCAAAACAACTAAAACAACTGACTGTCATATGTCAGATATGTAATAATGACATTGTTATCCTACCAGTCTAACATAACGTTATATGTCTTGTTATGCTGTATTGCCAAAATGCAGCCATAACAGTTTAATATAAACCTTAGATCTGCAGAATCTTGCCCTAAAATGAAATTAAATAGGAGGTGCATGTGTGCAGCAGGTAGTGCATTTCATATTGTAAGGTACTACCTCTCAAGGTCTCTTGATTGCCTCCCCCTGTGGGACAGAGCCTTATTGTTTAACTTTGTATGTTGTCCTTGTGAAAGCATTGGTTTATTTATTTTTGTACCCCCACAGAAAAAAAAACATTCTTGTCTGGTTAAATGATGACTATTAATAGCCCTTTGGTGTGTGTCTGTGTGAACCTTATTTTTTTTCATTTGTTTCATTGTTGCAACTGCAGAGTTGCGATTTCCTGTAGGAATTGTGTATTTGTTGTTGTTCAATCGCTTAAGCTGTTTATTTTAGAAACGTTTGATTTCTTACCTGTTTGTTGCTTAAGGTGGCAGAGGGTTGTGTCCGTGCCTCACAGCAAAAAGGTTGCTGTTTGATTCACAAGTCAGCCGGTGCCATTCTGTGTGGGCTTTGCATGTCTTCCAGGTGCATACCTGAGTTTTTCCCGGCACTCCATTTTTCTCCCACAGACCAAGTTAAAGAAGTCTCAGTAAGATAATTTTTGACTTTAAAATTACACATAGGTGTAAGTGAATGTGCGAATAGTTGTCTGACTCTCCATATGTCTCTGCAATCTACTGGCATCAGGTTCGGGGTTAACCCCGCCTTTCACCCAATGTCAGCTGGGATATGCTCCAGCCAACCGTGACCTGAGAGGGTTAGTCAGTATAGATTATGGATGGATGTCTGGTTGCTGAAATGCTATGTGAAATGTAGTAAACACAGTTTTTACCACAGAATTCTTTCAAGCAAAGTAAAAGTTCTGATTTTAAGAACTAATCAGAGAGTATAGACACTCAAACTACTCAAATACGGTACTGTCGAGTAAATGTAGGAAGTTACTTCCCCCCTGCTACAGAAGAGTCCAAGAGACAAAAACAAAAAGAGGGGATGTAAATGATGTGATGAGCTGTTGAGAGCGTAGAGGGTGAAAAGGAGATATTTGGATGGAGGGAGAACAACATTGAAATGAAATTGCAAATTGCTGCGTTTCCCAGCCAGGACTGCTGAACTAATGGGTGCAGAGAGAGTCCTTGGCTTTGGGCGTCCATTAAAATCGACCTAAATTAGTTTAGAGTGGCAGTCTGGCACTGCATAAACACACCCTGGCATGTAGGAAGACACAGGAAGAGCTGCTAGGAAATAAAACACCTTTAACCCCGCAGTGTTTATGCATGTGCTGTGAGTGTATGCCCGCCTGCCTGTGTGTGCTGTTTGTGTGGTCCTGTAGAGAGTGGACGCTGGGCAGGAAATGAGCCTTACCAAGCCAGGCAGAAACTGACCACAGCGAGATAATCCTCAGGAAGCTGCATGCTGCTCATATTTGTGTGTGTGTGTGTTTTTTGTTTGCATGTGTGTGTTCGTGTAAAGTAGTCCACCATTACCTAAGCTAACAGGTGGACAGACATGACTTGTGTTCCTAGTGAAGCGTGACAGGTGAATGGGAACGGAACGCTGTTGCCGAGGATTGGCTGGGAATTGGGTCTGAGAATGTTTATGTGGGAATACTGTCTGGCTCGGAGCACCTGTCTGGGAACGCTCCCTCAGAAACACAGGGAGGAGCTGAGACGGCCAAACGGAGCGTGGCGGATCGCTCCTGGAAAGAGCTAGCTGTAGCACAGTCTCTGGCCATTCATTATGCATGGGGGATGCTAATGCTATTTTTAGCCCAAGCCTCATCTTAAGTGGCTAGCTAACTGCTGCCCGAGATGCCACCTCAAGTCACTGCAGAAGCCATAAATGTTTTATAGCTTTGTTGAAATAAATCTACAGAAACGATGCCACAACAAAGATGCGACCTCTTCATCTGCTGTAATGTTATTCGTCCTCATGGTGTTTATGTAAGGCTGGCATTTGCATAACAGTGGGATGTTTTGTGTGTGTGGATGTATGTGTGTATGTGGATTTAATGCACATAATCATTTCTGCTCATGTAGACTGTTTGTTTTTGGCTGAATTTGATGACTCTTCTCAAGCGGATTATTGCTTCCTAATTAGACAGAGATGACTTGCCAAGGCAGAGGCGTTGTGTGTGCATGTCTGTGTGTTTTTCTGTGTCTGTGTGCCTACATGTGTAAATTTTTGTCTTTAACCTTGAGACTACACAGTCCTTTTTTGAATGGTGGAACCAGTGTTTTAGTTCACTTTTTCCATTGATCATTATTTGATGTATTATTTTGACATGTTTGATATCTGGACTCTGTCACAAAAAGCCTATAATGCACTGTGCAGTCAAGCTAACCACACTTGGCCCACAAAGGTCGCAACTGACCTTTTTTGAACATTTCATAACCAGATTTTGGTGTTATAAGATTGTTTTCCAGTACTAAAATGATACTTTAAAATCTCTATTTTTGTCCCTTTTCAAATCCGAACTCAAAACCCACCTGAGCAGCACTGCATCTATGGAGAACAAAAAATGACATAAGGATAAATAAATAAATATATAAGTAAATAATTAAATATATAGATACATGAATAAATGAATAAACAAAAATATATTTTGATAATACAAAGGGCTTTTTCTGTAACTTTAACTTTATTTATTTATTCATGCATTTTTATTTTTATTTATTCCTTTATTTATGGATTTATGTATTTCTGCATTTATTTATTTATGCATTTCCACATTCATTTATCTTTATTCATACATTTATTTAATTATTTCCACATTTTTTATTTATTAATTCCTGTATTTCAATATTCTACATTTATTTATTTCTGTGCACCTATGTTAAATAGGTAGGCGGTCCTAACTCAGTCTCAAGCCAGATTGGTCAAATATGTGAAGAAGACCAAAGCAAACAATTTGTAATCCCATGACTTATGACATCAGCTTGCTAGCTTGGCATTCATCACGACATGCAGTGGCCTCCAGTGGATATATTCGGTACTCAAGAAATTTTACCTGAATTATTCAACCAGACACGCTACTTTCATTTCTGTTTTTACTGTTTTTGTGCAGCTGTAAATGACCCTAACCCATCTCCACAGCCTGCTCCGCTGTGCAAAGTTACACCCAGACACCCAGTGAATGGGAGGTTTCTGCAAGAAACATTTTGTGATGCCTAATACAGGGGTCGGCAACCCATGGCTCTATGGACTCAGAACAGAAAAGCGAAAACTCGTCCTTTATCTTGAATGAAACTCCAATTTATTTATGTTATTTCTGCATGTTTTAGCACTACCTTTATATAAATGGATATAGATAAATGTGTATATATATATATATAAATATATATTTTCTTTGTTTTTCCACATCGTCAACTTTACATCGTGTGTGCCTCCCATGACCTCTGTGTGACCTGCAGCAGAGAGAGAGCTGCTGCTGCATGTTTAGCTCTGAGCTCACCTGTGATGTTGTTTCAAACATTTTATGAAGCTTTTCCAGCAGATGGTTTGATGAACTCTCTTACTATTAATACACCATCTGCTGTAAAAGGTTAAAACTTTTAAAATGGAAGACCCTCTGACCCCCATCTCACCTGATGATGTCAAATAAATATTTATGATCGACCCACTACAAGTAAAACCTGATCCTGTGGAGAAAAAAAAAACATTGTAACAACAATTACAAAAAAGTAATAACAGTGAAAACACAGGCTAAGATTGATTTTTTGTTTTTGTTGATGAGCCATATTATCAAAGAAAACATACCACTGTTGTCATTTTGGCTCTCGATCAATTGTTACAATATAATATGGTGTAACAAAAAATACCAGGTTAAAGCAACAAAACAAACATGAGCCATTCTAGAGCAGTCATGTCAGGTGGTAAAGCAGTTTGCTTATAGATCAGAAGTCATTATAATATCCATATCAGAACTGATGTAAATCCTCCATAATCCTTCCAAGACGAAACTCTAGGTAGTCGGTGGGTACTTGGTTTTTAAAGCTGATTGCCAGTGACCCTAAATCTTTGGCAAAGACTCGTGAAAAACTTTTCATCACAGCAATACAGAACCAAAGCAAGCAACATTAAAGGCCTAAACATACTAGGGCCGCACGCAATGTCCGCAGACGTCAGAGCACTCATAGTCGAGTGCACCGCCACGTAGTAGTTTCTATTGAAATTACTGTGAAACCCTACATTTCCCACAGGTTTTGTGCATTGTTTATTTATTTCTCTGACATGACGTCCTACACCAAGGACGAGCGAGAGGAGCTGCTCTGCATGCTGAATTTGCAAATCATTAAAATCGAGAGACAGTGGTGTAGGTCTATATATCCAATAAATGCCACAAGTGATGTGGGGCAGGGAGCACGATGAATACCATTTACTATACCTCCTAATGTACCGTGAAAACTTCAGTGATCTATTTAGGTGCTCAGCCCCCTTCTTTCTACACTCAGGGAGTATCTGCTAATCAGTCAATGATGCACATGACTGTCGGGACGGGGTGTCACATTTAATGCAGGTCGATTTGAAAATAAATGCCAAGCAGTGCTTTGTGGGACAACAGGCCATGGAGCGGAGTCTGCGCGGTCGTAAAGTCACAGGCCTTGCAGATGTCGGCTTTGAGACCACGCAGACCTCCATGGATTCCGCTCCACATTCAGTCTGCCCAAGTATGTTTGGGCCTTAACAGGCTACTTGCGAGCTAAGGGCTAACCTGTGTACAGACAGTGAAAGAGTTGAAACAGCTCTTTGGTAACAGTCAAGGCAGCACGAGGAGATCCGATCACACCGATGTAACCAGTCAGGGCTGAGAATCAGACAGAGCCGCCTACTTTGGCAACATACTTACACATAAGTAAAAAAATAAATGTAGAAATGTATAAATACATGAATAAATAAAGAAAGAAATATGGAAATAAACAAATGCATGAATAAATAAATAAATAAATAAATTTGGAAATTTATAAATAAATAAATGTTGACATATAGAAATACATAAATAAATAAAATATTAATGCATAAATAAATAAATACATGTAAAAATACAGGGAAAGCCTTGTAATCAGCAAAATATATTTATGTATTTATTTATTTTTTGATTTATTTGTTTTGAAAAATTTATATTTTTATATATTTATTTATTTATCCTTATGTCATTTTTTTGTTCTTTATATGCATACTCCATCTAACAATAATCTACGACCTCTACCCCATAGTATTCCATTGTCTGTTGTGTTTTGATGATTTTATTTTTTATTTTGTTTCTGATTTTATTGTTGTTGTTTTTTTCAAATCTTGTACAGTGTTCTTGAATGTTGTGAAAGGTGCTTTTAAGTAAAATGTGTTATTATTAAAATAGTGCCTGTACCTGTGCTCATGTTTCTGGATTAAAGCTTTAAGAGTAAAAAGGGCATTAAAGATATTTATCCAGCTTATATGATAAAGCTATTGCTGTAGCGTTTTATCCTAAACTGTAGAGCAAATTAAGACAGCTCATTTTACAGACAAAGCAGTGAGGGTTCAACATCTTTGTCTCTAACATTTAGCGAATGCTACCTTAATTAATTACTAGTATCAATATTGTTATTAAAGTGTGATGTTGTGGATGTGTTCTTACTGGTCCCACATCTGTACTATACTGAAAAACTCATTCCTATTTATAACTGTCATTTTGATCATGTGGCCTCCGCAGCATAAGATCATTTAACGTCTAATAAAATATTTGAAATTACAGGCAACGCTTTAAATATGTGGCTTTTAATTTATTTTCCTTCAAATTGATCTTTTCTATCATTATGCCCCATGGCAAAACACGCAATTCTACGCAGTGAAAATGGCACCAAACCTAGCACCAATTTGGTTCTTTTTTGGTACAAACTTATCCAGCACCTAATTGACCGAGTCACAACTCAGACTTTGGTGCTAACCAAATGTAATAACGCTGGCATCAATTATATCTCATTTATTTGTAGGATTAAAAGTTAGTGAACATTTATGATGCAGTGAAAGCGAATAATATTGCATGGTGGGTGTTATAAAGATTATTGTTATTAGACTGACACATTTTGCATTAGAGTGAATTTATGAGTAGTAAAATACGTAGTCTATACTTGGGACTTTTAGAAAGGCTTATATATTATGCAGAACATAGAAAGGTGTTTCTGTTATTTAATTTTAGTTGTTACTTTAATCTACTGGCACAAAAAAGATAGGTTGTTTCACTAAGTTGCGTTTACCTTTCATGTTGAGCAGTCTCTTACCGTACAGTTATACATTTTTTTTTTTTCATATTTGAGGTGTGGTGGCTTTGGTGATGGGACCATCAGAGATATCTTTTCATGGGGCCCACAGTGCCTATCAGTGTCCCTACATGTTTGTGTATATGACAGCATTTGTGCAAATCAAGCCCCTTTAGTCAGCATGTGTGAGTGTGTTTGTGTGTGAGTTTCACCTCGAGCTCTCCTTCCATTGTGCTCAGCCTGCGAGCGCTGAGAAGAATGACAAATGAGGGGCACATGACATTCTGAGACAGAGGACATAAGAAGCAGCGGCACATGGGAATATACCAACTTAAACACGGGGAGAATAGCAATTAGAACGTGGAGAAGGTGCAGGGAAACAAAAGGGGGTGGAGTTTCAAACCGAACAGGATAAGGAGCAGTGGATTATGGGGTGTGAAATAAAGAGACGAAGAGTTAGAGGGAGGGAGAAGGACAGAGGGAGGAGAGGCAGCGAGGGGTGGGAGCTGAGCCCTGCAATGATCCCTTTTTAACTGCTGAATAGGCATTTCTTTCCTGCACACACACACATAGATGCACATCCTGCCCCGCAACATTTCTCTGTTAACCACAGAAGATGTCAATAAACATTTTGCCCATCCAGGGCTGCAAAACAAACTGCCTTGGTGGGTTTTCCTGCTGCCAGTCAGCCACATTTAAACACACACACACAAACACACACAAACAGATTAATAAGGTGTAGCGAGCCCCTGTCTTTCACTGATGTACCTTTGTGTTGTGTGTGTTTCATGTGAGGCAGGTAAGCAGCCAGGCTAGCTCTCCTCTGCTGAATGAGCCTCTTTTGAATTGGCGAGTACAATGAATTTCCAGGATTTAGCCTGAGCCAAAACCCAGCAGCTCACAGCTCTAATGTCCCCTCTCTCCAATCACAAGGGACTCAGGACCGAATAAAGTGGGTCAGACATCGACAGCAAGTCAGAGGGGCTCTGAGGCTGTGAAAACAGAAAATCTTTTCATGATCGCTGTTTACTCGCACTCATGAGGAAAAAAAGAGGAGAAAAGAAAAGGAGGAAAAGATAAAGTGGAATAAAATGTGATCTGCTTGGCTGCTCCCTAATTGCTCTATTTGGATGCTGCGTGTTTTGTCTTTTATCAGACGGTGTTTCTGGTTAAGCGGTTGTTCCTGTTTGTCCACCTGCGGGTTATGTTTTAGCAGCCGGACAATTCATCTGCAAAGTTCCCATTCTCCTACTTGATAGGATGCATTTGCTTCTCTTTAAACACGACTGCCTCTATTATAAACAATCAAGCCAGCCACACACTAGACAGTTTTAGGCCATATTTGTACTGCAATCCCTCCGCTAAGGAATCAGGGGCAGACTGCATGGTACTCTTCAGACATAAAGGGCTAGTGGGAAAAGTAGCCAGGAAGAGGAGTGATCTCCTCAATTTATATAAAAAGGTCAAAATGATCACTTCACCGTTGAGCATGTTTAGTGGATAGAGACGTATTATTTGTTGAAAATGTGAACTGAGGTTTGAATTGTTACTGTTCAAAGTGTTTGCTGGTAAATTGTTTTTTATTCAAATGTTCTGAATGTTGTTTGGGTTTTAGACATACTAAAAAGCGAAAACTTATTCGACTTTTTTAAGCCTTTCATACAAAACACAAATGAAAGTACCTGATTAATATATATTTTTAAATGTTTTTAGAATTTGGTACAAAGTTTTTCAAAGATGAGAGACAATGTTCAAATTTATACCCCGGGGCATCAGAAGAAACAGACTGTAAATATATTTTGATGCCATGCTTTGACAAACAATATCAAATATAACATTCTTTGTCTTTGCCAATTGCATGAAAAGTAGAAAACTTAATTTTCCAAAATAAGTTTCTCTGTGACTATGGCTGGGCAATTTATCGATTAAATCGAGGAATGATAATTTTTTTCTGAAGAAGATTTTGAAAATTAGAAATCGAGATGTTTTTGTCTTTCTTTTGTCCAATTGTAAACGGTAGCAGTGTTGGAAAATTGTTCAGTTTTTGTAACGGTAGGCCCCTGTCAGATTTTGCTCAAGAACTTTTATAGGCTTGTATTTGTTTTTTCAATGAGATTAAATCTTTTACAGAGAGTTTCATGTTGAAATTTTGTGGAAATAGTGCAGCCTTTAGTGTTTATTTAGACAAAACTGTGTATGTCTGAACTACTTAATCAACATTTAGTACACAAACTTTAACTTTAACAGGGAAATTCTGTTTGGTGTGGGAAAATATTTTGACAACATTAAGTAAAAACTTGATTTAAGTTCATTTTTGTCACTAGGAGTTTGTTTTTGTTTTTGTTTTTTTTGAAAAGGAAAAAATCATAAATCGAGTGATGAGCAAAAAAAATTGAGGATTTTATTTTAGGCCATATCGCCCAGCCCTACTGCGTACCCATTTCAGAATGATGTAAACAATCAAAAACTGTACACCACTGTAACTGATACTGTAGTTGACCATTTGGCTGGAAGATGGCCTTTTTTTCAAAGCCCTTGGCTGCATTGCAGGTTTCCACAAGCTTGCAGTAGCACAATCTTTAAACTAAGTTAAATACTCAATGCTCAGAGTTGTGTTGAAGCCTTTCTAATCTCAAGCCATAAATAAGAATGGCAATAGAAAACCCCCTCCAGTTAACAATCCATAACTTGTCAGTTCCTTGTAAATCAAGGATGTCATGCTCTCATGAGAGGCAGTTAGCAGGAATGACAACAAAGAAGCTATGCTTTTACTTTTAGACCAGTTCAACCCAATTTAATGATAGTTCAATAAGATGCTGTTCTATCTGTCAACATCATTCTTCTCTAGTTTATTATCACACAGATGTTATTATAAATTTTAGACTTACCTCTCTATCCATGTTCATAATAAATAACTTATTTTAAAATCTTATTGACAAGAAGAGCCTCTTGAAAATGAGATGCCACATCTCAAGGGGCTGATCTCAAATAAGTCTATATTCAGCAGAGACAATTTTGATGAGGACAGATTTCTGATTCTTATTTTTTGTCCCTTTGTCTCTGCCTGGATCGATCCATCTCTGGATATATGTATGCGTATAAATATATATATATATGAGTATCTATAAAATGAAGTATGGCTTCAGACTGCTCTATAGTAAAGTCCCTGGAGAGAACGCTCTACTGATTGAGTGAGTGAGTGATTGGTTGATTGTTGGTTGTAATTTAAAAAGATACTAACAGCACATTCTTCAGTGATGGCAAACATCAGCAACTTACAGAGACAGTCATATATGCAAAATGACATTGAATATGAAGAATGCCATGTGTTTGGCTTTGTTGCCACTGAAGCTTTATGTTGCCAGCACAGAAAGTCTAGAGGAATGTTAAAGAGAATCATTAAAGAATTGGCTCAATAAACAGAACTGACAGTGGTATTGAAAACAAGGATGCACGATATTGGGTTCTTGCCAATATCTGTTATGCCGATTTTTTTTTTTTTAGATGTATATTTTTGGGCATTTTGTGCCTTTATTGATAGGAGAGAGAAAGTGGATAGGCTTGTGAAAAGGGGAGAAAGAGTAGGGGAAGACACTCTGCAAACTGGTCACAGGTGGGACTCGAACCTGGACCGGCAGAAGCAGGTATATGGGGTGCTAACCACTACGCCAAACCAGCACCCCATTATGCTGATATTTTTTAATTCATTATCACTGATGTTGATATTTCTGGTCAAGAGCACAAACTCTGTACTTCACAAGAATGGAATTCCTTCTTTTTGCGAGGAACAGATGTGAAACAAGAAAAACAGCATTTAATTCTTGTGAAAATGAAACCCTTGATTTTTAACCGTACGCATACAGTGATGAGGAGGTGCATCGATATTGTACATATGTGTAATATGCTAATAATACTCGGCCAGTTAATTATCAGCCAGTATTAAAATGTTTGCAGATATTTACAGTCAATATTTGACTGGATGTTTGGTTGTTTATATTGGCTGTAAATATCTGCAAACATTTCAATACTGGCCGATAATCGATAACGAGCTTTTACAGGCTGCCGTCATAAATGTAATAATCATTATAAATAAGTGTATATATATAAATATTTTAACATATATATAAAAAAGTGAATACATATAAATAATAAACATAAAAAATTATATTTGAAGTTCGAAAAGCCAATGAGAGCAAGAGCATCAGTCTGTGGCTGTAAGCCAGGAAGCATCACCACGATAAAACCTCTGAAACTCTAAAAAAACGTGGCAGTGAAAACTCGCACAATTTTTCCTCCTTTTGAGCCAAGAAAATCAGTCAAGATATAGAAATGTGCTATTCTATAACAGCCTGAGTTAGATTTGTGTCTCGATGGCCAAAACACTTTGTTAAGGAGAATTTAGAAAACTTTGCACCTCAGCCTTGCAGCTCATGCAGACCTCACATCCCTCTGTATTTTTCCAGAAAACTCAAAGGGCTTTTTTGTGTTTTGAAGTCGACATGAAAATGAGATTCTTTGACATTGCCTCTGCTGTTGCTGAAAAAGAAAACAATTTGTCTCTGATCATACATTCTTTTGCAGCATGTTGAGAGACGTTTGTTTTACGTTCGAAGGGGGATTATTGTATTTGTGTGGCTCCAAGTTGGAACAATGACAGCAGGTAAAATTAGTAATTCAGAGTCATTTATGCACTTCATTCACAAAATATTGATTTGATGAAGAACAAAAGCAAAATCACTCTCTATCATGTTACCATTCAGCTGAGTTAACTTGACAGAACATGACTGGGCTGCAGTGCCCAGGAGGCTATAAAGAGAGGAAATGCACTGAATTCCCAGCAGTGCTCTTCTCTGCTTTACATTTTTCTGACATTATCTAGTGACATGTAATAGAATTTTTCTGGGAGATGATATTTAATGGGATTTCAATCTCTTATTTTGAATGGAAACTTTAAAATCTTAATTACAGAAAAGTGTGCTGATGTGATGTGACTGATGTTATTGAACCCTACACTGCTGACAACATTTGTTTAGACACGCATGCGCACAGACAGAACTGAAATAACCACTCAGCTCACACACACTCAGGACACTGTAGTTTGAGAAAACTCAGGCTATAAAAACATGCATTCTTTATCCTTGCAAGGTGTGTCATATATTATTCATTAGAATTGTATGAAAAACTGTTCAATATTTATAGCAGGAAAGTGAACAAAGGCAACCCATGCCTTTCTTTATATGCAGATTGGAACATTTGAGACAGCAGGGCAGTGCATGAGCCTTGATTCTACGCTCAAACATGTGCTTCCTAGCCTCTTTTTATGTGTAAGGCTTAGTACTGTGGACTTTGTACCTATTAGAAAAATAAACAGATTGTCCGAAGAAGGAGCTGTGTCACATTTACATTTCATAGTATAGAAAAAGAGGAACAGTTCACATTTATTTATAAAATGCCCTAAATACACTCATTTAATCAAAGCTCTGGATATCCAAACAAGGACAAAAACAATATGCAAATAATAGCAAGATGAAAGAAAATGAGATAATAAAGGAGTATGGCTATAGGAGGAAGGGGAGGACAGAACAACAGTAATGCATGCTCAAATATCAATTTACAATCTGCATGTTTGCTTGCATATGGAGTGTGTGCATGCATGTTTGTGTGTCTGTCTCTCCCTGGAGCATCTTTGCATCAGCAAACAGATGTTTTGTGTCTGTCCCGTGTCACAGAGGTCAGCCTCCTCCATCGTCTTCTCATCTCTCACCCTCTTCTCCCCTTTCACAAGCATCTGTTCTGCGGGGCCATGTGGGTGACACCTGTGTCCCAGTGGCAGCATGAATGAATCAGGTCACCTTACAAACTGGTCACCATTACAGCTGGAGATGCCTAGGAACTCACTGCACCCTGTATGGTCCTTACATCCATGTATAAGATGCAAAAGAGGATAAAGAAGGAACGCTAGCATTTACAAGGCTCCTCAATTAAAATATAATCATGTTTGGCTTCAAATAAAGGTCTAGGACTCACAAAGCATCGTTATGGCAATGCAGGAAAACAACATTTTGGGTAGAGGAGAATCTTTTGAGTGATTTGAGAGTAAAAGTCAAACTGTTTTTAAAAGGAGTTTTTGGAAATTGTTTAAAAAAAACTCAGCAGTTTGACTTTAATCTGTTTTTACTCATTTCTAGGTGTCGAAGTTAAACTTGAATTGTGACATTTTTCTCTGAATTTTAAACTTAGTAAGAGTGCGTCATGAAAAATATTGTGTGTCAAACCCTGTTTTTTACCCTTGCCTTACCCTCGTAGATCAAACATAAAGCTTAGCTTAAAGGACAGTCGTTGATTTTTATTTGTCTGAGTGACTTTTCATCTAGATGCCATATTTGTGTTGATAGTTTCCATGTGGTATGTTATTTCACAATGTGTACAATGTAGTAGATATTATAAGTTTTAGTCTGAGCTTTTTAGCTTGCACACCTTATTCATATGGAAGCAAACTTTTGTAATGGGGTCAGGTGGGGTCTGTTTCAACAGTGTTCTGGGCCAGTTCCATGCAGCCTACTCATATAAAACACTAAAGGACAGGTCAAACAAATAGCCAAAAAGGATGTTCAGTGATGATGGAAGTAATCGTTGTTAGGATTTTAATACTTAACTTGTGTTTAAAGCTCAAAATTTAAAGAAGGCACATGTGTGGTTTAGTTTATTTTTTTTTATTTTTAGGCCTCATTGTAAACTGTTGAGACAACCAGTCTTATAGACTGTGAAACCAGCCTATGTTGTTATTTCCGTGCATGTCAAAAGTCTTTGGTGATCAACAATATGCAGTTAAAGTAATGGATAAAAATTAAAAAGGGTTCTTTTTCACACAAAAAAAACCCTTGAGCTTTAATGTATTTTGTGAGTTGTATTGTTCATGAGTTACGTGCATGGGACTGAAGATGTGACAACCAACCCCTGCCTCCCTTACTCTCAAAAATGCTTTTAGTGATGCACACGTTTTCTCTATTTCACTCTTACACTCTCGCACCTTCTCTTGTTTAGAGGAGGAAATAAGCCTCTGCATGTCATGTTGAGATACTGTATTTTGTAAAATGCACGTCAAATGTTTGTAGTTTAAAAATATAAGTCCATGCACTTCACCCACCCCTCTACGCCCGCAGATTGAGAAAAATCTCACCTGTCCCTTTGTTGCTTGCATAGTGTCATGTTGATAACTTGTCATTGTGTTATAAGGTTTAATGCCACCTCCCCCAGATTGTGGCTGAACAAACACCACCCCGGTGTTTCTTCAGTCTACAGCTGGCTCCAGCAGGGTAAACATGTCTGAGTATTTAGGAGTAGTTTAAAAGAGCTCATGAGGTTTTACACCTAAACAGACTGTTCTGGGCAAGGCTGACACTGAGGCATAACTAGGCATGCCAAAGTCAAATATCTGTGTGGATAGAAACTTCAAATGTATATTTTAGGGTCATCCAGGTCAACTTGTTGAAAAGGACTTAAGAATCTGGCCTTCAAATGTGAACATATTGTGTGACAAGATTACACCTTCCCCTGAGTCAGTCACTCTAAAACATCTTTGTTTGAGGACTTGAGTGGATCCTAGTTACTTATTTCCTGATTCATCCACTGGCATACATTTTTAATTTCTTTTATCTGGATAAAAGTTTATAAAACCCACTCACCAACATGGAAGGTGACCAAAAGCACGATTTTTTTTTTTAAAGAAAGAAAGAAAATCTGAGAAAAATGGAGATGTGAGGTTTGTGCCTGACAGCAGTGACATTCCGTGCTGGAGTGATTTTTAATAATTGTGATGCACCGAAGTCTACCTACTTGAACTTATAACATTAAAGTCCATCTCTGAAACAGCTGAAACAGCTACTGCTAATGATAAGAAGGTGTGCCATTTTAAATAGACTACTGTAAAAAGCATCAGGAGTCTGCACTGTTCATATTAAAAGAGCTCATCAAAATAACTCGGACCAAGATTGAACAACAACTATTTCCAGACTCTGGCTGAAGAATGCTATAGCTAGATAAACACTTGGAGCCTAGATGTACGTGTCTAATTGTACTTTGTAAATCTTCATCGCCATCTTTCCAGCTCTTATGATTTATGCCCCTTTGGACTAAATGAATGACAAATATCAAGGCAAAAGCAGGTGGAGTATGACACATCCACGAGTCAATCCTTTGCTAGTGCATTGCCTTTTTTTCTCTCTAATTCAAAAGACGATGGTGAATGAAAGAGGACAAGCTTGATTATTTAGCTTGACAAAGCAGTTCCTTTTTATAATTCACCTGAAATGTATGTGTGCATATGTGCTCTCACTGCATCCTTTGATCACTGCAAACACAATCATTGTAATGCTTTCTGAGCTGGGATGTGCACAGTGACGATGAAAGAGAGCAGAGCAGCCCTGATAAAAGAAAAAGGAAAGTGTGTTGTTAAGCCAGAATTCAAAGGCCAACTATTACATCATGGCCTCATGCTTTTCTCAATAATTCCAGATTTTTTTTCTCCCTTTTTCTGAGAGCGTTAGGATGAGGATTTGGCTGGTTTTGTTGTGACATAAAGTGATATGTCTGCACATAAAATATGCTAATGCAAAAGAAGTCATGCAACTGTGTCAAGCTCTCCTGTTATGTTTAATATTTGATTTATTGATTTTTTTTTCTGTATGAACCCACACACAGACACACACAGACATACAAACGCTCGAGACTGGCTCATACCCCCTACTGACTCATAGAGAGAGAGAGAGGTGTAGAGAGAAGGAGACATAGATAGAAAGGTGATGTGTGAATGGGTGTTCTTGTCTGAGTCATCCGGGTTTGTTTTTCAGCTCTCTCACTCAACAGTCCATTAGCTCAGTGTTGGAAGGGCTGGTATTGGATTCTAGCTGACATGTTCCCCCAAGTCTGAGAGCAAGAGATGAGGGCACACGCTGTGCTGAGTGCTCTAATACAGCTCAAACACACACACATTCACTTTCTCACACGAAAACACACTTTTTCTCTGTCTTTCTCTGACTTTCTTGCAAGAAAACAAGAAAGAAAGGGTGGAAGCGGTGGAGGAACACGGTGAAGGAGAGGCTACAGAAAAAACTGACAACATGTAGAGGAATGTGAAAATGTGTTAAGAAAAATTTATGGATCTGTTTTGCCTGAAAGATTGACCACCTGGGAATTATTCACCTTAGTCTGGAGATCTGACTGTTAACTGCTTGGATGTATATGCATAATGGCCTCAACATGTCCTTAACGTGAGTTCAGAACATTACCTGTGCACGTCCCTCAAAACTCAGGACTGGTAGGATCAGTGTGAATGCAGAGGGGATGTGAGAGCCAGAACAGGAGAGGAAAGTGGCAGTTAAGATGACAAATAAAGTCTGCCTGCATTTCTCTGCATTAAAACTAAAAGTTACTCAGACTGAAAACATGCAAACAGCCATGTTAATCTAGCTGATGACATAAGTTTGTTTTTTGAAGTCGGGAAGATTTGGAGGAAACAAGTTTGTTTTTTTGGTCAAAATCGGTGACTGTGTAATTTGGTTCATTTGACTTTCTCTGGAGCTATATTTGTATAAGCTTCATTTCTCTAGCTGGATTTTCTGAAATTCATATATGTTTCTGTTTTTTACTTTTTAATGTAATGCTAAAAAACAGTAAAACATTTTGGAGGTGTTTTTACCATGACACCATGACCATGTCACCAGGCAACACGATTGCCCATCAAAGTATAAGACAAATACTGTTTCAGTGATGCATGGAGAATAATGCTGGAGACAGTGAGTGTACATGGGGCTGACAGTGTAGGCTGACCACCTATCATCAGTTGCCAACACATATCTGATAATGGAATTTAATATTGCCTTTAGTATTAGTCCCAGGATGAGCTGAATTGGTGTCATTTTGTATTTTACTTACAATACTTCTGGCAGGCCCTATGCTGGGATTGTCCAGTGACACATATTGCTTGCATTGACCTCCCAAAATTTCTGGTGGCACAAAAGCAGCACAGAATAGAAGAAGAAAAGTATTTTTCTCTTTTATAGTTTATTTGTGACCAAAATAATACCCCACAAAGCAAATGTGATTGTTTTGTCTCTCCACTGCTGGTGCTGAGATCCCTAACTTTAACCCCTAACCCTGATTTGGGGCATAAGGCAACTGATGTGCATGTAAAAACTGCAAATTTTACCTTTTTTTACCTATTTTTTTGGAATTAGTTTTAGTATTATTATTATCATTATTAGTTTTATCATCATTTTGTTTTTTGGTCCAATGTAATTGATTTTATTCATTGATTTACTATTTATTGGCTTGTTTGGGTTGGTAGATACCTTCTTGTCTATTAGGTGTAGCTTTGTTGCTTTTTCTCTGTTTTTCTAACCAGCATGCATATTTACTAATGCAATTACTGTAACCTAAGAAAAATAGATATCAAAGATCAAATTTTGTCATGCATTTGGATATGTGATGTTTATGTTTGATGTTTATGTTTTTTTTGGGGGGGGGGGGGGGGGGTAGTGTTTGTTATGGGTTTTTCTTGGGCTTTTGGGGCCTTTATTAATAGGAGAGAGACAGTGGACAGGCTTGTGAAAGGGGGCGAGTGAGCAGGGGAAGATACTCCGCAAACTGGTCACAGGTGGGACCCTGGACCAGCAGAAGCATGCACATGGGGTGCCTGGTTGCTAACCACTCCGCCACACCAGCACCCCAATGTTTATGTTTTGAATCTGCTTATGGAATCCTTTTGATGCCTTATTTTTTTAAATGTGCACTAATTTTTGTCTCTACTCTCCCTCTTTTTCAGGGGCAGCAAACCACCACAGTCAAACGACACTACGGCCTCCACTACCCCCTCCGCACAACCACCACACCTTATCCCACCAGTCAGCAAACAGCCTGAACAGAAACACCCTGAGAGGGGGCCGCAACCCCATTCATGCCCCAGCTCCAGGCACTGGAGATGGGCCGACCACCCCAGAGTCGGTGCAGCTACAAGACAGCTGGGTGCTCAACAGTAACGTCCCTCTGGAGACCAGGTCAGAGGAAATATGTTCCTTTTTCTATTTTTCTGTGTTTTTGCAGTTGTTTACTTGACGCTAATACCCAGGGCTACTTGCAGTTAGCACAGCAGCAGAATAAGCTTTGGGTAATCAATAGTGAGGAATGAAAGGTCAGAGCAATGCTGCTTCAACAACATTCCTGTGAGCAGAGTGATGGTGTCAGACAGAAAGGCTCTGAGAGAAACTATGTGCTACAGATGATGTAGCCTTGGTGAAAAACTATTCACAAAGAAAAGAAACAGAAAATGTGTAGGGATGTTTGGGTTCAAAAGACGAAATGCAAACTGCTGAGTCGTCTTTAAATTTGCTATGATGATGTCAATGACTGTTTGTGTGAAAACAAGACAACAAAGTTTGAAAAGCTGTAAACCAAAGTTGGCCTAGAAAGTTTTGTTTTTCTACCCAATTGTGACAATAAACCAACTAATCATTTAAACTAAAGGACAGGGTTTATCTTTTTTGTCAAGGGATGCAAGTTCATTGATAATTACTACAAAAAAGGTAGTAAAAGGTGGTTGATTACTCAAAACATATTTTTATATACATCCTTTATAGAACCAGAGCCCTTTGAAAAAAAAACCTTGGTCGACATCAGATGATAAACAACATTATTCAGTGTCGGAGACAAAGGCTACGGAGAAGTTGTCAGGATTTAATTAAAGGGATTCAAATGCAGCAGCTTCATCACTGAGTGACCAAGATTACCAGCATTAGTTTACATTGACCAGGATCAATAGCAGCATCAATGGTAACCAGAGCTGATCGCAGCATTATAAGGTAAGTTAATCCAGCTGATGGCCCACAACCATTTATTCCTCGACTATGAAGTTATGGGCCCCCTAATGACTCTTGGCCCTGAGGCCATCGTCTCCCTTGCCTGGTGACAAGTGTTGCCTTGTTCATGCCTGATAATTACATACTTTTGGGGGGATCTGATCACAATCTGACAGCTTTAAGTATGATAATTCACACCTGTCTACAAATTTGCCTCCAGTGACCATTTGTGACTAGATCTCAACTCTCTAATATAGAGTACATCATCATTATTGTAAACACACGGGAGAGACAGAAAGATTAATTCAGACAAGGAGCGGTAGCATGTGAATATTAGCACAAAGTATACTTTACAAAAAATTCAGTTCCTTTGTCTTATGTCTACCAGTGGGTGAATTCTTTTGAAGCCTGGAATCTGTGTTTTATTATTGTACACCTAAATTTCCAGGTTCTTGGCTCCATTTCTTGCCTGTGCATGACTGCTTTTTACATCATCCCCTCATACCAGTAGGCTGATAGATAGGTTATGTTCTCAGCTGAAATTAAAGAAGTTGCACTGATGCCTTTGAAATCACTTTAAGGACACTTTTCTCTTGTGGGCCCAGTCTGCTCTGTTTTGTTTGTTGGTTTACCTAGGGTTAATTTGGTCAGTGTTGAGTGGTTCATTGCAATGTGTTTGGCTCTGTAATGGCTCTGCATCCTTTCTTCAATCTTTGCTCTGCACCGGCCTTCCTACCACAAGCCAATGCTGAAACTGCTGGCAAACAATGTTAGGATGTCATAGTTGTAGGTATATTTTGAGGTGCAAGTGGAATCTGTTGTTTCTGACAGCTACTGGTACTGTTTAGTGGAGGAAAGGGAGTCGTATGCTGATTTCAATCTTTGTTGTCTTAGGTATATAGATACTCTGTTTCATGAAACAGACATGTATGTACTGCTAAATCTGTGTTTAGAACTCAATAAACATTACAATGACTTCTCAAATGTAACCTCTACACCTTTTCACTAGAGGTGTCTGCAGTGCCCGTGATCACAAAAATAGGTATCAACACAATAAACTGAGCCTTTGCGCATCCAAACTGTAATCCAGTCACAGATTTATGTTGTTCTCACTCATAGTTTGCCCAAATGCTATTAGCTGGCATTGAAAAAAAGCATGAAGGTTATGGATCAGTACATTTGAGAGCACAAACTTTGAACAGCTCAACATTGTACTGTGAAGACTAATACTCTGCACATCAGTTCAGCTCCATTATTATTTATTAATCTTTATGAATGCTACTCTGATTCTTGAGTTCATTCAACAATACCGCAGAGTATTCTGTGCAAAGTGTCACTAAGCATCTCCACTCGCTTGAGGCATTATTCAAACTCCTCATCTAAGTGAAAAATGCTCCTGTCTTTTGATTCTGTTCTGCTATTCAAATGCATCCCATGCCTTTTTTCCAAGTGCAGTATATACAGAAACCCTCCAAGTGTCAGAGCTGTTATGCATGCAACTTGAACCAGGGAGCAGGAAATACAAATCATTTCACACACCCTACACATGTGCTTTTGCCAGTACACAAAGAACACTTACCAGGCAAACAGAGCATTCATGCAGGGTATTACTATTCATGAGGCATGGAGTGAGAGGGACACTGCCTACATGCCTTCTAGCATGCACACGTTTGCTCTCCGAGCATTTACTCTGCGGGCTGTAGTTGTGTTTCTCCTGCTGGGCACAGGGCCTTCCAGCTCTGATGGTCCTGTATACGCTCCCCAGAGTGCCGGCCCCTTGCAGTATTTATGAGGCCTGGCCATGTTTAATTCAGCCCAACTGATCTCAGGTCTGTTCTCAACCTGTGCTGATGCATTGTGCTGGTATGCATGATGGGAAAGAAGGAGCAGCATGATGTTGCACAAGAATACATCTGCCTTTAAATAGAAGCTATTTCCTGTAGCAAATGTTTATCTAGACCCGCGTTGCCATGGTGATGCATATACCAGAATAAAGTTTCAGGGAAAACAAGTGTCTTTTCACTTATTAAAAATGATTTGATATATTTGATGTTTCATTTGGAACAAAGCCATATGCTGTCTTATCACAGTAGGTGTTCAGTTTCAGACAGATTTAAACAAGGCTACATGCACACTCACACACGCTGATGAGCCCTCCCACTGCCAGTATTTGGTCATGCTCAGGTGGTGGGGCTGGGCATGGCTCAGAGCCTGTCGCAGTGAATGGAGCCCAGAGAAGCGAAATAGAGTTTCCAGCTCCACCCTCCAGTCCAGATTGGGACTCCTCCTCTCTGGGCCTGGTGATGGTGGAGGCTGGGTGGGCTGGCTGGAGCTGCTGGAGCTGCTGACTGGGTCAGTGCCAGCCAGGCCGTGCCAGAGAGCCACACCATCCCTTCACTGGCAGGGCCTGTCCTCCATCTTATTATAACCGGCAGCTAGGAGATGATGAGCGCACATGCACATGTGAGAGAGGGCGTGTGCGATTGTATGCACCTTTTTTGCTATGTTTGCATCTGAGCATGTGTGTTTTTCGTTGCTGAGGCTGTTCCCAACCATTATCATATGTAAATCATGGCATTTGTGTTCCACTCATTATGGTAAAATGTGTGTATGTGCATGTTTGTGTCTGTGTTAGCCCTCTATTTTGTGGTGTGTGTGTGTGTGTGTGCTTCATCTTGACCCGATAGTGTGACAGTGCTGAGAGGATGAAGATTGATCACCTAAGAGTACCCCAGGGCTTGGATGACTGGCACAGTGAGAGAGAGATAGAAACAGACGAGGGGAGGAGCGGTGATAAAGCCGAGAAATATAAGTTGGGTGAGCAAGAGAGAGAGGGTACGAAATGGAAAGGAATGGTTTACGGTAGAGAAGGGAGAGATAAAGAGGGAGAGAGGGGTAGAGAAACAGAGAGAGGAGGTGATTGAAGGAGATTGTTTTGGGGAGTGTGTTTGTGAGAGAAGATAGAAAGGCAGAGTAGGGAGATTGGAGCCTGTAGAACATGGATACATTTACTGGTGTGAGATAAATGACTATAGATGGCTGCTGCCATTGTGGCTATGTGTGTGTGCACATGTGAATTTGTGCATGTGCAGAGGCCAGACAGATATATACCATTTCTCTCTATGTATGTGCGTGCACATATGTGTTCATGAAGCGTTTTGCAAGAAATCACCTGATTCCCAGTCAGTTCTTTGGAGCCTTTTGGGTTGTTGATGCCAGTTTCAATCTTACTCTCCGATCTCAGGACATACCTCTGCTCCCCATGCTCGCTCGGCTGTTGGCCACAGCTCAAGGGTAGAAATAAGATCAGTGAGAGAGTTGCAGCATCTCAATTTATCCGGACAGAGCAGCAGAGGGTGGAGTGTTGGGGGGGTATTGGTTACTTTCAAATGCATTACAGCTGGGACAGATTCAGAGGTGCTACCTGTGGAGGCTAACAGTTGGCGAAAAAGATAAAGGAGTTGAAGACATTAAACAATCATGTCGAGTACAGTAACTGCAAGTGACATGTTAAAACAGTAAATTTGTATCAGGGTTTAACGTTCATATTAAAGTCTATCATGCTAAACAAATTAAATTCACAATGCATTATGTGGAACCACTTTAACAAAAAAGGTTCTCAGTTAAATATCCAGCCGGTTGTCATTTGAAGAGTTTAAAGAGCCCTTTTTTTCTGAACAACAAGTTTGGGTTTTTTGAAGTGTGGTTGTTTGAGGTATATAGCATGAGCCTTAATCTGTGTCACAGTGTCACAGCTCACTTCTCTCTCTGTTCAGAAATCTCGGTACAGATGCTAATGCCATACATTGTTGAACAAAGTGCCAAATATTCTGTTTAATTGAAATAATTGTGGGGGAAACAAGCTGGAAAAAACTGCTCGGGGTCATCACATGGAACAGTTTGTAACATCTTCTTAGTGTTCTACTACCAAGGCACTGTTTGATCAGGCTGAATTTTGCCAAATACACAAATAATACTACATTCAAATAAATATTTCCCTCATGTACAAATGTTTAAGGATTATCCTGCTGTTAAAGTGGTAATTTTGACAAAGAATGTTTTCTAGCTCAGTTTTTCCACAACAACCAACATACTGTGTGCTATCATGAAGTTCACTTATCATTGAAACTGTAGCTCTCTACAATATAAAAAGGAAAAGCCAAATACTTACAGTACCGGAGTTTGTAAAACAGTCATTTTGGGTCATAAAAGTATAAGTGCCCATTAAAGGAAGGAGGCTCTTCATGATGAGATCTGCTCCCTGCAAATGAACGTGTAAAAGGTAATCGTATCCTCTGATTCTTGACATCCTGAAACACCCTGAGGTGTTATTTTTAGTCACAGTCTTTATTTTTAGTCACGAGTTTTTTGATGAGCTCACAATGTATTCATCTAAATCAACAGGTAACATACGTTTCACTACTCCTCCAGTTCTCAAAGCAGAATCTACCATTTTCAGACCTGTTGACTCTCCATCTACAGGAGATTTTTCCTTTGTGAAATGTAGTTCATATAAGTATTCCAAAGTACCCAAAGTAATTTTTTTGTAGCCTACATGTCCAGAAACCCTATGACTGTCAGTTCAGACTGCTATGGTACATAAATTAAGTATTCTGACCCTGGCCATAGTAGCTCTATTGGAGCCCCTGTCATTTTTGGCTCCCCCCTAGGCACAGTCCTTTATAATTAGTTAACCTGTCTTCTCTCTGGTGATGGGTCATTTCCCCACATGCATATTTTCACAGCTCTGCATAGTGTCTGCAATCCATGCCCTACACTGGATTTACTACCCTCAGCCATTGGGCTTAAACTGCTGATGAAACAATGGGAGAATGTCACACTAGTAGTTTTACGCACTGGTAGGTCTAGACAAATAGATGTACTTTATCACATAGAGGAAGCATTCATAAAACGTCAAATGCATATGAAGTTGAAATAGAAAAATATGGCCTGTTCTTTTTAATATAGCATTTTTATATAACTAAAAAGAACAGCACATGCGGGATATAATTATGATGTTGTCACTTAGATCCTAGATGGCTCTGAAAATAGAGCATGAGATAACAATGTTAAAAGAGTTGAAATATTGTATGTCACAGTGGCTCAGTAGTTAACATTTCACATTTGCTACAACTTGTGAGTCAGTTATCATTCCAACTTGGCCTTTCCTTGAGAGGTGTTGCCTCTTGTCAACAACATTCTTTTCAGTTACAAAAGCCATAGGACTATAAGAAAAAAAAATACCATCCCTTCACTTGCTTTACAGATATATTCGTTACCTCTCAGTTATATAAAAAGAAAACCCAAAGAAGCTAAAAAAAAAAAACCTGGAAACATCACTGGGGATAATGCTCTTGTTATGGGAAAATTTGGGTTTTAGGCTTGGCGCCTGCTGTTGGGGGTAGTGGTCTTTTTCCATTGGTCTTTTTAGATCATTAAATCGGTGTTGGTACTATTTTATTCACAATATGTTACTTATTCATGTTCAAAGTATAAATCGGAGCAACTGAAAGTATTTTGATGTGTGATTCTTATTTGATGCTCACTTATATGACTACTGACCTTTTGCATTTGACGCCACATCTGTCCTGTCCCAGATGGATGGCATAAGGGTTGTGTTACTTATTATGTACCAGCAAGATACATTTTTGTCCCAGTGATAATGTCAATCATGGTTGACTCTTATGGTGCTGCGGTATGCACTAAAAGGCTGAAAATATTGGTATAAGATGCCAGATTAGAATGTTTTGAAGTTAAGCACATGGCATTTGTCATCGAAGCATCTAATGCAGCATCTGACAGAAGCAATGGATGAGTTTTCTGTTCTCCATTTTGCAGTGTAAAACCATGTTTTTAGTGACTCTTAGCAGAGTGAGCTGTTTAAAAAAAGACAGAGAAGTCGCTATGCCTCTGAATTTTTCTACTAAATACATGTCTGACAATTGCAATTTATATCTTCAAATATCTTTGATATCTTCATGTCTGAAATATTAAACAGAGAGGTCTCAGCAAGGGCATCTGCCAGGCTTTTGCATGCTGTAAGATCACCTGCATTTGTACCAAACACACACCACCCTCAATCTGTTCTTTGCTTGGTCTCTCTTGGTGAGGACCCTGGAGACGAAGTACCTCATTTGACAGAGTTTCATATAAATTGGGTGGAGTAAATGTATTATTTTTTGTAGTTTTGAAAAACAGTTTGAGTGTAATTCATGCTACAAATGGTCTGTTTTTACCTTAGCCTAATGTTAACACCATATTTTATAGCAGTGTTAGAACTGAATGTCAATACGTTAATTAAAAGTATCTAACCTGCCCAATATTGTGTATTTTCTCACATCAGCTTCGCCTATTATGTAGAGAAAAATATTGAACCCCAAATCATACCTGTGAAGTCTTGGTGTGTCATTTTTCATAGTTTCAGCTATCAGTTTTGGGATACCACTAAACGAGTGTAGCAAAGAGGTACACACTCTGAAACCCTCCGGTCAATGTTGGCTGATTTTCAGAAGAATCGAGGTGCAAAAGTGTAAAGTGTCAAATCCATAAAACATGACAAAGACACATGGGTTTCCCCTATCACTTGCTCTGTCCAGTTACAACAATTTCTCAGAGGTCCAGCTGGATATGGCATTGAATTAAACATATCCAGCTGCTGATTATGAATCTCACTTTGGCTGACAGTGCAACATGCCGCTCTAATGAATTTGTTGGAAGCATACAAGGTGATCAATCGATCAATCACTTGCTGACTTTGATCAGATTAGATCAGATCCTGACACATTTCATCGACTTGATAATGGTTTAAACAACTGAGTGTCTCATTAAATATGAGTCCTTTGGTGTGTGATGTGTCACTGCTGCTCATTTTCCCTGAGGCCTAAAAGTCTCATATTACGATGCAACACATTTCTTTAATGCTGGCTTTTCAAAAGCATTCAGTCAGAGGTGCTTTTTCTCCTCACCACCTGATTCATCTACTGGTTCGGATCCACATGTGAATCACCTGCATGATAAAACTTTCATTTCATAAAACAGAACATTTTAATTTTCCCTACACATTTCTGGATTTGAAGGAGACCTTGTTTATTTCTGCCTTTTGTGCATATCACTCAGAATTGTCCATGTCCCTCTTCAAAGCTACACTCAGGGAATGAATGGCCATTATATTGTATCCATCTGCCGGTTATTGTTTCCTTCTATTGTAGCAGGGAACAATCCTCATGACGGCATCCTGGAGCATTCCCCTCTCCCTAAGCCCTTTGTTTCATTCTCAGATCTGACCGTTTTGCAGTCGCCCTCCTGCCGAGTCAACCTCCGTTAATTGTTCACTACCTCTGATGATGATTCTCAGAGTGCTATCCTCAGCAACCACATGTTTGTGAGAGCTTATCAAATTGGCTGGTGTGTGTGTGGGAGAGCGTGCATGTCAGTCTGCTCAAGGGGAATGCGAGCTTTGACTTCTTGCTAATTACCCAGCATGCTCTCTGTTCTGTGGTTAATTGTCCAGGTCCTCCTTTCTCTCAATGGGGAACATGGTTGGAATGAAGTGAAAACACATCCTCTTTTGCTCTATCTGTGTGTTGACTAATCTACTGCCTTCCTCTCAGTCCTCCATTTCCCTTTTTACATCTTCAAGATGCAAATGGAAATGCTACTGTTAGTGTTGAGTGATAAACTGGTATCAACACTGTCAACAATATTTTCCGTGCCACAAAATGGATTGTTGCATGACTTTATTACACACTTACTGGCATGTACAAACAATTTTGCTGCTTTTCTCGAAAAAGACTCAAACAACATAACTACTATCCTAACTATATATACAGTATATATATCCCTAGGAGGGATTTTGGATACAGGGAGCAAAGTTTAAGGTCCATCCTTTGGATATTTTGGATATATTTTTTCTTTGACTTCAAAGCAATGCAACAAGCCTTTTCTACACTCAGCTAATTGAAGTCCACAATAGCAATATTAAATTACCATATCAGCTTCGCAATGGGTATCTGGTAGTCTGTTTGGTAGTTCAGACAACAGCATTGTGAGCCAGAGCTGACATGTTCATAGGGATGGTACCGCATTAGGTACTTTAAGATGTACCGACCGAATTCTGTCGGTTCTACCGAGTACCGATTCACGTAAAATCAAAAGGTGCCATGTTTAGGTACCTAAACACATCCTTGTGACTGTGAGGGAGTGGAAGAAGCAGGCATACTATTTGGTAGAGTAGGTGAATTTCCATACCAGACTTAAACACAGCATGTTGTTCATGTTGAAGAAGTTTTTGGGACATCAGTGTTACAATACAAACAGTTGAATGTTGTTTTGATATATATCTGTCAAATTTTATGTATTGAGAAATAAATGTACATTGAAAAAATTTGAGATCTTAATATTAAACAAATTAATATTTATTACCCCGTAAACACACGCAAAAGTACCGAAAATTGGTACCGTTGAGTACCGATACCGATTCCCAGGTACCGGGCCTCAGTATGGTATGGGTTCAAATGTGAAAGGTACCCATCCCTACATGTTCACCACAGATGCATGATGCACATGTCAGCTCTGACCCCACGGCTTTCAGACCAGACCCATGTTTGTGACATTGTGGCTGCTTCACCCTGCTGACACAGCCCTGTCTCTGTTCATAAAATTGTCTCAATAATGGCCCTTAGTAAATAAATTGTTTTCTTCTTGACCACAAATGTTAGTTATTATATTCAAAATGTTGTAAAAATCATGTGCTCACAGTAAAGTAAGAATCCTCTGGCTGAGTTTCTCCACAAAAATGGCAAACTCTGAAAATCAAACGCAGAAGGTATTACAGTACTGTGTTTATCTTGCCTGTGACTTATTTAACAAATGTCCTCATGCATGTCTGATAGATAAAGGTAACTGTGTTTTTAACTTCTATTTCATGTATGCTCTGACCAAAAGATGCATACAATTTGCATTTAAAAAAGGTGCTTCTAAGAGCCTTCTGATCTTGAGGTTCTCAGCACATGAGACTCACGCTGGCAGTCTGAAGATCTGACTTCATAATATACTTACTGAAATGAAACTGGATACAGTCCACACTCCACGACAGTTAGGCAATAGTACTTTTCACATGTTTTTACACAAGAAGATAATAATGAAGCCTGATTTTCATAAAAGTACAGAACATCAACATTGATTCTGTGAAGATGTTCTGAATTCTATCAGCTCACAGTGCAATACACAGTGGCTTTGAATGAATAAAACTTCAAATACACACAAAGGCAGACACACATTCACTGTGCTGCTGTCTCCTTACAAAATCCTTCAACCTCCTTCCTCACCATTATAACATCTCTGATACTATTTCGAGTTGCTCTCCGTTCCATCTGTGGGAAGTTTACAGTGGAGGTGAATCATCACATGCATGTAAATATTACAGCTTAAAGTAGGCAGCATAAATTGGGCTATTTGTTAGAAAAATGTACAATGCACTCCATGCAGCACAGCAACTTAAGCCTGCAAAAAAGGTTATTTAAAAAAGTGTGATACTTGGTTTTAGCACAAGATAATAAAATAAGTGGGCTTCGGCTCTGATCTTGGTCAAAGAAGTGGCTGAAAATAGTGCAGCTCTATACACTTGTAGCCACAGTTGGCCACCAAAATTCTGCTCTCAAAAATGTGACTTGGGTTAGGGTTTTTTTGGTGTTATTGTTCTTTTTTTAATACTATATACATGCAATTGTTTCTTGGGGGAAGGGCTTGTATTGTGAACAGACCAAACTAGAAAGCTATGCACTTTCTGGATCAGGCTAACAAAACTCTAAAGAAAACCAGAATCACTTCCTTAATTACATATCCACATAGACTTATGGAGGCATCTTTCTGGGATTTCATGCAAGGACATAAGTAGTGCATTACATCACATGCTTGTTTTTGGTTAAGAAGTGTATTTTTAGTGCTTCAAAAATGCATTCAACCCTGTCAGTTTTTAGCGCTCCACTGTAATACTGTTACCAAGAGGAGAAAAACATGGTATTTATGTCTATTTACTAGCTTTAGCTGGCACATATCGGCAAAGCTCATGATGAAAAACCTACATCATTTTGCATGGTTGGACGCCCGACTGTGGGAATGTGTGTCAGTGTGTGAGTATGCGTAAGTATGTGTGTGTGTGTGTTGCGTGTGTAAGACAGGATTCATGACACAAGGTAGCGGTGTTTTGAGTAGCAGTGGCGGGTGAGTAGGGGGTGGTGTGTTGCTGCTGCTGGCAGCTCAGGAGAAGACAGTGGCTGTGAGGGGGTAGTTGGGTGGTCTCTGTCAGCTCTCTCTAATTATGTGTGACGTTTCCATGCTGGACCACTGTCAAAAAAAGGCCCACAATACTCACACACAGACACACATAGAAGCAACATACAGCCGTGCCTGATGATACAGAGTTGTGATTGCCGACTGCCTGCTATGATAGAACCTCTCCATAGTCCTCTGCAACATAAATCAATGTCAATTACCTCCCCAGAGCACATTAGACACTTTCCATTCCTACTCGTAATTAGTATGGCCCATAGACATATTCCCATCCCACATCAAGCTCACAGTGGAGCTTCAGCACACAAACAACAAAGCTGGAGAGTAAAGGGACTTTGGTGTGCAAGTTCAAATACATACCAGCACATTTAATCATGTACATTGTGTTGCATTCTCCTCTTCTCTAAGTCAAACACAAATTAATGATATCATTTAATTACCCTGTCAAAGAGTGAAAACGGCCATGAAAATGAGCTGCAGCAACACCACATGCCAGTTGACCTTGAAGTGTGTACGCACGTGCATGCCATGTGTATCCCTGCAGTTTTGAGAGTGAGGATTTATGCGCCCATATTAAAATTGATGACAGTGACACTGAAAGGCAGGTATTTTTAGACAATAACCTCATATTTCTCCACACGCCATCTCCTTGCACTCTTTCAGCCTCTATATGTCTAGAGAGGTTATTTTTTTCATCTCATCCCCTTATTTTCTGTGGTGTCATGCAGAAAACCTGACAGGTAAAGAGGGAAAAATGAGTGGGGAAGAAGAGGGGGAGGAAACAAGAGAAGATTCCAGCAGGATACCAGTCCAACAATCAGTGGTATGAGGGGATGGGAAATAAAGAACACAGCACAGGCTGGCTGAATAATTGATACAGAGAGGAACCGTACTCCCAAACCAAATCTTTATGCTTTGAGTACATCACCTGTTAACTCCAACTGCTTCTGGATGCATGCAGACACAGCACTGTGAAATGGCAGATATAAAATACATCAAACAGAAAAGGAGACCACACAACAAAGTGCAGTTTAATAGTATCTTAAACAGCAATCATCAGATAAGGACACAGCAGTGGGTTTTTACTGGTTCTGCAAACCTGAGCCTGAATAAAAGAGACAATGAGCAAGAGAAGAGAGAACAAAGCAATGACGCACACTTGTTCACAAACACTTGTTTTTATTAACTCAGTGGACTCTGTCTAACGCATTACCAGAAATGAGTCACATATCCTAGACCCTGAGGTAGACTTACTCAAAACTCTGATGTCTTTGAACTTCACTTGACACTTCTTATCAAAACAAAGATTTGTAACCATAGCTTTTTACACCAGTGGCTTTACTTGACTTTTTTAGGAATGATTTGCTATCCTCCCATGGCTTTAAGATTAAAATATTTTCCATTAGTAAACATACTGTAAGTAAATCCCTGATTCATCACAGGGAGTATCGGTCTCGAATCAGGTCAACAGCACTCAATCACGTCTGAGCTATCACAGAGGAGGTGGATACAGCAGAGCATGTTGGAAAGAAAGAGTTGGACAGATAGAGAACCTTTTCAGATTTAGGTACATTAAGAGCCCATGCAACAGTATTTCTTTACAAGTTTTATTTGTGACATAGTGGAATGTACATGTAGCTGTGTGATAGAGGACTTCTATGCACAAGACAAGTCAGAAAATCAGGATTTCCTCCTCTTTCCCTGTATTCAGGGACAGTAGCTGCTTAGCATATCTCAGACAGTGGAGTAAATGCAGAGTTGTTGACTATATGGCATCAAGCAGTACTGAACTGAACAATTACTACAGAGAAGGTCAGTCAATCAGAGTAATCTGGGCCAACAAAGATACAGGGGCTCCAAGAGGGCGTCTCAAACAGACTGAGAACACAGGTGGATCGGGGTACTCAGTGTATGAAAACTATAGAGTCTCTTTAACAGTAGTGATTGTGAGTACCTTCTAGTACTTATCCATGTTGAAGATATGAAACAAAGTTGAAGCAAAATATTGGCATTGTTCATATGATATTGTCAAACGCTTATGTTGAAATGTCAAACCGGACTTGTTGAACAGTGTTACATTCAGATATTCACTGACATACAGAAGAAACAGAAGTTAAGGCTAACGTGAGTGGGTTACAACCAGCTGGAGGTTAACACTCAGTATGTTCATGTTAAGTTAAAAAAGTCAACTTTATGTGATTGTCTGATAAAACCTGCCTTTAAAATATGCATGTTAACATGTTAATAGGACTGAAATTGCCCAGTATGAATTTTCTAAAGTCAGACTAATATACTTAGTCAAGTTGGAGACTGAATTTCTCTTGCACGTATTTACTTACTGTACCTCAAACAGATCAAACTAAACCATTTGCAAGTCCCACAGTCGCTGTACTTACCTTTGACACACCAAAAAAACAGTATTCACCTGAAGGTCAAAAATGTGTGATTGCCTTCTATTTTAGCATAATTCTAGGCAGTAGCATATTAGCAAAAATACAAAGTCTTGCTTGTTCTGCTTTCACATAAAACAATACAGTAGAACGATATTTTTGTTGTGTCAGTAGTTGAGCAAGGACTTCAGACGTAAAATGCAGCATTGTGAATTTGGTTTTATTTTTGACAGCAACAGAAACTGTTCAGCTGCTTGTTAACTTGTTTGTGAGATCAAGGGGAGATTTAGAAACTAGCACAAAGCACAACCTGCTGGAGTGGAGGCGCACATGTGCTAGGACAAGGTCGATACTTCAATGAAATCATCTAGACTAGCCAATGCCATAGCTTGACAGTAATGCATGTATAAACCCAAGACTGTAAGCTAGGTATTAGCGAACAGTTGGCTGGTCAACCACTGCATGACCTAAGCATGCATAAACCAACTGACTGCCAGCTATGTTTTATATTTGATTATAAATAACCAGCAAGTAGTCATTAGATTTTCTCTCTGCAGGGTCAGAATGCAATGCAACCTTCTCCTTCAAAATGTTGCTTAGTTTAACATTAGTTGTGTGTCATCTAGATTGCTCCAGGATTAGCCAAACTCTAATAATGTTTTTGATATCAAAATGGCACATATAGGACCTGGAACAAAAATGATAAATTGAATTTTAAATAAAATTTGTCATTTTGATTGTAACCTTTAAACTGAACAATGGCTTTGGATTTGAGTCACAACTTTGTAGCCTGAATTTGTGTTGGATCGCTGGAGTTGTGATTCATTGTTTGTGCTTCAATGACCTGTTTTCTCATACCCTTTTAACTTTGCTGTTAAGGCTAACTATGTTATGATGATGGTGCAAGGTATAATCACCTCTTCCTCTCACTAAATAAAACCTAAAATGGACTACTTCTCTCACATATTCAAGCATCCATGGAAGGCACCTTCATTGTGTCTAAATCTATATGGTGAACAAAAAAATTAGTGTTGATAAACTCACATTTTCACTGCTTATACTGTGGTCCATGTTGATGATGGTTTAGTGCCTTGAAAATGTGCAGTTAAAGAATAATGTTTTGGATAAACCAATGCAGAAAAAGTTACTTTACAACTGTCGCAGCAGCTGTTTTGTGTGTGTGTTAAGAAGACTTGTATGCATTTAACCTGTTACAAGCAAGGTCTTGTTTGTATTCTCGTAAGAAGTAAAAGAAATTAGATTATCTAAAATTGGTCCTATTACACCCATTACAAAAACACACTATTATTATGAGTTTTTTTATGTTATGCATGTCATTTTCCTTTTTCATTACCAATTTGCGGTAACATTTTCCATGTAGATAAATATCTAAATAATTAAAATAGCGTCATTCTAACAAAAAGCATGATTTTAAGGTAGTAAAAATTTACAGTGGATCCATTGTGTTTCCCTAAAACACATGTAAACAGACACCCCTGAGTTTCACATAAACATTTCCTTGAGCACCTTTCAAGAGATGAGAAGAGTTCAGATCAATTACTCCGTGCTCACCCACAGATTTTCTTGTATTTTTCCACTCATTTCTATTTCTTAACATTTCCGTCGGAGAGTTTATTATCATTATCAACCCATGTTTTTAAAAAAGAAAAAAAAGCTGGCAAATAAGACCCAGTGTGTATTAAGCAAGCATTTCTCATCAAAACATGACCAACATCTACACTGAATCAAAGCCCTGGGCACACATGTAACCCACTTTTTTTTTATCACTTTACAGATAATGTTCATGCTCCCAAGGTCAGAAACTCACAGAGATAAAAGCAGAGCAAGATAGCCGTAGCAGGACATGCACACCAACACACACACATGAAAAACTCACAAACAAACAAGTTCCACAAAGACAGGGAGACAAAAAGTCCCCCTCCTCAGTCATGTTTGAGGCAATCAAATGACCTCGCATCTCTGATCTGTCACTCTAACCTGAGGGCATTCTTCTGTCTCACCACCTGGAGTCTGTGTGGGAAAAGATTTCTACTTCACTTGTGTGCTTGGAGTGTGTCACAAAAGATTTCACAAAAGTTCCTCTTGCCTTGTCCTTGGAAACTTTATTCAAGAGCAGCCTTTTACAGTATCGATATTCCTTCATGGTCAGGTCAAATTGGTTTAAAAAGGAAACTTGAGGCACTTCCTTTCAAAAAGGGATAAAAGAAAACATGAATTGAAAAGCAGTAAGATTAGAAAACATCTGCAAATATAAGAGAAATAAAATGTAGCAAAAGAGAGGCCTAAGGTGACCAGGTGCAGCGATATCAAAGGATAATGGGTAATATAAGAGGAAGGATGATGGTTCAAATCCCTTTTTATCCTCCATCTGAGCTCTGACCCCACAGGGGCAATGATGGCAGGACAGAGAGGAAGACAGTGACCCACTGAAATCATCCAGAGCAGAAACGAGACACACTGCAAGAGGGATGAATGGAAGTGAAGAAGGGAAAGTGAAAAACGAGTAGAGCAGGTGGAGGTTAAAAAGAGACCTTGGACTGGAACGAGCTGAATTGGAGACTAAATTAGTTCAAGGATGTTCAAACCCATATGTCAGGAAAGATTCATCAGAAAGAGAGATTGGACAGAAGCTTGCACATATGTGACCCTGTTATCTGACAGGATTGGGTGGCAGATTGCTGTTGGCGCTGTTTTTTTTTTACCCTATCCTGTAAAGAACACCTATATCACCTTTTCATACTTGTTAAATAACCTTCTCCTTTTTTGCTTCTTTCTCTTCACAGGCACTTCTTGTTCAAGACATCTTCAGGGACAACCCCTCTCTTCAGTAGCTCCTCCCCTGGATACCCCCTGACTTCGGGAACGGTGTATTCTCCACCCCCTCGTCTGCTACCCAGAAACACATTTTCTCGTTCAGCCTTCAAACTAAAGAAGCCGTCCAAGTACTGCAGCTGGAAGTGTGCCGCAGTGACAGCCATCGCAGCTGCTGCCCTGCTCGCCATCTTACTGTCCTATTTTATTGGTAAGTGAACATGCACAGATGTATTTATTCATGAGGGGGATTAATTACATTTTGTTTTTGTTAGAGGCAGTGGTGTAGGATAGTAATAGAAAGGCCCCAAGGCACTTTCCTTAGGAAGCACCCATGCCACACATACACGCACTCACAGTTAGCTGCACATCGAGCCCAATATGCTTAAAACCAACCATTAGTTGGATTTCTTATTAGAGTGTTTCACCTCCTCTATGATGTATGTAAGGTACAAAGGTCACACTGAAAGCTATGGGAGCCTTGGACACCACTGTTACAATCAGTATTCTAAAACATTAATAATAAGCAACTAAAACCAATGAAGCTGGCCATTTCACCATGGTGCTGACACAGTCAGGGACTATTTGAAACATATTTTTAATCTAAATACCTCACAAAACACCCCTTTTAAACAGCACAGCACTGTGTGAGTACTGTGTGAGTATGACATGAGAGAGCTATTGCACTTAACATCACACACTAAGTCCAGAAAACTGGCCACCTATTGTGACACATGTTCAGCCACAAAATCACGTACTCACAATAGTTACTTGGCGGCAACCTGACTGCTTTATGACAAAAACCTTTAAACCTTATAAAAAAGATCATCAGCCAATCAGTACCCAAAGTTCTTTAAAAAATCACTGAGGCACAACCTGTACCATCAGTCACTTTCATTACAGGTCGATGAGTTTGCATAGTAGATGGGTAGTACTGTCACAGCGTAAAATACAAAACTGAGGCCCCATCATAAAACAAGCTGTTGCCAAACTATGTTTGAAGTGGAGCAAAAATATCATTTCTATCAAGTAATACTTACAGTATTGTTGTTTGACCTTAATTTAATATAGAACTGGGGTCCAAATGTGATAAAACTGCTTCAGAAGCTGCTCGCCTCTATGCCAGCTTGTGCCTCTTTCCTGCTCTACAGGATGCTGATTGGGCCTTGCCACTTTGGGCTGCTCACAGTCTTTGTAGACTGAAGTTTGGCAATATGGATCTTTCTGATTACATATGGAATCAGGCAGATCCAGCTGCTGCACAGATTACTTGTTTTTACTATTTGTGGCATCCTGCTTCATACCTGCCTGACTTTAGCTCTGCAGCTGCATATATGGAACTGAGAAATATCTCCTGCTTGGAAAAATATATTCTAGCCTACCATAATAATTCCTAGGCTGGGTTTCCACCTCTCAAAGACTTACATTTAGGATGCTTAGTAAACATTGATCCATGTATGTATTAGCCCTTGTTATAGGCCCTGGGTCCGACCTCTTAGGATTGTGCAGGTGTGGTAAAGTTTCTTTGACCGACAGCTCCACCACCCCATGAGATTTGTCAAACCTGTATAGGTGGAGCTACTTGTTGACCTAGTATCATATCATTTTGTTCTGAAAGTGATGTAAAACACCTGTTTGAGTGCCCAGGGACTTAAGTTTACCTGCTGGGTGTTTGTTGAGGGTATGGACATAGATATGGCATTCTGAGCCAGTGCTGTGCTGCTAAGAGCTGAATTGCCCTTTTGGCTGGCTGACTGACTGTGTGTCAAATCCAAAAGCATTTAATTTTTTGAATTTGCAGGCACCCTTTCCTTTTCTCCTGTCTTTTGTCAGTATTTGAACAGCATGACTTCTTGCTTGGCTTTCCTTGCAGGTGTGCCCAGCTTTTCATTCTCTGCATCTGTTTTCTGACAGATTTTGAAGCTTTACCTGGCAGGAGTCCTGTCTAATTGTCACACGTCACATCAAACCAGTGATTAAGACAGGACAACATAAACACTGTTAGACCCTTCAACATAATAACAGGCCACAATTGTAATATATGACAAATTTGATGCTTTTAATGTAGTTATCCACATACATAATGAAGCTTGCACGAATAGCAGTTTCCTCTTATCACAATGTACTTCACTTTTCATTTACAAGGATTCCCTTGGTTTGTCTGAGTTTGTGTAATGAATATTCATATAAACAATCGTCTTTGTTGTCATTGTTTGATTACCATTTGTATCTGTCGATGGGTTTAGGCCTGCTCCTTTAAAATCTCTCTGGTTTGAGCAAAGGTGATCAAAACAAACATCTTACAAGAACATAGAGTGCAACAAAGCTGCACCTTAAAATCCAGCCTTTTAACATCTCTTCCTCTCCTTACTTACAAAATCTTGAGACCCTTTCCTTCCCCCAAAAGAATCTCTGCAAATGTAAATAGTTTTTACATTTGTTGAAGTTTTGTATTATGTTTCAGAAAGCAACTGTTTTATTTCTAATGAAATGTATTACAGTTCATGAATTTGTACACTAGAAACTGCAATGTTTGTTTGCATTTGCAGCTCATTACATTTGTGGCCTGCTATGGTGTTATTGAGTCGAACACACACATTACCAAGTGACCACTTTGCACTTCACCCTGAGAAACAAGTAACAGTTCATTTGATAAGGATGCTTTGAATAAAGTCATAACCTCATTCATGCTAGGGGGGCAATCTCCCATTTACTTAATCTCCAGAAGTAGTGTCAGAGGAGAAGTTTTGGTGATAGGAGAGCATGGGATCTGTGTGTCTATCTTTGTGTGCATGTGAAGCATGTGCTGTCAGCTCTGTGTCTCTGGTGCTCTTCCAAAGCTGTATTACACTGAATTTAACTAAATTATCTAAATATTGTATCATAAATATGTCTGGAGGTGTATTGACAATGGGGCTTCTTACAACGCTTTTGCATAAATGCACTCTGAAAGGGCTATAGTTTAATTTGTGGAGGAGATATAAATCTTTGATGTGATTTGCCACCATGAGAATTTCTTTGGGTTTTTTTTCTCTTTGATGCAGGTGTGGATGTCACTTCCGATTATTTCAATGATAGTGTTTTATTTATGTATTCTTGTGGCAACCTTCCCTTTAATTGCTGCTTGACTATAGTTGAACCTTTGATTATATGATGTTTTATCATAAGAAATCAGACAAACACAGACTCAATAAAATATTGAAAACAGGTCTTAAGTCAGAATGAACACATGCTTAGTCCTGTGCAGTTTCTGCTTTGTCAAACTGGTTAGCCTTGTTTGTTTGTTTGTTTTTCCCTGACACCTTCAAGAAGTTTTATTTTTATTCATCCCAGACCACAGACAAAGCATGTCAAGCTAACAGCTTGTACTGGGCACAAAGCAGATTTTTGAAAAGTAAGCTCTGATACTGAAGCCAAACTCTAAATCAGACTCAGCAGGAGCCTGGCCCTCGCTCAGCAGCAGTTAACAGCCACTCAGACATACAGAAAGATACGTAACCACACCATACTGAGGCTGTTCCCACAGATATCAGTCAAGGTAGGATTTCAGCAGACCCAGCAGGACATGAATGGGTTTTCAGTGATCTGAGGCCAGTACATGATAGTTATACTTTAAGGTGGATACTCAAAGTAAGATTCTTACCAAAAGTTGATGACGATCTACAAGTAGATCTGTTAGAAAAAGAGAGCAGAAAGACTGTGGGTGGTTGAGTGGGCGTGAATTTTATTCCTTCTTGACCTCATTCACAGGACAAGAGCTGCCAGACCTGTGTGTCTGAGTATGTGTGTTTGTAAAAAGACAAAAGAAATCTGAGTAGCAGATGCATGCGTGTTCATAATGGAGTTTATATGTATGTGTGTGTATGTGTGTGGATGAGGAGGCAGATGTGTCACTGAGCCACTGATTGGCCTCTTACCCCAGAGAGTGGAGTCAACAGATGGGGGATCTCAGGAAAGAGTAACGTCAGCAGAATGAACAACCCCCTTATTGCCTTTGCATACATTATTGATATAGTTTTACATTATTTATAAATATATTTTTATACATCTATATTTTTATGTATGTCATCATCCTTCAAACCACCAGGGAGACTGAATATGTGCCAGTGTATCCGTGGGATTTAAGCACCTCGGCTCAGTCACCAGAATGTGTCTAAATTTCATATGAGTGCGAGAGTCTGTACCTACTGTGTGCATGTGCCCGTGCATGTATGAGGGTGTGTGTCTGCCCTTGAGAGTGCTGTGTGTCCTCCAGAGCAGATCAAGGCCCCACGCCTGGGGCACACAGACAGATCCCTCCTCTCCTGAGCCCCACACGGTCACACTGAGATGGACAGCCTCACATTGAGTTGCAAAAAACAGGAGAGAGCTGAGGGAGGAAGGCCACAAAATACTGCTAAAGTTCACAACATCTACCCCGTAGATACTCCAGGGCAGGGAGTCAGTGAAGCATACTAAGGACTAAAACCTCAGTTTATCCATCTTATTTTATTAGCAGCTTGTCGCTCTCTGGAGGTTTTAATGACACACATATTTGTTTCTATCAGGGCACATCTAATTGTAAAAAGCAACCGAAAGTTAAATTAAGGGCTAATGAGTAAAATAATTCCAAATGTATCTTATCTTACACTATTAATGCCTTAAATACTTATCCACATCTTTTTAACAATGCGTCAGTGAAAGTGTGCCATCTGGATACTTGCCAGGAACATACAACTTGTTTACAACAGTGACTGTCTGTCTTAATAATTGGCTGCATTGGCTCATTAGCCATTCTGAGAAACAGTGCTATTTAGCGAAAAGGAATCTCTGAAGCTTTCATCTATATACCCTGTTGAAGAAGAATTTAATGTTGAGATTTTAGATTAAATAGTATTTTTTTTGCTTTTTTACAGTGAGCCACAAGTTAGCTCTTTGTCCTTTTTATCCTTTTGGCCTCTTATGTCACAGTAACAGAGAAACAGGAAGTAACTACAGATTTTACCGATCAATGTTTGTCTGTCTGTCTGTACACCCATCTGTGAACAAGAAGACTCAAAAAGGTTTTAATGAAGAGAACTGATTAGATTTTAGTGATGATCCAAATCCAGATGCATATTTTGGATTTTGTTAACAGTGCACAATAGGACAGCTTTCCACATTTTCATGAATGGCTCAGCAAACAATGTCTTGTTGGAGGTTTGTCTCCCAGTTCAGTTGTTTTCAAATATTTTCATAAAATATCAACACCAAGCGAGTACAAAAACAAAAAGACATGCTCTGTTTCTGACTGTTTCAGTCTTCCTGTGTTGCTTTCCATGACACTGACTTAAGGGACCAATCAAACATAAAAAACAAGCACTTTAAAGGATGCCTCTTCTCAAAGTAATCAAAAGGCTGGTAAAGGAAGATGTCTGAAAATGTGACTGAGGACTTTGTTTTTTAAACTAAAGGTTTCATGGTTAGTCAGAAAATTGAGGGATGGAAGAAGTTCTGTATCAAACACTTAATGCGAAGTCGTGTTGGCAACACAGCACTGCTTTTCACATGATTGGTGTCAGAATCAGAAAAATTACTTGTCATATCAATATGAAAAATATGGTATTGGCCATCACACACAACTAACAAAATCTTTGTAATGCTGTAACAAATACATCTATAAGTTAAAACGTATGACTGTTGTACTCTTTATACTCCTTTAGACAGTGTATCTTATTTGATTATTTTAACTAAAGGTTTTTCGTTTGGTGGTGGGGGAGAATTTTAAGCTATATTTTAGTCAACCACTAGGTTGTTATTAACAATGGATTAATCAGTGCACTGTTTTATATTCAGTTTGAAAAAAATCAAGAAAGTCTAATTTGTGAGAAAAGGTGATAATTTTTCAATATATATTAATGCAGCAATTCTCCCTGGAATGAAGTGGAGCATATTTTCAAATTACTCTTGATTTAAAAAGTTAAGTACAGTAAAATAATCAAACACTTGCATTTAGTAGGATGCAGAGCTTTTTTGAGTCCTAGTATTTATTAATAATAGTGTGACATGAATTAGTTAACCATCTAAAAGTCCTATTTGATGACCAGTGGCAATCATTAATGTTAAAATATATACATGGAATATTCCTGAAAGTGTTGTATTCTCAGTCTGTCTGAGGAGGTCTGTTTGAGCTTTTGTCCACTTTAAGGCTCCCTTCCCCACTTTGGCCCAGGCCACTCTGATTGGTTTACCTCTAAGCTCTGTGGTAATTGGTCAGTTCAGTTCTGCTTTTCAACACGAGTCAAAAGCTTTGCATTCATTTGAACATATACACTCTGGTTTGGGCTTGCCACTATGAGACCAAGGGCTTAAACTGACAGTGATAGCATTATATTGTATTGTACCATTATGTGCCACTCTCTTTCCCTGCACAGTCAAACTAAAGGGCATGTGCAGGAGTCACCAAGCAGGGTCTATCATAGTAATGGAGAGAGAAGTGTAACTGCTCATACAGTCATTTTCAGTGATCTTACTTCGCCAATTCATGACCAGTTTTTAAGACAGGATCCTTTGGGAAAGGCTAATCCAGCAGAGGTGCTGCCGTAAAATATGTGTAATACCCTATAGAAACATACCCTGCAATGGTAGAAGTCATTTTTTCAAATCTCCTCGGGAAATATTCAATAAAGATTGAGACCCTGCTTTTAAAGTAACCAGACAGAAGAAGTTTTTTAATAGGCCAGGTAATATCATTATTCAATTTGATGGTGTTTCTTTATACCAGAAATTTTATGTTGGCATGTTTATGGAATAATTTTATGACCTCATCAGTGATATTGTGCAATCTGGAATTCACTAGGTACAAACAACTTGTTTAATTACAACAATGACTGTCTGACTGAATGACTATTTTCATCGGCTCATTAGCCTTCTGCAGAAAACCTTAGAGGCAAATAAGCTTTTATCTATCAACACTGTAAATGTACCTTCCATTGTTGAATTATTAGATGCAATTGAGTGTGTGTATTTACTGCTTTACAATCTGCCAAAAGTCAGCTTCTCACAGCCAAAATTCATTTTGCAACTGGATACATTTCTGTAGTCTGAATAAGACTGAATCAGATTTATTTCTGATATTACTTTTTCTAACTTCGTGGCCTCTTTTCGGCTGCTGTAAGGACATATTTTGCTCTGCTGTGTTGTCTATAGTGAACAGAGCTGTAGCAGTGCTGCCAAGCCTGAAACCCTTGTGTTTACCAAGCTTTTTGTACTGTTAATCGTGCAGTGAGTTTCAGTTGGAGGAGCGCACTGCTCATGAGGGGGGAGTGTTTTGTTCTACCTTGTTGGTGTGTTTTGTAGGTGTGTGCATGTGTATGTGGAAGCCCAATACTCACAAGAGGCATTGTGCAGAGCACCCAGAGCCATGCAGCGTGAAGAGGACTCCCTCTGAGGCGTCCACCCAGGAGCCCACTCATAAATTACACCAGGACATATGTGCCTAAACAGCACTTTTTTGTGCATTGTGCATGTATGTAACTGCACGTGTGAGCTCCTTTCTTTTTAAAAAAACACTTGGTAATTTGAAGCAGGCTCTTAAAGGTTTTGCTAATTCACAACAGAGTTCTTATTCTCTGTAAAGGGCAACCTGCAGGTCAGTGACCAGGACAAATTCACTTAAACAATACAATAGCTTAGAAAGGATCATGTCAATTTAATGCATAGGGTTATACAGGGCTGCCCATGAAAGTAGCTTGGCCCCTAAAGTGCTGGTACATGGCCCCTCGCCAGATACAACTTAATATAAATGCCTTGGACTGTTAGTGGCTTTGGGGATAGAGTCTATGTCCTCTGTCTACAGGCTCTATTTTTTTGAAAAGACTGGCTGGGTTCAAATCTGTCCCATGCCTCCTTTACTGCATGTCATTCACCACCCACTCTCTCCAGCTCTGTTCACTGTTTAAATCAAGGCATAAAAAGTCCAAGATATATCTGAGGAGAGTTTATGTCACTTAAAAGTTTATTTATGAGCTATATTGAAAATAAAACATTAAGAAAATCTTCAGACAATGCTGTGTATTAGTTTTACTAATAAATGTAACTTGCAAATTGCTTTCTATAGCGAATGCATAAAGGAAAAAAATGATTTAAGCTCTGCTGTTTTAGAAACACACACATATGCATGCTGAGAAGCTTTTAAGAGAGGAAGAACCCAGCATGCTTCAGGAGGAGCTCAGTTGACAACATTTCTTTAAAGCTTATTCACTCTGTCCTACTGCTGGAATGGAGCCGTAGGGATGAGATAAACACACACACGTGGTTAAACAACATGGCACAAATATGTGCAGCTGTGTCTCTTTGCATTTCTCTGTGTAAATGTGTGTTTGTGTGAGTTAGAGAGAGGTAAAGCATTCGCTTCTCAGACTCCAGCTAAGTACGGCCTCCTCTTTACGTGTGAAGGAATGACTGAACGGTTGGAGGGAGGAGGATAAACGAGAGTGCTTGTTCTTCATTCCCCTGGCGTCTTGTTTGCTTGCTCCGCATGGAGCGCTGGAGCCAAAGGAGAGGTGGTTGCTAGGATACAGGTGAGCGGTTGGCATACAGGAGGGAAGACAGGTCCGTCATTGTGAACGGCAACCTGGAGAGAACGAGATAGAGGAAGAGGCAAAGAGAGAAAGGAGAGAAAAGTGCAGGATAGAGTTGGAGAAGAGGGGCAGAGGGGAAGAAAGGAGATGCATCACTGTCAGTTTGTTGTTACAAACTAAAGGGGAGAGGAAGAGGTGGATGGCGGACAGGAGAGAAGGAAGAGAAGGGGGCTGATGCTGATATGTCACTGTCGACGCCGTGAGGGATGAGAGCAAGAGATTGGAGAGCGAGCCGGAGAGGACTGGTGTTTGCACTGCTGAGAAAAAGAGGGGGAGCTGATGGAAGAGAGGAGCGAGAGTGACAAGACAGCCAGGTGTGGAGAGTGGAAACCAAGTGGAGGCAGAAGGAGAAGAGATGAAGGAGAGCGTGGCCTCCCGAGGGCTCCGTCACCTGGAATATCTGTGGGACTAATGTCTCCTAATTGATCACAGTGAGCAGGGAACAGAGGGAGCGTGACTGAGAGGAGAGGACAGAGGAGGACAAGAACAGGGGGATGACAACATAAGAAGTTAGAAGGGATGAAAGGAAAGGAGGATGAAAGCCTCTGAGGAGAGAAAATGTACAGAGCGAAGAAAAACAGACAGAAAAAGAGATGCATGGTGGTTAGGAATGAGAGGAGAGGCTGGTTTGATACAGAGATGAAAGATCGAGGACATGTCAGAGCAGTAGAGTCCAGGTGGACTGCTTTCACACTCACACACACTGAAGCGTGCACACACACACACAGGCATGCCCTTGACTACAATGAGTAAACTTGCTAGCGGGCGCTTGTGTCACCTTTGCAGGGGTGTTTGGTGTGAATGTGTGTGTGATGGCTGAATTTGTCGGGCACAGTAGCACACTCCACATGGTATTGTCACCACTGATGAATGAGAGAGCGAGCACAAACACACACATTCACACACACACGTGATGTATTTTTAGACTTACTCTCAGCTTTCCTGTCTGTTGATTAAACAGACCCCCTCACACACACATTCACACACATACACACACTGTCATCTAAGTTGACCTTCATGCCTCTAAGCCGACCGCTTTCCATCCATCACTGCTGTCTCTGCTTCAGACTGATCACAATCGCTTACCAGCCATTCTTCCTGGTCACAAGTGTCTCACTTCACTGCTTTCATATCGCTGTTCCCTCGCTGAATAACATGTTAATGATTTGGACTGGCTGAAGATTTAAATCTAAGATACTCTGCTTTTTAATTTTAATCAAAGCTGTTTGCATTTTTAAAAACTTTTGCATATTTATTCCAGAATGAGTGAATCTTTAAGTTCAAAAGTAACCTCATTAAAGCTGGTGGCATTTCAGCAGAGCTTTCCCCGACAGTATTGCAGCAATTATTGATTTTTTTTATCTTGTGCTGCTGTACACATTCAAAGCAATATAAAAATACTATAAAGAAAATGTTTGTGTGTTTATTAAAGTTTTTGAGTTAAGCTCATAGGTTTATGTCTGACATTTTGTTCCCCGTGTAGAGCACCACTTTATTAAACTAAGGCCACAGAGAGCTACAATCTATCAAAACAACAGAGTTAAACTGTAAATCAACAAAGACAGTAATAGGACCAAATTACTGAGAGGTCTTGCAGTTTGCAAAATACAAATAATGGTAGCTATTCAATAACTTCAATGTCTATCTAAAAAACAAATAGAAGAACAATCCCTTGTCTTCATCTGTTGTTTTTCCACCTTCCAAAATAAATTTGCCTGTCCCTTCCAAATGTCCCCTAATGGGGTCATATGGGGATAAGCCACCTTCCCAGAAGAGACACACTCCCTGACTCAGGGGTTTATGAGTCCACTGGGGATTTTAACAAAGGGAACAAGTCTGGACATGTATGTGTAGCCACAGTAAACATTAGAGTACAGTGACAGCACCAAGACAGCCACATCAGTCTCAAGAGAATAGCATGAAGAGTACAGAGTACTGCCACTGTCAGTCTGAAGAGATTCTTCTGCCGTTATGACACACCAACTTGTCTCACAGTTTTACAATCTGTCTATTTTCAGTACAATAATTGGATTTCATTTTATTATTCAAGGACAGCCTTTGACAACAATGGTGTACTGCAGCAGCCCTAATGAGAGTTGTAGACAAAAGACTTGTTTCACAAGTTCATCTTAATTCTTGCCCTGTTTCAAAATTCAAGGGCCCCAATTTGAGGCCTGCATTGACTTTTTAGACATGCAGCAAATCTGTTAAAAAGACCTGTGCAAGGCTTTGTTTTAGAGTGGGCTTCTATTTGACATTTATGGTATTTCTAGAGGAGAGTACACTATTAAACTATTTATAAAATCATTATAGAAAGTACAAAAAAGGCAAGCACAGCCTTACTTAGACTTTTTAGTTTTTGTCCATGCAGATGTTTGTATTAAATCATTACACAACTTTAGTTTATTCATAAATATATTTAAATTTCTTGACATACTTGCTACAATACACTGCCTTGTAAAAGTAAAACTTTCCCTCTGCTATCAATTTTCCCTTCTGCTGCTATCAATTTCTCTATCTATCTATCTATCTATCTATCTATCTATCTATCTATCTATCTATCTATCTATCTATCTATGATATCCATTTCTTGAATTTTAGTAAAAACACCTTTTTAAAGCTTTGAACTGTAAATAAATATATATTTTTCAAAATGGAAAAGCAACTTTTGATGAAAACTTGAAAATCAAATTTGAGATTCAGAAATGCTCTTGCCTTCTCGCTCTTTGTAATCTTTTTGCAACTTCACATGTATCTCTGTGACCCGTCAGGGGGTCTCAACCCAGGAGCTTGTCTGTGAGTTGTAAGCTGCTTCAACAAAGACTGTTTTCTTCTTAGATTGTTTCATTTTGTGATCTGGCGAGGTGGAACTAAGATTAAACAAGAATCAAAACAGTCTTTGCTTTTAGTGCTGAAATATGAATATACCCTGAGGGGGTCCTGACCCAAAGTTTGTCAGAGTCCTTCTGTGAGAAGAAGAAAAAGGCAGAACATGCAAATGAGTAGCTAACTACATATCAAAGTTTTCAAATTTTTGATATTTTTTCACACTCCTGCTTTTTTAAGTACTTTTATTAGGAACACAAATAGTAAGCCCTTGAGTGTGAGAACTGCCTGCTTGAGTTGTGTCGCACCTGCAGGTCTCACAATGTGGCTGCTTTCCAAACGCAGCACCTTGACCCCAAAGTCCCCTCTCACTCTGCATGTGGCTTCCCTTCTGCTGATCCAAGGTGGAACAGTGAGAGGTCAGGATGTGTCGCTCATGCCAGTGTGCAAGTGTGTGTCATTATATCTTTGGTGCATGAGTGTGTGTTTGCATGCATGTGTGCTAAGGTGAAGGCACAGTTGGGCATATGGTGAATTCGACACCTAGGCATAAGGATCAGACATGGAGTGGGTGTCTGTGGCAGCAGGGCCTGTCGCACAGATAAAGGTTGAGATCTTACCACATGATGCCGGTCCAGGAAAAGGGCAGGGCACGGCCAGGGCCAGGCACAAGGTGCTGCACCATCTGCAGTGAGGGATAAACGGGTCACCTGTGCTGGTCGGGTGACACAAAGCAAGGCTCACACTTGTTCGGACAGTACTTGGTTACATCCTTTGACTTTTTATTTGGATGCCTGCAGATTTGGACACAGTTTAGAGGAAATGTTTTCGCTCTGATATGTGTGCAGTAGTAGTCTGGGCCTCCAATGGTCAAGACATCAGAGTGATAGGTTGTGTTTTTCTGAGATAACTTTCATTTCATGCTGGAACCTTTAGGCCCAAGAGCTACAACAACACCGAGTGGAGATACATAAATACATAATAAAGGATGCCTACCTATAGTGTAAGGCATTATGGCAGCATGCTGCAACACAGACATTGTGTACAGCTGAAATCTATGTCATGGCCATTGTAACAAGAAGAACTTCACAACAACCAGTCATATTTACTTGTATGAACACTAAGAGAATGTAAATACATAAAAAATACAATAACAATGCAGTATATTATGATAAGATGAAGCAGACATAAAAGATGTAATAGAAGCTTTGAGAGCACAAATCTCCATCAAGGCATTTTCAGCATTGTCAGTCTAGTTAGAGACAAAAATGTAGAGAACTGCAGTCTTACATTGTCAACAAACCCTTTAAAAATGCTTGATTTACATCCAGAGTTGGCTCACCACCAAAAACCTATTCTCTTCTTTCTTGTTTAATGACAAACATTCCCTTAAAATGTAATTAGAATTCGTTTAGAGCCTGTAGAGTAATTATTGAAGACCTGACAAACTGCCCTGTCTTGCAAAGTTAACAAATCCTTCAGAAAAATTCCCAGAACTGCATCTGTGCTTGGATCACCACCAAAATCAAGCCACTCCTTTCTGTTTCGGTGATCAGTGTCCTCTGATTCATCAAAAGTCATTCATAACTTTTCAAGTTATCTTACCAACAGACAGACAATATGTGCACAAACGCAATCTACTTGGCTAAAAGGTAATAATCTGTGACATACTGAAGAAAATGCTCCAACAAGTCATACTTCACACAGTCAGACAGTCTGCAATGACAGCTTTTAGTTTTTTTAATATGTTTGCATGGACTTTGAAAGTAGTTCAAAAATCCTAGCAGAGGGCACTTAAACGAGATGCTCAGGTCGGCTGTGTTTATGCTTGACACAGCCTTAGACTGAAGCTGCTTTCCGTATGGCACAACACATGTATATTACAAGCCCATCAAATAAAGAAAGGTTCCATTGAGAAGTAAGCATATTAAAAGGGAATATTTAAAACACATTGCACTTTTATATATGTATATCCACCATTATTGATAATATTAATTAACCGATTGTTATTCGTTTCTCTTATCAGTTTCTGTTGATTTCCTGTATCAAAAAGTAAGGCGAACACCAACGACATCAAACTTGACACTCCTGATATTGAAGACCGCACTGACAAATGTTGCAGCTTGTTGTTTTCACCCTTGCCTTAAGCCACAAAGTCACAGACATTGTTTATAGCACTTATTCCATTTTTTTTTGCCACACTTTCTTCTTTCTGCTTTGGACCATAATTGATTCCTCTCATTAATTATTGTCTCTCTGTTTTGTCTGCTTCCCATAAAAATATGTGACATTGTTTTGGAAGTCATGTTTAATTATGGAGACAGAATTGATGAGAAAATTGATAAGTAAAAATGAAAATTATATCTCCAGCTCAAACTAGATGGAAACTACTCTAGTCATTCTGAAAAACTTAACTTCAGCTTTTCAACTTGAACTATAGTCACTCTCTGCTGATTGGTAAAAAGTGCAAGCTAGGGGTGCTGGTTTGGCGGAGTGGTTAGCAACCAGGCATCCCATGTACCAATCCATCCCTGCAAAATATGTGTACAGCAAGGCTTGCTAACTGACGCCTATCCACTGTCTCTCTCCTATCAATAAAGGCACAAAAATGCCCAAAAAAATACATTTAAAAAAAAATAATAAAAAAGTGCAAGCTAAATACACTGACCAATCCATCCCTGCAAAATATGTGCACAGCAAGGCTTGCTAACTGACCCTGCTGTGTCAGAGAAATACACCATTTTTTTCTAAAGTCAGAGTCTAAATGGCAAAAGCCCATGACAATCAACTATACTGTTTTTATTGACTTGAACTTGAAGTGGAAGTCCCGAAGGCCTTTGGCAGATTTTTAGACCTGGCAACAACACAGTAGCAACATCTGTTTGGCTGAAAGGTTGAAACAAAATGAGCAGCACAACAGAGGGAGAGAGTTGGTACAAAGTTATAAAAATTAACTCATGCAAACAATGCAGCATACAACATAAAGTATTTCTTTTTAAAATGTAAAGAATCTGGCAGAGAAGGCTGTGTGTGTCAGTGTGGATGGCACAGCACTCTTGTATAAATACAGTGTTTGCTGGTTGGTGCACAGATCAGTGTTGGTTGGCTGAATGGGCACAATTCCACCACCTATTTCCTCATTCATTTATTCATTAGTGCAGGTCTTATCAGGCTGAATCGTTAGTCCAATTAGGCTTGTGGTGTTTCACAAGGCTTGAGCCTCCAACAGGAGATGGATGAAGGCAAACAGAAAGAAATCCCTGTCCTCTATTCCCCTCTCTTTCTCTCTCTGTCTTATATTTTCCTGACTCTACCTCCCTCGGCCTCCCAAGAACGAACTCTTCCTTTGTCTTCCTTCCTCGCTCATTCTCTCTCTCTCTGATCTGTGATAAGATAGCATAGTTCCTCATATCCTGTTTCTAATACAGATCGATGAGAGGCAAAGGACCGAGGTGGGGAGGGATGAGATGAAGCAGAGTGGGTTGATGTTGAGAGAGGGAGGAAGGCAAGGTGGGTGGGAGAGGTGTGTGCTGGGAGGGGGGGGGTCAGGGTAGAGATATCTGAAGAGGAAATGAGGATTCAGAAAGGAGGACATCACTCAGATTCACATCTCTTTTCATTTAGCCCATCACACACGCACGCACACCCGCACGTCTGCATCTGTGTCGGGCCGTCTCAATATTTCAGTGCCACTAAGGAAGCCGTTTCTGCCGTGTGATTGAGTGAGTTGCCGATCCCTCACAGCCACACATACACATTGTCTTGCAGGTGGGTGCTGCGAACAACTCACGTAACCTTTTGTGTTGCAGTCAATTACAGTTCAGTTGCATCAGCTGGGTGAGAAGGTCCCGTCGGGGGTTGCATTATGTGTGTATGTGTGTGTGTGGGCCAGGCGTGCACTTTGTTGTTAATACTATGCAATTTTAAGCATGCATCCACCAACACTCTCACACACTTAGCAGCAGAGAAATTGTCTCGCTCAGAGTCTATGACCCCCAAGGGCAACAGCCAACCGCCGCCCCCGTCGCTCTGTCTGAGAATCTAAATGATCTCAGCAAGTAGCGCCTTCAGAACTTCACTAAGAGAGAGGGCTGCTTTATTTATAGACTACATAAGTGGATATTGTGCTGTAAACTCCAAGAAATATCCCAAATGGCTGGAATATTGAGAATCTAAGGCAGCACACGTTTTTCTCTTCTCTCCCTTCAATTTCTGCACTCCATGCCTGTGCTGCAGAGATAGAGAAAGAGGTGTGAGTGATACTGAAATAAACAGGGAAGGTGTGTTTCCTCAGGTGGCTGCTTTGTGTGCATGTGTTTTGGTTTGGACAATAAAATGTCTACTGGCTCACTAAATAAGGACCTTGGAGATGGGAAAGGGGGATGGAAGGTAGAAAGGCAGAGGAAACAGGCTTCCTAAACCAATTAGCAGCTGGGCCCTGGATGGGGGGCTAGCTACAATTACCGCCCTAATTGAGGTCAGAGTTGTTAATTTAGTGGTGAATTAGAACAGTTAATATGCATTTATCAGGATGGCCAGGGGAGATGGCAAAGAGAAGTATGCTGCCAATATATGTGTGTGCAACATGTGCTCTTTGTGTTATTTTAGTTATATTGCTGAGATAACACACAAAAACACGCAATAGGCCATTTAGCACCTTTTGTGTGATTAGGAGGAGTGCAACTGGTTCAATTAAAGATGCTGTGATTTAAATTGGCAATGATATGGTTGAGGTAGAAGGAAAACAGGGGAGAGACAAGCCCTGCATCTCAGGTCTCTTTTGTCCTCGCTCCTCTGTTGAACTGAAAATGTCCCTTGCATGTCATGTCAGGGATTGTGCAGAAGCTCCTTAATTCTGAATTGAAGAGGACTGGGAAAGAGGGGGACAATCATAGGAGGTATAAGCAAAGATACTGAGTGCTGCCTACACCAAAGACTTTTAACCAGCCCACACCTTACTAGTATCACTCACTGATTAGGTGCTAGAACAGAGTTGGTGCCCATAAAACTAAAATAACATCAGAAAAGATGAAAATGAATAAACAATTAACTTTTAAATCCATGCAAAAGATCATAAGCCACAGGTTCCTGATAACGATGTACTAATTTGAAAATCAGGGTGATACTGATGTTTAAAATGACAATTTAGTGGATGCTGATGCAAATGTTTCCCTTATTGATTCTTCTAATATCAGTTTCCCACAATGCCAACATCTCTCTCAAGTCTGTCCAACAGGTAGTTTCTTCTGCTCGATATGTAACTCCCATTCTTAGTCAGCCATTAGCTTTGCTTGATGCCAGCATTAAATTACTATAATACAATTGACTAACAACTGCAACTGCCAAGAACATTGGTTGATACTGGTGTAATATTGATGCATCTGTGCATTCCAAGTTTCTATAGACTTCAAACTGAGATCAAGGTTAAGTCCAAATGATGGGAGTAATTTTTATAGCACAGGTGTTTCCTCTCCATTGAAAAAAATATTTTTCTGCCCATGTAGTTTTTTCAAACATCCTCCTCATAGAAACTCTTAAACAAATAAATGCACCATCATTTATTACTGTCAGCTGCTTGTGGCCCCAACATACAGAAAAAATCTCATTATTCATCTGCCATGATAATTTCACTTCAGAACTTATTCAAACAACCCAAATCCAACTGTGGTTGCAGTTTAACTCTTGCCCATATTGCTTTATGTTAACTGGCATCAGTTGTGATAATGCTGTTTAATGTTCAGTTTAAAAAAAAAACAGGAGTGTCTGGAGAGCACAAACCTCTGCCAAGGCATTCCTGACGTTAGCTGAATAAAACTTACCTATTGTGCAAGACTAACAAATCCTACAAGTAAAATCCAGGACTTGCATCTGGTTTCAGATCACCACCAAAATCCAATCACTTCTCCCTTGTGACAGGACCAACATTCTTGAAAATTGGTCATGGCATAATTTTGAATTATCTTGCTCATAAACAGACAAACAAACAAACAAATCCTGGAAAAAACATTACCTCCTTTGCCGTGGTAATAAGACAGCATTAGTGAGTACTCTTAGAAGGCTCAACATCTGTTTTAACAGCAGTATCCATTGACACAGGCAGCTAAAGGTCACCAATTAACACAGTAGTACTTCAAACAGTAACATCATGTCATCCAAACCCAGGAGCTGTATTTTTTTGCAGTTTTGTATGAAGTTGCAAGAGAGTGGGAGGATAACAGTGAGTATATTGAAGCATGTCGTTTACAATGATACTAGCAAAAGTTCGGCAAAATCCACTGCAGTACAACTCATGTTAACAAAAGTGGTAACATCGTACAGAGAGAAGCACACAGACCTATGCACAGTGTGGTGTTACAGAGGTTTTTTTGCTTGTGAATGTTGAACAGTTTCTGAAAATCTCCATCCTGGCAGGAGAACTTGGAAATGTGAGATATTTGCATGTATTAAAAGATCAAACTGCACAGAAAAAGCCACTGATATACCCACCCTCATGTAAACAAGGCCTAAAAAACAGCATTGACATGAATATCAGTGAAATGTTCGGTACAACTTTTAAACAGGAGTGCATCAATTCTGAGTATTAATTGCACTTTTTGGCGTGCACAAGTAAGAGGGAACTACAAAAACCAAGAAATGAATCATAAAAGTATCTGTATTTATAAAGCACAGTATACATTTTATAAATGTCAACCAATGCTTTATAAGGAATACAGATGCAAATAGTGTTGCACTTGAGTCTCAGGGGTGCTGGTTTGAATCTCAGTCAAGGCCATTTGTGTCCATGATCATTTTTTCATGATCTTCAGATGCATGCATGAGTTTCCTCCAGGTGCTCTGGCTTGCTCCTGTGGAATGAAATCATACTTATTATATTAATTAGTGACTAAATTGCCTTCAGGCATAATGGCTAGCATATCTGTAATTCATCCTGATTGCCCTTCTCACACTGCATTTACACAATCGCGCCACAATGAAGCTCCATCATCATTGTGTCTTGAGACATTCAAATTATTTCCATGAACATTATTTCATGGGACTATGTGAGTTCGCAGTGTGGTATTGCTCTGTTTGTCTGCTGTGAAAAAGCAGACAAACACAGTTGTGTTGCTCTCCCCACCTGGTTCTGTATGCTTCTCTCTTTTTTATTATGCCTCTGATACCACTCTGGAGAACCTAAAATTCCAGGGTCTACTTGCCTATGATCACAGAAACATTCACAGAGAAGGCAAAAATACACAGAGCCCTACGGTTTACAGCTTGAAATTTGACTATAAATGAGACCTATACTGTATTTCAGCCCTGTAACAGACTTGGGACAAGTCCAGGGACTACCATGCCTCTCACCCACTGACCCCAACATGGTTGAGTGGTTTGGATGATGGATGAATAGTCAACCCAAAATAATTTGACAGTGATGTCACAACAAGGTATTTTACCCTGAAATTATCTCTACCATTTCACACAGAACACAGCTGACAGAAAAATGATCACGCAGAGACAAAACACTGTGACAATGCATATTTTATAAGAATTATTACGGTGCATATATTTACATGAGCAAACAGCTGTTTGGATATGACTGACAGATCAGATGTCACCATCATTACAAACAGACGGTTTGCCTCATGTCTCCAAAAACATATTTCCTTTGGCCCCCTCCTATACTCATTTTCTTCACAACTCTTTACATGTATGCGGTAGAAATGACAAAGAGAGAAAGTAAAGATACAAGTTAGAGAACTGAGATGTACCAATAGAGGAGAGAAGAAGCAGAGAGAGTTTGAAAGGTGGGAAAATGTTCCAGGGTACTGAATGATGATGATACAATATTTTCCAGTCTGGAGACACTTGGTGCAAAAAGTCACCTTTCTACCTCTCTGCCGCGCTCTCTTTTCCTCTCATGCAGAAATCCATTTACACCCTTTAACTCTGAGATGTATAAATATTTCGGCAAACACATGTAGCGCTACACACCGGCATTGTATTTCTGTCTGATTGCCCGTGTTGTGAGCCACTTACTGTCAGGGGATGAATCACGACCATCTTTTCTCACCCAACCAGTCAATGAATACAGGGCCACTCATCCTTTAAATCTTTTCTCTTCCCTCGCCATCTTCTTCTGCCTTCCTCATTTCATCCACAGAGGCCCTTATTCATCTCTTCTTCTTTTCCCTGCAACATCATCTGCAGCCTGTTTCCCTGTTCCTTTTTTTACAACCTCAGGGGATTTTATATGCTCTTAAATATTCTCTCAGTTCTCGCTGTCCTCCAGTATTCTCTCTGTTCCCTCCTCTATTTCTTCGCCAAGGTTCAGCATGATTTCTCCAAGTGCTGCTGACCATTGCCCCGTCTTTGAGGCCGACCACCACCTCCGTCTTTTCATCTCTCTTGTCGCCCTGTCCATCAATCTGTCCCTTTTTTTCCCATTTCCGTCGTGGGAATCACGTGTGCTGCTGCTGTTTCAGATGCTCCCTTTTGCAGACGATACTGGCAAGCACTTTGCCTTTCTGAATTATGCATCGAGATTACATAAAAAAAGCCTCATGAAGCAGCTGATCTATTTTTAATCCACTGGTTTTGCTTGTTAAACCTGCTCCTCTCTGATCTTTTCCATGAGTGTGTGGGTACACGTGCATTTTTGTGAGTCGTTGCAAAAATGAACATGAGAGAGGAGACGGGAATAAAAAAATAAAAAATAGGAGCACCGCACATGTCAGACTTTGTCTGTTGTTCTCTGTCAGTGGAATTCATTCCAGACAGACCTTATTGGCATGGCATTTCATAAAGCCTACCAGTGCAGCTTGAAAACAGTAATTACAGCAATTAAGATCCAAAAGAAAATTACTTAAATTAAGGCCACGTGAAAGAGAAACACATCAGTTTGAACTGTTTCATTCTGGCTTAAATTACACCCCTACAAAGTTGGCAGTGTTGTAAAAGAGGGTCAATCATGTGGAAAAAAGGATGATTTAAAGTGATTCTTTGTCCCTGTCTTTCTTTCTCTGTCTGTCTCCTCTGCCCTGTGTGCATGGCTGCAAAGAAACCTGTTGACAAAGCTTTCATGCGCCTGACATCAAGGAGGAAGAGTGCCATCTATTGGTCAACATTTCACAACCACTCAAGGGGCAAGAAACTCAAGGAGGAGAGAAAAAACCTTGTTTGGAAAAACCACACATGTGCAGCGACCCTAAAACACACACACACACAATAGAAAGAGATAAACACAATAAGCTAACTATGGGGCGACTGATGCATTCCTCGGAGTGACCTAGATTGAGAGCACCGTCACAATAGACTCACGATTGCTTACTGTCTCTGGCTGATTCAATAGGGGATCTTTCCATCGACTGCTTGGCGCGATAGCATCTTTGCGCGTGCATGCACCAGCATGTGTGCGAGGATGCGTGTCTGTGTTATCTACAAGAAAGGGACAGGAGAAGATAAGAAGAAAAGAGGGGGGAATTAAAAGGAAAAAGAGGATGAGGGATGAAGGTCAGCGCCATGAGAGAGAAGAGGGCAAGAGGTGGATGTACGAGAAAAGAGAGGGGGAGGAAGGGCACTTTAGTTTCCTTATATTCTCACCGTCTCTCCCTCTCTCTATCTTTCTTGTTCTCCAAACCAAACCTCCCCCCTCCTCTGATGAAAAATAAAAAAGAGCTGACAGTGGAGGCCGTGCAGCAGCCGAGGTGTCAGCGCTTTCCTTTGACCAGGAGCGAGGGAGGGCTGATAGAGGCAAAGAGAAGAAACATAAAAAGGAGAAAAAACAAAGAATAACAGAGGAAGAGAGAGATGGGACATTGGGTGTGAGAATGAGCCCGCCCCTGCAGCAATACAGAAACTGCATCTGGCCTCTGTTTTTTTCTTACAAGTTTTACACTCATCCCTGTGTGTGCAAACCTTGGGCAAGTGGAGACCGAATTTGACAAGAGGGAAATTGATTCTCAGGCCTTCAGATGCAGGTGTTAGGAGGCTCATGTGGCAGGGATAAAGCCGGCACTGAGAGGCATGCAGTAACACCCACATAATGCATCTAGCAGGATCATGCATCCATCCCATGTGCATCAAGAAAACTCACATCAAACTATTCATGTATGATTACAACACGGCAGGTGCGTTGTTCCCTTTGTGTTACACTGTGTTAAATATTAAAACAAAAGCGAAGGATGTTCAACACAGATTTGCTTATAAGTGTTACAGATCAATTAAAAGCAAACCTGTCATCCAAAGAGAGAGAAAATCATTTCACATGTACAATACATGTCTCAACCGTTTTCCTACTGTTTGTTTTCCTGCTGTTTCCTTTCTGTTTCCTCCGCTGATTCGAAAGGGAGGAGATACTTGGCAGCATCACGCTAAGGAGGGAAAACACACACGAGGCGAGAGGGGGGGAAAGCTGACATAGTGAAGAGCAAAATATTGGAGTAGACTTATACCTCCTGCAAATAATAACACAACAGAGGACAAAGGGAGCTGAGAAAGGAAAGGTGGAGTCATAGAGCAAATTCTTGAGAGACCAATCTGTCATATGCTCTCTGTGAGATGGCGTAGAGGCTCAGAATTAAAGAGGAAGCTGCTGTCTGGTTGAAAGAATATTTTGAGAGGTGGAGGTAGAGAAAAGGAACACTTTCTGTAGAGTTTTAATTGTCTTTCTTATGCACCTTGTTTTATAGTGTAGGTTACCTGCCATCTTGTTAACATCATACCCTGATTGATATGCACCAACATAAGTTTAAAAGCAGTGTTTCATAAAAGCCTCCCTGTTTCCTGTTTAAATGACAGATCAGACACAGAGGGGCCAGCCTCTTGTATTTCTTTGGCTTGATGAGCTTTCAAGTGTGGCTTTTTTTATACCAGACTCATAGACAATTCCCAGTTCGAGTCATACTGTACGTTCTCACACTCTTCTTCTTCTTCTCCCTCTCCATCTCTCCTCTGTGTGCAGCGATCAACTTGCTGGGTTTGAACTGGCAGCTGAAGCCGTCCGACGGACCGGTGTTGAACAACGGACTTGGGGCTGGTCTGCCTGTCAACAGTGATGTGGCCACGCTGCCCTCTGGAGGTAGAGGTATGAACTACAGTATGCATGACCCTCATGAAAGAAAAAAAATGTGCATGTTGAGTTACTAGGCAAAACTCAAGTCAGGCAGACAGTAGTCTTCTCTCAAGAGAATGCAGTTTGTCAGTTTTTTGGATAATCATTTTTATTTTTTACAGTCAAAAAAGCCATAATTGATCATCACCAAAAATAACTGTTTACATGAACTCCAGTATCTGATTAATTAGGTTTTAAATATTCCGTTTTTGTGTATGATATGAAAACTCCAGCTGGGATACAGCTGTTTCTTAGTTGTAAGAAAAACTGTTTTGCTCCCTAAAGGACTCCAGTACAAACATGCATACTGTGGCAGACACTAGAATACTTGTTTTTATCATGCCTACAGAGTACTTACAGGTCCCAGGACCTGGTGTGTTTAACTTTTTATATCATGATGTCTATTCAGCAATGATTTGAATTAAGCTGGATCAACAAACAAAAGATTTTGTCCTTTTAGTGGATCAGATACAGCTCTTGTCCCCTCCTCTTTGGAAACATTTGAATCTGAGGGGTTGGGGAGGGATTACAGGCTGTGGAAAAGCCTTTTAAAACTGTCATGGTATCTGCATGTGACAGACAGACACCATGACGAAGTTTGTGTTCTTTTTACAAGAACACAAACCTCTGCCAAAGCCCTTCTGACATTCTTGGCAGTATTGAAAAATGTTGAAAACAGCCCTATGCCACTTAACTTTAAAAAAATCCTGGAAAATTTGCATCCACAATAAAATTCCTATAACCACATCTATATTTGAATTACCACCAAAAAGTATTTGTAAAATGTGAAGCACTGCCCCTTAGTGCAGTGTTAACAAATCCTTGAACAATTGCTGGATCAACATAAAATTAGGATTACCACCAAATTCTACAAACTGTTCTTGTCCCATTACCAAAATTATGAATGTAATCACTCTTTCCTAGTGCCTTGCTGTTCACAGACAAACAAACCAACAAACGGACAAATGACAGCAAAAACATACCTCCTTGGTCGAGGTAAATGATCAGCTTCTTCTGTGTAAATGTAGACTTCATATCCAGAAGAAGTATTTACAATGTTGTGACTTATAAGGAACTGCTTAAAAAAATAGCACAGACATGCCCTGGTGCTTTGGATACTCCTGAGCATGCAAAATGTGTATTTATCTGAGGCTGAAAATATTCCACAGCCAGTGCCATACATCTCCAATCCTAAAGCTTTACAGTCTGACCTATTTTCAAGTTTCATGCCATCAGAAGGAACCAAGTGGTTAGTGACTGAGTGCCGATTACAAGAAAGGAAATACACAAACACACACTGTTAGGTTTGATTAAAAAAAACTCAACTAAAAATAGCATCTAGCTTGTCCCGTGTCTCTTACCCTTAGATGTTAAGGATGGTGACATACTGGACAATTTAATGCCAGTGTTTTACTTAACTTTTCCCCTCTCAGGACTAGAGGATAGGATGGGATTTCTGGCTTTGTTTAGCAGACAGTTAATCTAAATAAACTCCTGGTATATCCCATCAATATGGCCATTTTACAGTTAGGTTGGAGTCAGTCTGATCCTAAGTTTTGAACATCAAGCATGTTTAATCCTTTATTTCACAAAATCAGTATAAATTTAATCTTCTTATGTAAAGTTATTTGTCATCCCATGTAAATTTCGAAGTATTTTAGAATTTGTTGTGCAGGATGTCTTGCTGTTGTTTACTGACATATTTAATCTCAAACCTCAAAACAGCATAGAGAGGTGTAAGCCCTCAGAAACATCAGCAGGGATGAAATTTGATAAGATTTTAATGATACTAATGCAATTGTAATTGCTGCTTATTTGTTCCAATTCTATAGATTCAATAGATCCCTTTTTATATTTTTTTGTGAACTCTGTGTTTTATAATTAATGGCCACCAGTTTTCTATGTCAACAGTCAAATAGCACTCCTGATATCAAACACAATGCTGTGGGGACAAATGCTTTGGCATGTTGCACACAGATACTGGCATTGTGTGGTACATTGTTGGTGCCACACAGTAAAAAAAAATATAAAGCCACTCTTTAGTCCAATTCTGACCCCTGTCTGCCAGATTAGTTTCTGCAGTCACACTTGTTCACACTGACTGCCTTTAGTATGAGCTTGACATTGTTTACATCACTTTCAGAGTTGAGGGAAGGATGGATAAAGAAATTATTAAGCATAGAGGAAAATTTTGTTGATTCTTAAAAAAGTTAAACCCTGCACTGAACTGGAGCTTGTTCTACATTCCCATCCCAGAGATCGCTGTTCATTGCAAAAATCTGAACATTCATGTTTAATAGTTATTAAATTATGAGAGGTGTATTTTTTCAGATTTTCAAAGTGAACCATCACAACAAGCCTAACTCATATTTTTAAATTGTAAGGAATAAAACATCTTATTTCATGAGGCAAAATTGTACCAAATACAGCCATTTGCCTTCTTTATGCCTGCAGTTGAGTGCCTGATCAAATTGAATTTTCTTCTTGGAATGAGTAATAATGACATACTTACTTCAGTGTATCATAAGCAGCCAGATTTTGAGGAGACCAAGTTGCAAGTAGGGGCGTTAAGCTAAAGTAAGTGGAAAAAATGCTGTTCATGGTCATAATTCCTGGATTTAACTCATTGAAAATTGTGGGTTTGTTCTCCTATATTTTGCCCCTTCAAGATCTCAAAATTAAAATTTTGAAATTTTATTCCAAGAATGTCCCAAATAAGCCACAGTAAATTGATCGGATCATTAAATGGGCTTTTTTGATTGTAAAGACACATGTTCAATTGACTTCAGAAAATACAAATAATAAATGGTAAACCTAAAGTGCTTGTACACCACAGGTCACACCTATCCATTTAAAACTTTTTTATGCTTTAATTCACTCACTTATTGTTGTAGTCTGTTAGTATTCACTGTGTTTTGTTTTTTTGTTTGTTGTATGTTTCATCTGAAGTAATACAAATAAAAGAGAAACTAAAGACAGGCACAAATATATGTTGAAAGTTTTCTATCTGTGTTAACTGTAATCCTGATATCTTTTGGTGTGGAGCATAAAGCATAGAACTGAATACATTAGAAATCGATACTGTAGGGGTGCTGGTTTGGTGGAGTGGCTAGCAACCAGGCACCCCATGTACTTGCCTCTGCCGGTCCAGGTTCAAATCCCGCCTGGGACCAATTTGCAGAGTGTCTTCCCCTACTCTCTCACCCCCTTTCACAAGCCTATTCACTGTCTCTTTCCGATCAATAAAGGCACAAAAATGCCCAAAAATACATTAAAAAAAAGAAATACATACTGTAAGCCTGAAAACTTTCACATAGACTCATTTTACCTGCTTAAGGAAGTATGTATGATCTAATCACTTCAAAGTGTTCAATGCTGTATATACTGTATGTAACATATTAAAACAGTAACATTTTTTCACACACAAACAGGCTAAAACCAACTTTATTATTTTCATTATTCATTCCACAGAGCGGGCATTTTCTCAGTATGTGCTGTTTAACAACTCGGCTGAGTTGTGTCGAGCTAGCTTTATCGTCTCAGTCAGCAGCGAAGTAAAACACCAACTGCACACCCCCTCCCTTGTTTCTTTTAAGGCCCCCATGTGGTTCTCCATCTATTTCTCTCTCCCTCCCTCAATCTCAACACACACAGCGTGTACTATAGGTACATGCGGGCTGCTGCTTTGTGTCTGTATTCTGTATTAATGAGAGGACTGTTGTGTTGTGTTCCCCAGCCGTCTAGGCCAGATGCTGCTGTTGTTCTTCTCACTGTGTCTTTTATTTTTTCTCTCTCTTCTGCACTAAAACATACACACACATACACTCAGTCTTTTTCTGTCTGGGCCCCGGCGCTCTGCTCTGTTAGATGACTGACCTGATTGCAGGATGCTGTGTGTGTGCGTGCCTGTCTGTGAGTCTGCTTGGAAAGCTGTGCCCTGCAGTTCTATCAGCCCGCTCTTGTTTTTCGTCCAGACGAGAAAGCTCACATCTTGCAGCATTTTCCACAAAGGCATCATTTTGCATCCCACTGTCACACATAACAACAGTCATTGTTGCATAAACTGTAGGCACACAATTTGCGGAGCTAATGGGGCTGATCCCCTAACATTCAATGGCAATGAATTTTTACAGCAGATTATTTCAAGTGATGATTAACTATTGACTCTGCCAATCGATGCTTATAATCACAGATTATGTAGTTTCTTTCCCCCTTGCTCCAGGTCCGTGGGCTGGCCGGAACAGCAGTATAGACACAGGAAGCATTGAGGTTGGGAGGAGAGTGACCCAAGATGTCCCTCCAGGAGTGTTTTGGAGATCCCTGCTCCACCTTAGCATGCCACAGTTCCTCAAGTTCAACATATCCCTTGGCAAAGATGCCCTGTTTGGAGTGTACATCCGCAAAGGCCTGCCTCCTTCACACGCACAGGTAACATCAGGAATCAAGCAAGTGTAAATTTTCCATCTTCATACCCTTAAGGCTAAAGCAGTAATCACAGAATTATCCTTTAATCATTAAGAATACTTTATCATTATATTGATCAGCTGAAATAGAGAATGCATAATGAGACACTAGCTTGTGTCAGGGGGTATCTTAAAATTCATTTGTGATTCATTAGAATAGTTGTTAGAAAAAACTCATTTGGTCTAGGATTTACCCTTAATTAAATTTCACAGTAATGTAAGTTTTATTGCCTCATATTAATTAGAAACCATTCAATTAAGGAAGATTTGATTTGCAGAATGGAATTATTTCAACCGTTTCACTGGCTGACCTGACTTAAGCTGCTAAAGACCATGAAAGTTGTGGCTCCTGTGCTGCAGTATAAAGTGCTCTCTGTGCTGTTTCCAGGAACCCAAAGAAAACCCTCAAGGATCTCTATGTTTTATTCTTCAAGCCTCCCCAGTGGTTTCCAGTCACACTTTCTTCTCTTACTTTTTATCTCTCTACATATACAACTAAGGGTCATTTTTCAAAGTCTAAGAAGTGCCAGCACAGCATTTTATAGTAGAATTGTAGATTTCATACTTACATTCAGTCTTCCAGTCAGCTCAAATGTGTCTCTTTTTCTGTTTCTTTTTCCCTGCAGTACGACTATATGGAGCGCCTGGATGGGAAGGAGAAGTGGAGTGTTGTTGAGTCTCCACGAGAGAGGAGGAGCATCCAAACTGTGGTCCTCAATGAGGCGGTGTTTGTCCAGTACCTGGACGCTGGTGCCTGGCACCTGGCTTTCTACAATGATGGTCGGGAGAGAGAAACAGTTTCCTTCAGCACAAACATTATGGGTAAGATCGAGGCAGAATTTAACGTTGTCAGTAGAGAGAAGTGGGAGAACTGAAGGGAGTGAGGGTAGGCTAGTAGGTAAGTGGGACTTGAGCACTGTAATTGAGGAGAGATAATATGTAGTAGAAGTGGCTATTTGCAACAATTGATGCAGATTTAAAGAGTGCTCCATCGATTTGGCATGCTCTTCTTCACTGTTACACTCAGCCTTTTGATGGGCAGTTTTTATTTTTAAAGTATAAAATGTTACGGTGAAAGGGAGAAATTGTGGCCTCTTCTCCACTCTTAATTTTGTAAACCAAGTGAGTGATTTTTAGGCATTTCATGCTAACGTAGACTAATGTAGCCTCTAGCCTCAGGCAGAGTCTATCAGAGGGCCACAGAGGTCTGCCCTGTTTACTTCTTTCTCACTCTGCTTATTCTTCGTTTTGAAACAAGAATTCGGCCTTTGCAGAAACTGACCATAGATATTATAACCATGTTTCAGTAATGTCAAATATTCAACTCCTATCAACTCAGCTTTAATGATTCTGTACCGTTCACACATAAAAACATGGGGCCAAAAGTGCTCCACTGCAGATAAACAAGTGAGACATAAGAGCACAAATGCAGGAAAGGTAATAGAATACCAACATATCAACACAATAAAACACACTAACCATGTCATTTCTGAAGAGACATAAACAACTTTTGACATCAGCAGCTATTAGACTGAGAAAGCTGTCTTCAACTGCCTTTGGTTTGTCAGAAAACAGGAAATGAAATGGCAGGCAGAAAGATACTGATTACCAAAACACACTTTTCTCGCCAGTCATCTTTTATTTAAAAAATAAAGGAAGCAACAGGAGCAATGCAGCATCAAGGAGTTATACCAGTTATGTGCAATACTAAGCAATCATATTTTCAGCAACAAATGATGCAAGGGACAATTTAACTACAGGAATAACATTGCTATATTACAGCGACTAATCTATAAATGTTTAACCAATCAATTTCCTAAAAGAAGGTGTCTTAGCCACTGCAGGTTACTATATGTGATGAATTACACGTGTGCACAGAATCTGGCTTCAAAGTTCAACAGCATGAGTGAGAGTGTGAGAGTCAGAGTATTATCTTTATTCCAGATTTCGGCCCATGTAACAGTGCAATGAAGAATGTTGTCTGTTTTAAAAATTTTGAACCTGTTGTAGATATTTTAAGAAGCTTACAAGTAAAGTAAGTAGCAGTTTTTTAAATTAATTTGCAATTCAGTGGCTATTCGAACTTTACTTTTTAGTTTTTTTCTCAAGATCAGAAGTTTTGGCATTATTGAGTAATTTGTGAAGGGCATACTGTACTCCTCTACATTTTACACAATATCTGAGCTCTGGATAAAAAACTAATAAAAGGAGAAGCTTAAGCGATGAAAGCTTTCCATGAACCACAGTTTTCACAAAACTTCAAGTTTACCTTTAATACCCATACCAGGTTTACTTGTTCAGTATCTGTTCATTTGATGTAAAAATTGTATTTGACAAAGTGTTAAGTGTATCTACACTGAACCTTATATAATTTACAGATTACTGAAGTTAATCTGTAAAGCTTTTTTGTTTTTCAAATATGAAATGTGTATTTAAAATCTTAACTCAAATTGAACTAAATTTGTTTCCTCTAAATCTTTTTTTACATATTTAACAACATATATCACCCCACATTCTCAGTATTCTGAGAAGATTTGTAATGAAGCACTTTTTTAGTTTTCTATGAGTCGACTGATGTGAAGTGTTTCTTTAACTTGTACTTGATTTAAAAAAAGTTTTTTATTAAGATAGCTAAAAAAATTTCAAGAATTCAGTATTGTTGCACTCTTTCCACTCTTGATACTTAGCTAATATTAATATCAATCAATATGTGAAGAGATTTTAATTTACTTTTGAATGTGTAATGAGAAAAGTTATCTCATTTCACTTGTCTGGTGCTGTCAGGAGCAGAATTCAGCCAGTTAGGTGTAGTTTTCTGTTAGCCTGGACATCAGCCAAGCCCCCTGTAATGCCTTTTTACATGTAACTCCAAAAAAAAAAAAAGAGAGAGATTCAGCCCTTGTTTTATCAATAATTTTGAGCTATTATAAATTTACCTATGTTAGTCTTTAATTCTTTTCTCTTATCAGGTCATTCCTTTTTTGCCATAATTATTGAAATTTTAGTTTGAGCCTTAACAGAGATGGCCCCATTACTTTACAGCCTGTTGCTGACTTATTTTATAAACACTTAACAGAGACTGCACGGGCTGAACAACGACAAAATGGAGTGCCAAAATCTGCATTTCTTCAAGTGTCGCCTGAGGCTGGCTGAAGAATTTTTTGATTCACAGTAGTTAGGGACACGACTGACAGTGACACAGGCCTGCACTCAGTTTTTGTCACATGGCCTGAAGTCCCAGGCCTTAACAGTATGGCCGCATCCACAGATTGGCCCTAAAAGTCTTATCTGATACCAAATGGCAGATGTCACATGGTGTCAAATTCTGTCTATACTCTGTGATCATCAGGCATGTTGCCCTTTAATACTGACTTGTGTAAGATCATTCCAGTCACTTCATCACACATCATTGGGGGCCACCTAAGTTTTAATATAATCTTTTGTTCACTGACTGCAACACCTGTAGAAAGATTTTGATGCAAAATAACCGTTTAGTTTTCCTGTAAGAAGGACATGGCGGCATACTTTTCCCAATTTGTCAAATGTTTTACACCTCCATGGGTGAAAAAACACTTGTCACTGGAGTGTGCACAATGTTGCAAACAGCAACGCATCTATAGCAACATTGTCAAGCAGGCAGGATGGCTCAGTGAGTACAGGGATTTGTTTTTGCCAGAACATAGTAGGATAAATTATCAGAATGGATTCAAAAACAAAAAACAACTTGTTTTATCAGGGGGTGCAGAATCACTTCCATGGTGTTTGTTCATGTGTGAAAAAGTAAAGTACAAATCAACAGGCAACAAGAAAACTCAACTGTCTAGAACCATATCTGAAACCAGAACAGAGCTGAATCCAAATAAATCCAACAACAGTCATGACAACTGTTTTTTTTATTTATTGTTTGGACCTGAAACATGGCCCCAAACAATTGTAATGTTTTGAAAGTATTCATGTGAGGACAAACAAGATGGTTAGAAAGAGTCAAGCGGAGGAAAGAACTCTTTACTGTCAGTATCCAGCTTTCAGCAGAAGGAGTGGAGTAGAGGAGAGAAGGAGAGGACAGCGTTAGAGCGAGTAGTCAGAGAGGGAGCTGGAGGAACAACATAATGGCGGGGGCAAAGCCAGAATGGAGTGGAGTGGGATGAAGGACGGGAGGAGGAGGAGCTGAAGAGGTGGAGTGAAAGACAGAGTGGCATTAGGGTAAATGAGAGATGTTGGGAGGGGGGCCTGAGATTTTTGGAGAAATTGCTGAGGACAGAAAAGGAATGAGGAAGTGTTAGAGAGGAAGGGCATTGGATGGGATGAGTAATGCTTTGTGATAGACAAGTGGAAGCTGCAGAGAGTGCAAGGACGGGCGGAATGGACCAATTAGAGCCCAAAAAGCCTCCTTAGCTTTATCATTGACCCTGTTCTTTCTTCCAAACTCCTCCGCTCTGGTAAGGCTGGCAACAGTGGACAATTTTCAAATATGAACCAACTTGAAAATATATATATATATATATATATGAAGACAGTTATAGCACAGTTACTATGGATTTTTATTTTATTTTACAATATTCCAAATGCCTCCTGACAACAGACAGAAACTTGCAGAGAAGGATTAGAGGAAATAAAAAAACAACTGCAGCTGTATAACAATTCACCTGTCCTTTCCAAGGAGATTAAAGCATATGGTTCTGTGGTATGTTGACTGTCAACTGCAGATGAAAAGAAAGAAGTCTGCACACTTTTCAGGTCCAAATGAGAAACTTTATTAAGTACAGATCAATGTTTTAAACTACAAGATCTTCCTCAGAAAAATCAAGTTCATGAAACCCAAACGATTGCCTTGTACTATCAAAAATTTGGAGTTGAGCAGAGTCCTAACTGTTTTACTTTTCTTGCAGTTTTAGTCCTGCATCTGTATAGATACAGCCTGGATGTGTCTTGGTGCAGAAAATTTTTGAATAACAACAGCATTTGTCTAGTTCTCTCTACAAAAAAACAAAAGGTTTCTAAAATATTGCTGAAAAAGCCTGTGATCGATTACTTGCACATTCTGTTCATCCAGATTACTGAATATACCCACCATTGTAACATGAATGTTGTCCTTAAAGCATAAAACTGATGTTTGGTGATTAGGTATCTTGTACATAATGGACCAACTGCAATGCTGGCACTAGAGTTTGTTATGTGATCCAGTCAAGTTAGTGGTAAATGGATTTGAGCTTATATATTATTATATTATATTTACATTGAAGCGTTTTTATTCCCATTTTCACATTACTAATGCAACATTGGGGACCATTTGTGAAGTGTTTTACCCAAGGGCATGTTTACATATCACAGCAAGGGCTGGGCTCAAACCCTCAACCTTACAACTAAACATAGAGTCTACTATTAGATTAAGCCAGTGGTGGAGGAGTGAATTGAGTTATTGACTATTCCTGTGGGGCATGTCCAGATTTGGTTTATATTTAGGAGAAAAATTGTGAAAATCTATCAAGCTTTTGTTCACCACGGACCCGACATTGTGCATTTAACCAAAAAATCTTAAAATTCGGATAGACTTTGAGGCCATTGGAATGGAAATTGAGACAGTCTTATTTCATTTCAACATTTAAGGACCTACAATGGCACCATTCTGTTGAGGGAGGTAGAATAGTTATGTTGACTGCACACTCTTAAAAATGTTTTAGACAAATTGTTAGTTGCAACCAGCCAGGAATGAAGTCATCCAACTGAGTGACCTGAATCACCCATAAAATGTAGCTGAGCTGCACCAAAACAAAACAACCTGATGAAGTATGAATGACCTTGGAGAGAGGTAAGTGATGGAGAGCTAATTCAAAAAATACAAAAAGAGGAGATGGTGCCAGAGTTCAAGAATCTTGTTTTAAAGACGAGAAACAAGCTTTTGTATTCTGATACACTGTGCAGGAATATTACAGATAGGTAATGTATAGCATCTCAAGGATAGCAAAGGCTGATTCTAATGCATTTCTCTACCGCTGAAATATGCACTTTAAAGGAATTAATGGTATCTTGAAGGAGAGCATTTGCTTTTGATATCTGCTGACAGTGAGACTCAAAGCACCTTGACTCGATTTGAGATATCTTAAAGAACGAACGTTGCCAATATTTTTAATCGAACCCTTTTGATGCCTGCCATCAAACTCTCAACCCTCCCTCTGTCTCACTCTGTCTCCTTCACAGATTCAGTGCAAGAGTGCCCGCGCAATTGCCATGGCAACGGAGAGTGTAATTCTGGCGTGTGCCATTGCTTCCCAGGATTCCATGGCATGGACTGCTCCAAAGGTATTAGCTGTTTTGCAAAACATTTTTCTCACATCGTATTAATTCAACCAGTCTTGGCGTCTAATTAGACGTTCAGGCACATCTCAGCCTGGCGCCGTGAGTGGAGAGGATTAGGAGCGGTAAGATGGCGCGTGGCCCTAGGTGTAGCCGAGACAAGATGAGTGATGATGAATGGCAGCTCCCCCGGCTAACGTCTCCCTGGCTCGCCGCTCACCTGGGATAGACAGCTTTGATGAATAGTTTAGTTACCTCTGCCTGTAATTACTCTTCATGTCATTGCCACTCGCCAGCCCCTTAACCACTCTATTCACCCTCAATGCAGCGGGTGTGGGTGTGTGTGGGTGGGCAGCATGGCTCTTTGAGAATCTCTGAAAAGGCTGCTAATTGTTTTTCCTTTTGTCACGCACTTGGCTTAATCTCTCCCCTCTCTCCTCTCTGTCCTCCAGCGGCCTGCCCGGTGCTCTGCAGCGGCAATGGCCAATATGACAAGGGCTCCTGTGTGTGCTACAGCGGCTGGAAGGGCCCTGAGTGCGATGTCCCAGTCACACAGTGCATTGACCCTCTTTGCAGCGGACACGGCACCTGCACAGACGGCAACTGTGTGTGCTCCATCGGCTACAAAGGAGCAAACTGTGCAGAGGGTGAGCAGAAGCGGGGTGATGGGGCGATGATCCTGAAGGATGTGCGATGGCTTTATTCATGTTAGATGTTTTCGCAGCCTGTGCTTATTTATGGGTTTTGACAATTGGACTGATTGTATTGCAAGAACCATGAATGTTTGCACCAACCAACCCATCTCCCACATCACAGGATGTACTCACGCACTCTCCATAACTCCTTTCCGACAGCTTATCATGGCATAATCTTCCCCTGACTGAGTGTCCATTCCCCCTAGATATACAGATGAAATATGATACTGCAGCCAAACATCAGACATTTTATTAAGGTACGAAATTGCCTCTATTGATCCTTGTTAAGAAGGATCAGGCTCTCACTTTCTCTGGCATCACAAAGATATAAAAAGGAGTGCTAAAATGAGGAATTAGAGATGGTTCCTGAGTCAGGATAGCAGACAGAGGTGAATATGTATGGAGGATGAGAAAAAAAGAGGGAAGAGTATAGAGTACAGTGTGCCAAAGGGGCTGAGATGAAGAGAGAGTAAAAAGACAGAGGGCTGAAAGGAGCAAAATGACACAAGAAGTCAAGACACAGAGCTGGAGACCAAGGTCAGCGTTTTCTCCTGCTCCTCATTTTTTTCTCTATCTCCCTCTCATCCAATTTTTTCTCCCCTCTCCTCTGGTCTCAAATCTGATATTCATCACAGGAGAGTCCCTCAAACAATTTACCTGGAGTGCCGGCGACATGAAAATCGATAGCTGTGATCCGCCGTTTCTGCCAGGCAAACAGAAATGGAGGGGGCGACGTTATGTGCAACGCGTGCTGTTATAAATGTGTGTGTGTTGAAGGAGAGCCATGGGGTCAGTCATGCCTGGGGAGGGGGAGGAGGTGGAGGAGAATGGTGGGGTGAGAGAGGTGTCAGACAAAGAGGAGAGAGAGGGGAGAAAGTTGGAGCAAACGGGACAGCGCATCGAAGGGGCGCCAGAGGAGGGGGCTGGGTGGGCGCTTTGCCGGGAGGAGGTAATTTGTCAAATTGGTTTTCACTCACAGCTCGGACTCTGAGCTGCCTGTCAACCTGGCAGACTGACAGTGTCAGATTCTCCCTCATGTATTAGCACATACACGCACACACACTAATGCATACACAAGCACTCACGCCTAATAATGTGTCAGCGCGGCTCACTGCTCTCTCAGAGTGGAATGCATTTGCTGCTCTGCCCCAATTACAGACTCAGCTATTCATTATTGTGTGCTTTAATTGCCTTAGTAATATGCCTGGTAATATTTTCTTTTATTTCATTATCTCTCAGTGCACACAAAGAATGAAAATATGTCCTCTGCCACATGCCTTTCTTGTTAAAAACCCATAATACTTAATTTGTTTTTAACATTAGCTCTAATGTGACATTTTTTCTGTCTGTGTTGTTTTATGTTCATTTGTGGTTTCACTGTATTTTCTCTCTCATTGGTGTATCTCTGGTTTAATGCAGTGGATTGCCTGGATCCGACATGTTCCAACAATGGCATCTGTGTGAATGGGGAGTGTCACTGTAAGCCAGGCTGGGGAGGGCTGCACTGCGAGCTGCCCAGGGCCCAGTGCCCAGACCAGTGCCACGGCCACGGGGCCTTCATACCAGACACAGGGCTGTGCAGCTGTGACCCCAACTGGATGGGACCTGACTGCTCTATGGGTGAGAATAAGTGCATGGATGGAGGCGGAGTGCAGATGAATTTCTGAGTGTTTTGGTAACAAAAACAAGGGGAGAACAATCTCTGCTTTTAGTCGCATTATAGCCCCAGAGGATCTGATGCTAATTAATTTAGCACTCTATCCCTTACTGCTTTGTCTCTAAGCTGAATTTGGATAAAGCAACCCAGTAAAAGTGCAGCATGTAGAGAATGATGATAGGGCAACTGTTATATTGTCTGAGCCAAATTGGATATAACATGAGCAGAATGTGAAAAGTTTTTACTGTCAATGGTATATAAAATCATCTTTCTGATAAACTGTCACTGACAGGATGGTTATGACAGCTTTTTATGATTACCAAGGTACTTCTTAAATTCCAGAATGGACATGACAAGCCCCTTTTCTCTATAAAGCACATTTTAGTACAATGGGGGGTACAGAACAGTCGCAACATGTAACATTCATAAAAGAATATGATAAATAATAAATGAAACACAAAAAGGAGTAAGGACAACAAAGGAACAAAGAGACAAGAAGAATAACCACCCACCAACAACACCAACAAATACTGAGCATACCCCACCACTCGCCCACTGATAAAAACAGACACACACTGACAGACCAGATAAACCCAAGCTTAAGAAAATAGGGGAAAATCCCTTCTTTTTAACAACACAGTTTTGACAGACTTCAGGCTGTTTGTTCCCAATACAAAGGCCAGAATGAAGCATCTTCCAAAAGATTTTTATCTTTAAATAAAGAGAAATGATTTAATAAGATGAAAAGGGAGGTTGGTATTCAGAGACAATGCGCTGAAATGATTTTCATCAGTGTTCAATGAATGAAGCAAAAATAATAAAGAGCAGATTTTAGATATTTCTTCAAGCCAATGACAATGTGAATGTCTTGGTGGGATGAAGATATTGACACATGTAGCTAAACAGAGATGGATGATGTTTCTAATAAAAGGCAGGAGGAAAATGAAGGAAAAACTTCCTCTGCACTGAGTGCATATTTCTAGCTCTTACCCTTGGGAGCATTTACATCCACGATGTCCCAGTTGAATGGCCAACCATTGTTATAGGCCAATGTTTGTTCAGAACTATTGAGATTGGGAGATCAGAAGGAACACCTCTAGTCACCTGTCACTTAAATTGATCACCTGTGTTTGATAGTTTAAAGTGTGTGGCAAAAGAAACACTATGTTTTCTGAAAAGCAATTCTATAATTGAATTGCTAGCTAATAAGTATTTAGCACATCAGCTCTGAGAATTTTATTAAACAGAGTTGCACCTTCAGCTGTCATTTCAATCAGTGTTGTGACACCTTGTCTGCTACAGTCGTCCTTCTCTCAAAGCAGCTGTCATAAGGTCCCCCAAACTTTGTAGAAAATCTGACAAGTTAAAAATCTTTGCGTTACATTTGACAGCTTTGTCTCAAGAAAACAACAGCATCAAGCTCCCTTTGAAAAAGAGGTATGAGCCTTTACCATGCCAGCCTCAGATCCTTCCCTGTCAGGATAACAAAAACAAAGCTGCTGCATTTGTAATTAGAGAAGCATTACTTAACTTTAATAAAGACAACATTGTTTCTCACTACAGGATCCCTCAGCGAGTGTGTTTCTAAACATCTGTATATACTTCATTCCCTCGCAGCAGGGGTCCTGAATACATGAGTGAGATTGTCACATCACACCACATGCACCTTCACTGCCTGCAACAGCTGAGCCTCCCAAACTGTGATGGTAATGGAGGCTCAGGAAGTAAACCCTGTCTTTACAGAACTGTAATCACTGATTCTGATTGAAAGTGTCTGTCGGAGGATTGTTCTTTGTGTAATTTGTAGGTTTTTGTTGTTGTTTTTGCACTTTCAAGTCAACTTTTTGAAGAACTTATTGACACAGGAATCAAACCAAAGTGTATTTTTATAGAACTTTTCAACAACTACAGTCAAAGAAAGTGTTTTACAACTCTTAACACATGATGGGATAAAAAAAACAATTAAAGCAATGAAAAAACTCCAAACATTGAAGATAGAAACACAATATATTTGCATCATAAAATCTTCAAATATGTTGTTCATCTTGAATTTTAATCTCACACAAAGAGGTGGGTCTATATGATTGAAAACCTCCAAAGGTCTGTGCAGTCCAAACCATTTTAACAGTTTTCCTATATTAATGTAGGATTTGCACACAGGAGTCATTGTCACTAACTCATGTGACAGCGACATTACTCTTTACATAAAATCTGTGCTACAGTGCTACTCATAGTTGCTCTTACACTGTGTTACTACATCTTGCAACAATTGGGTGATACAAATCCAGCAAATGTTTTGGATCAGACTCAATGTTACTGTTTAAAAGAGCGACTGTGTTAACTGGGGCCTTTGGTGCCTGTGTCAGAGGTGGCAATATTTAAAAGATGTTGAAACTGTCAAGAATACTTCCCTATGCTTCTTAATCTTTAAATATATATCACTCATTATGCATGTTTTAGACTGAAAAATAAATGACCACATATTCACAAACAATGCTAGTTAACACCACGTTCCACAGCCACTAGTTAAATCAGATTGCCAGTTGGCCATCAGATTGGTGAAATACATTTGAAATAAAATGGCAACTGCAGTAAAATAGCAAAATTAAATTTGGCATGTCATGTCAAATATGCATTTCAATGAACAGCATTAAACTGTAGATTAATGTGTTTATGTACTTCCATGTGATTTTTTTAACTTCTCAAGTGGAAAGGGTTTTTTTTTAGTAGTGGAGAAATCAATGAAGTCTTGGCTTTAACAAAAATGCTGAGAACATTACATGCACTCTCAGTGGCATATAGCCCATGACATCTACGGGAATATATAAGCAATAATTTCAATGGGTTCTGAGAGTGGATTGGTGCTCATACTCCACCGTGCACCACAGCGTTGAAGCACTGTTTGCAAAGGCTGTATCACAACAGGCTTTTAGCCTGGATAAGTTTATACAGTGCATTATTTGGAGTATATTGATTCAGCAACTTATACAGATATGACAGATATAACCCATGACAAGTTTTAGAATTTAGTGATTAGGCCACACGAGTACTCCTGGTAAAACAGGTATGTGATAGTGTTACGGTAGGCTACACAGAGATGGTTGATCAACACCAAAACAATTTAGGATACAGTCCAAATGAGAGAAATAAACACGAGGGTGACTTTCTCACATTCATTTGGAGGGAGGTAAGCATTCGCCATCCTCAGTCCCAAAGTCTCGACTAAAATAAGCTATTTTATTAAGTGCATCAATGTGTTTGTCAGATTTTAAAAAAAGACACCTGGATATTTATCTGAAGGACAATAACAGGTTTACAGGCCAAGAGCACCAATTATGTTTCAGGAAGACCAGGTTTACCCATACAATTATTTCCTTTTCTCATTGACCCTGACTAAACTTTACTACTACTTTATTAATGATTGAATGAATCAGCAAAACTTTCATAGATTCCTCATATATTTTATCGGTAGAGATATTAAACACAAAACAATTACACAAGATGTAGTGCATTTTTAAAACAGTGTGTTAAGTTGGTTTTGTTTTTCTTAATTTGCAGGTTACTTTAACTGAGGTTTAAGTAAGTAGATGTCTTGATAGCTTATCAGATAGTTTGAATTGCATGTCAAAGTTGTAAACTTATTGTTTATGAAACCCATATGTTAAATGGTGAATGATGAATGAAACCATTAGCTAACACATCCTCTCCTCATCCTCTACAGCAGTTGAAGCAACTTAGAGTTACGTGTCTTGCCCAAGGACACATAAGCTAACAACCTTGTAGTTGTTGGTAGATCTTACTACGAGACTTACTCACCAGTAGGTAGCCAATACATCTGAAATATCTTTATAAAGCTTCTGACCGTCATGTCACTAAATTTGGAAGAAAAAAAAACAACTGAAAATCTTTAAGTTTATTTATAAGTAGTGTTCCTAACAATATCAACTCATGTTTTCTTTAGAGGTGTGCTCTGTCGACTGTGGGACCCATGGAGTGTGTATGGGCGGAGCTTGTCGCTGTGAGGAAGGCTGGACCGGTGCAGGATGTGATCAACGTGTGTGCAACCCGCTGTGCATCAAACATGGAACCTGCAAGGATGGGAAGTGCCAGTGTCACCAGGGCTGGAACGGAGAGCACTGCACCATCGGTAAGGACCTATGTGAACCTGTTTGTGTGTGAGGAAGTGTGCATTTGATGTGTGTCTGCGTGTCAACATGTGGGTGTGCACGGAAACATCCGCACCCAGTCAGGCAAAAGAGGCAGCTTCTTTGTAAATGAGAAATGGAGGCAAAAGGGAGACCTTGGGGAATTTGATTAGGGGGGGCCTACGTAGGAGGTGAAGGAGAAGAGAGGAGGAAACTTGTTAGAAGTGGGGGTGGGAGGATTACAAAGAAACATGATTTAGCCGTTTTTAGGTTCCTCTCAACGCGAGACCCCAGGAGCCTTAGTTTCTGTGGCCTTTGAAACACCAAAGTGATGAGATGAAAAGTAAAACTCTTCACCTCTTTGTGATCAAAATATCTCACACACATTGTTTTTCGTGTGAGGGAGTGTGTGCGTGCATGCACATTGTTGTGCCAGAGCGCGTGTGAGTGTGTGTTTCTGTCAGTCAGTCACTGCCTCATATTGTCATCACTGTCACTTTGGACAGATGAGTGCCAGATTTCTTTGATTCACCCACAGCGCCTTTAGTTATATAAAGAAGTCTGATTTCTTTGTCACCACAAGCACTGTGATTGCAATCTGATACACAAACACACTTACACACACCAAGAGGCAAGTATATGCACACAAACACAAGCACACCAACACATATATATGCGCAGGGGAGCAGCAGTTTATGATCTCTGCATTTCCCCCATCAGAAAGTAGGGCAGCTTTGACTGCAGCATCAGCCCCAGATGAAAGAGTTGTCAGGCCTCAGCTTGGCGCAAAGCACTCTTCACTAACACTAGACATTTAGTTTTAGCTTATCCCACCTTGCCTGTTGTTCATTTCAGCTCTGCATGATGTTGCTTGCATTTATTTTAAAAGGTATACTCTCCCCTTCTCTTACCTTTTGCACATTTTCTCCCACTGCAGACCATGGGAGCATGGTTGACAAAGCAGGTATCGTATCTGACTCTGGTGTTTTGTTTCTTAGCCTGTGGTGGTAGAAGCTAGCTGCTGCATTTGTGGGTTTTTTGGCCTGGCTTGGCTCTGTAGACTCTGTGGTGCTATCTGTCCGTAGATTAGGTTGCCAGCCTCAATGATAACTCCCTGTGTGTAGTGCACTCCCATTTACAGACGTGCGCTGCAGCAGGGGCCAGCTGTCATTGAGCCTAGATGTGTTGTGGGGTACCAAAGATCCGAATATGGTATCAGCAGTGTCGAGGGGCTGTGCTGTGAATGTGTGTGCATGCGTGTGAGCATTTTCTTCCCCATATTGTTAATATGGAAACACAAACACATTATCTGCTCAGGTATTCTTGTCATGGTTTTCATGAACACAGCTGCTTCTACTGAGGGGAAAATGATCAAAGCCAAATGATCTTTTGAGGGAATTGGTGAATTTCATAGGCCACTGGTGAGGGCCACAGTGTGTCATCATAAAACACAGATCTGATGAGTGTGTGTGCGTTCATATTTGGGTGTTTGTTCTAAAAGTTGCAGCCACAATACAGCAGCTTATAAAATTACATTGTTTGCACATGCTGGTGTTTGATTGAGTTGATGAGTGATTAAATCCAGATATTTAACCTTTCTTTAAACTCATCCTCTCCAGATCAGATAAAAGCCAGAGACTTTAGTCAGATCACACACAGATAAACAGAATCACGGCTAAGGTTAAGAAATTGTCACGTTCCGAGAAGGCTGCAGGTCCAGGGTGAGTTGTCTCACACACACAGCGAGAATACTTAATAGATAGCCCCGCAGCTGAACCTCTGTCTGAGCTGCACAGATTGCCTGACAGTACAGGTCCCAGGAGCAATGTTGAGAGTGTCCTCTCACCCTCTACGCTTAATGGAATAGCTCTCATTGTTTTATGAAGAGTCGGCCAAGAGAAAAAGGTAAATTGCAGGGTTAAAGAGGGAGCAAGGCTGAGAGGAAGAGTAAAGAAGAAGCAGATGGAGTCAAAAGGAAGCAGGTCAGAGAACATGAAGGCTAAAGCAATCAGTGTAATTTCTGAGGAAGCTTATTAGGAACAGGAGAAGCATATAAGTGGAGGTTTATCTGGGAAACCAAAGAGATATCTGGTTAATCTATAAGCTAAGGTCTTGGATTTATGGCTGTGACCTTTATTTTTTTAACCTTTAGAGGAGACAGAGCTGTGAGGAGGGAATACGGTGAGACTTTTAGCTCCAGTCTTGACTCAGATTTCTTTTGTACTTTGTGCTCTTTTTCTCCACCCTTTCTGTCTCCAGTTCTCTTTTTCTCACTTTTTGTTGAAGTTTTATAAAGTTTATTTCTCTATTCTGTCATATTCTTTGACACCCACGCACACACACACACACAAGCACACACCACAGAGGAGAGTGTGTGTGCTGACCCATAACCCAAGGCAATTTCTTCTCCTTTTTAAGGGGATTTCATCAGAGTCCAACCACATTAGTGGGGAGGGTGGACTTAATAGTTTCTGAAATCCCACTTTATTCTAGTTAGTATGAGGGGGTATCGACTAGGCCATGGCATTAAAGAGAGAGGAGCCTCTCGCCGGCCTGCCCAGGCAAGCCGATCAATGCCCACTATGGATTGTCCTGTCCGGGTGCTTCATAAGTATTTGGCTGCTTTAAATGGCAACTCCATTTAACAGGCAATCACTGCTAACTGCCTTTGTTCCCCAAGCTCGATACTAAGGGACGATCTATTCCAGCCTGACTGTTAATACAGCGTCATGAGCAGTCCCCGATGCAGAAAATGGTAATAATTAAAGATAAAAACCTTTGATTTGATTACTCTTGTTGAGCTGAAAAATGTTGTTAAGCCTCTCAACAGCCCCTCCTCTCCCCTTGCGCCTCTTATTTCGATTTCAAAAAAGTTGGCTTAGTGTCTTTTTCAAAGTCATTTGTTGACATTCCCTCATTGCCTGTTTGAGACATATGATAAAATGCCAATCGGGGTGAAATGCCTGTTAATTTAGCTGCTGCCACCGTTCAGATTGCACTATTTGTATTCATAATGCATGGCTTTATTGATGAAGAGATTTGTTAGAGGGCAAAATCCTACAGAGCAACTTGAGTGAAAATATGTTCATTAATCTGCAGAGCAGGACTCAATGAAAAACATTTCATATTCATAATCTCTCACTGGGTTATTTTGTCCTTCCTCACCCTGTGCCGGCACACTGCTACTGAGTGGGAAATGTCAGGTTATATCTCCAGGGTGTGTCATGCTGTGTGTGTGTGTGTGTGTGTGTGTGTGTCAACCCTGTCTTTGCCTTCGTCTCCCGTGGGTAGACTTTAAAGTGTCTCATCCTGCTCATTTATCGAGGAGGAAATCACTGTGACAAGTTTGTTTGGGGCTCTAGTGCTGCAGGAGAAAACATTGTCTTTGTGTGTCATCATGCCTCTTTCTCCCCTCTCACTGGTAGATTATAATGTGGAGAACACACGGCCTCCTGTTGGAGCTAAGGTTTGATAAAAATCAAAAAAGAAAAAGGAAAGACAGGCTTGGGATTTAATAGCCTCCTATAAAATGGGGAGTGCACCAAATCCTCTTTCCTCTCAGTCCAAGTGCAAGTACTAACTAACTTAATTCTCACTGGTACCAAGTACAGACTTTTTACTCAAATACTTTTACAAATCAAAAATTATTTTGAAAGTATGTTTTAGTTCTTCTTCCTAACCTGACTCAACAGACTGTTAAATATATTTCCCTAGTCAATCAGAACAACAGCCCATAGAAAGTGTTTGGGAATGGGTAGAATCTTTCCAGCGGACAGTCATTCCGACAATCACACTCACTGACCAGTCAGATCATGGAGTAGGAGGGCACTGCTGCCGCAGCGGGGGAAAAAAAAGTAAGCTCTTGCCAAAACATGTTGGAAATGGACATACATATACTTTATACTGAGGAGTACTTTCACTTTTTTTCATTTAATAAAACAATGCAGCCCAGATCTTATAAAACAGATAAAGCAGATAGCTTCTATGCCAGTCTTTGTACAGGCAGTCCCTTCCTGCTGTTGTCTCTCTTCTAGCTCTCACCTCTTCCTGCTTTACAGGACTATGGCTCGGTCGTTGCACTTTGGGCCATTCACAATCATTAATCATCTCTTCCTTCTTTGGAAGCAAATTAAGTTTGCTTGGTTTGCATTCTGCTGATACTCCTGTTTATGTCATGCTATCACAGAAATCACTGCTAAGTTTTCCCTCCTGCTCAAATATTTAAGAAGCTAAGATGCTGTGAAATATCAGTATTTTATAAGCTCAGGTACTTGGCTTGTTTTAAAAGTTCAAAGAAAGGTCTAAGAATTAAGTCAACCCAGTTTCCACGTTAATTAGCTATGAAATGTTATTGTCATTGTAGATCTGTTGCGTACTATAATTTACAATGCATCCTTGATATTTGATTATAATCATACATTTAAGTGTCTGATGTAAGGTAGGTGCTGAGTTTTGGTAATCCCCATAGCCTTTATTTCTGCTTTTTTCTCATCAGTTTTATCATACAGAAATATTTTGTTGTAACAATTTTAAATAACCCACTGATTGTCAAAGTGAATGCACTGAAATGTAAGAGCATGTGAACTCTGATACTATTCTAATCATGCACAGAGTAAAAATAAATCTTCAATTCACCAACAGTGATATTCCTAGAAGAGAAAGAGTAGGAAGCCAAAAGTATGCACAACATAAATAGAATATATATTTAAAAAAAAGAAATTTGAAGTACAAAGCGGTAAGACAGAATGTGAAACATGATTGTACAATGAAAAAATGAGTCTGCTGTAGCGGACACATTCACTGAATAACTTTAAACATTGTGCAAAAATTAAGAAATCTTCCCAATTGAGTACCCTTTCAAAAAAAGACAGATATATAGGAGCCTAATATTATATAAAACACCCTGTACTATGCCTCCATTAATTTGTGCTGTTAAAGGAAACATATTGCCAAACTCGAAAAGCACTCGGAGAGCGCAGACCTCCGCCAGCACCACAGTCCTCACCCATATTGTGATTTTCATCATAAATATTAGTCCTACCTTTATTTCATCTAAATATTTAGATTCCTTGGACATGAAAACATACCATTAGCAATTGGATTCATAATGATATCTATTTTAGTTCAGTAGTTATTCACCAAAATCACGTGTTTCATCATGGCAGCCAGACGGTGATCCGGATCAACACTAAAATTCAATCAGTTCTTCCTTTTCTCATGCTGAACATTTCCTGAAAATTTAATCAAAATCCATCCATTACTTTTTGAGTTATTTTGTTCACAGACAGACAAACTCTCCCGAAAACATAACCTCTTTGGCGGAGGTAATCAGCAAGAAAAGTATCAACCAACACACAAATATGGAGCATGTATGGTCCACATACATGTGCACCATGAAATCTGCACCCAGGGCCATCCATGAACGCTAAAGACTTGAGTGGCTTATTTCCATCTAAAGAGACACACACTGTAAACGGGGGGCTCAAGGATAGCTATTTAGAGTACACTGAATAAAAAACTCTGGTGGTTGATCTGAATTATGATTTAACCAAAGTTAAATTATATATTTCATTTAGAACAAAAAGGACTGGTTTAAAATGTGGAAATTTCTACCACATATCTTTAAACTGCTTTTTTATTTTTGTAATTGTATTATTTGGTGTTTGAGTCCTTCTGCAGAGGCTTTTGTTGTACAAGTCACATATTATACAGAATAGACGTTTTAGAGGTTTCATACAAAAAATGTAAATGGCAAAAAAAAGTTATTCCACTTGAGCTTCCATTTCTAGCCTTTCTGATGACTCAAAGGGCGTATGTACTGCAGTCTCCTCCAATTCACACTAATCCACCCTCACATTCACTCATAGATGGTTTAATTCACTGATTTAGTTATCCATCAGATTCAGTCGACACATTTATTACAGCGTGTGTCCTGTGTACCCCCTCCTTCCGTTATTGTGCTTCTGATAACACCTCTGGACACACAGCAAACAGGGGTTCCTCCAGTCTGTCTGTGCAACCTTTCAGGGTGGAGCTGAAGCATCAGGAGGTGTAAATATTATGGTTTGAAATGGCAGTGTGAATGGGGCTAAAGATACATCCACTCTTTAAATGGTTGAGGTCGAGCACAGCTCTTAATGATTTACACTGATACAAATTGGCATATCAAAATGCAACATTTAAGTGGATTTTTAGGCAGTGAACTTTAAAAAATGTGCACCATAGAGAAATTGAAAAGTGATATGATAACAATGGCTCTTTAATTCATGAGGAACTGGTTTTTTTTAGCATGAAACTTTAGAAAGTGAGCTTTTAAATATGGTTGCTTTGATTGCTCATAAATTTGATTTAACTTCTCAGAACATGCACATAAACGAACTGAATGAAATAGAAGCTAGTGGACTTCTGCTAAGGAATTCAGATGAGAAGATTTAGTGCCTGATACCAGTCTATTATAAGTCTGAGGCTGGTGCCAGTAGCCAGTTGGCTTAGCATAGCATAAAGTCTGGAAACTGTGGGAATAAGCCGGCCTCGTGAGAGTTGAGAAATCCCAGAGAAATATGGTGGAATAGTCAGGGTTTGTGCAGGGTGTCTTTCTGTTGAGAAAATAACTGTATTTATTAATAGATCACATGATATTATATTTTTAACAGAGCTTTTTAAGCAATAGGAGGTACTTTTGTTTAATTCAGAGCCATAGTTGTTTCCTCTCTTTATAAGCTAAGCTAGGCTGACAGAAAACCTCAGTTTTATTATAAATGCAGAGAAGAGTTATGAATCTTGTCATGTTGTAAAAAGCGCAGTAGCATTTAAATGTCAAAGTATTCTTTTAATTTCCTCTCAGATTACACCCAGCTAAAAGTTACCAGATATGTCTTTTGGCAAAATGGTCCTGCCTTCTGTAATTGCAAATTTTCTTATCCACACTCCCTCAAAATGTCTGCTTTTCTTTGCCTTAAAGTCAGTCTTGAGTTGAGGGTGGCCTTGCTATGCTAGTTTGAGAACTTTCTTGGCTCCAGGCCCTCAGATTCTGGTACCACTTTTTGCATAAACTAAAGTGAAGGTTTATTAGTTCACAGACACACGCATACACACACTCATGCGCACACACAGACAGACACACACTCCGTTGAACATAATCTCATTCTCTTATGAGAAAGCGTTACTCTGAGGCCATCAGAATCCCATTACCTACACTGAATTATAAGTAAGGGAGGGAGAGGTGGGGCGAAAGAGAGAGGGAGAGAGAGGATCTGTTGGGGTTATATTAAGCAAGTGTATCAAGTGATCTAACTAACTCTGTCCCCATACACACAAATGTACACACACAAGAAGGCAGCGGTCCCAAGGGTGCAGGGACAAGATAGGAAGGTGTGTATGGAAATCGACCTGCTGGATTAGATTGATTCTAAAACAGTCAATACTTACACTCTGCTACTTTGTGGTTTATTAAATTGCATAACCCCATTGGTCTATCATAACCCTATGAGCATCAGTGTGTGTGTCTGTAAGGAGTGTGTTTGTCTGTTTTTCACTGACGGTAAAACAAACAAGCATCACCCTGCCTTTCTCCCTCTCCTCCCCCTTTTCCTCACTTCCCTCCCCTTCCCTTTTGTCTCCTGTCCCCGCAGACGGCTGCCCTAACCTGTGTAACGGGAACGGACAGTGCACTATGGGGCAGCAGAGTTGGCATTGTGAATGTCAGACAGGCTGGAGGGGCCCTGGTTGCAGCGTTGCCATGGAGACCTCCTGTGCAGATAACAAGGACAACGAAGGAGGTGAAGTAGAAGAAGAGTTTGTGTTGAATTTACAAAAATCACTTTTGAAGAAAAAACGCAGTTCTCGGAATAAGTGATGTTGGAGAATACTGATAAATTGACAAAGAAAGAGAATGAAAGATTGAGGTCTCACGAGAAGAGCCTTTACCTCTGTTGGTGGAATTAAACTCTTCTTTCTCAGAGAATCCAAGATTAGCACAGTTTTAGTAATAATAATTTGGGGAAGTATTTTAGTATTCAATGAAGAACTACCTCATCTGTTCCCTTTTCTACCCTTCAGATGGACTGACAGACTGCATGGACCCAGACTGCTGCATCCAGAGTCCCTGTCAGAACAGCCCACTGTGTCGGGGCTCCAGGGACCCTCTCACAGTCATCCAGCAGAGCCCAGCATCCCAACTCCGTGTCCGTTCTTTCTATGACCGTGTCAGGATGCTTGTGGGGAGAGACAGCACCCATATTATCCCTGGAGAAAACCCTTTCAACTCAAGGTATGACAGGAGAATACCTGAATCCAAGCTAAAGTCACACTGCTTAAGCTCCTATGAGGTCCTGAAAAGATTCAAACTGTGATATTGAACTGATGGAGTAACTAAATGATATATTGTTTTGGCCTCATTACAGCAACCAAGGCCTGACAAATACAATTAATAGAACAAGCTTGAAGTTAACCATTTAAGATTTCTTTTAAAATGGCAAATGGTTAGGTTGCCATTTTAGAAGAGCAGTGGGTTGAATAATGTTTAGCTAATATTTTCTGAAATGAATGAAGAAAAGCAGAAGTATACCCATAACCACTGCTCTTTAGAGTTTATGTATTTGTGAATTAACCTTGAAGAAGATCTACAGCCACAGTCTGTATCTTATCAATAGTTACTGGCTACATTTGCAATTTGTTTATTTTAAAAAGACTAAAGGCAAATCAGTTATATTTGATTTAAGATAGTAATTCCTGAGCTGCATTTTTTTGGTTCCTTGTTTGAATTCTTCGATGGAGGTAAGCATGTTGACAAAAATATGGAAAAACTCCAAACAACTTCAAGACAAGACAAAGATGTAAGGATTTCTCATAATCTTGGCAACAATAGTTTTGAAAAGCTGTCTCTACATCAATTTAAACTCATAAGTAGAGTCACCAAATTTCAGAGTTTCTGGAGAACATTTATTCATGTGCTTTCCATTGCAGGCAGTTATATTTATTTTAAGCTTGCCGTCTTGAGGCCTTTGCAGGTTGAATCCGTCTCTTCTTTTTCAGATGCATTTTGTGGATCTGAAATGGCACGAACACAACCTTACACAATGTTCGATGTTTGATTTTTTTTTTTTTTTTAATTCATTGCAAAAGTCCGGTGTACTGTGTTTTGAAGCAACACCCATGAATTTGTGGTCACTACACTTCTTAAAGACGGAAAAAGAAATATAACATGTCATGCACCGCAGGTTTGTGCTAAATGCTTAAGTGCTCTCTTTCCCTATGAAGTTTTGAGCGCACATTTTAGCCTCATCTGTTGTGTTCCGTTGTGAAAATCCACAGAACTGGCAAAGCATGGTGTTTTTAAAGTGAAGATTTGATCAAGGTAAAGAGGAGATGGAGTTGTTCTCTCTAACTCTCTGAGGCCCCTGCTCTGAACTGTAAAATACAATATGCAAGTTTACTAAAATACAGAAAATATAAGCTGCTCTGAAAAGATGGAGAAGAGAAGAGAACATGCAGTAGTTTTGGACAAAAACAGATTGAATGTGCAAAGGGTTTTGGTGGTTAATACTATTTGTGAACTCATAGAGCAGTGGAGGCATTCTTCACAGATAGTAATTTATATACAGATGTATCAGATGGATTTCAGATATTTCACAGATTCTATAAGATCTTACAGATTTTCAGTGAAAAGCTAAGCCTGGACTCTTTTATCCTCATATATTACAATGTACCAACATCTGATGGTTTAAGGAAATAATTTATCACAGTGATGATTCTGTGCTTTATTTGAACATCATCCTATGTGTATCAGTTATCTGGGGCACACAGACATACTCACACATCCATCTACGTTGTCATGTTTTGTTTACTTGATTGACATGAGCTAATGTGGATGGCGGGGCTTGCTGATTGCTTCTAATTAAGCAGTGGTGGAAGACCAGAGCATTAAATGATCAGCTAAATTGGATGATTGAGAGATTGGGAAATTAATCAAACCAGATGATTGATGGTTAGAAATGTTTGGCTGATATATTAACTACAGCCCTCACACTCTCTCTCCTGCCTTCTTTTTTTTCTAGTTTGGTGTCTCTGATCCGCGGTCAGGTGCTGACCACAGACGGGACCCCTCTGGTGGGGGTAAACGTGTCTTTTGTCAACAATCCCCACTATGGATACACACTGACACGGCAGGACGGCATGTACGTACAACAACTACCCAGCACTCCTTGCTCTTTGAATCTACCTCACCACACTAGCTGTTCACTAGATTAGATGGATTAGATTAGATGATATTGGATTAAATTATGTTAGATTAGATTAATTTAGAAAACTGTCATGATCCCATAAGGAAAGAATGCTGTCTAAGTCCGAATTATTATTGAGATACTGTGAAAGAGGTTATTTAGAATCAAGAGGTAGTCAGTACTTCGCAACAGCACAATAAATTAAAGGATCCACTGATTTTAGATTGGAATCCAGAAAATGAAATAAATAAGTGAAAATACCTTTAAAAGCATTTTTCTCTGATGTGAATAAAAATAATTTGGCAGTAATAAGTGTATTTTATGTCAGGTCTTGTTGGGATAAGTCCTGCTCACATTAAACATTCTGTAGTTTCAAGGAACCAAATAAGACAAACATTTAAAAACTTCTGAGGCAAACTTCAAATATAATGTCATAAACCACCTCTTTCTGAATGCATTTGGTTAACTCTTCTGACATGTCCTTCTACTTCTTCTGCTGAAAAACACAAGTTCCCAGGAAGTTTTAGGCCACTTTAATTTGACTTTTCTGTCCAGTTCCCCTCTATAAGTTATTCTGAATGAAGCCTGGCTGACATCCGTAACGTGTTATTTCAAAGTCTGATACTGACCTCGTCTAAATGTCTAACTTCAATGTCTCCTGTCTCAGGTTTAAGCACCCTTCCTCCTCTTACGAATAATTTTTCACAGTGTTTTTTCCTGGTTAGGCTCAGCTGACACTGAACAACTGGACTTCTAACATTTAATTGACCTTGTGTTTCAGGTGGCTGTTACTCACCAGCTCCATGGACTCGTGATATTAGCAAACATGTTCTGATGTCTCTTTCTGACCTTGTTTAGTTGTGATGAGTGTAATTTTCTTACAGATGAAAGACCCTCAGGATCACAGTGACTCCAGGCATTTAGAAAGCCGTGACATTTTGTCACAGCAAACACATGTCTCCGACCTCTTATCATTTTCAGAATGCTGTTAACAATAATTGGGTAGAAAAGGTTGAATTAGATTCTGTAATAATTTGTTATTTCACATTTCAGACCTTTAACTTTTTGTCCAAACAGGCTTAAATGTTGTGAAAGTAAAAGTCAAATAATTTTGGAGAAATTTGTTACAGGTCTTGCTTTGTCAATGAACTTATCCTCAACTACACTCTGCCTGAATTGCAAAAACACAACAAATAAGAAAAAAAATCACAAAACACAACAAGAAATTACAGCAAATCACAAAAAAACTAAATGATAAACAGGAGAACATAACAGCATGTTACTGAACACAATGACAAATTGAACTATACAACAAATTATGAAACATAACAACAACAACAAAAAATACCAATATCCAAACAAATTAAAAAAAATGCAACAACAGATAAAAAACAATAGTGTGTAAATACTTTGCAATAATCTGAAAACAAAAGCTTACATTTGTTGTTGTGTTTGCTAGAAACTGTTGTGTTATGAGAATTATTGTGTTTTCTTATATATTGTGTTTTTAGTTGTTGTGTTAATATGGGTTGGTGATCTTTTTCTGAGTTTCTGTTGTGTGTTTTATGGTTTTAATGTTATTGTGTTTGCTAGCTATGGTTATTTTTGTGATTTGTTTTTCCTAATTTGTTGATATTTTTAATTTGTTGTTGAATTCTTGTATTTGTTGTTTTTTTTTAATAGGTCATTGTGTTTTTTAAATTGTTGGTGTGTTTTGTGATGTTTCACGATTAATTTGTTGAAGGTTATTTATTTCTTCATGCAATCTTTAATTATTTGTTGTGTTCTTCAATTTGTTGATTTGATCTTTTTTTCTGAATTTCCTTTTTGCTGTTGTTTGCTCTCTTGTTTTTAATGTGATTGCATATGTTTTTGTGGTTCATATTTGCTGTTGCATTCTGTAATTTCTTGCGTTTTTTGGATTTTTTATTTCATTTTTGGAGTTGTGTTATATCCTGCTGTTTTTCCTGGTTTTGTCACAGGGTTTCACTTGTTTGTTTTCATATGTTGTTGTTGTGGTTAGTACTTAAACGCCACCATACTAAAGCAATGGAGCAGTCTGTTTTATTTGTAGAAAAGCACTGACACTGTGAGTCCATGTATTGGTCCTCCACAGCACTCCTCATCTGTGCCTCATTCCCATCCTTCTTCTCAAAAACCTCTCCAGGTTTGACCTGATAGCTAACGGTGGTGCATCTCTGACTCTGCGGTTCGAGCGCGCCCCCTTCCTGAGCCAGGAACGTACCGTGTGGCTGCCTTGGAGCCAGTTTTATGCTATGGACACTCTGGTGCTTAAGACAGAAGAGAACACGATCCCGGGCTGTGACCTTAGCGGCTTCGTCAGGCCTGACCCTCTTGTGATTGCATCCCCTCTCTCCTCCTTCTTCAGCTCCAAGCCAGGGGAGAAACCCATCATACCGGAGACACAGGTGCAGTACCACTGACCTCTGGCAGCCGGCTAATCTCCCTTCTGGTTCCCTTGCTCTCTTGTCACTCTCCTGTGTGCCTGCTTGCTCTTTCTCCTCTCACTCCCATAGCTTCCCCCCATTTGTTCTCTCTTTCTCTACTTCTTTATTTCTTCCATTGTTTTTTCCCTTTTTTTGTCCTTCAGCCGTCAGTGGAAGCGTGACCCCCATTACTCCCTCTCCCTCTAATCCGCCCTAATCCTTCTCTCCTGTCATCTCCTTTCATTGTCTTCCAGGTGCTGCATGAGCAGATCGAGGTGCCTGGCACAAGTCTAAAGCTGTGCTACCTAAGCTCCAGGACGCAGGGTTACCGTTCTCTGCTCAAGGTGACCATGACTCCAGCTGTGGTGTCCATGGGCCTGCTGAAGGTCCACCTGATGGTAGCTGTGGAGGGTCACCTCTTTCAGAAATGGTTCCACGCCTCCCCTAACTTGGCCTACACCTACATCTGGGATAAGACTGATGCATATGGGCAGAGGGTCTACGGGCTTTCTGAAGCTGTTGGTGAGTTGAAGGGATGCATAAAAGAGGATCTGTGGGGGTGTAAGGGGGATTTTATCCCCTTGGATTAGAGGCTCAACCAGTAATGTAAGAGCAGGCTATGACAGGGGGAGAGTGCTAATTAAGGAGCTTGAGGGAGATAGCACATCAGATACCCAGCCTCCATCTACTATGCAGTGTAGCCACAGTTAAGTGCTTCTCTTTTCATACGTTCATCTATTTGTCTTCCACGTGTGGTTCAGTCAGCCAGCCGTAACTATGGTGAAGGGTTATTAGCCATCAGGGTAAGTTAGCCGTTAGCTACTGGAGCAGCAAGTTGGAGTCCAGGGGAGCCTCAGCACAATTACACTCTGCTGTCACAGTCGCTCACAGATGCTGTCAGGCAAACATGGCTGTCAGGACAGATGCAGTGGACATCAGGGGCTTCAGCGTGGACTTAAACCATGAGGGGCTTTGTGAATGAGGAATTCAGGGAAATGACATTCAGTCATAGAGACAAGAGTTTCCAAGTCCATTGTTAATTTTTAATTTTTAAGATTACAAACACATTTTGTCACGACTAAAAATGTAAAGAGATTCTTAGGACCTAAGCATTAATAAACAATTTCATTTCCCTCTATTTTTTACAACTTTAGTTATTAATTTAAATGTAAGAATTACAAATTTTTATCATTAATAAATTTTTTCATAAATACTATGCACACTACATTATTATAGGCATCAATACCTTGTGGATTGAAAACATAATAAGTATGATTTATGACCACGGGGTTTAAACACCCACAACGAAGTCAGTAGGTTTACATGCTGTTCAGAGAAGTTAAATTCCTGTGTTAGTTTGATAACACTTAAACGGAATATTGGCATTTTGATTTGACTGAAAAGCCCCATAGATCCAATTTCTTGGAATGGTCATGCTTAATGAATTAGAAAGCCAAGTGTTTCAGCATTTAAGTAAATGCTTTTTTGTTGAAGGAAGATGTTTTACATATAAATATAAATATATATATATATATATATATATATATATATATATATATATATATATATATATATATATATATATATATATATATATATATATATATATATATATATATATATATATATATATGTATATATATATATATATATGTATATATGTATATGTTATAACAGATATTAAATGTTTGCATGACAGAAATATGCAGAACTATAATTTTTTTCAGATCTTGCCTTACAACCAGTTAGCTGCACACTAATTTATTTAAAAGAACAACACAAAGATAGTTGATAGCAAGCACAAATGAAACATGACTTCCTCCAGTTGTGGAGGCACACAAACTTCAGTTAATAAAACTGATTTTCCTCTGATCCCCCTCAGATTCAAGCATTTCCAAAGGGAAGGGAGAGCTGTATGTGATCAGACACAACTCAAATCAAATCATTGCTTAATATAAGCCCAAGACATGATGCATACAGTCAAACACACCAAGACATGGAACATTTAAAGGCCTTGAACTCCCCACCTGTGCAGTTGGCCCACCCTTAATGACTAAAAATAGAAGCTAAAAACCTTTGCTTATTTATACTTTTAATTAAAATATTGGGTACTCAGCCGCTATTTAACACCTAAAATTGAGTTTCCTTCATGAAAAAATGAAAGGCATTAGGACAGTCATGCTGTCATGTGTAGTTTTGACCCATCAAATAAGGCCATTTCATGCTGGCCCAGGCTTTTAAAACAGGAAGGGCATCAGATCAATTACATGCACATCGTGTGACCCACTCTCTTCCAGGTAAAAGTAAAATGAGAATTTAAGGTATTCTCATCACCTCATCCCAGGTCACTGATGCTGCTTCTGCCTTTTTTGCTCTCTCTTTCTTTTAATAGCCAACCTTGCTCACTCATCAATACCCTCTTTCCCTTGTCTCATTACTCTTGAAAAAAGAGGGGACCTCTGAAATAGAAGACGTTCCAGAGAGAATTTATGGTCTTAACTGTCAAAGGCACCAATAAATATGAGATGTTTGTTTAATTGGGTGGTAAAAGCAGCATGCTTTACTCGCATTAGTTAATGAATTAGTGGGCTGGTGAACAAAAGGCTGTCTCTGTCTGGTAACCTTATGTCTCTGAGTAATGCTTTTAGCATGTTCCTTAAAGAGTGTCCTATACGATATAGTAGCCTTTAAGTAGAGGAAGCAATCCATAATATCTGATAGTAATAATGTCATTTAACATTTTTTTGGTCCATCCAAAATTGAAGTCATGGTATAGTGCTTTATGTACATGTTAACCCATTAAGTCTCAGCAAACTTGTTAAAGGAGACATATCATGCTTGTTTCTCCTTTTCACTATGCCAGACTAGGATGCCTGTAAAGCATTTCTGCCCTCAGTACAAGTCATTTAGTTCCTTCATTGCCCCACAATAGCGTTCTCAAAATCCTAATTTTAGACCATTATCAAGCTCTCGTTGAAATGTTCGGTTTCCAGGATGACCTCCAGTTACCTCACAACGTCACAGCCCTTTGTGCTCTGATTGGTCAGTTCTGTCAGAGCTGCCGAGAGGGCTGAGCCAGCCTGTCCTTCTTCTTCTACTGTATTTTCCAGCAGGCTCAAAGCAGCGACCGCGTATTGAGTCCCCCTACAGGCCAGAGCTGGTAATGAGTTAGTGTGAGCTAGGGAGCTTTATACCCCTGCTGCTGGGTGGATGTGTTCCTTGGTGACGGTTTTGTGGCTAACGGACGTCACAGAGGAGGAAGTGTTTTATCAGATTACTCCAATAAAAATAAATGTACCTCGTGTCGTCACGACGATTTAAATCTCGCGGTCATCTCACAATGACCTATTTTCAGAGCCATCAAATCTCGTTCTAGGATATCAGAAAAAATACAATATCTCATTTTTTGAAAATTAAGGGGGTGTAAGGTCTTGTTTTCAAATTTATTATATTACATGTAAGTATTAAATCATGAATCAGCATGATATGTCTCCTTTAAACACGAATCTAATTCTTAGTAATTTTTCTGCCTTTTAAAAAGCAGCATTCCTATGCCCCTGTTACTTTGCTAAATGTTTCTTCCAGCTGTGCTCACAGTGGATTATTGTTTGGTGTTTGCCATAACTTTCCAGAATATGATCCAGGTCAGATTTTTGAGTTATGTACCTTGACAAAACATGATAAAGATTGATTGATAAATGGCGTATGTTCTGCTAAGATGGATATAGATGCAGGTATACCATGTTATTCTTGCACTGATGTGGGAAAGGTGCAGCTAACAGCACTTTTGCTGTGACTCAAGTGGTAGCTGATTTGTTAACACCATTTTCTTTTTAACGAGGAAGAAGGCAACAGCACACACATGCATTCACACATACATTATACGCAGCACATAGAAAAGAGTGTAGATGATGAAAGAGTTGTCTACACGTATCCACTTCCTCACAGCTTAGTTTCTTACCATCTTTATTGTTTTTCTTTCTACATTTAGCCAAATCAACCAAGAACCTGTCATCACATGTGTCTGATTGGATCCTGATGTTCTCTACAGCTGAGTTTTCACCTTGGCATCTGATTCATGGCCTATAGGTTTAAAGGCTGCCTGGTTAATCTGCCCAATTAACAAGGTTTTTAATTGATCAAGCAGAGCCTGTGAGGGTGTTAGGTAGGTGTGAGTGCAGATTTTGGTACAGGTGCTAACTAGATTCTCAGTGTATCACACGTTTCACAACTCAAATTTAGTTTGGAGTTTATGCTTTCATGAAGTTTATTCTTTCTGTTGTTTCTTTTATATTTTTCTATTATCTTGACATTTTCATCACTTACCTTAATTTCTGTTTCTCCACTTTCTCCTACAGTCTCTGTTGGTTATGAGTATGAATCCTGTGCCAGTCTCATCCTCTGGGAGAAGAGGACAACAATTCTACAAGGCTATGAACTAGATCCAACTAATCTGGGAGGCTGGTCACTAAACAAGCATCATATACTCAACACACGCAGCGGTATGTACACATGCTCTTTTATTCCCTCACAAGAAAGACAGACATTTACAGTATGTTTCTTGTTTCTCTGATGTTTATATTTAGCTAGCGTCCCATGTGTAGCGGGTTTACAGTATTGTATATCTCACAAAGCCTGTTATTGTCTTGGGGAGAGAGGGACCCACACTGTGCTTCCTGTGGTTCACACGAAGCTGCCAGGTGCCTCTTTTTTACCTGTCAGTGTGGATTTTCTCAGAAAGAGTTTGTGTTCTCTCACCTAGTTTGACTCCCTTATGCACTCACACCACCCTGCTGTGTAAACATGTGCACCAACCAATTGGCAGCAGGTACCCAAACACAGGGGGTCCACAGAGACACAGAGGTACTTTTTCCAGTCATGATTCAGGAGGGGAAGTTGTTCTTAATGCATCATCTCCTCTATCATTATCTATACTCTGTGCAGTTAAAAGTATGGTAATACAAATTGGCTGAGGCACTGATGTTCACCTGCTGTGAGAATCAATGCACTAATGGTAAGGACACAAGTAGAGAACCAGTGATGTAGAGGGGTACTTTTAGAGGCAAAGGAACTATCCATATGTCTGCAGTGCAACTGTATTACAAGTAACACTTTTGTTTATGGTGCATATATCCACTATTAACTAGCTGCCTATTAGCATGCTAATTAGAAGCATTCTGGCAGCTTAATCATTGTTAGGAGCCTACAAATGCCTTATTCAACATTCTCATATTCTAATACACCCAAACAATGTTTTTTTCCCCAAAATAATTACTGTTTTTTAATTGGTAAGTTAGGAAATTGTTGTACATTAGCTAGGACTTTATCGAACTTTGCTCAGTTTTCCCTGACCCAGGTCGCTTACCACATAGACAGGGAGAATTGTGTGCTTACTAAAATCACATCTATACAGTCACACACATTCACTCATAAATGCTCGGGATGGGACGATACACTTAAACTCACAATATGCTGCACCTCGATATGTCCGGGTCACAATACGATACGTCACGATACAATATCAATAAAGTAAAAAAGAAAAAATATTACAGTGTAATCACAACTTATATATTTTTGTTTGAGTTGCACACAGGAAAACACAAGGCCTAACAGGCCAAACACAAACAGTAACACTCTCTCTAACCCTAGAGAGGTTAGAGAGAGTGTATGCTGTCGGCTCGTTTTCACCGTCTTCGTCTTTTTTAATGAGAAAGTCAAAATACTGCCAGACAAATTACTTGTATCCACGTGGAGCGTCCTCAATTTCGACATCATTTGACTCCATCATTCGGCTTTTTGGAGGCAAGGTAGTGGTGCTAATGTTTGTTGTTGTCACTTCTGGTCACATGCACTATTACCGGACGTGACTTCTTTATTTCACGATCCATTTTTTTCAAACTCGATGCATTTCGTCACATACTGTATCGCTCTATATTGCCAAACGATATTTCATCCCATCCCTAGTAAATACGCTCACATATCTTTAGTTTCTTTGTAGTTTATCCATCAGTATCAGCTGACACATTCTCTTTCCTTCATACCAATTAACCTGAAACCGATAAAGCAGTGGGAGCATTTTTGGGGTTGTGTCCAAGTCCCAAATGTCTTGCCCCAGGACAATTTGACATTTGACAGCTAAATCTGGGCTTGAACACCCTGACAAAGCCTTTTTTTAAATGTTTGCTTCGCCCCTGAGTTTGCGATGATCCACACAGTGAGCATGTGGTCAATGTGTTTAGACATGCCCCTGCCACAGAGGTCTGCTCTACCAGAGTTTTTAAGGATCTAGACAGCCAGATATGCACTGATTCATTGTCAACAGCCAATAGAAGAAACGGAGGACTACCATGAACTCTAAGTAGCTACTGATGACTGAAATCAGAAAATGTAAACATCTGTATGACTCTTCAATGAAAGAACACTATAAAATGAGTAAACACATCAACTCCCCTACATGGCTCTGCATTTTGACAAACTTATACTTCTTTGTTGGCGTAACTGTTAACAACCTACTTTCTTCTTTCATGACTTCCTCTAAGCTATGCAATAGATCTGACTTTTTGAGAACACTGGCCCATACAGTTATCCATTTTGCAACAATGTGAGAGCTGCACGGAGCATAAATACTATTAATATATTTGCCTGTCATAATGCCGCAGCAGTTAGTGGCTTCATGCCCATCTGCCCTGAAAGCAGAACTGAGTCTTAAGTCACATGAAGAGTTATTACCCTTTCATAATTATACTCTCAAAACAAATCACAAATTCCTGGTCCTGGCTAAGTCTTAATAATAAAAGTTGAAGAGGGGGAAGTCCTAATGCTGTGGACTTTTAGTCTTGTGCAGAAACATTAACATTCACGCAAAGAAGACATTTAAAAGACATTCCAGGGCCGGATATAGGCCCCTTAGTACATTCAACATAGCACACAACCAAAGCAGTCAGTCATTTATGGAGGAATATAATTTCCAAACAATAGAAACTTTCTTTATGTTAAGGTTCTATTATCAATGTAAAATTAAAGTCAGATCAGTAAAAGAAAAAATAATAATAATAATTACCGTAATAAATCATAAATAAATAATATATATATGTATACACACATATATATGTATATATATATATATATAGGGAGAGAGAGAGAGAGAGAGAGAGAGAGAGAGAGAGAGAGAGAGAGAGAGAGAGAGAGAGAGAGAGAGAGAGAGAGAGAGAGAGAGAGAGAGAGAGAGAGAGAGAGAGAGAGATAGATAGAGAGAGAGAGAGAGAGAGAGAGAGATATGGACCATTTTTAAAACAGTAAGACTTCATTTTGGTTAAGGCTGACAGACTTGTTTAAGTTTCTGTCAGGATTTTTTTAATTGTTGTAATCTACAGAGAATGACTGTTCCTACCTTCTAAGCCATACTAAGCAAAGCTTTTTCACATCAACAGTCAATAACATCAATAACGAGTGGGCGTCAAAATGAATGTAGAATTAGATACTGGTGAGCTCTTAATATTGTAAACAGCCAGCAGGCTACAAATTATCATGCAAATAGGCTAGTTGTTGGAGATGCACTAAAGCTAAATTAAAGTTTTACCTTATTCACCTTATCATATATATTTAAAGCTATAGTGCGTAACTTCGGTTGCCCCTCAGCGGAATTCTGCGTTCTTACAACAATAAAGCCGGCGCTTCCATATGACGTACGTCATTACAACATTACGTTCATAGCAACATTTACAAGAAAATAATAAAGTACTTATATAATTATAAACCAAGTCACTTACTTATCCAACAGCAGGAAGGCAACATCTGTGTCTGCCCTCAGCCCAATTTCTGCCTTCAAGGCTTTTCACCGAGGAAAAGCCACGTCAATACAAATCCGCGTTTGCCTTCTCCGTCGGTCACTTTCCTTCTTCGCTAGCAATCCTTCAGACAAACGTCCAGGCTTTTTTTTTGTGGTAGGATTCACTTCTGGACTGCGTGTCGGCCTTTTCTTTGGCTTCTCGTTTTGCCTGCGCTCTGCTTGTTGCTACGAGACTCTCCGCTCGTCCTCCCCCTCCCTTCTTGTTGTGACGTAAAACGCGTAATCCCTGCGCGCCAGCGCGGGAATGTTGCCGGTCGACAAGCAAAGCAAAAATTATATATATTGAAAAATACCGGGAGATGTTAGAGGAGCCGATCGGCTTAATCTGCATTGTGTCATCTCCTCTAGTAGTGGCTTGGCTGAAACGGACATTCACGGACATGTAATGTTACGCACTATAGTTTTAAGTTAATCTAATGGAAGCCTAATTCAAACTTCTATAAATACAATTCAAATCAAATTCAAGCAACTTTATTAATCCCTTTCAGATCAGTTTTTGTGGAGCAGCTGGTATGTAAACACAGAAACAAACAACAATAACATCACTAGCATACAGCCAACAGTTTATAAACAAACAAATATGAAAACAAGGCATCACGCCATACCCTGATACAAGATACACTCGTAAATAATGAGATGTGATGAAAGAAGAAAAGTACAAATGAGAAAGATAAATTTAATTGGTCTGATAAGATGTGTAATGGCAAGGATAAAAGTCCGTAGAAATATAAAAACCTATAAAACCTTAGGAGTAATCTGATTGCAGAGGGGATGGGTGATTTAGAATAGTGGTCAGTTTTACAGACGATTTAGACATTACAGCCTCCGGAAGGCAATAGAGAAAATCCACATAAGAGCATGTGATCAGAAGATACTAAAATAAAATCAATTATCAGATCTGCTGATTACTAAACAGTTGAAGTTTTATACCCTCAAGCAAAGAAGGCTCTCAATGAAAGACTGATGAAAACTACAAACAAATACATGTCCTCTATGTTTCTTATCATAATGGATGTATAGTCTTTCATGCATGATTGTTCCTCAGAACTCTACTCACACCTTTATATTTTATTCATTAAGGCTTTTTGAACATGTAATAAAAGAAAGGAGAGATGATTAAGATAAATTTGAGGTCAGGGCCCTCATTAATCTTTTTGTTGTTGCTTTGTTTGTTTGTCTCTGCCCACTTCTCTCTCTCTGTCTCTACTTCTATCCCCCAAACTGCCAACACCATTTAAGCTGATGGCTTTGTAAAATTAGGTTTCTGCTAGTTAAAATGTTTTTTCTTTGCAATAACTTGGCTAAATGTTGCTTCGAGTGGTTAGCAACCAGGCACGTCCCATGTACATGCATCTGCCAGTCTGGGTTCAAATCCATCCTGTGACCAGTTTGCAGAGTGTCTTCCCATATTCTTTCACCCCCTTTCACAAGCCTATCCACTGTCTCTCTCGTATCAATAAAGGCCCAAAAATGCCCAAAAATACATTAAAAAAATGTTGCTAAGTGCTGCATGAAACATAAATATGGATTAATGTTGGATATTGGCCTGCCCTTTTGGTTCAGTGTCTGGAGATATTTGTTTGCTCTTGGTAAGTAATCAGTCTTTACCATGCTAGTAAAGACTGATCAGTTAGTCTGCAGTTAGTAGAGTAAAGACTGATAGTTTTTGCATTGTTACTTTGTCAGAGGTCCATCAGATCGTTAAAGTCTTTTTAAGTTCTTAAACTTGAATCTGGTTCCAAGATGGCGCCGCGAACGGCTGCCTCGGTACTGCGCTCTCTAGTACTGTGTTTGTTTTTGTGTATTTTCTGTGTGTGTGAGCACTCCAACCCCATCACTTTTTGCAGAGAAGAGCTGCTAAGCATAAGGCAGCTCTCTCCTGACTTTTTTCCCACTTTCTGCGAGAACCAAGAAAGTTTTTCTGAGCTTCTGGTCGGCGGAGCGGCAGCTCTCTGTGGTGTATGGAGGAGACGCAGACGGGGAAAGCGAGCTGGCGCGCTTGTGAAGCTGAGACAACGGGGCTTCCGCACTGCGCTCCCGGCGATCCACCTCGCCAACGTCCGCTCTCTTCCTAATAAGATGGACGAGCTGCTTCTCTTAAACAGGACAAATAGAGACTTTGGACATTCTGCGGCTCTTTGTTTCTTGGAAACCTGGCTCAATGACTCTATCCCAGACAGCGGACTTTACCTGCCAGGGTTACAGCTGCGCACGGACCGCGTCACGGAGCTGACTGGGAAGTCAAAGGGCGGTGGAACATGCTTCTACATCCACGAAGGTTGGTGTACAGATGTCACAGTGATTAATAGACATTGTAACTCGCTATATACTGTAAGCCTTTTTATTCACCGCGGGAGTTTTCCTCTTTTATTCTCGTCGGTGTTTACATCCCACCTCAGGCCAACGTGAACGAAGCTGTGCAGCTGCTGGCTGAGCAGATCACGCGTTTATAGCGAGAATGCACGGACTCTCTGCTAATTATTCTGGGGGATTTTAACAGAGCAAAACTCGACCACGAACTGCCAAAATACAGACAATGTATTAATTGTCCCACCAGGGACAAAAACACTCTGGACCACTGCTACACAATTTTAAAGGATGCTTATCGCTCTGTACCCTGGGCAGCTTTGGGGCACTCTGACCACTGTCTGGTCCATCTGATCCCAGCTTATCGGCAAAAACTAAAATCTGCCAAGACAGTGAAGAAGTGGACAAGTGAGGCAAAGCAGGAACTTCAAGACTGTTTTGACTCCACTGACTGGAGTGTTTTTGAAGCTGCAGCCACCAACATAGACGAACTGGCAGACACTGTGACATTGTACATCAGCTTTTGTGAGGATGTATGTGTGACTACAAAGACATTCAAGACATACAACAACAATAAACCCTGGTTCACACCTATACTCAGCCACCTTCGTCGAGCCAAGGAGGACGCCTACAGAAGTGGGGACAGGGCCCTTTACCGGCAGGCCAGAAACACACTGACCAAGGAGATCAGAGTGGCCAAGAGGAGCTACTCTGAAAAGCTGAAAAAAAGGTTTTCAGCCAACGACCCAGCATCAGTGTGGAAAGGCCTGCAGGAGATCACCAACTACAGGAGATGCCCAGCCCCCACTGCTGCAGACAACAAAGCCCTGGCTGATGACCTCTGCAGTAGAAGACCTCAACACCTTCTACTGCAGATTCGAAAGGGGCCACTTCACACCTGCCCCTCTCCTTTCTGCAGTCACTCTTCTCCCCCTGCCACCACCCACTGACACTGTGCCCCTCATCTCAACACCATCTCACCCCCGGGGCTCCAGCACACCCACCCTCCAGACCCTCCAAGTGAGTGAGGAGGAAGTGAACTGCAGGGACAAAAAAAACAGAAAAGCTCCAGGCCCTGGTGGGGTTTCCCCCTCCTGTCTGCGAGCCTGTGCAGACCAGCTGGCTCCTGTCTTCACCCAGCTCTTCAACAGGTCCCTGGAGCTGGGTGTGGTCCCCTCCTGCTTCAAGCGCTCCACCATCATCCCCGTCCCCAAGAAACCCACCATCTCAGGACTTAATGACTACAGGCCTGTCGCGCTGACATCTGTGGTCATGAAGACCTTTGAGCGGCTGGTGTTGGCCCACCTGAAGACCCTCACAAAGGACCTGCTGGACTCCCTGCAGTTTGCCTACCGGGCAAACAGATCAGTGGACGACGCTGTCAACTTGGGGCTGCATTACATCCTGCAGCACCTGGATCGTCCTGGGACCTATGCACGTGTCCTTTTTGTGGACTTCAGCTCGGCCATCAACACCGTGGTCCCCCCCCTCCCTCTGCTCCAAACTGGCCCAGCTCACTGTGCCTCCTGCGCTCTGTCAGTGGATCTACAGCTTCCTGACTGACAGAAGTCAGCAGGTGAGGCTGGGGCAGGCCACTTCAGACATTCGGACCACCAGCACAGGGACCCCCCCAAAAATGTGTCCTTTCTCCGCTACTCTTCTCCCTCTATACCAATGACTGCACCTCCACAGATGCCTCTGTGAAGCTGCTGAAGTTCGCAGACGACACCACCGTCATCGGTCTCATCCAGGACAGTGATGAGACTGCTTACAGACAGCAAGTGGATCAGCTGGTGCTCTGGTGTAGTCAGAACAACCTGGAGCTGAACACGCTCAAGACGGTGGAGATGGTAGTGGACTTTAGGAGACATCCCCCCGCCCTGTCCCCCCTCACAGTCCTCAACAGCCCAGTGTCCACTGTGGGGAGCTTCAGATTCCTGGGCACGATCATCACGCAGGATCTGAAGTGGGAGCAGAACATCAGCTTCATCCTCAAGAAGGCTCAGCAGAGGATGTACTTCCTGCACCTCCTGAGGAGACGTGGACTGCCCCCTGAGCTGCTGCTGCAGTTCTACACTGCAGTCATCGAGTTCGTTCTGTGCTCCTCCATCACTGTGTGGTTTGGAGCTGCCGCCAGTCAGGACCGATTCAGACTGCAGCGCACTGTGAAGACTGCTGAGCGCATCATTGGTGTCCCCCTGCCCTCCATCCAGGACCTTTACTGCTCTAGGACTCAGAGGAGAGCAGAAAACATTGTGAGGGACTCCACTCACCCTGCTCACGGACTCTTCGAACTGCTCCCATCCGGCAAGCGCCTCAGAGCTCTGCGGACCAGGACAAGCCGGCACAGGAGTAGTTTCTATCCGTCTGCGGTCTCCATATTAAATAACAAAAACTGTTACTAATACTGGCACCTTTTTAAGCAGTTTACAGCTGCACTATGGACCGCACAGTTGCACTTTCCTACCTTCAAATGTAAATATCCCAGTATGCTGTAAATATTCCTGATGCACATTTTATCCCAGCCCTTTTTTACACCTACTCTGTTTTATTTATCTTATTTTTATTGTGTCATGTTTATATGTCATGTTTGTGTCTACCTCCTTGTACAAGAGAAAACAACTGCCGGGGTCAAATTCCTTGTATGTGTTGCATACTTGGCAATAAAACCCGATTCTGATTCTGATTCTCATTGAATCTTGAAATTGTAGAAGTCTTAGAAATTCTTATTTTACCTAAAAGACTTTGTATTCGTCAGTTGCTTGGCATATGCTTTTTTTAAAGCTGAATTTTTGAAGCATTTTGTGCCTTTATTGATATGAGTGAGTGACAGTGGATGGGCTTGTGAAAGGCGAGAGAGAGCAGGGGAAGACGCTCTGCAAAGTGGGCACAGGCTGGATTTGAACTTGGGCCGGTAGAAGTATGTATATGGGTGGTGCCTGGTTGTTTACCACTCTGCCAAGCTAGTACCCAGATTTCAGTATTTTAAGGTTCTCTGTCCATACACAGGTCCACCATCACATGAATATCTCTTTTGAAGTCCACAGAACCAAAAAAAAGTCTTGAATTTGGTTTCGAGGCTGTGAGAACCCTGTTTATACATGTAAAAATATATAATATCCACTATGTCTTTAAAAAGTAGAGTTTAATATGATACTTGCAGCTTAATGCTCTATTCGGACAATTAAATGCTTATACCGTAAATGCCAACTGTACTTAATGTGTTCAATATCTCAGCCAAACTTTTTGATTTCACTTTTATTTTAGTTGATTTTTATTTGCTCACATTGCAGACAAGACTGCTTTAAAAAGATGGCAAAAATAAATATGGAGAGAATCAAGGATTAGATGCACTAACCGAATTTATACTGTTAAGCAGGACTTAAGTATATGTTTATTGAGCATCTTCATTAATGACTCAGCTATTAGTTAGATAGTGCCCAACAAGTTTCTACCACAATCTGTGAACAAAACCAACAGTTTAGTAACCACCAGTGTTACTGCAGTTCCTTTTTGAGCGAATCATTATCTTGTACGTGTTTGTAGACTATTTTCCCTGAAGATTTACTTGTTAAACTCATTATGTTGATGCTTTTTGAAACTTTAGCCATTTTGTTTTGATCCCCAGAACTTTAAGCATCATCTGTACAAAAGTCTTGGTCTTATTTCACAAATAAAACAACTAAAAAGTTTCCACCTCCTTCTTTGGTCTCTTCTTTATTATAAAATCTTCATCTATGTGTGTTTCTGTCTAGGCATTCTGCACAAGGGAAGTGGTGAGAACGTCTTTGTGACAGAGCAGCCCCCAGTAGTAACTAGCATCATGGGAAACGGCCGGAGGCGCAGCATTTCCTGCCCCAGCTGTAACGGCCTGGCTGATGGAAACAAGTTGCTAGCACCTGTTGCCTTGGCAATGGGCACTGATGGCAGCCTTTATGTCGGGGATCTTAATTTTGTGCGCAGGGTCTATCCATCTATGAACACAACAGGCATCCTGGAGTTAAGGTGAGTATTCCAAATATGTTTTGCAAAACAAATAAGAAAAATATTGTATGACATGAAAAATATGAACTTTGAAGTGGAGTTGTGTGAGGTACATGACATGAGCCCGAACATGAACCACAGTGTCACAGCTCATTTCTCTCTCTGATCAGAAAAACTTGTGACAGATGCTAATTCTATACACTTCTGTACATGGTGCCAAACTCTCCACATAATTACAATAATTTTGGGAGAAAACAAGTCAAAAAAAAGTGCAAAGTCATCACATGAAATAACATTTTCTTACTACCAATCAGCTTTGATCACACACTGTAAGAGAAAACAACCAATACCAAACAAAATGAAATGCTAATGGAGCTGATGTCCAGCTGTATAAAGTGTAACTGGACTAAATTTGAATGTGACTGAGAAAATTAACTTATGATATTTGGAGTTGGAGGATATTATCTAATTTTTTGTGTTTGTTTGTAGTGAATAGCTCTCATCACACAAAGCCTCTTTGCTATAATGGACTTAACTCTAGGGTCAAAACAAATAAGCTTAATAAAATTTCTCTTCAAAATAAGTATTCAGCTTGTACTGATTGTTTATTGATTGTGTGTACTGATTATCCTGCTTGATCAGCAGGATAATCCTTAAACATTCATACTTGATGCATGTCAGGTTTTTTGGGGGATGAAATGTAATTTGTGTATTTGGAAAAATTCAAGTAAGAGCAGCTTGATCCTGACGCTGCTAAAGGACACATAGGTTTTATCTTGGCTATACAACTTGATAGTGGGATATTAAATGATTGTATTCAATCTGTTTGTAGCATGTGATGATCCCACACAGTTTTGTGGCTTTTTTCTCCCACTTTTCCTCTAATTACAAAAACAGTTTGGCACAACGGACAGCAATGTATAGTATTAGCATCTGTCCAAAGTTTTCCTGAACAGAGGGAGAACTGAGCTGTGACACTGTGGCACATGTATAGGCTCATGCCATGTACCTCACACAACCCCACTTTAAAATATCTGGACTATCCCTTTAAAGGCTGGCATGATTAAAGATAGATGAGAAAGAAGAGACCAGATGTTGACAGTACATAAAAGATGTAGAGTTACATATTTTCTAAAGATAGAAAGAAAGAGGTGAGACACAGGGGATAGCCTGATGGAAGAAGGATTATGCAGTGTACTAGATACCATTTCTCCAGGGTGTTTTTACCCATGGTTAAACCTGCTGTTCACACCACAGGCTGCTTTGTGTTGCTCTCTGTAGGTTGTTCTCCACAGACTGTGTGAATTAACATTTGTTTTGTTGTGCTTTTATCTCACTTTCTCGCTTGAAGGAACAAAGATTTCAGACACAGGTAAGATCCTTATCACAGTAAATGTAAAGTTACTTTTGCACATTTCAGCAACAAAAGCAACAGTGACGGTAAATTACCTTCAGTGAAGAAAAATAAAAGACATACACAGTCTCAGTACAATCATGTCTTATTTCTTTCTCTGCAGTAATAATCCAACACACAAGTACTTCCTGGCAGTGGATCCGGTCTCTGGGGCTTTATTCATCTCAGACACCAACTCTCGCAGAATTTACAGAGTCCGCTCCTTAACGGGAGGCCGCCTGCTGTCAGATAATGCAGAGGTGGTGGCTGGGACAGGGGAGCAGTGTCTGCCTTTTGATGAACGATGTGGTGATGGGGGCAAAGCCACTGAAGCCACTCTTATGAGCCCAAAAGGTGAGCCATAGAAAATCTATTAAAACTTCTCACTTCTTCATGAAAAGTAATGTATTTAGTTAATTCTGCTTCTTAGTCAAGGGCAAATTTCCTCAAGATGCAAAATGTGTATTTTACTTGCAGTACAGTACAGTACATTGCAACACATTTTATAAATCATAACGTATTGCAGCTTGCTGAAGTGTATTGTAAACTAGTATGGAGTAGCTAAGCATGTTCTTGTCAAGTTTATCAACTGGTGCATTATCTCAGGTGTTGACTTTAAACATTGAATACTGATAGTTTTTAGGGCCCCATAGTATGTCTGGCACAAAGTGTTTTTGGTGTGTATCATAAATACTTATCCTATTTTCCACCTTATGCAATTGCTATCATAAATTCCCAGCTCTAAATGGCAAATATTTTGATATCTATGTAATATTTTGCCTTTAAGTGTTCAGAATAGATTGTCTTAATCTAAGGAGTGGTCATATTCAAAGCTGGCAGGTTTCTTTCTCAAGGACAGAGAACGTGACAGGGCCTTGGACCATCTCAATCCTAGCTAAAAGTAGCAAGTCTCTTTCGAGGCATGACCCTGCAATTTGAAGGGCACAGTAGAAAGATAAGCACATAACTCACAATAAAAAAAAACATGTCCACTTAGGCATGTTTCATACAAAAAGCACAACACTGCATCTCCTCCAAAGTTTTAGGACCCTTACTGTATCAAATGACTGCCCTCCATGCCCTCTTGTGTGCATAATATTAATAATGTATCATTCAAAGTACATGGCATTGACTTTGTTATTTGTAAAGCATGACGAGATAACACTTGTCATGATTTGGTGCTATATAAATGAGGTTTGAAGATTAACAGTGTAGTATTGTGCATAATACAACCATAAACACAGAGAAGCACCCATATTTAAAGGCTCTCATGCAATGTTGAGATTCATGTATCACATATTTATACATAATTATGATAGCTACTTAAAAATATGGTCACAGACATTAATATAGGCTGTCCTGTGTGTTTCACTCACATTTGAAAATGCATCCAAGAATTGTGGCAAGAAACATAAAAAGGTAAATGTTCATAGCCCATATTTATTTATTGTTGAGTAAGCGGATAATTCTTAAAGATAGATTTGTCAGATCTTGTCAGAATAATCTGGAGAATAATTTTAAGGTTTTCATGCAAAAGTATACATCATTTTTATCTATTTTTGGTGTTGTGTGAATATTTCAGTGAAATACACCTTTAATCTGATTACAAAGGTACTGTAATTGCCTAGGATGTTCAGAGGAAATATTAAAAATTAAATGAAATAAAGAGAGCATTAAAAAGAGACAACTTGAGCTTGTACCACTATGAAATCTGCTGTGTAAAATATCTAATAACACATACAGGCAAACTGATTGGTTCTGTTCATACTTGTGGGGTGGTAGTGGCTAAGTCTGGCAGTGTGTTCTGTGAGTAATCAAAAGGTTGCAAATTCTCGCCCATCTCAGGCTGTCACATGGAGATCTGTCTCTTGGCAAGATCGTTAACCCTAAGTTGCTCCCACTGCTGCACCATATATATCTTACCTTTTGCAAATGGGTATGAAAGAGAGTGGATGTGTTTACTCATACTAATGGATAAACTACACAGAAACTCTGAGAAACATGAGTGAATGGATGTGAATGGGTTCATGTGAGCTGCAGTGTAAAGCTGCTTTGAGCTGTCAAAAAGACTAGAAAAGAGTCCATCTACCATTTATCATAAATCACCCATTTACACATTATCAGGGCACATAATTCATCTTCATTGCACCCTGTTCTAGGCTTTGCAGAATCGTGAAATGTAATAAAAATATAAGCAAAACAGACAGCACCTTCATTTTCAATCAAAATTTTCTTTTCCTTTAGTTAACACTTAAATGATTAATATTAAAATAGTAACTGCTCTGTATACATATATGCATAGCTTTCTTTACATTCTTTTTGTTTACATCCTTTTTCTTACAAGGCCTTTCTCTTGCTTAATAATCTGTGATGACTACATTTTCCTTTATCAGAATACATTTTCTTTTCAAATCCGTGGTTCTTGGGACTTAGCTAATGCAGGCCAGAGACAGAAGGAGGTTATAAACCAGGTTAATGTTAAACTTATTAATGGAATTTCTTTTGTGGATCATTAGATGTTAGAACATTGTGACACAAAACTGTCAAGGATGTCACTTTGTCACAATTCACAGTCAGCGACACAAGCGTATTCTCATGTGGGACTACCGATGTTAGTACATACAGCATTTGTGTGATAGAGAGAGAGGATAGCAGGGAAGGAAGAAGACAATGAGCCACTGGTTCCTTCTTACATGTCACAGGAAAAAGTCGGCAATCGCACATCAGCTCAGCTTCTCTCTGCCTGTTTCCCCTCTCTCTCTCAGCCTGTCTCCCTCTCACTTGCTCTGTGCCCTTTTCTGTATCCTCCCTCTGTTTTTGTGTATCTCAGTGCGCCTACGAGTTATTTCGGGGCACAGTTGCCTTAAACAAACACACCTGTCTGAATTCCTGCTGCCTGTTAGACCGATAAGCCTGACACTGCACCTGTGGTAAATGTTAGAAGAAGTGAGACAAATGAAAAGAAGAATGGTGGGGATGACAAGAAAGGGAGAAGTAGCAGCTAAGGAAGGAAGTAGAGCACACCGGATCTTCTAAAGAATGGGCGTGCAGTCTGTTGCCCTCTGGGAGGAGCATAAGCTCTGCATCCCGATGACTCATCCCAAAAACTAACACTTCTCTAACAGTTCAATGCCCGCTCCATCACTTTGTTCCCTCTCATTCAATGACGCATTGAGCAATTCAGCTGTCAGGGCTGCTATCTGTTTCCAGCCAGTGGAAAGAGTGAAGTTTAATTGACTAAAACGTCTATGGGTCGCCCACAGCATGTGAGTTATGAGTTGTCACTCACTGTGTTTATCTTCCCTTTGACAGGTATCGCAGTGGATAAAAACGGCCTGATGTACTTTGTGGACGCCACCATGATCCGAAAAGTGGACCAGAACGGCATCATATCCACTCTGCTGGGGGCCAATGATCTTACCGCAGTACGGCCGCTGAGCTGTGACAACAGCATGGACGTCAGCCAGGTAGGACATTTAAGAGGAGTTGTAGGGGAGACAAGGGGTGATGGTGTGATTGATGATGATCTAACCGACCCTGTGAGTGCTGAGCTATGACAATTGTGTGGACACTTGCCAGCCAGGAGGTCGGGATGGGACTAATTTAGGGTGGAATTAAAGAGGCCATTGATGCATTAATGGATCCATAGAGTGAGGACTGCAGTCACTTAAAAAAATGAGCAAGTGACTGTTATGAACCTTGGCATCTTTTCAAAACACCTTTCCCTGCACAGATATTCTCATGTGTTTGGTTTAATTGTTTATTTTTTTACTTTGATACATAACAAGAGATGAAGTTGAAACAGACAAACAGAAAGAAAGTAATAATACAAACAGTTGAAAATGAACGTATGTAAATAGAACCCCTGTGCAATAGTTACTTACATCAACTGTGTATCACATATGTCACATACACACAAATGTAACTTCACACAAAAAATGCTCTTGTTCATACATTTACACACACATACAAAAAAACTGTTCATTTGTGTTCTTAAACTTTGCTAAAAGTTTGAAATGTATCTGATCTTTTTCTAAAAAAAATATGACTATTAACTCATCAGCCACTTTATTCAGCATACCAGTTCACACATATCAGTCAACAACATGGCATAAATTGAAGTGACTTTGAACATGACATGGCTATGGATGAAAGGTAGGCTGGTTCTGTATATTTTAGAAACTGCTGATCTTTTGTACTTGGATATTCATGCACAAACATATCAGAGGTTGACAGAGACTGGTCCAGAAAAGAGAAATGATCTGGTGAAAATGCCTTGTTGATGTCAGAGTTCATAGGAGAAAGGTGTGAGTGATTCTAGATGATATAGAGACAATAGTAACTCATATAAACAGTTGTTACAACCAAGGTGTGCAGAAGACCATTTCTAAACACACCACACATCAAATCTCGAAACAGACGAGCTACAGAGCCTATTATGCACAAAGGGTCACCAAAATTAGTTCATAGAAGGTTGGAAAAAAAAGCTGTGTGGTCTCCTGGTTTAATGATTTTGGGTAGTTTTTCAGGTACAGTTCTGACCCCTTAGTACCAATAAAACCTCATTTAAATGACTCTGACTACCTGAGTGTTGTTGCTGACCATGCCTTTCCCCTTTATGACAGCAGTGTACCCATCTCCTGATGGCTACTTCTATCAGGATAGACTGAGACCGAAAGTCAGTCACAATTTAAATATTAGAGAATGTAATACAAAACAGATTGTCAGCACAAAGAAATGAAAGTTGTTCAAAGGAGTGGAGGAGAAAGTTATAAATATATACATTTATATCTATATCTATATATATATATATATATACATATATATATATATATATATATATATATATATATATATATATATATATATATATATATATATACACATACATATATATATATATATATATACACACACATACATATATATATATGCATTTACATGTATATCACATATGTTGCTCTATTAAAGGTCAAACTTCTTATTAGCTGTGCCCTGTAAAAAAACAATCCTTTACACTTATGTTGCACTGATTCATTTTTGGATGTGCTTGAGTCCTAGGTTTAAACTGTTCCACGGTCTCACTCCATAGTTTAATTTACAGAAATAGTCTTTTTCTAGTTTTTCTGAGTTTAAATTATTTCTGTCCACCAGGTTCGTTTGGAATGGCCTACAGACTTAGCAGTGAACCCCATGGACAACTCTCTCTACGTCCTGGAAAACAATGTCATCCTTCGCATCACTGAGAACCACCAGGTCTGTAACACATGGCTGAATGGCCACTGCAGGGCCCTTAGAGTGGACACTGCACAGTTTTGACAGGATTTAGTCCTAATTAGTCTTTCTCAGCCCAATTTAAGAGTAAAAGTTCAAGTTCGAACAAAGTTATGCAGTGGTGGCAATATGACCACTTAATTAGCTCGAGGAGTATTCTACTTTCTGGAGTCTTACTTCATTATTTTAAGTTTCACTTCTGCTGTTTTACATAGAAAAACTCTTTGGATAAATCTTTGTTTTAAAAATAGATTTGTGTTATTTTTGTTATGTTCTTCAGGTGAGCATCATAGCAGGCAGGCCCATGCATTGCCAAGTGCCAGGAATCGACTACAGCCTCAGCAAACTGGCAATACACGCAGCTCTGGAAAGCGCCACAGCCATCGCATTGTCACACACCGGCATCCTCTACATTGCAGAGACTGATGAGAAAAAAATTAACCGAGTGAGACAGGTGGGAATTTTTTTCTGGCTGTGTGGTTGTTAAAGAATTCCTTTTCAACAATATATAAAGCTATTTTGTTGGCTTGCAGAAGTGACAGCACAGCTGGTCAGACATGTGGGTGGTTTTTGTTGTCCAAGTCTCTTTCAGATCTCCTGACACTACATTCACTTTAAAGACTTTTAACTTTATCCCATTTGTCCCTATTGATAACTCAAAACAACTTTTGCTTGATAACACATTTTCTTTCACTGACTGGTAAGTTTTTTGCTATCTCATCATCCCTTTTCCATTTTCTGTCCCTGTGTTTTTCTTAGGTGAGCACTAATGGAGAAATCTCTCTCCTGGCTGGTGCTGCCTCCGACTGTGACTGCAAGAATGATGTCAACTGTAACTGTTTCTACGGGGATGATGGCTATGCCCCAGATGCTGGCTTGAACTCCCCAACATCTCTGGCTGTGTCCCCCGATGGGACGCTCTTCATCGCTGACCTCAACAACATCCGTATCAGAGCAGTACGAGCCAACCGGCCCGGCCCTGCCGTCTCCAGCGTGGGCTTTGCAGGATCTGCCCAGTACGAGGTTGCATCACCGAGAGAGCAGGAGCTGTATGTCTTCAATGGGGAGGGGCTTCACATTCAGACCATAAGTCTGGTGACTGGGGAGCCACTGTTCAACTTCACTTATGGGCCCGATGGAGAACTGGCCATGCTGGTGGATAACTGCAACAACACAGTGAAGGTGAGAAGGGACGGCCAAGGGCAGGGAGGAGGAGCCGGCCTGCTCAGACTAGTGCTGCTGCCAGAGAATCAAGTGGTCACCCTTGGACTGGACCCCACAGGGGGGCTTCGCAGCGTGTCAGCCATGGGCCAAGAGGTGGCTCTGATGGGTTACAGTGGCAACACAGGCCTCCTGGCTACCAAAGCTGATGAGACTGGATGGACCACATTTTACCAGTGAGTGTTTGTGGAAGTGTCTGGATATGTGTTTGTATTATTTAGCCACTTTTCCACACATCTGAAATACAAATGAAAGAGTTTCACAGGTTTCATGTCGAGCATGTTCGAGTGTACACCCAATTATTCATGGGACATCACACACAGTACACTGCTGCCCCCAAGTGTTGGCTTTAGTCCCTGCAGCCAGAACTTGTAAAGTGATTGGGTCGTCCTTCAGCAGTATTTGTGCAAGTGTAATTCAAAGGAAGTGGATATGTGTGAGATTTTTTTTTAATTTGTAAATCTAAACTCTTACATAGACATCAACATTTTATATACTTTACAACAGGGGTCACCAATTTATAGATCTTCATTTGGTGGTAGATCTCTGAGACATTTCTAGTGGATCTTAACACTAGATGTTCTACTTGGTAGAACAAATCCATGGCATGTATGGATCTGATTAACCCAGCTCCTTTTGCACGGTAAATTAGGTCTAATCATTTTACCCCTTTTATTTTTGTGCATCATAGACAAGTGTTATTCTGATAGTCTCGTGAGTTTTGTTTAGTAATGGGCTGCAAAAGTTTTTGATTACTAATTCTAAATTTATTGTTATAGATGTTTTTGATAGGCTGAGAAGTGCATCTACTAGCTTAGATAATATAAACTAGTATTCAGTGAAAGTGAACATATACAATGTCTATTTCAGTGTATTAGGGCTGGTAGATAAAGCTTTTTCTGCAAGCATTATTTGTGATCTTTGGTCAGAAGAGGTTAGGGGTGCTGGTTCAGAAGAGTGATAAGCAAACAGGCATGACCCATATATGAGCTTCTGCCAGCTTGGGCTTGAATCCTGCCTGTGGCCAGTTTGCAGAGTGTCCTCAGCTACTCACCCTCACCCCCCTTCACAAGCTTCCCCACTGCCTCTCTCTCCTGTCGATAAATACCCCAAAAATAATCTAAAATTAAAAAAAACATTGTTTATAACGTTAATAGGATTCAGCTTGTCCTGCAGGGCCCCCATTACATTAAAGTTTTGAAATTTGTGAATTTCAGTCATTTCAGGTTTTATTTAGTCCAAGCAATAGATAAAATATATCACTGAGAAAATTTCTTTCACTAACACATAGTCATTAAAGTGCATGTTGTAATGTTTAAACTATTGTTTATGATAATCTATGTTCCTGGTTCCACATCAGGTCAAAACCTCAGCACCCACATAAAAATGTGTGAATCAGTTTTACAAAATTAAAGTAGGCATTCGAGTTCTCACTGACAGTAGACTGGAATTAAGTCTGAGTGTAAAAACTTTATATCATGGAAACAAGAAAATCTCCTTATCACAGGAAAAAAAATCTGTGTGAAAAGTGTACAATCACCTTTATTACACAGAAAATGTATTATGCATTTGAACTTTAGCCAGGGCTTCATTTTCAGACAGACTTGATAAGCTTGTTTTAACCAGTGAAAGAATTTTGCCAAAGTTTCAAAAATTCCCAAATGTTACCAAATATTTCACTACAACAGTAACTCCCCATCAACCTCTGTCATAGCTTAAGCTTTAAAGTGGCATCTTACACTATGTAAGGTATGTATTAAAATTAAGCTAAAATGCAACAGACTGGGCATTTTATTTGCCTCTGCTAGAAATGTGAGGGGGCTGAAGTTTTCCTCTATCCATTTGAACTTAGTAAGCCAATATTGTAAAATAAGCATTTTACTCAATTCCAAGAGCCTTTTTGAAACCAAGTGTATTGTATAAATTGTTAATCCTCAGTTTTTCCCCTGTGTTGTTATTAGTTAGGTCGTAATAGAAAAATCTCAGTATATCTTGAATAAGTTATTATCCTGATTCCTTTAGGTAGAAGCATTATGTCCAATAGAGCAAACATTCAGAGGACGGCATGCCCATAAACTAGCTTATTAAATATGTAATGTAAATCCTGATAATTGCATTTTAAGTCATGTATTTATATCCCTAAAATTCCATGTCCAAAAACTAGTCATCTTAAAGTAAACAAGACACTTTTTTCAGTCTTCTCCATCACCTCAAAGCTGACATCCTCCTTTACAAATGATTTGTATTTTAGATTTTTCAACAAAAGAAACTCCTTTTCTATTTATTTAATGTACCAATCAAAGAAGGGCTGAATGATACTGAGGGGAAATGAAACACATTTTTTTCCCTTTTGTCCTCCTTTTTAGGAGAATTTCCTGGATTAATGCAATATCTCTTCATCAGTTTCTGACAATGCTTGAAGGAGATTTTCCACCCGCAGCCCCATCTTCTTAACTTTTTAAAGGTCACAGCATTGCTCTTCTGAGTGGCTGCGGTTGTCACAGTTAAGACAGTTTATGAGGATCTAAAGTGTTTTAACATTTCCAGCCTGGGGTTGTGGCTTCTTAGGGGGTTACAAGACACCAAAATGGGGTCAAAAGATTTCTTTCATGTGCAAAAGAAATGTTAAAATAATTTGAAATTGTATATTTTACCCATCTTTGTGAAATATTCTACAAAAAATGGTTTCAACCAAATATAGAATTATTATGGTAAAAAGTGATGATTTATCTCAGTGAAATGTTTTTAGAAATCCACATGTTTTAATTTCTTTCAGTGACAGTTGGGGTCCTCAGTTCTGTTTGGGGCTCCAGAGGAGAAACGTTTGGAGAATTTTAGTTTAGATGTTGATAAAATAATACATAATGAGAATTACTTTGATTAGAGAGGTCTCCATTTAACATCGTCACTCTGTTCATTGCAACATCTTTACATCTGTTTAGAGCTTCGTCTATTGCTTGTACATTTTTTTTTTTGCATTTTTTTGGCACTGTAGTTTGGCAACATTAGATGACTTTTTATTGGTAAGAATCAAGAAAACAAGAAAACTGTCTGTTTCTGTTTACATTAAACAACACACAAATAGTAGTGTATGTGACTGACATTGCACTGTCCTGCGATGTGACTAATGCACATCCATACGTATATTGCAGTAATGATGCAAAAACACTCTATTGTTCAGCCATTCTATCAAGTTAACAGCTATTTTGAAAACACGTACCTTCTGTTGTGTTGACAACAAATAACTCATGATTAAGGCCAGGATGTCCCCTACATGTTTTAACAGCCACATAGAAAAAGCTTCATGCCAACTAAAGAGGACAAGATTGTACTTGATTTCTTGTTTTTATTACTTGATCTAAATAAGAGGACAGGTTTGGTTCGTTTAAACCCTGATTCACATGCTGCCTAAACACAGTAGTTATAAGTATTGAACCGTCAAATTACATGTCTTTAAATTCATATCTGTAATAAACATGCCTTTCCTTTCCTTCCAATACTTCCACTCTCCAAGGTATGACAGCGAGGGTCGCCTGACCAACGTAACCTACCCCACAGGCATGGTTACGAGTCTCCACCGCGAGATTGAACGCTCCATCAACATCGACATTGAGAGCTCCAGCAGGGACGACGATGTCACTGTCATCACCAACCTGTCCTCAGTTGAAGCCTCGTACACCGTGGTGCAAGGTAGGGACACACTCAGCACTTATGGGACACACAGCAGAAAAGAGCTGGTCATGAATTTTTAAATACATTTGTGATGTTGCAGAGGATGTGGCATGGAGGTGGACAAATGCTTAGCACGAGTCATCACCAGAGGGCAAAATAAATGGGATAAAATATAGATGATTTTGAATTAATTATTCTTATTAAGTGTTTTGATAATAAATGCATAAATCCTTTAGAAGTGTAACTGGGTCTTTTCATGTGTTATTGATATATTGATGAGATGCACAGTCTGCACTCCAGAGCCACTCAGTCTTAGTATTCAGAAACACAAACGCCCTCAGTGATGCTGAATATGCGCCGGCCCGCCGCTTCTAATTGAAAGTCTTGTAATTTTCACTCAGTTATGTGAATGCTCCAGGAGATTATTTCCCTTCCCTGGCTGCATCCAGCCTTCTCTCACTCCCTCTCATGGAGTAAAATTACCAATATATAGTTGTTAATCCCAGCTGGGATCATCCTGCTTTTGAATATCATCACAGAAAAATTCATTAACTCATGTAGAGTGAATCCTCCTCATCCCTCAAGCTTTCTCCTCACACACACTTCCACACACTGTCATACAAGTACAGCTCTCGACCAGTTCCCATGATCCCTGAGCTTATTTAGTGTGTTTAGAGAGGAAGAGGACGAAGGAGAGTAATTGCCTTTTTTCCCTTGACCAGTGTGATTGGCTTGACAGAAGTGTGTATGCAGACTGGGGATGATATGAGTCTGAAGGCCTCAGAGAGAATAAGTTGTAGATGTATTCAGTGATCTACCTGCGATGCAGAGGGGGAAACGGCACAGTTGTTCACAGAGCTGTAAGTCATTTAAGGTTTTCAGCGTACTGTGTGGGTTTCAGCACAGCTCTCCGCTGACATACTCACTTAACCATCTCCCTCTCTTTCCGCTCTTTCTCGCTCTCTTCATTAACTCCTGCACAGTGAATTCTCCTTGGCCCTCCAGCTCCCGTTTCTCTCTCCCTCTCCCTTGCTTCAGTTTTATTACGAGGTTGTTCAGACAGAGAGAGCAGGGAAGATTTATCTAAAGGCTGTTGCTGCCAAGTCAACGGAAAAAGCTTCACTTGTCTGTTTGAGGCATTGTTAAAATGTGCCTGGAGCTTTATTACAAATTGGCCTTATGGATTACTGTCATTTATGGCGGAGCTTCAAAGGGAGGCGCCATCTGATCCCCCTCACCTTTTGTAAATGAATTAAAAAAGATCCCACGCTGCATGTGCCAGACATTTCTGAACCCCCCCAAAAAACAATTTTATCTAACTTTGAATCGTATCTGCATGATCAGAACGTCTGTTTTCAGACATCAGAGGGAAAACATTAGCCTCGGCATTAGATATGGGCTAATCTGTTCTATTCTGGTGTTTGAGACTGAGTCTTGAGGAGATAGTAAGATTGTAGATAGATGCCAGTTTCTCCTGCAGGTTTTTTTATCCCAAATACTTTTGAGTTTGTATACAACTTTAATCAGACCCCTAAATATTTAATAATCATGTGCTAGGTCATTCTGAAAAGGGTCTCAAAGCTTCTTTAATAGTCAATGTAATCAAAGGCGAAAAAGCAAAGACAAAAACCTGCTTTGGCCTGAAAAGTAAATAAGATCATGTTTTTCCATTTGACTTTAAGAAAACTTTAAAATTGATTAATGTAAACTTGCCTACATTGCAGAACAAATGCTGTGAAGCTGAAGGGTTAAACTGTTCGGTTAAAAATATTTGCAGAAGGCTTGAAAAGTCATAATTTACATATTTTTTAATCAAAGCCATTTAAAACCTCAAGAAGTCAAATTTTTACGTAACAGGGATCTTAAATTCTTCATGACATTTGCATAGGTAGTCGAATATGTTTATGCTGATAATGTTTCTTAAATATAAAGAGGGCATCCCCCCCAGGTGGGGCTAGAACTGTCTGGGCAGGGGCATGATGAAATTGAAATATGGCCCCTCTGGAGTATTGACTGACCAACATACATATGTGCCAATCCAAAATGCTGCACTGTGATTGGCTATTACCAAGTCAGAGGTGGAATCTAAATAGACATTATCATGGGCTATGTAACTACAGGTTACTGTAGGCTGTTTTGGTAAATGTTAAAATCTCTAATCTGAGTCTTGAAAAAATAGATTAAGGAGTTGCAACATACTTGTTTGTATCTTTTTAAGGTAAACTCTGGGTCTGGATATGAGTTATAATGTAGATTTAAAAGGGCAAGTAAATACTGTTCTCTGTGTTTGCAAATAATTATTTAGTATTCACGTGTGGACATCTTTAGGAAAATCTTGCCATACATGTAACTTTGATTGTCGTGTGGGGGCCACGAAAATACATTACACTGAAAGGGCATGACAGAAGATGCTGAGAAGATCTGGTTTAAATTTCAGTGTATCAGAATGTTCCATGTGTTAGTTTTGAGACTATTTTCAGACTCATTTGACTGCAACTAAACCTCGGCTAAAAGGGCTAGATCGTTATTTAGCTGTAATAAAAGCAGATTCAGCCATTTACCTACACTCTAAAAATGAGTGGCAAAAACCATGAAGGGTCCTGGTGGAAAGTGGGAGTACTATTTAGTCATAACACATAATTCTATTGTCCTATTCTATGTGACTCTGTGGCTTGAGCAGATTCACCTTTTGCTGAACAGAAATTACCATTTTGTGAGGAAACCCTAAAAGTATGGTTCAGTGTCAGTCTAAAAGAAAAGAACCTTTTAAATTAAACTATCCAGCTCAAATTGTGGTTGGTATCATTAGAAGTGCACTGAGCCTTTCCTGTGGATCAGGAGGTTTTGACAAGCTATTAAAAGTTCTTTTGAAATCTCTTCACATATTTCTTTTCGAGCAAAAAAAGAAAAAGACCAAAGTGCCAGGCAGACATTTGTATCTGATGAGTCCCATACCCTCCCTCTGAAACCCATGCCCCCATTGATTCTTTTGTCTTTTCTGTCACTTAATGGTCTACAGGTCAGATAATTAGGTAAGGCACTGTTGATATTCAGAGGACTTAAAACAGTGCAGGATTTCTTTCCCATGGTTGAGGAAAAACTTTGCCATCACTGTCCAACTGCCTTTGAATTCTTACACCTGTTTGTATGTCTGTCTCCATCAACAGATCAGGTCAGGAACAGCTACCAACTATGTAACAACGGGACCCTGAGAGTGATGTATGCCAATGGCATGGGCATCAGCTTTCATACAGAGCCTCACATCCTGGCGGGCTCTGTCAGCCCTACGATTGGTCGCAGGAACATAACCCTGCCAACTGACAACGGCCTCAACTCTATTGAATGGCGTCTTCGTAAGGAGCAGACAAAGGGCAAGATCACTGTTTTTGGGAGGAAGCTGAGAGTAAGTATCTCTTTGGCACCTAATTATCTACAGATCCTGCTGCTTGGCATAAAACTCTAAAATCCCTCCTCTGCTCTTTCCTTTTTCATCAGGCTCATGGCCGCAATCTTCTGTCCATCGATTTTGATCGTAACACACGTACTGAGAAGATTTATGATGATCACAGAAAGTTCACCCTCCGTATCATGTATGACGCTCAGGGTCGTCCTGCCATGTGGCTACCCAGCAGCAGCCTGGCTGTGGTCAATGTGTCCTATTCTTCTACTGGACAGCTCGTCGGGCTGCAGAGGGGGAGCATGAGTGAGAGGACAGAGTTTGATCCCCAGGGACGCATTCTGTCTCGCTCTTTTGTGGACGGGAAGGTGTGGAGCTACAGTTACCTCGATAAAGTAAGTTCATTTGTCTTTTACATTGTCACCAAGGTACCAAATCTTGGCAGGAAAGGGCCATAGCAAAAAAAGAATAGAAGTGTATTGCATTGATTGAGTGAAATAATTCATCATTTTTATGGTTATGAAGATTCAAATTTGTCAGGTGAGAGCAGATTACTTTCAGTGCTGTTTTACAAGAGGCAACTCACCCACCATAACAAGATTAAATTAATCCCTATTTCTTCTTCCTTTCTGCCTACAGTCCATGGTGCTGCTGCTGCAGAGTCAGAGACAGTACGTCTTTGAGTTTGACGCCTCAGGTCGGGTCACAGCTGTCACTATGCCCAGCGTCGCCCGCCACACCATGTTCACGCATGTGTCAGTCGGCTACATCCGCAACACCTACAACCCTCCAGAGAGCAATGCCTCCATCATCCATGACTTCAGCGAGGATGGCAGACCACAGGCATCACATTTCCTGGGCACAGGCCGCCGTGTCCTTTACAAGTACGGCAAGCTGGCGAAGCTGTCAGAGATCGTGTACGACAGCACGGCCGTCACCTTTGGCTACGACGAGACAACTGGTGTGCTGAAGATGGTCAACTTGCAGAGCGGGGGCTTCTCGTGCACCATTCGCTACCGTAAAATGGGCCCGCTGATTGACAAGCAGATCTACCGCTTCAGTGAGGAGGGAATGGTTAATGCAAGGTTTGACTACACCTACCATGACAACAGCTTCCGCATCGCCAGCATGAAGCCAGTCATTAGTGAGACTCCTCTTCCTGTTGACCTGTACCGATATGATGAGATCTCCGGAAAGGTACAAACATTTGGCTCTTGATTTAGTTTGTAGATGACTGCCAGATCATTTACCCTTTCTCTAAACTGTCTGCCCTTCCTACAGGTGGAGCACTTTGGAAAGTTTGGAGTCATTTACTATGATATCAATCAGATCATCACCACAGCAGTTATGACGCTGAGTAAGCATTTTGACACCCACGGTCGCATCAAAGAGGTCCAGTATGAGATCTTCCGCTCGCTCATGTACTGGATGACGGTGCAGTATGACAGCATGGGGAGGGTGGTGAAGAGAGAGCTTAAAATTGGGCCCTATGCCAACACCACTCAGTACCGTTATGATTATGACGGAGACGGACAGCTCAGTGGTGTCAAGGTGAGTTTTTAGCTTCATCTTCTGCATTTGTGAAAGTTACAAAACTCCCCAGCATCTAATAATACGGGTTTTTGTCATTGTTGACTGAACTCTTTTCAAATTTCCATGCTTTCTCCAGGTAAATGACTGGTCCACCTGGCGCTACAGCTATGACCTGAATGGTAACCTCCATCTGCTCAATCCTGGGAACAGTGCCCGCATTCTGCCGCTCCGCTACGACCTCAGAGACCGCATCACCCGCCTGGGGGATGTCCAATACCGCCTTGATGAAGATGGCTTCCTCAGCCAGCGTGGCTCAGATGTCTTTGACTATAATTCCAAAGGTCAGCTGCTGAGGGCCTACAACCGAGGCCCTGGAGGCTGGAGCGTGGTGTATCACTATGACGGGCTGGGACGCAGAGTGTCCACCAGGAACAGTATGGGACAGCACCTTCAGTTCTTCTATGCTGACCTCAACCATCCAACCAGGGTGACACACATCTTTAACCACTCCAGCTCAGATATCTCATCCCTCTACTATGACCTGCAGGTAGGCCTGGCGGTTTTTGCTTAGAACTGTAATAAAGCACCTTTTGAGTTTTTTATTCTCTTTCTTGTGAAAAAGGAACACCAGTTTTTGTAAAAACCAAACAGATGCATTCACAAAATTTACCACCAGGTAAAAGAAGTCATCTATCAGGGCTTTTGCTCATGTGTGAATGGGTTGTGACTTACCCTTAACTTTCCTTAACCCCAAAGCCCATGACTGATTCCTTGGCCTGTGTCATAAACCTTTACAATTTTTCTTCTGTTACTTGTTGCTTTTCTATAGACTGATTTTGTTAAAGTGACTGTGAGGAGTTTCTAAGTAATTACAAAAATGTCTCACTTTTAGATATATGCCTGATCGAAATACACACTTTAAGATGAGTTTTATAGCATCAAAATAGGTTATCTATAAATGCTATTCCTTAGCCTACCGGTCAGGTCGGACGAGGCTGGAATGGCCTGGATACTCAACTTCAGGAACAAGACAATTAAACCTAGAGCAAATTATATATTATTCGGACACGTCTTAGAGCTCCGGGCTGTAAGTAGCGATATAAAGCCAGCTACAAAACTACGGTACTAAGTTTTCCAAAAATTGCTTGTTGTCACACATCAAAAACTACCGCTACGTAACTAGAAAGAGACCTCGTCGCATTGCATCCTGTAAGTTGTTGAAAAAAAAAAGTTTTAAAGCAATACAGAGTTCTGAGGAAGGTCCGAGCTGCATGCTTAATTAGCGTCACAACAAAGGCACGCTTTGGCTTGTGTCTTGTGGTGTGTTCCAGTTGTAGTCAGAAGTAGGAATTTCCAAGTTCTGAGTAGGAAACTGCAACTGGAACATCGCCCGAAGTCTGAATTTCCTACTGGGAACTCAGTGAAACCTCGCCACTCCACAACTAAAAACAGCTAACAATAGCCTGGTAGATCGGCATGTTTTTTTCCGACTTCAACTGGAACGCTGATAACTCGGAGATGGTGTCACTCCCAGTTCCGAGGTTACTGGAACGCATTATTATGACAGTCGCCGCACGTGTTCATGGGTAGCAGAGTCCTAATGTCGCCAGCAACAGATTCTCCTCATAGCACCTTTAAAGTGAAATCTCAAAACTTTGCAACTACTATTTCTCAACATGTCTCTAATTTTAAAACTTGAAGTTGTATTTTTTTAATAAGAATAGATAGCAAATTCAGTTTCCTGAGTTGACCCACTGGATCTTAATAAAGCCTACTTTAAGGGCTGCCTTAGAAAACAAGGAAAAAATTAAAGTGTGGCAGCAACATAATGATTTTCCAATAAACAAGAAGTTCTCCATCCAGATTCTGACCTGTGTCTCCCCTTCCCACTCCTGGATGAACAGATAAATTTAATGAAGTAATCTTTTGGTTTATACAAATAAAACAATCTCATTCAAACAAATTGGTATCAGTTCATTGACAAAAAAGCCTAATATACTAGACCTCTGTTTATAATGTTTTGTTTTTCTGTGTATCATTTGGTTATTTTTTCTCAGTTTGGGTGTTATAAAAGTCCAGGAATGTCTTGAATTGTATTTTAGTAATAGCAGAGGGGCCTTGAATTTCAGTATGATTAAATAAACGGAATTTTTCTTTCATCATCAGGGTCATTTGTTCGCCATGGAGGTGAGCAGTGGTGAGGAGTACTACATCGCCTCTGACAACACTGGCACACCGCTGGCTGTCTTCAGCAGCAACGGACAAATGATCAAACAGGTAAAACAGGAAGTTTCAAATGTCACCTTAATTGCAATCAATTACTGCGACAAAATTTCTCTGAATTGCCAGAAGACACAGCATGAAGTAGCAGACTGAGAAGGCTGCTCTGGGGAGACTGTGCTGTGCCTGACACATTGTTCTGACCTTTTCCTCTGAAGCAGAGCTGAGAAAAACCAGCCGCAAATTAAATCTGCTTGTGACACACAGGTGCAGTACACCGCCTACGGAGAAGTGTACCTGGACTCCAACCCAGAGTTTCAGCTGGTGGTGGGTTTCCATGGCGGTCTGTACGACCCCCTGACCAAGCTGGTCCACTTCACACAGCGAGACTACGATGTCCTGGCTGGACGCTGGACCTCGCCTGACTATGGAATCTGGCCCAAGATAGGGAAGGATCCTTCACCGTTTAATTTGTACATGTTTAAGAACAACAACCCCCTCAGTGACATGCTGGACGTCAAAAATTATGTCACAGGTAAAGGATTTATCATGAAGTTAGTCTTTTATTTCAGAGCTGTTTGCAGCAGGGAAAGAGGATATTTTACACAAACCATTTTCTCAAACACATTTTAAGAAGTTTGACTGGTTATGCAGAAAAGTTGAAGTTACATCAACACTTCAGGGCAATTTGTGTCACATCACTGGAAAAAATGTTAGATTGCGACTTGTTCCCTGACATTGGCTGATATCTCCAGCGTGCAGAAGAAACAGATTGTGATGGACAAGATAGTTTGAGCTCGTTACAAAGCACTACAGATGGCATGATTGCTGCTAGCCTTGCATAACATCAGATGAGTCACAGGCACAAATACACTCTCACATTTTTATGAAGAAAAATGATTCATTTGCAACCTTGTTTGACTTTATTACTTAGCGAATGAATTTTTTATCCTGTCTGCTGTAGATGTGAAGAGCTGGCTGGTGATGTTTGGCTTCCAGCTGAGTAACATAATCCCAGGGTTCCCTCGACACTCCCTCTACTTTGTGGAGCCACCGTATGAGCTGCAGGCCACACAGCACTGTGAGAACGGACAGGTATGAGCCAGTCGGCCTATTTCACTGTCAACACAATTACAGTCAAAATTAATCTGATGGCAGTGATTCAGCTTTTCTTGTGAGCGTTTGTGTCTACAGATTCCAGTCATTGTTTCCAGCAATATTCAAATTGTGGCACCCAGTCTTAAATTAGTTCATGACTCTATTATTTATAGAACTAATAGTTCCTCTGTTTTTCATTCAGCTCATCACTGGTGTGCAGCAGGCTGCTGAGCGCCACAACCAGGCCTTCATGGCTCTAGAGGGTCGTCGTCTTAACAAGGAGCGCAGAAGACGCAAGGACAAACCCGGTCACTGGTTTGGCACCAGCACTCCCATCATAGGCCGAGGTGTGATGCTAGCTCTGAAGGAGGGCCGGGTGGTGGCTGGAGTGTCAGCTCTGGCAAGTGATGACAGCAGGAAAGTAGCTCTGGTGCTCAATGGTGCCCAGTACCTTGAAGGAACCCATTACACCCAGGATGGTAAAGACTGTCACTACTTTGTGAAAGTAGGCTCTGCTGACAGCGACCTGCTGGCTCTGGGTCTTACCAATGGGCGCAAGTCCCTGGAGAGTGGCATCAATGTGACAGTGAGTGGCCGCTCGAGGAGGGGAGTGACTGTGGAGTTTGCAGTTCCATCTTTAGTACTGAGCATTCGGTATGGACTTGCTGTGGATGTGGTGGATGAAGAGAAGGTAAGACTGTTGGAGCTGGCCAGGCAGAGAGCCTTGGCAGGGGCCTGGGCCAAGGAGCAGCAGAGGGCCAGGGATGGGAAGGGGGGCAGTCGTCTCTGGACGGAAGGAGAAAGACAGCAGCTTCTATCGACAGGCAGAGTACAAGGCTACGATGGCTACTACGTGCTGCCTGTGGAGCAGTACCCAGAACTGGCTGACAGCAGCAACAACATCCAGTTCCTCAGACAGAATGAGATGGGCAAGAGGTAACAGCCCTGAGGAGCAGACTTTCCCCTCGAAGCCCCTCTGACTTCTCTAGATCCTGCTCCTTACTCCTACCCAGCCTCCTCGACCCTTCTCCTTTAAAAAACCCATGGAGATTAAACCAACAAATGGGGTTACTCACGGAACGCTGCAGGGACTTTTGAAAAGAATGACTTATCATAAAAATATTGTTAATTTTACTGCCATAGGCAAAAAAAATTATTGTTTGGTCAAAAGGCTCTTTTTTGTTTTTGAAAAACTTTGAACAACTGAAAAAGCACTGAAGAACTTAAAGAACTGATGCTTAGTGAATAAGAAGATTCCCCTTTTTAAAAAAGATAGTGATATTTTTGCCCATATTTTTTGGGTCACACTGAGAGCGGCCATGACAGCGATTGGTCACATGTTGGAATCGTGCTGCTCTGGCTCTCTGCAGTAAAGGCTTGTCTGTCTCTAATGAACACTGAAGGCACAGGGACCAAAGTGAGACAAAGCTGCTCCAGAGCGCAAGCCGAACAACTTGACATCAACCAAGGACATCATGAACATCAACTGACAAGGCAATGTAGAAAGTCGTCCAATACTATGAGTCGTCTCCCTGTCTCAGGCCTCCCATTGTCCACCACGGACCAGCCCGCCGCTGCTGAGGCGGCACACATTCAACCAAGCAACACACAAGCTAACGGCATCATGAACAAATCCGAGCTGTTAATGGACTGATAAACTTTTTAAAAAACAAAGTAAAAAAAGTGATGGCTATATTTGTGGACAGTGGTGTCACACAGCATTGTTTCTTTTAAAATGGGGAGAAGAATCATATTACTACATATGTGTCCGCCTACACTAAATTTCAGGATGTTGCGTATACTGTAGATGCCGTAGTTTTGTACGTTTCAGTCGCGGTAGAATTGTGAGACTTTCACCAAGGCACTTCTGTACAGAACGATCAAACACACAACTCACAGAGTCTGGACAAACATGCTAAGTTAGTATTTATTTTATTTGAACTGTTTTTATTTATTTATTCTTAGTACTATATGACAATCATGAATGAGTCACCAGTTCTATTCCAAATGAACATAATGGATGAGTTTATTTTCTTTTGTACAATATGTATGAAATGTTCATTTTGTTTTTGTATTAATTTCAGTTTGCTGCCAGGGCAAATAATAGTCACTCTCAAAAAGAATAATTTATGTAATAAAGTGTTTTAAAAAACGGTTTATACTTTAAATAAAGTCTTTAAAACTGTGAAATCTGTTTTTTCGAAATATATTTCGATGTACAGTGTATAGACCTACCTTTATGCAGCACAGTAGAATATTGTCAAGAATATCGAGTTTTATATTTCTAAGAGGAAGTGGCTTGTAATGTGCAAAATCTTTAGCTGGTCTTACTACTCTAGAGTTTTGTGGCACTCTAATATTCCATATCTACAATATCAACCCCCAGTTTGTTGTTTTTGACTGTTTTATGTTTGGAAGCAGAGATGTTTCTGTCCTAGATCCCGACAGCAGTAGCAGTAATGGATCCTTCTCACTGTGAAGAGACTCGTGCTGGATGTCATAATGTACCAAATCAGTATTATCAAAGGATGATTCTTATACATTCACTGAAACGAGACTCTTCTGAGAACCTTATCAATAAAACATAATTGTTTACTTCAACTGAGCAACGTGTACTTCACTTTCATCTCATTTTTTGTGTTTGAAGTTGTTTATGTTCTTTTATCCAGAAGAAACTTTCACCAGACTTATGACATACATTAGTTTAATTTCACACTTTGAGCTTCTTTGCTGCTCTGCAAAGATTCATTAAGTGAAACAGCTCATGAATTATACATCAGTCCCTCAAATAAAGTTAATATGTCATCAGATACTGTTCACCCAAAACTGAGATAAACTTGTGTTTTTCTCCTACGGTCACATTTATTGAATTCTTATCACAAGTTAAAAGGGGCAAAGGCCTTTAAAGAATGCCCCATTGATTATGGGGTGCTTTTAAGTAGCCATTACAACAACTGCTTAAGTGCTGCAAGATAACAGTCATTAGCCAGGATCATTCCTCTGTTCCCCCTAATCTAAGGTTACCCTGCTCCTAACAGCTGTGCAAAGGAAAGGAACGTATTTGTACCAAATATTTTGATAAAAACAAGAGATTACCCGTCAGTGTTTAATGTTCAAACATTCCCAGGAGCATTAGGCCCACAGAGAACCATCACAGTTATTTTAAAAAGCTTGTTTCTAGCCCTGTGTGCTCTGTTGCCTGATTTTCAGCTAAAGCAGCATCGCCAGTGTAAAGGCTCGAAAAACAATCTGTCATTTCCAACTAAACACCAGTACAGTGAATGTAGTAACAAACAGTACTCCTAATTCTCATTCTCATTATTTTTTACATTTTTATTTATCTGCTGATGTGCATGTAACCTACCAACAATGTCTTCAGCTCCAGGTTGATTATGTTTCACTCAAGTGTTCACAGCTTGCTTACAGTGCCCCCAAGTGGCCATTTCAACCAAATTAACACACAATGAGGCAAAGAGCTGACAAATCACTGTCATTGATTAAAAATAAAATGTATATGAATGAATTTTTATTTTTGTGCAGGGGCAGATTATAACTTAAATGTGACTCATAAGACCCAGTGTCATAAAGATGGACACATCAGGGTTACAATCCTAACATTACTACACAGTAAAAGACATTTACAGTCAAAATTATTTAACCTTTTTTATCAACTTCAGTCCTTTCTGAAATATAAAAGATATATTAAATCTTCAACTTTAACCCGTTTTACCTTAAATAAAAGAACCAGTGGGGATCATTTTTCTTTGGATTTCACAGTTTGGGGCATGTCATTGATTTTCAAAACCAGTTGTTTAGAGTGTTTTTATTTTTTCACATTTTGTCTTGAATACAACTCATGAGACCCAGTGTCCAAAAAGTGTCAACTCCCCAATAACAAACAAGTCCACTGGCAGACATATCAGCCCAAAAAACACAGAACATAAAAAAACTGTGGTCAAGAAACACACTTTTTCTTTGAAGTTTTTCCCCAAGAGCCAAAGGAACGCTGAATGTGCCCAGATAACACTCAATAATGGATGTCCTGCAAGTAAGTACTCGGTATTTAATGACTCTCCTTGCTGTACAAAAAGAAAAACAGCTGTAGAGAGATCAGTCATCCATTTGATAGTTCAGTACATAACAGTACAGTTTGTCAAAACTCTTGATTTGACCTGAATAAGAAAATTTACCTTGTTGTCTAACCAGTTCGATATGAAGGATGTCATTGAAAATGTCTTTCGTGCATTTCATGAATCATAGCTTTGCAAAAGTTCTTGTATTTGACTAATAAATGAAAATGTGCCATGTTGAAGATGAAATCACTGAAACATGAATATATGTTTAAACTTAGTGCTGTTAATTGAGTTGTAAAATTTGACCAACACTTTTGTTCCCACTGCTTTAGATAGTTTTGTTTCAGTGTTAAAGTTAAAACTGTGATGAACACTTGCTGAAGGACTATAGCTAATCATTTTGTTACTTGTACTCAGGGCTCAGATGCCTGTCAATTGTTGGTAACTAGGCTACAATCATTTCCACAGTAATTATTCAAGTAAAAACAAAAGTAATGATCTTAAAACTTACTTTACTCCAAAAGCACAAGTGCACAAAAGTATACTGAATCAGAGTAACATATGATGTAGTTAGTTATTTTCTGTGCCTGATCATTAGCAGAAATGACCTCTGCTTTATGTCAGATGGCAGTCAGACAAAGCAGATGATTGTGTTTGTTTGATTTACACAGTGTTAGGAAATGAGTACATTTTGAGGGATTAAAAAAGTAGGGGACAGTTTTTGAATCATTAGTATTACTGTAACTGAGTAGAGTAATGTTAAGTTACTATAATTTTGGCCATAGTGGGCTGCCATCATGGTTTAAACAGAGAAAAGCTAAAAAAAAAGGAAAAAAATAGCCATAGAGAATCAGAGGGAGAGAGATACTTTCAATACCTTTGTATCATTTTTATTACCTCCGCCAAGGAGGTTATGTTTTTGGGAGAGTTTGTCTGTCTGTGAACAAAATAACTCAAAAAGTCACAGACAGATTTGGATGAAATTTTCAGGAAATGTTCAGCATGTGAAAAGGAAGAACTGATTCGATTTCGGTGTTAATCCGGATCAGCGTCTGGCCGCCATGGCGAAAAATGTGATTTCTGTGAATAACTACTGAACTAAAATAGACTATGAATCTAATTGCTAATGGTATGTTTTCATGTCAAGGAATCTAAATATTTAGATGAAATAAAGATAGGAGTAATATTTATGATCAAAATGACAATATGGCTGAGGACTGAGGAGGACTGGCGGAGGTCTGCGTTCTCCGAGTGCTTTCTAGTTTTGAGTTTGTGTTCATGAGGCACACAAGAGGAAGAATTATTAAAGGTCCTATGTCCTGGGCATAGGGAGCAGACCAATATAACTGTTTTTTGCTAAACTCTCCGTTTACTGAAAAATGCTTCTAGATGTGTGTTTCCTGGGCCCTATTCTACGAAGCAAGTTCAGCCTAGCGAGATAGCCTTGGAGCTACCTCGCTGAACTGAGCGCGGTAACCGGTGGTCTCGCTAAACGGTCTGACGACGCTGGTTATCAACCTCATAACTGGATCCAGCTCTGCAATGAGCGTGTGCACGCATAGGCTATAAGGCGGAGCCCGCTGCATCTGACCAATCGTGAACATGGACAAGTTCTGGAGCGTCAGAGCAGGCCGGAGAGCGAAGGACCGGATACTTCACACACGAGGAGCTGGAGGCGATCATGACAAAGTATGAAGAATTAAAATATGTAATAAACGTTAAAAGCAACACCGTCGCCGCTGCAAAAGCACAGGAGTGCTGGCAGAAAATTGCTGACAGTCTCAATGCATAGGCCTAAGAGTAGCGCGCAAAAAATCTTTGGTGCCATTATCATCCTGAAATATCACTGTTCAACATTCACTTTTACTGTAACATGCACCAGACATGTCTGATTCATTTCCAAGATGAATTCATGGCGAAAAATGTGATTTCTGTGAATAACTACTGAACTAAAATAGACTACGAATCCAATTGCTAATGGTAGGCTATGTTTTCATGGTCAAGGAATCTAAATATTTAGATGAAATAAAGATAGGAGTCATATTTATGGTCAAAATGACAATATGACTGAGGACTGAGGAGGACTGGCGGAGGTCTGCGTTCTCCGAGTGCTTTCTAGTTTTGAGTTTGTGTTCATGAGGCACACAAGAGGAAGAATTATTAAAGGTCCTATGTCCTGGCCTTAGGGAGCAGACCAATATAACTGTTTTTTGCTAAATTCTCCGTTTACTGAAAAATGCTTCTAGATGTGTGTGAATTCATTCATTTGTTCATTCCTATCGTGTTTACATTTTTTGTGTGATATGTAGGCCACATGAGCCCTACATGAATTCCTGTCACAATTTTAAGACGGGCAGTAAAATATTGTCATGGAGCAGAAGTGTTAGCATTGAAGATCTTGTTTCGGCAATGAGAGTCCTCCCCCAGATTTTACTCCTGCAGAGGAGCTGGCCGAGAGAGCTCATTGGTCAGTGGGTGGGGTTTTCATAGTCCGCAAGTTCAATCTGGAACCTAACCTGCCCCGGAGCAGGTTAGCCGTTCAGCGTACGTTGCCATGGAGACACGCCTCGCTAAGAAGTGAACCCATCTCGTAGAACAGGGAACCCGGAACCTACCCTCAAAGTTACCTTGCTCGGCAGTAATCCTGCTTCGTAGAATAGGTCTGTCACCCCTCCTTCCTCCCCTCATCAGACACTGTTACCTCTGCCAAGGTCGTTTGTTTATTTGTCTGTTAGCAAGATTACGCAAAAACTACTGGATGGATTTACATTAAATTAACCAGAGGTGCGGTTTGGTCCAAGGAAGAAGCATTAAATTTCAACACAGTCCAGCTCCAGACCTCCACTCTCAGCCGACTAGCTTGCAGACTCTACACCTCCATCGTCAGAAGGAAGTGACGTCATGATCACCTCCAATGTGAGAAGTGGTGTCAGCGTCGTTGGTTACCGTGGTAACTTGATTCGTCAGTCGTGTTACATTAAAAAAACACAAAGTTAACCGTAACACGGAGACAAAGGCAGCATCAATTCTAGGTTTTATAGGTTTTATTAGTTAAGACCCACACCGCCACGCGGCAACAACCCCCAAAACAGCCTCCCTGTTTTTGGGGTTGTTGGTGAAGCAGACGCTTCAAAAATAAAGCGTTTTTGAAGCGTCTGCTGCGCCCCGGAACGAGCATAGAGTCCGAGGCGGCAGTGACAGAGAGGTGATTCGGTGAACGTCACAGCAGAGCCCAAAAGTCCTTCATAACACTCCCTCCTCAAACATTCTGAAGTGAAATGCTGTCTCATACCAAGTTTTTCTCCCAATTATCTTTATATGAAGGTGGAGCAGTTTGGTAGAGCTCATTTAATGTTGGTTTTGACCCGTGAAGTCTGCTATTTCCGGGTTTTCTCCCTACTAGGATGTGATTGGCTGCAACTATGCCGCTGCCGCTAGAAAGTTTTTGTGCGGCAGGGCAAAGTCTATAGACATTATATACATATATCATAAGTCTATAATACGTATTTTATACGTATACGTTATATATTACACATATATGATTTCTGTGACAAAATCTCTGCGCGCTGGCGTGGGCGCCAACCACTTCTCTGTCCTACCACCGCGGTTAAAATTGTTTCCCGTCCGCCGCCCGTCCCTCACTTAATGACTGGAGGTGGCGCAAACGCGCGAAATGCGCCAGTGTTATTTATAATTATTTATATTTACGTCACGTCCGTCTCACATTGGAGGTGGCTTCCGATTCACACTGGAGCAGCTGTTGGTCGGCTGAGAGTGGAGGTCTGCAGCTGGACCCCTCTCTTAAATTTTGGTGCTGATCCAATCCAGACTGACATCACAGGAACATCCAAGTTTATGATGAAGTCCCATTAAAACTGGGCCATCTTTTGTCCCACCCACGGCACCATCCGATTGGTTACATGCTCTGGTTACACACAGAGTCAGCATTGATCAGCCAATCAGGAGTGAAAGCTGGGGCATACAGAGTTCTGCTCACGGAAACAGAGGGGACGAGGAACGTTTTGCTGATTACTGAAGCCTTGGTTTCTCAGCAGACTCTCCTTAAATTGTAATAAACATCCAAGTCCTCCATAACTCACAGGTACTGGTAACATTAATTAGGGCCCATCAACGTTATAGAAACATGCGCAGCAGCTCTGCTCGCTCGCAGTCCCTCCAAACATGTTGTTATCTCACTTGAAAGAAGGTTGCTGATAATGTCAATGTAGAAATAGTCCATCATAACAGAAGTCTGTGTGTGTGACTGTAGAGTCCACATAGAGCGAACATCCTGGGCACTGAAGCGCCACGGCTCTGGGCCGACCAACAGGCTGGCGACATCACCCACTGGAAGTGCCGGGGTGCGCACAACACCATGATCTGTACAGGCAGCAGCAAATTGTTTCAGTCAACAAGTTACAAGAGTACTACTGACTAGGTCACTCAGTTGGAGGATATTTGTCAACAATAATCACACTTCTTGCAGATTGTTTTTTCATTCCACATTGTGTATATAAATAAATATAGGACTATAATGTTGGGTGGAAATCACAGTTTATGGGTGGAACTGAGCTGCTTGGTGAAAGTCTGCACTCTCAGAGTGTTGTTCCAGTTTGGGCAGCCAATAAGTGTAGAGCTAATTATCATAGCCCCCCCTCAGATTTTTGAGTGTTTCAAAGGGGAGGGAAAAAGGGCTGTTGATCGACAGATACATTCTTAAATTTTTGATAAATTTAAATCCAACCTTTGCTTGATAGACAATCAAGATTTAGAGTGATGTAAACTGTCAAACAGACCAGGACATGGGACCATTAAGTTATTTTAAAGTAATACTGAGCGATAACTTCAGCATTATAATTGTTTTAAGGTAAAATAGGTAATAAATAATTCATTCTTATTTTTTAACTTGTCCAAACTTTACTTTGCTCAGTGCATACTGTGACTTGATGAATTTACAGCTTTTCATATTTGAGGTGTTTCTTTTACTTTATTTTTAAAACCTTAACCCTAAAAAAATACCAGTCACTGGACTTGTCACATAAATGTGCAGGAAAAATCCTCTTGGTTCCCTCTGAAGCAAAGTGAGGTACAATATTAAGTAGCATAAAATGGAACCTCAAGTCCCACTAAAAAGAAATATAGTGCTACTGTTCAATCTTTCTCTAATCTCTTTATTGCTTTAGTTTCACTCTGCTTCACTTTAGTGAAACAGATTGTCAGTGCATCAGGCAGAGAGCACGTTGTAACCAGCATCCTGCTCCAGCAGCTGTGTTATAAATAGTTGAATGGATCCGGCCAGGCCCCAGGCGGTTACAGTATACTGATCTATACCCCCCCTCTCCCCTTGAACGTCCCACGCACCACTAACACTCTTGCTCTCTTCCTTACTCCCCCCATAAACAAAAATGACAAAGTGCTTTATTTAATGGGAATAAATTATTTTAATGCAAGACTCTCGTCCAAAGCAAAAAGGCATTAACAATTCATTTGGTTTCTTCTGTTCAGTAATCACATCTTTTTTTTCACATTTTTAATTTTACTCCAAGGTCTGCAATAAAAACAATATTGGAATATTTCTTCATATCAAGATCATGGTGGAAATAAGGAACATTGAGGCCATCAAATGTGAACAGTAATCAGACATAAATCACTGTCATCAAAAATGCATTCCATTTGTGTCGTATGTTTTCACTTGAAGACAAACGTACGCCAAAACGGCTTCTGTGCAAATGTCAGGGATACATTTCAAGCATCAGCTTCTTGAAAGCCGCCCTGAGGCTTGTTATCAGCCAGGGTCTTGGTGGCCTGTGGGAAATGGCAGGTCACGGGGTTGTCCTTGGCGACGGGGAGTAGCATGGCTGAATGCAGGTTAAAGAGGGTTGAAGATGGCTGTGAGGGAAGGCTGAGTAATAGCTTACAGAGGTAATCATCATAAAGTGCCAAAGAGCCTCACACTAGATGAGCCTGAGATCCAACTACACTGCATGTGCGTGTGTTTGTGTGTGTGTTACTGTGTGACTGAGCCGGTTTGTGTGTATGTGTATGCCTGTTGGTGTTGGTGTAGGATTACAGCAAGGAGCCTGAGATTCAGGTTATGCTTAGAAGCTCAGTTACAAGCTGCTACAGAGTTTCCCCTGCACAGGGTCAGTCAGTCAGTCAGTTAGTGCTGCGGGCTTCACATTAAGGAGGAATAAGTGGTTTTTCCAGTGACGTCCGTATGGGATCAAGGCTTTTATTTATAGACAAGCAGAAGATTTGTGGGGGGTGGTTCTGAGGGAGTGTGAGGTGCAGGGTGTAAGGTAAATGAGGGTCAGGGTGACGGGGCTCGAGGCACAGAAATGGGGGACATTCGATTTAAAGAGGGGTCATTCTGAAGAAGTGGGAGGTGTAAGGCAGATGAGGGCTGGGGTGATGGGGCTCGAGGCACAGAAATGGGGTACAGGAGGGTAATGGGAGTGACCATTTGGGGAATACGTTATGTCAGCATGTCCCACAAACAGCAGCAACACAGAGCTGTCCAGCAGGCTGTCAGGCATGTGTCCGCTGTGTCGTCTCTCCTCCTGTCTTCCACCACGTACACTAAAGGGAAAAGAGAGAAACAGGAAGACAAGGTCACATAATGAGGAAGGAAAAGTCCGGAGGACAATTACAAGAAAGCAATTAGTGATTCCTTCTGGGGAATAAGTTAAACCAGAGATCATTTTAAAAGTCACACCATCAGATCATGGCAGGAGTGAATTCAAGCGTGACCACTGCTGCAATGATCTTCTTCTAATTACTTTCACCATGGGATGGACATTGCCATGGTAATGCCATAGCAGCTATGAGCCGTGGTCAGCACTGCTCTGAAGAATCATTTAATGCCCCTACCAAAAAATGTACTCAAGACCCAGAGTCCAAAGAGTGAACACATCAGAAAAAAGGCCAAAGTTTATCATGAATTCAAAGAAATTTCTAATGAAGGGATGCAGCTCTGTAAACACTTTTTTATTTGACATTTCTAACCCTTTCAGTGCCTGTTTGAATACACAAATCCCAACATATTTTAGATGGAAAAAGGAACTGTTTATTGTGCAGGGTCAGATTATGACAAAATTGTGACTCTTAAGACCCAGTGTCCAAAAAGTGGACATGTCAGAGTAACAAGCCAATTATAACAAGATAAAAGTATTGTTTAATCAAAATGATTTAAATCTTTCTGTCAGCCACAGTCCTTTCTCAAATACAGAATACTGGTTAGTTCTTCTACACTTTCACTACCATTTTGAGAACACAAGGATCACTAAATCATTTCCTAAAATAAAAAGCCATTTTTTTCTGGATTTCACAATTTGGGGCATATCATTGATTAACAATATAATTGATTTTAATGAATTTTATTTTTCCTGAAAAATGACTTTAATATTTATATTGATTACATTTTGTTCATTTTGATCACGTTCAACAATAATTATTACATTTTAACCCTTTAGCTGACACTGAATGTTAAAATCCCAGTGACCCCAAACATGTTTCCATCTTAACCTGAGAAGTTGCATGTGAGACCATAGTAAGTACACACTAATTTTTCCTTTAACACATAAAACACTCTCAAAAACATTTCTACATTTACATATCACTGTCGAACACAACTCCTTTCTCTATTTTTTATGATATCCTTTTTTCATTAATCAAAGCTATTGATCACCTTTTGTTGGTGAGTGGATTTGATACATCATTAATCAAATAAACCACAAAAAATTATTCATAATCAGGAAATACAATATTCATTCATACAGTGGCTGAGCATTTTTTTCCTTCCTAAAGAGCAGCAGTATTGGGGACAGGAGGTTTGTGCCTGACAGCACTGAATTAATTTCAGTGACACCAATTCATCATCATCAATCTCAATCAATCAATCTTTATTTGTATAGCACCAGTTTATAACAAGTTTTATCTCATGGCACTTTACAATAGACATACTCTTGATTTTATACATACATGTCTATGCATATATACAAATACACATAATACATACATGTATTTGTATATACACATACACACATCCAGAGATGTGTCCATCCAGACAGAGACCAAGGGACTCAAATCACATTTGTCTCTGCTGAAAATTGACTCAATCAATCATTCTTCATTATGTAGTACCATTTTTGTTGACTATAAATGTATTAAAGTTTAGCCCCTTGAGATGTGGTATTTCATTTTCAAGATTGTCCTCATGTCTGTATGGTTGTAAAGATAGTTACCATGGATGTATAATCAAGACAATCATGGATAGAGAGATCAATCTATCAATATCTATCATGAATGTAATCTGAAGAGGGATGATGTTGATTAATATGGCAGCATCTGGCTGAAGTGCCATTAAAATGGGTTTAACTTGTCTAAAGGTAATTAATGTTAAATGACATAATTTCTGTTGATGGTCGATGCAGGATAGAGGGCATGGCGCTGAGCAGGACCATACAGCAGCTTAACCATAATTGTTTATCACTGCCACCCTAATACATGTGTGCTGTTTGCAGGAACTACAATGTCTTTAATTTTGTTGATCTCTCTTGCTTTAACATCAAGAACTGCAATGATAATGAAATGGGGCTGAAGTAATGGCCACATAATTTTAATTGTGGTTACAGAGGCTCTGTAAGTCCACAGCAGCAGGGGGTCTACACCAAGGTAGTCTACATCAAGGATCAAGGATTATGAGCTGGTGAAGCCTCCACACTGTCCCCAGAGGTCACAAGAAAAAAAGCATGTATGTGCCAACATGGGCAACATGGGGAGATCGAGTGGTATTATAAGAGACAGTAAAAGGCACAAATTTGAAGCATAGTGTACTTCATGGATGCTTTGAATTGCACATTACATTTCAAATTATGCACTGAGGATACACTCAAAAAAAATCATGGTTACAATGGGTTCACATCAGTCAAAAAGTGGACAGATATGTGTTGTTTGTAACTAATGTCAGTAAAATAGAGTAAAAATACAAAACTGTGTAAAATTAACTGTCATGGCATCAAAGACAATCACAATATCATTAAAACAGAAATAGGAAGAGGGCAGAGGTGGTCTTAGGGTTAAACCATGGAATGACTGATTTCAGGATGGCACACCCTGAGACCCAGCGCATTTCTTTAACCCCACACTTACAGTGTAGATACACCGTGGTGAGGATCGTCATATGAAAGGCTCATGTCACCCATATGTTGGCTTTACCATCTGTTTCAGATAAAAGAACAAGACAAACAACAGGCCTGAGCACAAACATCTCCCCCTCCTTGTGTCTGTGATTAATCATTGATGTGGAGGAAAACACTCAGGCAGCTTTTATCAACCATGTGCACCGACTCAAGACACATGTGAGTGTGTTACCAGGGAGACCAGCTCCGAGTCAATAGGTAAAGTGCAGCTCCCTGGACACCTTTCACACAGCAGTCTTACAAAGGCATGACAGAGCTGGTTAATGATATACTGGTTTTGTTACAGGGATAGTTCACTATTTTTACAATGATATGAAGTTCAGAAAAATAAAGAAGCCACAGCATTGATGATCTGTGCTGTGAGGAAAGAGCTGACACAGCAGCACAGCTTTACATTAATGCTATAGAGGTCAAGAGCATCGGTTTAGTGAGTTTTAAGAGAAAACAAACTAAAACTACAGCTTTGGGATGATAGTATAGATTATTATTCATATTTGCATTTCTCATTTACTCTGGTAGAAAATGTGGTATGCTGAAGAAGTACCACAACAAAAGGGCATGCTTGTGGTACAATGCAAATATGTTGTGCCCTATATCTCTTCTTGTCCAGCTGACCCCACAAGAGATGTGAAGCCAAATGAGGGAAGAAGGAAGAAGGTCACTATTGGCCTGAATATATTAAAACATAGAAGCAGCCATACTAACAGCATACTAACTTTTTCTTGGCTATATTTACACCAAAAAAGAAAAAAAAACACAGTTCTATAGTTTTAACAAGGTACACACTATGCAGCAAAACTTTTCTCCCAATGCATGAGCTTACATCCTTTATTTGAAGTCTTGCCTTGGTTGACAGCCTCTTTGGGTCAACTTCTCAGCAAAAAGTGATTTTCCTCCAAATATCTAATTTCTCTTCACTGTGTGGCAACATCGAATGTGAAGATTTTCAGTTCATCAACACATTTTCCTAACTTTCTGCACAGACATGACACAATGTATTAACTCATGTCCACAGTCTACATATCAGGTTTGACTGGCATTGTAACTTTGCAGTTGACTTTTTGCTACCACCATAATTATAACTCTGAAAGTCTGTATTTGGCTGTTTTCTTTATTCTCCTCTCTGTATAGTGTTTGTCACACCAATACCAACCCACTGGGTGGCGCTGATGTACATGAATAAAATTGTTTGAAAACTAGAAAACTGGAGTAAGAAAAATCATTTCACATACTTCCATGTCCTCTAGCAATTATAAAATAGCTGAACAAAATAAATTTGAGGATAAAAAATGTATCAATGACTACTCAGAAAACTGAGTCAATAGTTAAATATCTAAATTTTGCTCTCTGTGATGTTATCATATGGAAAAACAAAAAAAAATGTTGCAGAAATGAAATAATCCATTCATATCCAATGTAACTCTAAACAGGCAAGTCAACCAGCAGGTTGACCTGCATATCTACATCCCTGTTGGCTAAGCCAAAAAATGTTGCTTAATGAAGACGGAACACATTTTTACCACCAAATAATTTGTTGCAAATTTATTTCTTTGGAAGCCAAGGGTTAAGGAAATGGTTTATTTTATTTATTATCTGGGTGGGATGACATGGAAGTTTCAAAACATCACAGTTACGCTGAAATTTGAAGCGCTGAATCACAACATGGCTAAACTGCTTTCCTGCGCAAGCTGATTAGAAATATACTGTATTAATCTACACACACACATCAGGTTAAAGCAATCAACATTCACCACAGGCCTAGGTATCACCATGAGTTTTGTGCACTGAGCACATGCTGCACAGAGCTATGGTCGGTTGTTCTCATCTTTCTTTGCAGTAACGAGAAGTGTCTAAATCAGGAACAACAACAGTGACGGAAAAGTGCAGCTGGAGAATAAACTATCACCTGCTGAGAGCTGGAGGTGACTCCATTCCAGGATTTTTGATAAAATGCTAAGAAGGCCACCAGGGGATTGACTCAGAAATTAATCATCAGTCTGTAGATGTATTTTTACACTAGTCTTTCTAATAAACCTGAGGTTAAACCAGTCAAAGGCTGTTAGTGGCTTTACACTTCAGCAGATATCTGACTGTTAGAGTCATGTGTTCTTCATGCATGAAGAGGATAACAGTGTTTTTCTTAAGTCACTATCTCTTCAATCAGGGGGGAAGCTTTGTTTTATGCATTGAATATGTCCTTTTGCTATGTGTTGTGCCAAATAACATAGTTATCGTTAACTTTATTAAATGCTGCATTTGACTGTTTAAGTTTAACCTGATTGACAGGTTGCATGAGGGGGAGAGGACTTTAAAAAAAAACAATCCCTCACATTCACTGATAATGCAACTTCTTCAAATGAACCTAAATGGAGCATCTGTAAAATACTACATATTCAGACAGTGAATAGTCTTTAAATGGTAAATGATAAAATCTTAAGTTTGCTTAGATTGCTTAGATCGTGGTGTTGGAGACATCGATATGTTTGGCTTCTTTGCTGAAAAATGACATTTAAGATAAATGATGTGTGTGCTTAACTGTAAGACTGATCTTCACATGAGAAATTTTTAGTGATCAGCTTCTTTAATTACATGAATGCTGTTATTTAGATGATGTTTATTGTCATTAGAAAAGGAACATCAAAAATGACGGATAACAAATTGTGTGATGGAAATTCCTTGTTCATCAAAACGACTAATGTAGCCTGTGCTCTTGTCGGCACAGTGGACGTCACCTCTCCCGATCTCGCCTGCACTGGCTCAACAGCACCATCATGTGGACTTAATGAGTAATTGATTTTATTACTGTATTCCGAGAAGCTTTCTTAAAAATGTGACAAAAAAGTGTCCTTGCATGCAAGGATGAAGTACTTGGATTTTAAAGGTCATTAGACAAAGATCAAGGTCATTGAGTCCAAGGGCCATTATTTGGGGGGGTTCAATAATTCATTAAAACTTAACAAAATGTTCACCAAACTTTGCACTGATTTCTACTCTGACTACAGAATGACCTAAGTTGATTTTCAAGGCCATGGGTCAAAGGGCAAGCTCATAGACCATCATGATAGCCCTTTGTTTTTGAATGTCAACTTGTAAAAACCAGATATCACAAATATGGTTTTCAGGGTGGTCCTTTGAATTTAACAGATACATAATTCAACACAAGTATGTACGAGGTTAGCATGGCTGTGCTAACTAGCCTGTTGGAAACCCACAAAGTAGACCTAGCTGCAGAATTTAAGACCATCTCACTAACCCTTAAAGCTAAAATGCAGAACACTGTGTGCCCATGGACAACGCATTTCATATTTGGAGTCTAACGCGGACTTTACTTGCAAACGCCTGCTATCCCTGGAGGCTATGTGTGCAGCTATCAGCTAGCAACGAGAAGCTCAAAGCTAGAGTAGATGAAGCAGTGTCTGCTGATTTGGGTGCACCAATAATGGTTTCTGAAATTCAGGAAGATATAAACTCTTTACAGTGGAACAAATCACCAGGGCCAGAGGGCTACACCTGAGACTTTTTAAAAACCTACTCTTCAGCTTTTTCCCCAGTTTAAGTACAAAATGATCCTTTGATAACAGGCAGCTACCCCATATCTTGACAGACGCCTCAGTTATCTTGCTAAGAAAGATAAAGATTAGCTGTCATGTAGCAGTTATAGATGCATCTCTTTATCAAATGTTGACTATAAAATACCTGCAAAGGTTATGGCAGGGCGCCTTTAGAGGGTTAGGCCAGTATTGGTTAATCCGGACCAGACTGGCTTAATCTTTGGAAGGCAATCTTTTTCAAATACCAGGAGTGTGCTCAACATCCTTTTCTCTCCCTCTTCAGACTCTCCTTGGATTGTTTTGTCTTTAGATGCTGAAAAATGCATTGATCGCATAGAATGGAAATATTTATTTTACATTCTCAACAAATTTGGCATTAGCTCCAATTTCATAGCCTGGATTAAGTTACTTTACACCTCCCTATTAGCCTCAGTCGCTGCCAATGGCACTAAATCAAGAACATTCACTTTGCCCAGAGGTACCTAACAGAGTAGTTCCCTGTCCCCTTTATATTCCAATTAACAATTGAGCCCCTGGCCCTATGCCTTCAAAATAAGTACATTTTGAAGCAATTGTACGTCACAGGACGACCCATAAACTTTCATTGTATGCCAATGACCTCTCGATTACATATTTCTGACCCAAGCTCTGGCCTCCCCCATGATTCTGGATGTACTTGAGAAATTTGTAAAGAACTCTGGCTATAAATTTAACATTGGAAAAAGGAACTATCTTCCTGTCAATCATGCAGCTGACCACCTTCCCCAAAACCTGTTTCACTTCAGGAAAGGAATAACTGGCTTTAAATATCTTGGAATTCAAGTGACAAAATCATTTTCCAAACTTTACAAAAATAACTTCAACCCACTACTGCCGCAGTCTGAGGCTACGTTTCCATGGAAACTCCTGACTTAAAGACGCAAAGATTTGTCTTTTGCGTTTTAGAATTCTTCTGCGTTCAGACAACGCCCGGAGACGAGTTAATCCACTGTAGTATGCATGCCGGTTCAGTAGATGGCGGTGTAGGTCTGCAGAGAGGCAGCGCTGCTACAATACACGAACAAAGACGAAAAACGTTCACAAACAACAATGGTGAATAGACGCACAGGGACGCAGGAGTTTCTTTTCTGGACAACAAATCAGTTTGGACAACAAATCTGTCTGGATGGTTTTGACTGGATAACAAACCGAGCACGGTGAGATGCTCACACGTTACTCGGCGGACGGCTGGAGCTGTTGTGGTTCCTGGTATACGCGCGCAGCCTTCATCTGAAAAAGTACTGCGCATGCGGTGACGCCGGCGTTTCACCCTGAAACGCTCTGATACGGGTTTACACGGAGCTGAATGGAGAGTGGATTCAAATCTCTCCACTCTGGAGCCTGTTTTTGAAAGTTTCTGTTTTCAACGAGTTTCCATGTAGACGCAAGGCCAAAATGCAATGAAAACTTATTGGATTCAACCGTTTTCGGCGCCATGTAAACAGCCCCTAAATCAGAGTTCGCTAGGTGGTCCTCCCTCCCACGCTCCCTGAGGGGACATGTTCATCTAATTAAAACGTAAATTCTACCCCAGTTTCATCATGTTTTTCAGCACATCCCTATCTTCATACAGAAATCTTTCTTCAGTAAATTGGTTCGATTAATTTGCTCCTTTTTATGGCAGGACAAGGGCACCCTGCTAAACAATAAAGGTGGGTTAGCACTTCCTGCTACTACTAGTGGGCTTGTAGCATCAATGACCTTCTATTCTGGGACCTGTGAAAAGGGTCAAATAAGCATCCTCATTGGGTGGATGAGGTCTCCTTGTGAGGTCGGTAGTTTGCTCTTAGCTACCTGTTTCCACCAAATAGCTCACCTTAAACCCAGTTGTGACAACAAGTTAAGGATTTGGATCCAGCTTAGAGGGGCCTTAGGTATGCACACTTCATCCAATCTCACCCAGTACTTCATAATAATAATACTGTTCACACCCTCCCTCTTCAATTTTGGTCAGATAATGGATTCTGCCAAAACAGAGACAAAAAATAGGCTGTGGACAAATCTGACACTTAGAATTTAATTTTTCAGAATCTTCTGAAAATACTTATATAGTTATCATATTTTTGTTCACAATAACTGTCAGGTAAAAATGCAATATCCTGAATATTATTTTTGAAAAACATCTGTAAATACCACAATAATATAGTTATCGAGATATTTTTGTTCACAATTGTGAGGTGAAACTCCAATATTGTGACAGCCGTACACAGAGTTTGTGAGAAGTGATGCATGACAACAAAATACAGTGGAAATAAAGCTCACCTCACCTGGCACCACCTACAGAAATTGAAAGCCAGAAATAAAGCTTTAACTTCGCCAACCCTGCTGATAAACCAGACAACACTTGATATTGTAGGCTTGTAAAAGTTGCCTCATGTTATGGGAAACAGGGGCTTTTGTTCCATGCTGGTTAGAGCCCAGGTACGTGCCTCCACCTCAGTATTATTTCACCAACACAGCAGTGCCGAGGTAAGAGCTTCAATTAATAATAATAATATTGAGATTAGGTAATATCGCCCAGCCCTAGGTTTTATAATTTGTTGCACATGAGTAGTGTTATTTTATACAGGAATAGAAAAAAAGATATGTGGACACATCATTTACATCCTATTCAGGAACAATATGCAGCTTGCATGCATATCAGGTCCTCCCATCCCAGGTGAAGAAAGAATGGATGCATGCAAATACAAGCTCTAGAGTCTGATGAACATTTCTCTCTCTCAAAATGATTCAAGGTAAGTACCTTGGCTGAACAGCAGCCAAGTAAGCTGGAGGAGGCCATTTCTAAGTCAGTTACACAAGCAGTAACACATGGAGGTGTTAACTGTATTTTCTGGATGCCTCACTGTTTTCTTTGCATATTAAATTGGTGCAATTCACATCAGCGAGTGCTTCTTTTTTCACAGCTTGTTCATTTTATTCTTGGATGCTCAGTTAGGGATGTTACTGCATCGATCTTACTTTTATCTTAAACCTGGCTTAATTTCAAACAATCATTACTTCAACTGCACTATCTGCACAAACAGCTTTTGCTTTTTTTTTTTTTTTTTGGTTTAAATCAGTCAACCTGCAAAGACTAGATGTAAGTATATTTTTAAAACAATTAAGGAAGCATTTTGGAACCAAATACTTAATAATTCTTGCATTTTAATGAGTCGATTTATCCTTGAACTTAAATGATAAAGTAATTATTATATTTTTTATCTGTTTCTTGGATCACAGCATTTCCTTCTGTGATGTATCAAAATGTGTTTTGGAAAAGGGTGCTTTTTGGGGCTGTAGTTAGATGGTTGCAACCATCCAGACAGTGACACATGACCACAAGAGACAGAATGACATATGGCTTGATTAATTCAAGGTACTCTAGAAAGTATTCAGGGGTGAGCAACTGGCCGTCCAGTGCAGCCACATGCAGCCCTTCACCTCACTCAGTGCGGTCCACCACTCAATTCCAAAACAAATTAAAAATATGAAGGAAACACAACAACTACTGCTAAATACGAATCATTATGAGTAACCAGTAACACATAATCAACAAATTAGGATAGGTGATAAAATATTTCTGCTTACTGTAGAATGCAGGTACATTCTTTGTTTTTAACAAGTCTTTTAAGAACTTACTTTGCTATGATTGGATCTCAAAAAATGTTTTATGAGGCATTTAAATATAATCATATGAATAAAAACTTCAATTGGGCACAATGCTAAAGTATAAGTAATATATTTGTGCTTTACAAACTGGTAAACATTCTGTCTTTAATTTTATTAAAAAGAAGCTTCTCTTTGCTTTAGTAAAATGTCACGTTTATTGAACTGCAAATTTTTAATGTATGAGTATGTGTATGAGTTAAAATATATTAATGTTGGTAAAATCCTTTTTTGAAGCTTTATATTGGCTTTTAAAATTAGTTTTTTCCTTAAAAATAAAAAAAATAATTTGGCCCCTCTCTTGGTAATTAAAGGTGCCCACCCCTAGCATAAGTGCTTGATCATTATTTTCCCATGTGATCATATTGCAAACAATGCTAAATTTATCTCATTCTTTACGGTACTTGTTCAACATTGAAGAAAAATAACAACTCCATCATCACGCTGCTTTATTTTAAATACTCGTGCAATACTGCTCTATTTCTAGTCATCAGTCCAGTTTTAAGGATAGCTTGTTTGCACACCATAAAATGATCTTAATCTAAAGGAGCTGTTTTTCGAGTTTCTGTCCAGTGGAGTCCTACAGAATTGTACTCCTGACAACGCAAACCTCTGAAAGCCTGAGCTCATGATTTTTTTTTTACATTTTAACAATTTAGTATTATGCAGTACAATGTAGTATTATTCCACAATAACTTTCAGGATTTAAGAGCCTTTAAAAAACATATCAGGAAAGTGATAGAACAGTTGTTCTGTCAATCACATTCATTAGGGGCCCATCAGGTGATAGAGTGGGCAGGTGTTTATAACAAGCGACCCTCATGGGTGAAAAGATCTCTCCCACAGAGAAATGCTTTTATGTTTTTTTTTTGTTTTGTTTATCATTAAATGAAGATAAGGTTGTTCAGTTCGGATAAAACTTGAACAGAAGCAGGCAGCACCCATGCTAATTACTTTAGGAACAGCCATTGTTTAGGCTCTGGCTGTCATCACGCTCAGAACTCCTGCTTCTTTCCCCACAAAGGACTCTGTTTAGTCAGTGCATCTGTTATCAAGCTCAATCATCCCAGCACTAAGATTTGCAAGATGAACTTGCCTGATTACTAACACTGAGTCCAGCTGCAATGCTAGGCTAGCTTTTGAGAGAGAGGCTTCCTTCTACACTCATGTGGTGGCAGCACTACCAATTGGGGAGTAAGGCTTCCATGTCATTATAACATATTTAATATACTTGAGCAAGTGAGATATCCACAAACAAGCTGAAAATCAACACTACCATGTCAACATGAACTCAAGTAAAAACAACAAATCCAAAAGACACTAGCTCCGCTCTTTAGATAAAAAAAAAAAACTTTATTCTGTGTTGAATATGATACATTTTTCTCCCAGTTAAAGTGGCGTGAACATTTAGGGCTTTAAGTTTGTAGACCAGGTGCAGGAGTGGCACACCTGGCCTGCGCTGCACCAACGGGGTGTGTCCAGCACACTTTGCAAGTTTCCTGCATGGAACAGAGAGGCGCTTCCACGCCTCGGTGCCTGGACTGCAGACTTTTGAAACCAGGGTCTAGAGTGGAGCGTTTTGAAAAGGCTTCACAGCCTTGTTCCATGTAAACAGGTTTCACCATTTTAGAGTGAAATGTTGACATCACCTCATGCGCAGTACTCTTTCACATGAAAGCTGCGTGCGCATACCGTCAACCGAGCAACATGTGTGCTGTTAGCCGTGCTCGGTTTGTTATCCAGACAAGAAACCCCTGCATCTTCGTGCTTCCGCTTATTGTTGGTCGTGAAAGGTTTTTCTTCTGCATGTGTTTTGTAACCCTGCTGTTTCTCTGCAAATCTACACTGCCATCCGCTGGACTGGCATGCACACTACAGCGTTCTCATTCGTTTCTAGTGTCCCCGTCTGAACATGGATTGAGTTTGAAATGATTTCTGGTAAAATCATTGTCATGTAAACATGGCCTTAATAGCTGAGCTTCCACTGAGTGGTCCTGTTTGCCCAAGTACTGCTCAATAAAGTTTGGAGGAGTAAACGCTGGTCTTATTTGCACTTCCACTGCCAAGTGAACCTCCAGGGATGTCAGGTATCCGTTAATGATGCAAACAGATGCCTGACCTTGGTTCACACCAGGCATAACTCAAGATAACTCAAGATTTACACCTAGTGATTTAGAGTCAACTCCCATCTTTGTACGCTAAGCTATAAAATAATATGCAGTGCACATCTTCACAGCCTTCAGACTTCTTGGTATGCTGCAGACTGCAAGCAAAAGCTTTGATTGTCTCTCAACTTACAAGCCTGTAATATTCTATTATTTTCAATTTTTAATAAAAGAAACTCACAGAGGCATTGATTAGTTTAAGATCCTTCATATTTCATTAATCAATAGAAAGACAGACAATCTTGAAGTACAACTTGGTGTCAGATTTGGAATTCCAGCTTGAAATTGTTCCAGTTTTGGGAAATTGGTGAAAAGGTGCCTTCCACGGACTCCAAAATACTAGGTTCTGCCTCCTACCCCACATGGAGAATGGGAGGACTGCCTCCGAGGACTTGGACCTTTCAACCTGGACTCTTACAACCCAAATCTACACTCACTCTGCAACTCTGCAATATACTAAGGTAATAAGAAGTTATATGTTAAATTTTGGGTTGTAAGAAGGATCAGACTTTTTTATTAAACCAACAGTTGTGAGCTAAATGTAATTGCTGTGCACCCAAACTGATTAACACAGTTGGGGTCAGCATCGTTTTCAAGAAGTATTTGCACAACAGTTTACCCCTCCTATGCAGCTTTGCCTAGGCCCATTGCCCCCTGGCTGCCTGTATGATGATGCTGCTCTCAATCAAAAACTGTTTGACTATGGTGTGCCCTTGCACAAGACTGGAGGGCAGATCACTTTTCATTGTCACGGGCATTCACATCAACCTCAGCATTTCAAGATGCCCTTGCCAGCAAGACACAGTTAGGGCCGTTCTTCACTCAGCGTCACATGCCCCTACACTAGCACCATTTTCAAGGAAATACTCCTTCATGGTCGGCTGATTTTCAAGTGCCAGTATGAGTGTTGGGCGTCCATCTGCACCTTTGTAATCAGCATCAGCACCGTGGCTCAGCAGCAGTTCAACAACCCGGTGCAACCCTAAGAGCATTTCATCAGTCATATTCCTTCTCATCAATGCATGACTTGAAGAATTTGCACACAGTCCAGTTGAAAATGTGCTCATACCATTTTTTCCCTCTCTGTACCGATACCGATACTTTTGCTGTGGGTATCGGCCAATACCAAGTATGATCCGAATATGTTTTTAAAAAATTATCATACTATGCTTGCATGACTGATATGATTATCATTGTAGTAAGGCCTGGCTCAAGTTAAACTCTTTGTAAAACATGAATTAATACAGCAATAATGCAGCATGACTGTGTTAATTAGCTTAGCTCCAAGCCTCACGTCAACCGGCTCCAACACACATGTGTCTGTGCCACGTGATCAATTCCTCCAGGTCCTTGCAGGTTGCAGCACAGCGCTACTGTTTTAAAAGTGGTGAAGAATAACTGTGCTCGATATTAACAGTGTTTTAAAGTAACTAATTTAATAAACAAGTGCCTGGACTCCAGTACTTGCCGATACCGATACCAGCATTTTTGACAGTATCGAAGCAATTTCTGATACTGGTATCGGAACAACTCTAGTTATAATGTCCCTCTTATGCAGAAAATATCATTGGTATCCTCCCGTCGTAATCATTACCTTCCTCAATGAGGGCATTGCCAGTTGGCGGTGGTGATGGGTTTGGAGCCCTAACTGTCCATATGTTGCCCCCTGGTTGGTGTGGTAAGCCATTTAGCTAAATTACTACCCCATGTCAAAGTAAAGTCCAATATATCTCACTACCATTCATCCACTTATTCTCACCTTTATATTCTGTATCTGTACACCCACCACACACAACAGAATTTCAATTTTCATTTCATTTTTTCTGAAAGATATACAATTTGCCAGTCCAGGGAAAACCACTGAATAAACTACTCTAAATCCATGATTATTGGAACATGTCACAGCATGTATTTTACTTCTAACTGCTGTTGTATGAACTGCAGTATCAGTTTGGTATGCTTAGCACTCCTTCAGAGGAGTGCCAAATAATAGAATGGCATGGATCATGATTTGGGTACCTTTTCCTTATTTGACAGTGGAAACATGTTTTTGCATACCATGCCGATCTGAACTGACTCTGACCGCTTGGTGGACAAGCAGAACATGGAATCAATTTGAGGATTCAAAAACTGTAATACTGAAGAACACACAAACATATCCACTGGTAAATGTTTCGTTTTGTGAGAAAAAGATACAGAATTGGGATATTTTTTCTATAAAGCTCCATTAGAGGCATAAGTAGATGTATTTATTTTATCTTTTTTATAAGTGAAATATATTTGAATAACAAAATAATACACTTAACAGGTGGAAATGGTGGCTTGACTTGGCTTGTATTATATATTTAATTCATTAAATTAAATTAAATTAATTCTATCAGTTCATCAATCCATTATCTGTACCACTAATGTTGTTCAGGGTAACAGGGCTGGAGCCATCCCAGCTGTCAGTGGGTGAGAAGGAGGGTGCACCCTTGATTTGTTGCCATTGAATCACAAGGCTGACATTTAAAAACACACAACCGAGCATGCTGATGCTCACACAGATGGACAAATAAAAGCCACACATTAATGTAGTTAGCATGCTTTTGGTCTATGGGAGAAACCTAAAATGCATAAGGAGAGCTTGTGGAGAGAACATGCAAACTTCATACAGAGAGGCTTCCATTTAGACTGGAATTAGAAACCTTCTTGCTGTGATGCAACAGCGCTACTCACTACACCACTGTGCTGACAACAGGACAATGTTTTATTACTAAACACTAGTGTACTATATTCTAATAAAACCTGCATGTTCTGATATTAAGTTAAAAAATTCAAGATGAGTATCCTTAAATATCTGATACCTTGTACTTCTTGCAGTGTCTACATTTTTTAACTTACATATATATATTTTAAATTCCTTCAGGATCAATTAAGTATTTATCTATGGTTAATGTGGCCCTCAAAGTTGCCCATCCATGCTTCAACTAGTTTCTGACCATCTATACTTATACAATAATAACAATATATTTTTTTTAATTCAAGCCCCTGTCATTTGTTACCACTCACCTGTGTTTTTGGGAGGTTCCCCATACATATGCCCAGGAGGGGGACCCCCTTGCCAGCCATACTGTGGTTGTCCAGGATACCCTTGATAAGGGCCTGGACCAGGATATGGACCTCCAGGACCCATTGCCCCTGCAGGGTAGTTTGGGTAGGCTGGATTGGGCTGATCCATGTTCACTGGGTATCCCTGCGGAGGATATCCCTGAGCTGGGTAGCCTTGTGGTGGTGGGCCCTGGGCTGGATAGCCTGGAGCGGTGGGGCCGCCTGGGTATGGAGGAGGCTGCTCAAAATTCATCTTTGAGTTGAAGAATCACCTGAATCAGAGAAATTGGATTTTTTTTATTAAACTGTAAGTAAAAAAATAAACCTTTATCATACTGACTTCCTTCTGTCTTCGTGGTTAGGAATGGAACTGGATCAACAACAGTGAAAATCAGAACAATAAGGAGTATTGTAGGCAGGAAATGTAATTGACTGGGAATGAGTTAATCAGCTCCTAGTGTCACATGAGGCATTGAATTCCTCAGAGTCACGTATATAACTACAACATTTCAGACAGGCTAGAAAATGACTCAATTGTTACCAAGAAAAGTGCAGTGCATAGCAGAAAATGGCTTACCCTATTTCCTGAGCCCAACTTCTGCTTTATTTCTACATAGAATAAAAGAAAACCATTTTGTTCCATAGAAAAACAGTTAACTCAACCACAGCATGAGACTTTAGAATTTGATGAGGATGTCTTCTAAGTCACAGGTCAATCACAACCCACGTGAAGTCCCTCACTGATAGGGCATGCCTATCTTACTGTTCACACATAGGCATTACAAATCACAGAGCTTCTGTCACAGTGTTCAAGCTGGAGCTAATGAATTGAAACACGGGAGAAAGAATGAGAGGAGACAACTGCCCTTTGCTGGTTTTAACTTCACACATAATTTAACGCCTAACTGTGAAAAAGAGGCTTTAAAAGTTACACAGGAAATACTGAACATCACACATTATTGTTTCAATTTCATATTTGAGATACACAAAAGAGGAATAACTCTCTTTTGGTGCTGTTGATTATCCAGAGATTGTCTTTGTGTAGCATAATGGACAATATAATGTTTGTAGTCAGCTAGGCCTCTACAGGTTAGGAGGAAGTGCATTACCCTCTGGCTCCATCACAGTCCTCATACTAGCCTTCCTCTGTGGATCTGCTCTGGCAGAACAGCCATAACAAACAAAATGGCCAGATCAAAAACACCATCTCTGCTGGGCCTTAGAGGAATCTTCCATCACATGAACACTAAACATCTACACAGAATCTCATCTACACCTATATCCGATCTCCTGTCAGTAAGAAAAAACAATTCAGAAGCTGTTTACTGTGGTGTCAACGGGCCTTATTACAATGATATGAAACAAACTGGTAGTCAGTATATTAGCTTATATTGTTAAAGTTTTATGCATTTTATTATCTTACTCTGAAGAAAGCTATGAATCTATGCTGTATGATTCAGAGTACTAGTTTTCTTACGTAACCCTGTTGTCCTAAAATAAGGAAAATTACAACCAGGTTCTCAAAGACACTGAGTGAGTTTCATGAACTGCAACAGACCATAAGAAAACAGCTCCACAGGAAATATAAGCAGTTAATCTTGCCAGGGATAGTAAACTTCACATTTTAACAAAAGCATCAAACTCAGGCACATTTCTTTTTCACAAGACGACTGGACATTCATCACCTTAATGTGTTTTAAGGCATCTGACAGATGGCAGGGCCTCTGTGTCTATGGTTACCATGTACCAGAAAGAACAGAGTGATCCAAGACGAATTGTTTTTCGTCGTACCTTGAAGCAGTTTGAGTAGTAAAATAAGGCAACATTAGATGTTTTTCTCCCTCTCTGTTAGCACTGAGGCCTCTTTTGTTTGCTATTAGACCATTGTTCAGCTCATCTGTGTCTACCAGGTGTTGTGTTACTGAGTAAAGGCTGAGAAAGAGCTTCTCCCACAAGGGCCTTACAAATAATCTGTAATCTGACACTCTTCGGTGTCAACGTTCACATTGCAGGTAACCTTGCTTTTAATATACCAACATGGGTCTACAACAGGGTCCAAAAGCAGATAAAGATTTAGAGCGGAGTAATCCTGAGGTACTGACACATGTATATGAAGTGTTTTGCAGAGGGCAGATGTTCATTTGCATGTGCTTCATTTGTTTATTATAAATAGTCGACTGATTTGAATTGAAGACAGAACATAAAGTTATTGTTCTCTCTTTTGTCGAGGAAGTTGAAACGGGGAGTTTTATCATGTTTCCAACCCCAGCATGTGACATTTTGTGATGAGAACAGCTTTACCCTTAACTCCTTCCTTTACATACATAGACCGCGCTGACTGCGTGAAACAGCCCGGTGACCAGGCAACCTGTTTACTTTCCATACGCCTGGAGACATCACAAGACCAAGAGGCTGGGAGTAGTCTTTACCAAGACACCCCATTGGACCTAATTAAAACGAATTGACAAGGCTATCTTGAACAAACATATTACGTCAAGCCATGACCAACGGCTAAAACGATTTCTTCAGAGATGCCAAAGACCAAAGTCTGCGTTTCAAAACCTTAACATTGAAATATTGAGTCGTGTTTGGCCTTTGGGCATTTTTGTTCGCTTAAAAGCCTACCAAACACTATACAGCAAATACAAGTTAGTGGTTGCCGACAGTCCTAACTAATACAATCATTCCCATCGTAGATTTTGTGTAGGAATAAGCAAACGGTACTTCCGAAGGTTGAAAAGAAGACGAACCTGCAGGCCACAGCCCACCGCAAGCAACGTCCAGTTTTCCAGCCCCCTAAGTTCATGATGACTGTGCTCATGAACCGAAGAAAATATGAACCACGCATGTGTAGAGCACCTACCTTTATGAAATAATATTCCGGTTTGTATAAGGAGCCAGTGATGCCACCTCAGGAGGATTTTTTTCCCGTCTTCAGCGTCTGTTATTATTTCTTACCGCAACGGTCTGTCCTCCTGTCCGTTGACAGTGCATGAAACCCTATGCGTACAGCGGTATCGGGACGTGACGTCATTTGAAGGGAACGACACGGAGAGCAACAAAAGATGTGATTGGCTGCTGTTACAGCTCGCTGCTCAGGGGAGCCAATCAAAAGCAAGAGCGCAAAACAAAGGGACGTCAGGGAAAAGCAATGACTCCTGATCAACTGACTGAATAAATGATGAAAGACTGTAACACCGGAATGACTGAATAAATGATGATAAAGACTGTTACACCGGAATACTGACGGTCACTGAGGAGAGGAAATCATTTCTGAGTTTGACATGTAAAAGCTTAATTGGCAAAGAAGGTTTTCTTCAGTAAAGTCAAAATGTTGTAGGCTGTATAAAGTGTGCAGAAAAATGACACTTCTCTTACGGTATCAATCATGTGGACAAGGCTGCTGTAAAATGGGAGACATCGAACGAGATGCCCATGATTAACAGGGTCCCATGTGAGGACAAAGTACACACTAGTGTGATGACTGGAATAAAATTATTCAGACGAACAACACAAAGTAGCGCTCCGTGAGTCTAATGACCGCACAAAGGACTTCATGTGAATTCAGCCTTCAAAATAGTATTATTTGGGTAAAATTTGTGTCGTGTAAAAAGAACAATTTCCGTGTGATCAGTAATACCAGTACTTTTTCAGTACAAAAGTATAAATACCAACATATGACAACAAACAATACAACCACAGAAAAGCATTTTATCAGGCTAAAAATCGACTTTTTGAAATATACAAAATGCGCTGTGTATACACAGTGAATTATACATTCTAAGAATGAAGTGTACAGTAGAAGATGAAAAAATGTGAATAAACCTAGATTAAACACGTGCCTTAAATATACAAAAACTACTTAGACTTAATTGTAAATGTATATTTTCAACTAAACCTTTTTTTTTTATTTGACAGCCTCTTTTGGACATCCCGTTTCTTATTCACGATTTATCAAACATTTGAACCAGTTGTCCATCATTTTCTTTTGTAATTTACAGCACACAATAATTAACTATAAATACTTTTAGAAATACAAATAGAGCTTATCTTTTATTATTATTCAGTCTGGTTTAATGTTTGTTTTAAGTGTTGTGATATGTCTAAATACAGTTTCTATACCAAGACAACGTTTAAGCATGCACAATTTTATTGATCTAGTTTTTCATTTTGTATAAGTTTTACTCTATTCTATACCGTATGTGCTAAGGTTTCTTAACACATATTTTTCTCACTCTTTTATGGTTAAATCATTTAAGATTTGGTTTGAGTTGAGGCTCAGAGGGTACTCAGAGAAACCTTTACATACACGGTATGCCCTACGTGTGAATCATACATTTCTGAATTACAAGCCATAATAAAATACTAAGGCGTCATGTTAAGGCCGCTGCTTCACTGTTATTTATTTTATATTTTCTGTAATTCGGCTTCAACTGCAGATGTTCAGTCTGTGTGCAGTGCCGACACTCTACCAGCAGATGTCAGACGAATCACAGGGATTTTTTCTTCCTTGCAGGACACGTAAGGATTTTGTACAACTTTTTGTCATTGTCTCATAGGACACATTGTGTTACTTAAGAACATATATACACTCAGATTCTAAACCGAAAAGTATTGAGGCTGTTGCCTAAATATAATATAATATATATAATTATATATAATTATATGACAGAATTAATGACAGAAAATATATGATAGGTCTTAGATGAATTAGTGTATTTGATTAGTGTACAGTTAGCAAATGGCCTGATGGCTACCAAATACTCAATGTCAGTTCAGTCGTAGAAAACATGTGAGTGAATGATCTGCCAATCCTCTAAGAATGGGGAAAGCAATGACTCTTACCCAATCTGCACATAACGTGTTTCACTCTGTCAGATAGTGCTTGTTTTCAATGGGCAGTGACACATGTACACACTTAAAAAAAACTGCAACACAATATACTCTTCATTGTTAAGTCGTGAAAATCAGAACAAAACACCCACTGACAAGACCTTCCGTTTTTAAACAACATAGATACCACATGATTGGCATATGCCACAGTCAAAAGAGTGGTAGGGTTGGGGGACAGCATTGTGAAATATTATCTCAGTTCCTCTATCAGACATGACATGAGCACAGTATGAATATAGCTGCATACCAACAGGCAGCCAGTAAGGCAGCTGCCATTGACAGTGGCACTTCCATGGAATAGTCTTCATTCTGTAAGGGGAAACCGGACAATGTAGCAACATGTGAGCAAGCCTATAGAGTTAGTTTTGCACAACTGGTACCTTTCTTTATCATACAAGCCTGGTTGTAGATGCATGGTGCACCAGAGAAACAAGGGCATGATTTTGTGAATACCAGTATGGGCCACTTTATTAGGTACATATTGATCATACTGGAATGGGCCCCCTCTGGCAGCCTCCAGTCCTGACTTAATCTTCCCTGGCATAAATTCAACAAGGTTCTAGAAACATTCCTCAGAGGTTTTGATCCATGTTGCCATAAGCATTGCTGCAGATTTGTCAGGTGCACCTCCAAGATGCAAAACTCTTCCACTGCCAGATTCCAAAAATGCTCAACTGGATTGAAATCTGGTGACTATGTAGGCCACTGGAGACCAGTGAACTCACTGCCATGTTTTAGAAACCAGTTTGAGATTATATGAGGTTTGAGACAAAGAGGTTCGTTAAGGAATGGACATGGTTGGCAACAATATCGGGATAGGCTGCTGCATTTTAACAATGGTCAGTGGGCCACAAGTGTGCCAAGTAAACATCCCCCACACCATTAAAGCATCACCACTGGCCTGAACCCTTGTTCCAAGACAGGGCTGATCATGCTTTCATGTTGTTTATGCCAAATTCTGCCCCTAACATCTGGATGAGGCAGCAGATATTGAGAATCATCTGATCAGGCAACACTTCTGCACTTCTCTTCTGCTGTCCATTTTTATGTGCTAATTGTAGCCTCAGCATCCAGCTCTTACCTGGCTGGAGCAGTATCCGGTGTGGTCTTCTGCTGTTGTAGCCCTTCTGCTTCAAGATTCTTTGTGTTGTGAATTCAGAAATGGTCTTATGCATATCCTGGTTGGAAAATTCATTTTTGATTTACTGTTCCCTTTTAACTTCTCAAACACTCATTCTGCCCAGAGGATTGCCAGTCATTGGACCTTTTCTCTTGTTTTTGCCATTATCTGTGAACCCTAAGGACATTTGAATGAGAAACTCTCATGTATACGTGTGTATACATGATAAGCTATTTCTGCAACTTGTACAAATTATGAATGGATGAAATGTTAGCTAAATATATCATTACTGGAAACACAGAGTATTTTAAAATAGTCTAGCAGCGACTGTTTTAACACCATTCAAAGTCTGCTCTGGAGGGCAGATCAGATTTCTGCATGTCAAGTCAAAGGATTCAAAAGCTTTATTCCAGGAAAGTATGAACTGCAACTCAGTGTAATTTGTATATTTTACTATAAGTATGATTCATGAGTGGTGATCAAGCCCAGTGGATGTGTCCATTGTTGGTGTAGCTGAATAAAGACCAGTGTTGCAATCAGTTACTTGTACTTTCTTTCAGAATGAGCATCACTATTTTAATGCAAAGACTGTTGTTGTCCTATGTAAATTTAATTTTAAACATGTTGTAGATCTCTCTGAGTGAGTAAAGTACTTTTGTTACTCGGCTTTAAGTACATAATTGCATTACTATCTTAAGGAGGAGGGCCAAAAAGTAACTTTGTACAATTTTTGAGTAACTTGCCTAACAGTGATAAGAACGTTTCAAATTGTTCCCATTTGTGAGGTTGTCATGTTCTCTCTTTGCAGGCATGTGTCTCTGCAGGTATCCTAATTTCCTCCTACAAACCCAAAACACTGGTTAGATAAGTTGTTAATTCTGGTTTTTTTTTTATCATGCAAGTCAACCTTGTCACTGGCTGGCAACCAGTACACGGTGCACCCCACCTATCTTCCAATGATAGCAGATATAGGCTCCATCCCCTCTGCAATCCCAGAGGGGATAAGAGGTGGAATAGGTGGATAAATGGGTGAAATGTTACCATTCCTATCTGTTAAACAGTTGGCTGACCTTATGCAATACAAGTAATAAGAAGCAATGTAGACTGGGGTTTGTGAACATGTCGCAGCTTAAGACAAGTCTGAGCTCCTCTCTGTCAAGATAGATGTCACCAAACATGCCCTGTTATTCAGTGTCTGTTTACATCGTCACCCGGGCAATACAGTCCGTGTCTGTACCAAGAGCTTCAACAGAAGCAGCTGACAAAAATAGAGCCTAAGCTATCAGCCCAAACAGCCCAACCCTCTCACAGGGAGCGTACAGGGGAGCAAAGAGTACAAGAGTGAGGAAGGGGGAGGGTAAAATAAAGAAATTCTGTGCATGGCTAGGGCCATGCAGTAAGTTCACAGCATGGTTCATTGAAGGATCCAGAAGTTTTTCACTTTCAAAACCTTTTTTGTATGTTGGGCAATCAAAATTCTAAATGCTTCTCCACATGTGTAAAGTATCCTCTTATTAGAACAAGCTCTTTGTATCAGTGTCATGTATGTGCAGTCATACTTTCCACTTCGTGCATTATAAATGACAGGTTGCAGGTTAATACTTAAATAGCTTACTTTGTGTATTTAAAAAAAATGAAGACAAACTATGGGTGTGTACCTTCAAAAGTTATGTAATGTCTTTATCTAAGTTGATCCATATATATCATGTTAGCAGACAATAAAACAGTCTTCCCAAATGTTTGCAGACATTTTGGCTGTCACTAAGTGATGGATACCTTGATCATAAAGTTAATGACAGGCTTATGTTTCACTGTTACATGCAAGGCCTAAACAGAGAAAGAAAGCTCTCCCAGTCCAACCCATGTATAACAGCTACTACAGATATTTTGAAAATTATTCTTAAAAACAAGACTATCATGAATAAAAAAAACAAAACATGTATGCTATAAAGTATGTCCATGTGTGAAACTTAGCCACCTCTCATTATTTGACTGGTGACAACACTGGATGCATTTACATTGCTTTAATCTGATCATGCTTCCCTGCAGATGGGTGGATTTTTAATCAAAAGAATGCTTGTTATTTTCACCAAAGAACCCGTAAACACCACAGCACATGTGCACGTTCCCTCCCATTTCACCTTAAAGTTATGCGAGAGCGTGAGTCAACAATCTCTCTACCTTATCACGTGATAAAATCTTTTGGCATCATTTCTTCTTTTTTTATCTTTTTGAGCTTGAGGGCTGTTGATTAAAGTAAGAGTATTCATACAGCAGACAGTTTTATGACTACTTTTTATTCTACATGCAGATGACATATGCACATGCCAGTCTCTCCAGTTACACATAAGCTTGTTTGTGCAAGGACAGTGCAGTTTGTGGACTACATTCTAGTGTCATTTTCATTTTGTCCCCCTCCCAAGCCTAAAAGGGTATCACTCATAATTAAGATTGTGAGTACATGTGGCAGTTTTCATTGTCACCTGGCCCTATTCTCACGTGCACCCTGTACAAATATACACACACTTGTTCAAACAGTACATACAGGTCAAACGCCACGTTTTCCAAATGAGCCAAGAGAACACAAACAGCAGGCAGATTAAGTTTAACCCTAACTTTTGGGTAATCTTATCCTCTGGACCACTTTTAGTACAGAGATGAAGCAGACTTCAGAGCCTGTACAGTCAGATTCAGAGTACAAATGCATACTCCCAGAAATACTTATGGTATGTTTAGTCTTATTAAAAGCGTGCAAAAAATCGACTGCGTCAGCCAAGATTTAGCCGCAAGATTGAATGCAATGCAAACTAATTCCAGGTCACGTTTGCAAGGCCATGGGAATAGAACAGCTGAGCAGGCTGACCCACTGACTGACCCACATCACTGACTCACACATTATACAAATCTGTTTTAACTTAAATTCTACATTAAGGTTAAGAAATACCTTTTAAATAATATTTTTTCATCAGTAATGAAAGGTATTGTTCAACTATTAATCCATCATTTAATTTTTGAGAACTCCCTGCCAAAAGCACCCACAAGTATGACACCCAGCCCCACATTGCAAAGGGTTTTCAATGACCTCAGCTGCTGTCATTCCTTTGGGCTGGGTCTAGTTCTATAGTCAACTTCTCTAATCTACAGATTAGTTTTTGGAATGGGCACACCTGGCCCTGACCCCATTCATCGTATGAGAGATTGGACACCTCGTGTACTTGTGTCTGGACAGCCTGCAGTGAAATGGGCTCACACTCACAGTGCACTTTACAGATACATCTGGATAATATTGGTCTACAGTCAATATCAACTCTGCAACTTGTATGTAGCCAAATTAAAGTCTTATTTCTAGGAAAGATGCCCTGAGAACATTGTCAGTTTCATATTAAATAACAAAGTGTATGCCTCAGCTCAACATTAATGCAAACAGCCCTCTGTAACTACTTTACATTCTGGATGCCTCTGCACATATGGCTGACTGTCGGTGTGAGGGGTTCACAAAACATACCACTCTTTACATGAGACTGTTATGCAAGCCATTAATGGCCTAACATGTAGGTTTCTGTGGCCACATGCTTTTCCATTACACAAGATGCTTTTAGAGTGTTGCTAACAAGATATCTTTGATGGATATTCTGGGACATATCAGCATTGCATATGCTTATCAAACACACCCACACACTAGACTTAAAGACCAGAATGTTGTGTCCTGAAAAAACATTAAACGTTAAAAGTGACAGGTAATCTTACATTTTGTCAAAACCACAAGTATAAAAAGCATGCTATATAAATTAAAAAGGAACCTAAAGTAATTTCTGAAAAAAATGTTGAAGTACCATAAAAACAGAGTATTGCAATGGTACATTACTGACCTCCTTTTTTAAAGCACCCTACAATTAGACAAGGAACATGACATAACTTTATGGTTTTATTACACTTTTCATCAGAGATAAAAAGAAAAACACGCTCATAAACATTACCCAAACAGTATGCAACTGAGAGAAAAGAGAGGCGTTTGCCAACACTTTGAACAGCCTTTATTCAAATCATTCACATATAATCTATCCCTCCGTACAAAACAGAGCAGGTGCTGATTTTCAGTAGGCCTTGGCCCCCAATACAAGAGACAGACAAAGTAAGCATTCCTTCTAGGGGCGGAAATAACAAAAAACTGATTCCTGCAGTAGAAACTCTACATGTTGTAATGTAGTTGGATTATATTCCCCAACTTGAAAACTAGGCTACATGGTACAGTTTTATTTACAAAAGATAAAAAAGTTAAATCAAAACAGATTTTTCAATCCCGCTGCAGCTCCCAAACGAATGAGCAACCAATCAAACCAGCTCATACCTTTTCTGTGCTTTTTACATTAAACTAGGGTCAAAACACCCTACAATTTACTCACTTTTTGGTTCCTCAAAAAAGCTTTTATTAAAAAAGGTGAAAAAAACTTTATATGTAATGCAGTACAGTCATTAATGACCATGGAGTTGTTTTACTAGTGACTCTCCATAGGAGGTAACACTGGAGCTCAGATGTCCATTTCAAACTGGTTGTCATCTGTTGGAGAGAGACAGAAAAAAACAGTTAAGATTAAATGAAGCGTTATCTGACAATCAGCTGGTGTTTATCATGCATGTGTTTGCAACCCCAGCTCAGCCACACCTTAACTGACTGCAGCACAAATGACAGAACAGATTATGTGTACAACTGACTGAAATATACAAAAACATCAACTTGATTAAGAGGGGGCTGCAAAGAAAAACATTACCCATAACACATTGTGCGTGTTTAATGATCCAGACAACTGAGACAAGGGTAAAAAATGGTCCTTGTGGTCTTATGACTGGTAGGAGGCATTAAGGAATTAAGAAGGGCAGATTATTTAATATATATTTACATGATACTTGATTGTTGCTCTAACTTGACCATAAGCAAAACTTCCGTCACTGGAGTCTACTCAAAGACTTAACAGAGGTTCTCTGTTATATCCAACTCATAAACTTAACAAGTCAGGAAATATTTTGGGATAAAGAGAGTATGTACAATTGTAAGAGAAGTTCTAAAACTTTAGAGTAAATGTTTGTTTCTCCACAGTCCTCGAAAAAGAGATGAACAGTCTTGTATACTGAAATATCAAGGTGACTGTTTGGTTACCAGCTACTGGCCTAGTTTTAAAAGCCTTGCTCTGCCCATGATGGCACAGCTTCTGAAAAGGCTGAAAATGACAATGAGGACAATTTCCTCACAAAGCAGAACTGCTTCAATGCACATGACTCTGCAGGGCTTAAGTTGAACAAAACTGGCGTGTTTCCACATGTTGAAGACATGTAAAAACATACCATGAAGAATCAGTCTAAATGGGATAGAATCTATGCATGATGGTGCTTTTTCACACTTCAGTTTTGATCAACCACAAACAGCTTCACAGATGAGATGCATGGACATGGCATGTGAGTTAATAAATGATGGGACATATTTGCACACAGGAGCCAGGATATATTTGTTTACCTGTAACTTAACTCTGTAAAACTACTCAAGCTTAAAGCAGCAGGCATAATACAGAGGAATGTGTGATACCTGCAATATCCTTCTCGTCCTCTTCTGCCTCCTCTTTGAGATCCTGCAATTTCCCCATGGGGTGCGAAGCAGGTACTGTTACCCCTGGGATCTGAGGAAGGCAGCATGGGGGAGTACGGGCAAGAGGGGAGTTTCGACAGTCCAATAAAAACTTCCTGTCATAGATGATGCGAGTACCTGAGTTGAAGAGGGGATAAGAAGAAAGGGAGTCAAGTGTTTGACTTGCACTTAAACAAATAAAAGCCTCACATCCTGGAGAGAGGTCATGTTAAGTCTCTGAGCACAAAGACAAAATGCTGCAATATTATAAAATCAACAGAAAACGGTTTTATCATTAAGCATATTAAATTCTTGTAAAGGTGCATAAAAAGGGAGGGTGTTAACTCAGATGCATTAGAAGTAATTTGAGTGGGAGAAAGGAGGGCTCTGTATCTGCACAGATGGGAGGGACGAGGACTGTCTGTGCAGCGAGTTCTTGGAAATCAGAGTACAAAACTCTCTTTGAAGCATGGGACCTTGGGATTAAGGCCGCATGTTTTGTTCACGGACAAAATAACTTTGAGTCTTGTTCAATGAATGTATTTAATGCCACTAAAACCCAGTAGCTCCCTGTATATGAAATAGACGTGAAATGTCTCATGACTGTCACCGTTTGGACACAGACCAACTCGTAGAAAAAACAGTGTCATAAATGGCTTGTGGTGATAAGCCTTACCAGGAATGCACCATGCTGCTATATTGGAATTTGAACTGTTATGTACAGTATCTGCACAACCTCGCGACAAAAAAAAAAAAAAAACACACACACATTATGCAATAAGAGGTGAGCAGTTTGTCCTGGACAAAGGAGAGTTAAGCAGAGAGAAAGAGTTGGGGCGAGGAGAGGGGGTTTGGAATGCATGCTATAGCACAAGCAAAGCAGTGCAAGAGCAGTTATGTAAAACAGAGGGTCAATCCAGTTGACATGGCATGAGCAAAGAAGAATGAAATGTGATGCAGACAACGTAGAATCCCATCAAAGCAATGTTGCAACATCACTGCAAATTCTTATAACCCATGTTTACCAGGGAAGTTCAGAAAAAGAGCAGCTACTACTTCCTTTGCATTAGACACTTCCTTTCCCTCGTCCTTTTAACTTGAACAGAATGTTCCCTACTGTTTGTGAAATGCAAGGCAGGGAGCAGCGGGGATAGGATGGCCTCCAACTCCTCACCCACTGCAGAGGCCAATCACCTTGCTGTTTTGGACACATACACCCTCTTCAAATGTACAAGTCACGGGTTACACATGTTGACTGGTTGTTGTCTTTTTACATGCCACTGATTCTGATGCAATGATGGTGTCCTCAGACATAAACAAATACAAAACGCCTGTTTATTTTCAGGTTTTCGCTTTTCATAAACATTTTGCAGAAAGAAAAAATAGTAGCAATAATATTCTACTTTTCTCATATAACTAATGTAACAAAAAATATTTTGATCGTATTGCTGCTATAATCCTACTACAACAAGGATTAACTTGTATGGCTGCAACGTTATTTGGAATATTTTGGCTCTACCGTTTCCCCCAATGGACTTTTCATCAAATAAACAAGCTCCTGTCCTTTGTCATGTCAACACAACAAAAAAAAACTTGGTGACAATGAGGGACAGGTGGAGTGGGGGTCAGCCAACTGTCTCTTGGATGAACAACAAGGCCATACTTCTACATTATGATACATTATGACTACATTATGATATTGATCCCTATTCGTGTGCAGTTAAATAATTTTAAAGGATTTATTAACATTGCATGATAGGGCAGTTTTTATTCATTTTCACTCATAACTCAGTAAATTCATTTAGATTACATTTTCAGGAACTTTCAGTCATGACAAGAGATAACTGATCATATTGGTGGTGATCCAAACCTGGATCCAGGATTTTTTCAACGACTATTTCGCGGAGGTAGATAGGCTACTTTCCCAGATTTTGACCCCAGCTCGTCCAGTATTATCGGAAGTGCTCTGGTGGACGTATTTGCTCTAGCGGCACTTCGACTTGTACTGTTCAAAGGCTATTCAAAGTGTGCTGTTTCAAATCCATTATCTTCACAAACGTGCGCATGCACACAACATCTCGCGAGACATTACATGACTGTTTGCACGTACCAAACAAGCATGGGGTGACAGAAGCTGATACACTAAGAATGCTGAAGATTGCACCAATAAACTGCGTTTCACCTAAACTAGATCAAATAACGCCAATCCAGCGGGAGAAAGCGAGTCATTAGTCCTTACCTCCGGGCGTGGTGGAGAAAAGAGTCCCCCCGGGTGTCTGGCTGTAACAGTCGGGGAGCTGGGACCAGTCCTTCAGGGTTAGGACCTTGGTGGGGATGGGGCAGCTCTTCACCTCTTTTGTGCCTGACGACATGCTACCGTCTGCGCTGCAGCAGGGCTTCAAAGGTCCTCGAAGGTGCGATTCAACGCTCAACCGCAGTTTAGTCGAAGCTGTGCGCACCAAACAAATCTGTGATCATAAAATTAAAGTCGTACTCATCTGAGTCTGGACCAAAGTTTAAATCAAGCTCGCGGTGTCGGGTCAAGTGGTGTCCGTTTCTACAAGAAGCTACCTAACGCCAACATGTGCTGTATTTGAAGAACCCACAGCTGCAGCTACCACTCGTGATGTTTTTGAGCAAGAGCAGAGAGACACGTGGGGGCTATGGCACTTTGGTGCGAATGTTTTAGTGCTCGGGGCAGACCGTGTGGGCGGAGTTAAAGCTAAATATCGCTCATTTTCGAGGCCCAATTTCATAGCATTGACTTTCTCTGTCAGTCACTGTATCCATTCTAAATCTCATTTGAAAGTTAAAGTTGAAAATGAAATTTAATATATAATTAAAAAAAAAAAAAAAAACAGAGAAAGAGTGAGCTATCGACTCATTCTTTTGTAAAGGATCTTGGGATTTGTTGTGATTAGGCGTTATACAAAAAAGATTGACTGATATTTTACACAGCAAGTAAGTTCGATACAACTATTTCTTAATAATCTGCACCACAATCCAGAGCATAAAAATAGTTTAAATTTACCAAACGTCAATTACACTTGAGCTTACTCTTCCCCAAACCGTTAGTATCAACATACAATCAAAACAAAGATAACGAGCTCTTCTTTATTAAACTAACCTAGAAATTTGATCAATAAAATGACTAATATTAAAATAAAATTAAAAAAAATATTTCAGTGTGGATTTGATTAAGAACCACGTATTATGACCAAAACAATATAGACTAGCATTGTGGTTCATTAAAACTTTGCCAATAAATCACTGTTAACTGCTTTGTATCTGAATTCAGAATCCAATGTAAAAGGCCACTTTGGAATCCAAAATAAAGTATCCTTTTTTTGCAAATAAAAAGAAGAAAAACAGCCTACAATATGAAAAAAAAAAATGTTTTTAAAGGTAAAAATGTTGGATGGAGTCAGTGGATAGAGGAAAGGATGATCCCACTTTCCTCTGAATGTAAAGTCGGGTGAGTTATAACAACTGGTCACATTCAGGGACAGCTTGCTGTTAGATGCCTACAAGCAGTGGTTCCTATGCTTGTAGAAACTGTAAATGACACAACAGCATTATACGACCATCTAGACCTGCTCTTTGTGTAAGGATGGGACATGATTTATCATGTTTTGGCACTAAATTAATGATTCATTATTCCAAGATAAACACATTGAAGGAACAAAGTCTTGTTCTTCATTTACCCCAGTCTACTTTGTTTGTTCTGCCTAACCTTCTTGTCAGCCTGGATCATATGCAATGGATACACAACAATAAAGGGAGGCACTTTAGACACCGACCACATGTATGACCCATTTAGCAACAAGGTGACATGTCCCACTGTAAAAGCTTTAGTCCTCCCAAGTTTCTCAGCTCTTCACGCCACAAAAGTCAACAAAAGTCAGTGCAAGTGGATTAGAGATGGTGTCATTTGATGCACGACTGTTGCAATAGCGTATTGCTCTGTTCAGCTGCAGTATGTCTTAAGTCTTAATTTGTTATAGACTGAACTGTTTTATGTGACATCTTTATAACACTCATGAAACATTAAGACAATATGCCATCACCTTGTTATCTCAAACAAACCAGGCATGTTGGAGCATGCCCAGACATGGCCTGCACACCATTATCTTGTTGTTTTGTACGAATTCCAAATTACTTGTTCACAGTGTGGAGCCAGAAATTAAAAGTAACTAATTAAAAAAAAAAACAGTCCTCCATGTAGTAATAATAATAATACAAAAACAGTTTTCAGGAGGTTTGTTTTACCACAAAGGCAAGTCTGCCCCCTGTATGTGATTTAATGTAGGACAGAAGCAACTGCTTTTCCTTCCTTGCTCCTCCCTTTGAATTCTAAAAACAGAATTGTCCAAAAACGTAGAGGCCTACTAATAAGATATAAATAAAAGAATATGGTTTCCACCTGTAAATGAGACATGGTTAAATAATAAATCAAAGTGTAGAAATTACAGTGGCATACAAATTAATACAATAAGAAGGCTAACAATGAGAAGATGAAAACTTGACAGTTGTGTGATTTCATAGAAGATATTCAGTATCTTTTTTATGGTGGACCAGAAGAGTCACAGAAATAAAAAAAAAAATAATGAAAGCATTTGTACAATTTAAAGAGTAATAAATAAACTATTAGACTTGGTTTACAAAACTATGAATAAATTCTTGAGTAAAAACAGAGGTTACAAAAATAACAAGTGAAACTAAAAAAATAAGAAGTATATACATTTAAAAATACAACAGAGCCTGTTTTAAATAAGTCAGCTTAATATTCAGTTTTAAGTTTTTATTTTAAAAAAAGGCATAAATTACTTAATTTTTGACCTGAATTAGAAATAAAGCTCCTTTTAAGCATTTGAAACAGGACCATATCCTTCAGTTCTATTATTAATTTTTAACCTAAGTTTTTCTGTGTCTTTCTATTAATTTGAAGGTTTATTAATTGATTTGTAAGTCAGTCTATTAATTGTTTGACTACTTGTTAATTAAAGGAACATTTATTGCATTTTTCTTGATTACACTTGCTCTTCACACTTGCAAACTCTGTTAACTGTTTATTTTGCAGGATTAATATATTTGTGTTATTAGATTTACAATTCAAGATCAAAAAATTGAAAGGATATATTTTTTCATTTCAATTTTCATTTCAGATTTGTTAATGTGTAAAGCAACAACAGTAAAACAGAAAAACAAAAAGTAGCCAGCATAAATACAGAAATCAAGTGTGAATATAGAATTCAAGTCTTCAGAGCTCTTGTCTGTGTGATGCTGTTTCTTTTCCTGACATGATTTATAATAATACATTTTGGGAGCCCTGAACATTATGCACAGAAACACTAAATGCAGTTTCATTCACAGTTTCACATGTTGCCTCTATCAACAGAGTAAAATCAGTGCCTGGAGGAAAGACAGTAAAATGAATCCCAAAAAAATGAATATAGTTTACAGAGTCTGTCTGCTGAGAGATGAATCACCTAAAATGACTTGACCAACGCTTACTTAAGATTTCAACATCCATTTTCAGTTCCTGGTTGTTTCCTAACAAATGTTCCATCATTCTGCCGCTTGAGGGCGACGTCGACAAAAACACGCGGAGGCCACTTTTTAAAATTATGTAACTGTTCACAACTGTACTGAACACGACTGAGTCATGGGGATCTGTAAGATATAGCAGAGGTATTATTGCAAATGTAGTTTTGATATCCAACTTAAAAATCAAAGATGGAGTTTTCCAAATGGATTAGACCTTGTTCTGTTTATACAAGAGTGCAAACAGTAGGCTATATCAGTTGTCTTTAAACAAACGCCTTAGGAATCAGAATTCCAGTGATAAAAATGTATTTTCTTTATAGGCCTAATCAGAATATTCACATTAATTCATAAATAGCTGGGCAATGGTTTACGTTCTTGGCTTTAATAAACACGATCCCAGGCAATAAAATCATCTGATATTTTCTCTGTCCACTGGAGTCAACATGTGACACAATCACTTATTTGAAATTTGAATATTTTGCTTTTCCCAGACGGCATATCCTGTATTTTTTTTTATTTGATTTTATTCAAACACTGAGTTAGTGTTCTACCAAACTTCAAAATACTTTGGGTCACAGAGTCTGACTCCATTTCATTTCCCCCTGTTGTATCGTTAATGCTTTTAGACCATGTAATTGATCATTATGACCTACAAGGGGTCAATTTGGGTTATTTTATAAATACAAATGGGATGAAGTGATACACCAGAAAATCTTAATTTGATCACTTTTCTCTATGATCAACACAAAATGAACCCTTTCATTGAAAAGTACACAAACAAGAAAGATCACACAAACGACCACTTCAACGTCAATAACAAATGAGAACAGGGGCGGCGTTTACTTCCTGTAATATATGTCATTGAGTAGACGTAAGGAGGAAAAAACGACGCCAAATCAGCTTCGGCTCCTCATTGGTCCAGAAATATGGAATCAGATGACGTAGTGGTTCCGGGTTTGTATGCCCTGCTCAGAGGTAACTGTCGGTCATTCTGGGCAGAGGGAGATGGTGGTAGAGAGACTGACCGGGTTTTCCGCCGCTGAAGGTAAGAAGCACCCAGGCTGACAGATAAGCATGGTATCACTCTCTAGGTATCCCGTTGTGATCTTGTTAGAGTCTTAATCCAATTCTACGTGCGTATTTGGCTTGAAATGTGTGGGCAGCGTTGAATGGGTTTGGCGGCATCCTTCGTGGCTAACGTTAACGTAAGTGCCAACGGCTGCTCAGACAGACGAGCTGTACCAACAACGTGTGGCGGCTTTTGTCATCACTCTGCCGTCCCGCTCCTCTGCTTTTGTCACAAAACCGCCATGTAACACAAGTCTGACAAGACTGAATTATCCTCGGCTGTTGTTAAATGTACTCTGTGTCCCGGGAGCGTATATACAACATCATACTGTCGCTGTAAGGGAAGTGAACTGTTCCTATATACAGTCGGTAGAAACTTGCTCCGGCTGAAGCGGTTTTCATGAAATATAATCGCAGTTATAATTAGTCACATTATGATGTTCATCGAGCAGGGGCACTGACAGAAATGATTCCCCCCTGAAGTGATTTTAGAAATGGACCTATACCAAAGCAGCTCTGTACATTTTTTAATCGAACATTATCTCTGTAGAGAAACAAATGGGCTTCAAACTGTGGAGCAAATACTCTTCAGCTACTTCTTGAATAAATGTGAAGCACTGAACAGAACATTTGGACAATTTTAACCATGAGAAATATTATTTAATGCATCATCATTGCCAGTGAATCTCAGAACTTTTAGTCCTTTTTTTATCCCTAAAGTTTTTTTTAATTATGATAAACATCTAGAGACTGTGCATTGAGTCGTTAAAATAGTTGCACAGAAAATATAAATAAACCAAATGTCTGTATGATTATAGGCATAAATCCTTGCACAGGTATTGCTGCCACTAGAGTTTACAGAGGAATTCTCTTTATAGCACAGGTACAAATACCTACACCACATATACATGTATAGGTATGTCCTTGTACAAAGAGTAATATCAAAAAAGAAAAAACATGATCTTTTAATCCTGCACAAGATTCAAAACATGCACATTTTAGATTTATCTTGGTTCACAAGATGTTTTATTAGAGACCCTAAATTTTAAAATGCAATTTTGGCACAGCAGATGCATAGGCAAAACTGATGCACTCTCATAAATGTTATAAAGGGCCTTTTTTATATTAATGTTATTCTGTTGGAGATATTTCATACCAAGGATGCATGGATGTTACTTAATTGCAATTGAAAACAAGAAAAGCCTGCTATTTTTTATATGTGAAAAGAGATTAGTTTTTTAAAGGCCCATGGCAGAAATGGGTCCCTTCGAAATCAAGGATGGGCAGCTTCAGCCACCAGAGTCACTGAACACACAGCTGGAGGGCCTCACCCCAAACTGCAAGATACTCATTTAACAAGCGCTTACTTAAGTCAACAAAATAACAAATATACCTTTTGCTAATATTAACTATACCAAAATTCAGCCTTAAAGTAAAGTGCAAATAGCAATATTTTACTAACACATTAAATATAGAAATCAAACTATTTTTTCAGCGTAACACACATGAGAAAATATTTTTTAAAGATGTAACTTTTTTCCTTACTATTTTAATCACAGATATTTTTTTTTACTTCTACAAATACATTTAGTGATGCATAATCAAGATTTTTAACCAAAGAATACATACCGGTACATTTTAAAGCTTAGATTTAGAAATGTTCCAATACCTGCACTGAGAGGGAGGCAGGGTCGCATGTGCCCCCCGGCTGCAATTTGCTTATCTCTTGTCCATGTAAAATACCCACAATATGTTGCCTTACATGTTGGGAGTGTAGACATCCCCACTCTAAGCTCCAATGGAAATTCAGTGTTTGTTGTTAATGAAAAGTTAGGTATAGGTGGTAGAAACAACCTTGTTTTCACTGCATTAATTTTCATGAAATGTAAGGGAGCTATGTGCTGTTACTGTTTTGTCTTCTTTTTAAAAGTCTATCACTGTATTTTGCTGCTACCTTGGTCACGTCTCTCTTGTAAAAGTGATTTTTAATCTCAATGGGACTTCCTGGTTAAATAAAGGTAAAAATAATAATAATAATAATAATCACACCCATATTGGGTTACATCATTATCTGTACAAAATCCTGCATCATGCTGCCCTGGTAGTAATTCATTCATGTGCAATGAGTGTATCACAGGAAATTTGCCCAGCCTGCCCAGAGTGACATCAGCTCAGTGATGTCTAACAATGTGCTTTCCTAATGACAAGACCGTTATTCCGGAGCGTTTTTCTGCCTCTTGCTGTTGTGTTTAGCAAATTCAATTATTAGACTATCCTGTAGGCCCAAGTCCAGTGTACAAAAACCATCAGAGACGTGTGTCAGTTCAGCCCAGTGTGACATCAGCAAAGTTTCATTCTTTTCATACCATGCTGTGTTTATGGAGAGATGGATATTCAAGGACATGATAGCGAAGTGGGCAGATTATACCTTAAAAATGTCCTTAATCACTGTATAACACACACGTATCAGGCATAACAATATGACTACTGACAGGCGAAGTAATAACACTGATAATCTCTTCATGCTGGCACCTGTTGGTGGGTTGGATATATCAGGCAGCAAGAGAACAGTTTGTCCTCAAAGTTGATGTTTTAAAGGCAGGAAAAATGGACAAGTTTAAGGATTTGAGCTTATTTGGCAGGAGCTAAATTATGATTGCTAGATAATGGCTGTGTCTCCAAATCTGCAGCTCTTGTCGGGTGTGCTGGGCTGCAGTGGTCAGCATCTATCTGTTTGGTCCAAAGAAGGAACAGAAGTGAACTGGTGTTGGGTGGCCAAGGCTCACTGGCTGCCCCGTGTGGTCTGATCCAACAGATAAGCTATTGTTGCTCAGATTGCTGATGAAAGTAACGCTGGTTGTGATAGAAAGGTGTCAGAATACTCAGTACGTTTTGCTGCTAAGAAGCAAAACAGGGACCAACACAACATGTCGTCCTTAAGTTATGCCTGATTGATGTATATCAGCTGTAGTATTGGTAGAAAATGTACGATGATGCGCCACCTTATCATCAATGAATTTCTACATTTAAAAAACAAATGCAGCATCATTTATCATAGATTCAAGCGTTGTTTTTTAATGTTACACATTTGTGTTCAACACAATAGACAGTCTTAATGAAACAAATTGTCTAGAAATATTCTGCTTGGACCAAAAAATGTGTAGTTCTTACATATATGAGTTTGGAAATATTGACATATTTAACATCAGCAACAATCCTATATCAAATATCAATCACTGGAACATTTTCCATCTATTGTCAATCATGGTTGAGCAGAGTTCAAGTCCCATTAAAAAAAAGAGAGCCTGAAAAACTTGTCTGAAACACCTCCTTCATGGAGTAGGAGGGGCATATTTTCTTCTCCTGTACACTATTATTACCAAAGAATGTTAGCCGATCTTTCTGACAGTATACAGAAATGAGTTAATCCCTGAGGCAAACAGGTCTGACCTAGAAACGTTGCTTCACTTTCAGGAACGCAGCCAGATGTTTTCTTTAAGATATACAGACACATGTGTGACGCAGATCTAAGGACTGTGATTCACTGAGAAATGAATCACTGAGTGTGCAATGTAGGATCTTAGGAAAGTTGAGGGTTTTCTGAGTCATTACTCTGGTAACTTTTTCTCAGTCAAAGGTCAGACAGTGTAGCTGATTAAATACAGAGCCATTGTAAAAAAATAAGTCAATTAAGTCTTCTGACTGAAATCCTGTCTTCTTCTATCTATTTTGTGATGTGTAAGTAAGTAGCTCCCACATGACAGATGTAAACAATAGGTATCATTCATTTTCTTTTCAGCGGTTTTTCACCACTGGTGTTAAACGCATCATTAAGTTTTGTCAGTTTTAATCTCATCATCACTCCTGAGGTCATTAGGGAGCTAAGCCTGTCCTAGAGTGACCTTTCCACTGACCACTGTGTGGGGTGAGCTTCAAGAGTATTGTCATTGGTTGTGCGTAGCTCTGTCCTCAGCAGTGTATCTGGCAGGGCTGTGGTCATTGGCCAGTAGTCCTGTCAGAGAGGTCGTCTCAACACTGCTTCATCCCTCTACAACCTCTCTGATGACCTTCACTTTCTCGCTCAAAGGGAGGCAGAGATCTGATACTTGGAGGGGAGGGAGGGATCTCGCAGTGTTGAAACACACCCTCATAGGAGAACACCCATATAAACAAGCGCTGAGGCTGATGGTTAAACAGAAGCTGTTTGGCAAAGAGCAAAGCAGGTAAGTTTCTGATGAGAAGCAGTGAGAGCTCTTACCTAACATGATAAAACTCAGGAAGCAGTTGTAATGTGCCTCAGATGAGTGATAGATCATATTTAGTAACCAGAAACTTTCCATGATTTACAAACTGCTATTTTGTGCCAACAGACAGCTAACTTCCTCTTGCTACACAGCTGTTACCATGTGACTTTGTATGAGATAAAACTCAATTCATTTTTGACTAATACTCAGTTTTGTGATTGGTGGTAGATAAAGTCACTAACTTAGAGTTCTCTTTATTCTTTTTCTTCTCTTTAGGTGTCACATCTAGGATACAGTGGACCTAATTTTTCATACTACAACACAGCAGTTCTTAAAATTGTCTACTTGACAGCTTCTCTGAGGGTCACTGCACAACGTCAGAAACTTGTCTAAACAGCATGGGTCTCCAGTCAGACTCAGCCCTCCAAGTTATCCTCCTCTTCCCAGTCCACCTACTAGTATGGCTGTACTCCGTCCTGTCCTTCCTGCCCTGGTACTTCATCACTGGTGCTGGAGAAAGACAAACTCAGTCCAAGCGGACAAAAGCGCGATCAGTGACGGGCGCTCCAGAGGGACCATATCGCTCCGTGGACCACTTTGAGGCCCTGGCCACAGAGGACTTTCCCGGCAAGGACACACTGGATAAGCTGTTTGACCATGCTGTGCATCGCTTTGGATCGGGGCACTGTCTCGGCGTCCGAGATGTTCTGAGCGAAGAGAACGAGATTCAGCCAAGTGGAAAAGTGTTTAAAAAGGTAAGGGTCCTGTTACTGCATGTTTTTTGGATCCCCACTGAGGAAACCATATCTAACGTTTTTCTTTTATCTGCTAGCTGATCCTGGGGGAGTACAGATGGTTCTCCTATGATGAAGTGGACTCTCTTGTCAGCCAGTTTGGCAGTGGATTGGCAGCTCTGGGACAACAGCCCAAAAGCAGTATTGCAATATTTTGTGAAACCAGGGCAGAGTGGATGATCACTGCACAGGCATGCTTTAGGAGAAATTTTCCATGTAAGTTTACAGTGATGTAGGATGAGATGTCAGAATGTGTACGCTAATTGACTTCTTTTCATGAACTATATTTTGTATTTTATACAGTGGTGACATTCTATGCCACTCTGGGAGATGAGGCAATTGCATTTGGACTGAATGAAACAGGAGTCACACATCTTGTCACCAGTGTGGAGCTGCTTGAGAATAAACTGAAGGTGAGTTTTTATTTACCAAACAAAGGCTAATCTGCTTCTTTATTTTTTATAAGGAGTTATGGTCATACTTTTCTCAAGGAACACATTTCTTCCTCTCAGTTTGAATCGCTGAAAATGGGTCTAAAGAGATAATTTAATTAACATCAAAGCTGTATGAAGCCTGGATGACCCAGTGATCACATTATCTGCTGGAATGCACTGTTGTCTGACTGAACCCAGTGTTGCTCAGTTAAATGCTGCAGACAAGTTAAATCTTATGAAGCATCCTGTCTTTACTTTGCCAGTTACTTTAATTAAACAAAGGTTTTCAAACTTAAGACCCTAATAAGTCGTCATAGGTCTTATTTTTACCTGAAGAGTGCTTAAATTCTGGATGGCACCTTGACTAAGTTGCCCTGATGAGTCTAACTCTTAAATGCAACAGTGCCTGTGTTTGGCTTTTATGTGCTCTTAAGACAGGTGTATTTAAAAAAAAAAAAAATTATAATGGAGGGCCACTTAATACAAAGATAAACAGACTACACTATATCTCAACTCTCTCCTGATGTCTGCAGTTTCCTATATGAGAAAATGGGGCGCTGCTCTGCTGGTGACCCGAAAGTCTTCCCAATCCCGTCTCCCCATGCATGTCACTGTCCGTGTATGTTCTTGGACGGGTTGTACTGTGAAGAAGAATTTTGTTGCTCTGACGTGTGCAATGGCAATAAAGTAAATGAATTGAATTGAACTTAATGTATGAAAGTTTAGGATTTTGGGGTGGCCAGTTAGGTTTCAAGTGGCCTGGTGACCAATTAATTGGCCCATGGTCAGAATAAGAAAGACTCGTCATGCTGCAGAAAACACTGACAGTTCATCTCCTTATTTAAACAAAAAACAAGAGCAAACTGCACAAAGCTTCCAAACTTTGTGTGTCAGTGCGTGAAGATGATTAAAAATTATTTGCACAACATTCTATGTAAACCTTAATATTCAGCAGATAAAGAAGAAACGAGAGTGATTGGTTAGGTTTGCTGACATGGTTCACTTTTAATTATTCAACAAAGAAGCAACAGCTTCATGTTTTAAAGTGGGCCATTTTTATTTGTAATTTTATTCATTTATTATTCTTTCTAACTTTTGGAGTTAGCTGTGGGCAGATTGAAATAGCTTGGACATGCCTGCACTAAAGTTTTGAAGTGAGGCTGAATAAGTGATAGAGCTGTCATGTAATTCATATAAAAAGCTGAATAGCCACCTGTATACATAAGGAATGCCCCTCTTTGAGAGCTTTTCCTGTTGCACGTATGTAATTGTATAATATGTAAAACTAAATGTACAGTGTCACTGTTTTTTAACTGTCCACAATAACTGACAAAAAATGGGCATTATCCTTCTTGTAATTTGTTATTTCTATTCATTTAACCTTTCAGTCAGAAATTTAACTCCTGGTCTCAAATAGTAAGAAATCTTCTTTTGCCCTTATTTTGGTTATTCCTAAATATTCAGAGACATTACAGTAGTCCTGTTCGCCATTTATTGTGGAGTGAAGCTCAAGTTGTTTTAAAGTTGTTTTTTTTTATGAATACTTGCATATATATTTTCTTCATTTAGAACTAGCAAAATATGAAGTTGGGGGAAATTTCAGGCCAATTATTAAACATGTATTCACAGAGAACGATAAACTGTTATTAAATATGTGGTAAACTGCATGGGAGTTTGAAGTGCTTAAAAAAAGAGTAGAAAAAAAGATTGATTGGATATCTGGAGCATATGAGAACGAATGCACACAAATGTGGTTTTACTGAAATGATGAAAAATTCATGATAATAATGAAAATATTACAAGAAAGAATTGAAATGGCAAATAAGTAAAGCCACCAAGCTCGTAATAATAAAACATAAAAATTTTCAAAGAAGGATGCCAAAAATTGTACATTATAGAAGTCTAGGTAATTAAGTGTTACAGAAAAATATTAACTCCATCATAAATAAATAATAAAAATAACAAATAACAAATAATAAAAACCACAAAGTTAACATCGAACAATAATGTGAATTTAAAAGAAAATTAGAATCAAAACTGATTAAATGAATTATAGCAAAGGAAATATAAAATAGAGCAGAAATACCAGACTGAATAAATAAATAGTTTTTTCCTTTATTACCACTGAAAGCAGCAGCATCAAATGAACATCTGTATATTTTACCTAAATTCTGCCCTTTAATGTTTGCTTAGAATTATGCCCAAAATACAGCAAAACATGCTGGATCAAATACTGATGCATGAATGAACAGAATTGAACTGTTTTCTTGAACTTCAAGTATGTCTTGCTGCTACCCATTTATGTCTGTGAAAATGGCATGAATGGGCAGATTTTTGAAAAGAGCTCATGTGCTTGTTCATCCTGTTTTGACACCACCTTTGTCCTCTTTACTCTTTCAGAATGTGCTTCCACTGATCCCCAAACTGAAGCATGTGATTTATGTGGACCAGAAGAAAGTGAGCACAGACGGCTACCCAGCAGGACTGTCCATCCACAGCATGCAGGCTGTGCAAGAGCTGGGCTCACTGCCTGAGAATGGTGTGTTTCTCTAATTATGGTGGATTTGTTTCTTTGTCCAATACAAGGTAAAAAAAAAAAAAAAAAAAAGAGAGAAAAAAACAGAAAATAACTGTTTTTGTCTTTCAGTGGCAAGGTCAATTGTAAAGCCTCAGCCGTCTGATCTGGCTGTGGTGATGTACACCAGCGGCTCCACGGGCCGGCCCAAAGGAGTCATGATTGTTCACAGCAACCTAATTGCAGGAATGACTGGACAGTGTGAACGCATCCCTGGACTTGGGTGAGTTTCCAGTGTTGTTTAATGATCGAAACTTCTTTATTCCTCCAGCCAGTTTCCACAGAAATTCACATTCAAACTTTAAGTTAAAAGTACATTTTTTAAGGATCGCTTCTATGCATCTTTGAACCAAACCAATGCTTTAAAACATGCTTAAATGAACAATCTCAGGAGTTCCTGGACAAATGTGTGCTGGATCAGTCATCCACGAGCCAAATAACCATACATTTTCATCTGTCTTGGGCTTAAGGACAGATGATTTAGCAGTTTTTGAGATGTGCTGTACTGAAAAGTCTGTTGTGAAAGAAAGTCAGTGTCAACACTGGACAGAGAAAGAACAATCATGTAATAACTGTTGGCCCGGATCTCTGCTTTCTGTCCTTCTGTTATGACAGCCCCGATGATACCTACATCGCCTATCTGCCCCTGGCTCATGTTCTTGAAATGACTGCTGAGATCTCTTGCGTCACATATGGCTGTCGGATCGGCTACTCATCCCCTCAGACGCTGTCAGACCAGGTAATACCCAGTACCCAAATACATATTGCCATCATTCAAAGCAGTGGTTGCTTATTCTTATGTATGTCATAATAAGAGGCTGAAAGAGGACAAGAAAATGCACCCATGTGCGAGTTACTTTGTTAAAACTTCTTAGGAGTAACATACTGGTGTATAAATGAACTCGGGTGAAAAGTAAATTCATCAATTCATAATACTGAGTAGTTATTTTGAATTGTTAGGGGGTGGGTTAAAAAGTAAATCAAAATCTTATCTACAAGAGCAAAAATTAGACGCTATGCAATATGCCAATATTTTCATACTTATTTCAATAAAGACTGCTGTATAACAATTTTTTTCTCTAGCAAAAAAACAGCTTTCTAGATCTTTTTTAAAGCTACACACAGCACTGTAGAGAACCTTAGATCTGTTAAGCTCAAATAAAAAAGTGGCTATTTTTTAAGAATCTCATGCATCAAAAGTTCATTCTAAACAACAGGTTTTCAGCTTGACTCCTGTGAATAAATATTTTGACCGAAGAAGGCATGCACATTCTGCCGAAAATTTGAGCTGAGACATAGTTAATATCAGCAGAAATTTCCATACCTGTAGGTATCAGTAATTAACTTTTGGAGCTTTTAACTGCAGAAACTGATATCTTGCCAATGATTTCATGTATCATAGTCCTTCATATGTTGTAGAAATATTTCAAGACAAAGTGAACTTCCCACAAAGTTGTCATAGTAACAGCACATCTTTCATCGTAAAATACAACGCAACAAAAAATGAGTTTAAGGTTCAATAATTCTCTCCCCTGACTATGATGTTGAATGCTTAAACAAAACAGTTTGGAAGGCTTTCCTTCACTTTTTATTCAGTGATAGATTCTACATAAAATGTGACAATAGACTTTGTTTTCCTCAAAATATACGTTATAAGAGTAAACATACTGTTTTTTAAATGTGCCTTAAAATGTTCAAATACACAAAAAGCTACTCAACACATCACACGTATCACATGGTGATGTAAGTTGTAACTTGCCCATGTTATAATTTCGTTAGCTTAATCTTCTTTTATTGTGATTTCACTGGAGCCTAATCTGTTTTCTTGTGTTTTTTTCTATAGTCTACAAAGATAAAGAAGGGCAGTAAAGGAGACTGCTCTGTGCTCAAACCCACTCTGATGGCAGCTGTGCCGGTGAGATATCTGCTTTATACTCTTCTCTTTGTCCATCACTCAGGACCGTCTATCTCTGATTTTCCTTCTCGTTGTTCGCTGGGTGTACACACACACACACAGACATTTTTCCAGCCTAGTTATGACCAAGTACAATTAATGGATTATGTGCTTTTTCTTAAAAAGGAAATCATGGACCGCATCAACAAGAATGTGATGAGCAAAGTGCAGGAAATGAATTTCCTCCAGAAGAAGCTGTTCACGCTGGGCTACAACTATAAACTTGATCAGATAAAAAGGGGCTATGATGCACCATTATGCAATGCGTAAGCAACCTTGTTCCATCAATATTATTCTGAGAAATGTGGGCAAATTACTTAACACGAAGTTAAAGAAAGAACTGTGTCTTTGCAGATTGTTGTTTAGGAAAGTGAAGAAACTGCTGGGAGGAAGAGTGAGGATGATGTTGTCTGGAGGAGCGCCCCTGTCTGCTGCCACTCAGCGTTTTATGAATGTGTGTTTCTGTTGTCCAGTGGGTCAGGGATATGGACTCACAGAAACCTGTGGAGCTGGCACCATCACAGAGGGTAGGGACGGAGCTTAAGAGTAGATTCATGAAAGGCTGAAGAGATGAGAATGAAACAGCATGAAATGAAAAGATTGTATCTTTCCCTGCAGTTGCAGACATCAGCACAGGTCGAGTTGGAGCTCCTCTTATCTGCTGTGAGATCAAACTCAGGGACTGGGCTGAAGGTACGGCTCGGAGACTCTTCACACACACACACACACACACACACACACACACACACACACACACACACACACACACACACACACACACACACACACACACACACACACACAAACTGTGTGCCTCTTAACTATTGACAACACTTTCCCCTTCTCTCAGGTGGCTACACCAGCAAAGACGTGCCTAATCCAAGAGGGGAGATTCTGATCGGCGGTCCCAATGTAACCATGGGTTACTACAGGAGTGAAAGCAACAGCCAGGACTTCTGTGTGGATGAAAAAGGTCAGCGATGGTTCTGCACTGGAGATGTAGGAGAGATATACCCAGATGGATGTCTTCAAATAGTGGGTAAGTGCATTTTTTCTCATAGCTACGTATCGTTGCTAAGCCCCTAGGCTATCATCAGATGGCGTTGATGAAAGAGTCTCCATTCATACCTGATTTCACAGCACTGATTTGCAGTCTGTGTGGTTGGAACTTCTGGCAGTGAAACTTAATAGTTGATAACAGAGCACTGTGAACAGAGATTTTGTTTTCCTCTAAAGATCGCAAGAAGGACTTGGTGAAACTTCAGGCTGGGGAGTATGTGTCACTTGGAAAAGTGGAGTCTGCCTTGAAAAACTGCCCTCTCATAGACAACATCTGCGCTTACGCCAACAGGTCAGTCATTTCTTCAGCTCATTTTTTAATGCAGCTCATTACATTCAAAAGCCTGCCATCTGTCACACTCTCCTTTAAGTTCAGACTTGCCCCATGTGAACTTTGATGAGGTAAAAGACTGTTGGAATGAGAGATCACACCCAGCTGGAGTGCTACGCATTAATGTGGTGAAGGGTGAACTGCTTTCAAACCTGTCTAACCAAGGACGTAGGATGTAGAGAACTTTTTGACATTTGTTAGACCTAGTTGAAATTAAACACGCATCTTATTTTCATGCTTTTTAATAACAGGATTCAGTGTCTCCTACTTTCAAACAGAAAAATGCTCTTTAAAACCAAATGATTGGCAGTTTTTATGATGTTTCACAGCAGAATATAGTACCAGATAGGGGTGTGCGATATGACGATATGAAATTGTTAAGCATTATAACGTGGGGATGATCTCATAAAGCAGAAAGATCGTCTGTGTGGGCACAGAGACTTTGACGCGCACCCAACTAGTAAATCGTAGCACATTATATGCCGTGCATGGTGAGATCTCCTGTTTGGTTATGTAGCGTGAAGCCATGGCAGAAAGAGAAAAGGAGATAAAAGCTTGAAGATGTCTGAACAAAAATCTGTTCTAAAGCAGCTGTAATATTCACTCAGATTATAGACATTGCCGTTAGATAACATTTGTTTTAAATTGGTGCACTTTAAGAGATAATGTTGATATTGTTGTTCATTACCTTTTATGTTTACATTTATGGCACATTTTTATAAAAACTGCACTATTTAAATTAAAACCTGTTCAGAAAGTTTTTTTGGCTTTGTCTTTTTTTTTCTTTTAGGGTTTTACATGTTTTATATGTTAAACATCGGGAAAAATGGCCAAACATGCAATTAGTCTAGAAAAATCAAAGTAAAAAAGAATTGTGATAAAATCGTGATCGTGATTTTATTTTTAAAAAATCGTGATATATTTTTGCCATATCGCACACCCTTAGTACCAGATAAGATGAATGCAAGTCAGAATGCTTGTTTCTCTGTGTGCACATTAAACTGAATGTGTCCTTTTGTTCCACCTCTGTTTTTGGTCTTTTACACAAACAGGGTACAAATTTTAACATGATTACCATGGACAGAATCAGTGAAAATAGTCCTAGAAGATCCCCAGAAAACAGCAATAGGCTCAGAGAAAGGAAATCCGAAAGTCGAGCTCGACCTTTTTAATTACCTTCAGTCCTTAGATTCACCCGACTTCAAAACTGCCGTGACTTCAACTTGTACACGGCTGTATCCAGAAATCCTACCATTAGGTAACACAAGCAAAGCTGAGCTTCTTCATTTAAAGGGTTCAAGAGGAAGGATGCTCAGTAATTGAGTTTTGCCATATCCAGTATTCTAATATTTCCAGCCTTATTTCAGCTAATAGTAAGATATCCGGTCTTTAATGCTTAAAGAAAGTTAAGTCTCTCATAATAAAGTTTGCCTTTTATCATGGGAGTTTTGAAGAGGCATAAGAAAGTAGGCAAAGTTCATTTAAATTGCAGCAAACTTTACTGACTGACTTGACTACTTTTTGTCTTATTTTAGCAAAAAGCACTTGATTATAAAAAATGCTCATGATGTATTGTTTCTTTAATATTGATATTACGTAGTACAAAAAAACTCTTGGATTACATTTATATTATATGCAAAAATTTTATGTTCTACATATTTTCTGCACTGATTCAAGATGTTTCACGAGAACATATAGTTTTAAAGTTTTTAGATAAAAATCCAATCAGATAGTGAATATTGGCATGCCTTTCAACCCTTCTGTTTGAGCCTTGCTGAAAACAATCTATCTGTGTAAATCCTCAGGAAGCTTCCCATGCTCCTCTCAAGAGGACGATGGCCACTGCTGCTCTCCCCCACTATGTTCTGTTCACTGTGGCTGTGCAGTCGTGCCAAGGAAAGGCCATGGTCACCTTTATGTGTAGAAAACATGAAGTGTTGTTTGCATAAAGTGGGAGCTTTGTGAGCAACAGTCTGCTGACTGACTGTCAGCTCTGCTATTATTAAACACGAGCCCTTTCAAATTAAAATTTCTTCTCCCTAATCCAAAAAGGTTTTACAGGTCGGCACTCAGAAACAATCCTGCCTAAATCCTGGCAGCAGAAAGTATTTCAAGTTCAAAAAACTGGACTAGATATAGCTCAGACCAAAAATGTTTAGCTTGATATGACCTTAGAAGTGCATTTTGGGATTTTATAAAGAAACATTTAATGTAGGTTGTCATTGTTGGTTCTTCCCCAAACTATAAAAATGTAATGTTAGTTTATTTATTATTTCTGCCAATATGCATGAAGCTGATAATGTGCTGTTAATATTGTCAGAAGTTTTCATATCTGACAACTCTGAGGATTTTCTTTTTAAGGGTGTATCTACCTGTAGATATTTTTGCTGCTGATATTTTGCATTCTTTTTTTTTAATTGTCAACTTACAGTTTTAGAAACTTGATAGCACTGTATTCAAATAATTAATGGTTCTCATAGCATGATATCTTCCCCCTGGAACAGATATTTTGAGGTTTATACGGCCATTTCGTAACTATAAAAGCATATTGGCTGTTTTAAGGAGAGCTTGGAAAATGTTCTTGTTCCTTTTAATGGTTAAATCAAACCTTTTCAGTGATTGTTAAATCTCGTCATATCTACAATACATTGTGCTCTTCTGAATTTATACTATTTACCTTCTGTTTGTATAATTGAAGCTTCTTTTAGAATTCATTTTTTAACCAGATTCTTCTGTTTGACACTGTAGTGACCAGAACTATGTGATCAGCTTTGTGGTCCCCAACCCCAAAAAGTTAACAGAGCTGGCTAAACAGAGAGGAATCGAGGCAACGTGGGAAGAGATCTGCACTCACCCAGAAATGGAAAGGGAAGTCCTGAAGGCCATCAAGGAGGTTGCTACAAATAGTAAGACCAGATAATGATTCTTCATGATTTTCGAAGAGCATGACAAGCTTTTTTCACTTTGCATATTTGTCGGTCCACTATCCCCCTCTGGGCATTCTAGACATGATCTGTCAGTGCTTAATGCATGAATTTTATTGGGGAAACTAACATCATGTTTTGCTCTATACTTAAATTTAAAAAAAAAAAGGTAAGCCTTATGTTTGACATCTTCACTTTTCATCCATAGTTAAGCTGCAGCGATTTGAGATTCCAGTCAAAGTGCATCTGAGCTCAGAGCCATGGACCCCAGAGACTGGTCTCGTCACAGATGCGTTCAAGTTGAAGAGGAAAGAGCTGAAGAACCACTATCTCCACCACATAGAAAGAATGTATGGGGGCAAATAACCCCAACGGTTCCCTGTCACCATGAAACCACTCCGTCTGTAGATAATATTATGGTACTTTGTTGGATTTTCATGCTGTGTGTTTACCATAGGCGTTGAAATGAAAGTGTCTTGAATAGAGGAGCTGAGGCTGTAGATAGTTGTAGTTGGTCGTCCATGTGCTGCTTTCTTCTTTTTGTGGTTAGATTGTCAAAGAGGGGCACCAAAGTGGCAACTCTTAGCCCATAAAAAGGGTCCAACACCATTACAGCACTCAACTGCCACCCACTTGAATCCGTTGACTTGTAGTTTGTAGCTAATTTAAAAGTACCACTCTCATCCCCGTTGCGGATGCTTTGTCACGTCCATTGAAAATGCTAACTGTAATCATAACGGAAGCTTGTACATGCTTTATTTTGTTACGGTGGTGTCCCCATGTAACTGTGCCTTCAGTCTGCAGTATCTGTGTAATAAAGCAGAAACAAGCGGCATCTAGATAGAAAATAGTTTACGCTTTTGTTACACCTGCGGCTTAACTGCCATTTGAAGTTTACGGCTTCAGGTCAAACATACCCAAGATAAACACTGACATGAGACCTGCTACTCATGATCATGTCTGCCTATCCACTTCTTATTTTGAATTGTTTTTGTTCTATTTATTCCTTTTCTATTGTGTTAGGCTATTTGCAAATAAGACCAAAATGTGCAAACAGAAAAACTCAGGAAGATAAGCAAATGTTTTCTAAGAACATTTTCAGATACTGGTAGTTGGTTTGCTTTTGTAGAAAACATTTCAATAAGGATTATTGTTGGCATCTTATTTATTTAAAATTCAGCAAGATTAAGAACTAAAATGCTTATTGGCAAAAGCTAGCGGGAACTTGCATACTGTAATACTGTTATACCTCAGCTGACAGGTCAATGTATAAAATGATATGAGGTTATATGAAGCCAAGACTGTTTAAATATTATTGGAGTGTTTTTTATGTATTTTTTGGATGGTGTTGTCTATTTGTACCATTAAAACAAAAGGAAGCAGATGTTGACAGTCACTCAACAGTTGTTTGGTGATCCTATTTGTATTTATTACTTCACCATTGTGCTCACATGCCTTGTTCAACATTTTAGGAATAAAGATCTTTTCATATTCAGTGTTTTATTTTCTATTTATTATGAAACCAAATGGAAAAAAAGGCATCTTAAGTATGTGTTCATCCATGTTAAACAAAAATGGAACAGATCAGAAGGGTCTCAACTATTCCAGTCCTGAAATCTGAAACAGTCACTTGCAATCTTCCAAACAGGCTGGTCATTGTTGGGTGAAGCCTGAGCTGTCAAAAGAAAGTTCTGGTTGAAGAAGCGCGGCTTGTTCCCTTCAAACTTGACCGTCCCACCAGTCACCACGAGCAGTGTCGTCTGGCCTTGGGTTGCTTGTTCTGAAAATAAAGAAAGGGCCAATTGATACTGTATATGCATGCCTTCACTTAAGAACAGTATGACTGCATTAGTGAGCATGCCTAGTTTCACACTTCAGTGTGGCTCCTGTGCCTGACGCTCAGTGTTACCTCTCTCATTAACCCTGCTCTCCATGCTCTGAAACAAATTTAGAAATCACCATTGACACTTTCAAACACATTGGCCTTGTTAATTCCTCTACCGTGAACTGGCTGGCAGTCCAGTGTCTGAACCTGGAACTCGCTCGACGGCAGGGCCTCGAAAAACTCTCCAAGGGCATCCTGTCCTGACACTGCGTTCCCATTCCACACCAAGGTCGCCTTGTCCAGGTAAAGCCGGGTCAAGTTCTGGAACATACATGCAACATAATGATGACAATCAAAAAAAAAAGATACAAAGTGAGTCCCCAGAAGATCATATAGTGCATCTCTTGTAAAAAATTAACAAGTATTTATTTCAGCATGTATTTAGTTCACACTGAAAAAGTGGAAGACTGTCATGTCCTGTGATTTATATTAATCCTTTAAAAAAAAAACTCATGGAATGACATCCAAATTCAGGTCTCCATGAAAGCAATCACTTAATATTCCCTGAAAGAGTTGTCAAAATCCACAGAGAGCTCTTTGAGTTATCTTGTTCACAGGCAGACAATCAGCAAAAGCACAACATTATAGGCTGAGGTAAAAAGAAACAAACGACTTGGTTATAAAAAGGTTATTTGATAACTGTGGGACATCCATCAATTATCTATACCGATTATCCCTTTGGGGAGGGTTGAAGCCTTTCAGGAGCTGTCGGATGCTCACAGGGTAACAGAGTGCCAAACTACTGTTAACACTCAGACTCAAATCTTAAGACAATTTGAGCCACCAATCAACCTAAATCAGTATGCTTTTGGTCTGAGGGAGGAAGCCAGTGTGCCTGGAGAGAACCCATGCATGCATGGGAGAAAATGCAAACTCCACACTGACATGGGTATAGAACCAGCAACCTGTAAGGTACGTGCATGATATGCTGTGCCATAACAGTTATAGAGTGGAAAAAATGTTATTTTAGATATAAGAAAATAATGTAATACATAGTAAAATGTTTTATATTTGAAAAGCCCCTGTCAACCTTGGGCCCTTGGAATTGTTCTAACTACTATGGTACCCATGGTTTTGACCTTGCCCGGCATATTTTCCGAAGGTTTATGAAAAAGTTGTTTTCAACAAAACAGTCCCTTCTGAAAAACAACTCTGTTCTTGAGAAATTCCAATCTGGGCTTAGGTCTCGCCACAGCACTGATTTTGAACTGTTAAGGTGCACAGTGATACTCCCCTGTTGTAGTAGAGCTGTTTGACCTTTGACACAGTGGACCATTCAGTCCTGTCACGCCTGTTTAATTAAGTGGGCATCCATGGCACAACACTGAAATGGTTTACATCTTTACTTGTCCAGCAGAACCGACTCTGTACTGGTTGGTGACTTGTCCTCTTACAGCGCTCCTCTCTCCTTTGGAGTCCCACAAGGTTGTACTTTTGGCCCTATTCTCTTTTCATTATATATTGCCACTTGGGTCAGTTATTGCTCAGCACAGCCTTTCTTCCCATTGTTTTGCAGATGATCCACAAATCTATCTACCAGTGAAGCTAAACAGTCACAGTGCACAAAATTCATTGTTTGCTTGTGTTGCTGATATCAAGCAGTGGTTGGCCCTGAATTTTCTTCATTTAAATGATGATAAGACTGAATTTATTGTGTTTAGGGACACTGTGACGATTGGCTTTGGCACCTTATTTTCAAAGCTCAGTCAAACTGCAGAAATCTGGGAGTGGTTTTTGACAAACATCTGAATTTAGACAAACAAATCAATGATGTAGTCGGGACTAGTTTTTTTGGGTACGTCTCCTGTCCAAAGTTAAAATGTTTTCAAGCCGTCACGACCCCAAGAAAGCAGTTGATGCTCTAATCAGTTCAAGATTAGGCTACTGGAATGCACTTTAGGTTTGTGTTTCCCAGTCTTCTCTTAGTCGCCTGCAGCTTCTGCAGAATGCTGTTGGCTGTCTCTTAACCAGCACTAGACGAGAGCACATCACTCCTCCTGTCCTTCACTCCCTTCGCTTGCTTCCCGTCCATTACTGGATTGATTTTGAACATTTAGTGTTTGTTTTAAAAGCTGTTAATGGTCTTGCCCCCTTGTATTTAACTGAGCCTTTAGCTTTTAGGGAGCCTGGTAAAGCTTTGAGGTCATCTAACCAACTTATGTTGGAAGAGCCCAGGTCAACATACAAACACTGGGGTGACCGAGCCTTATTGGTGGCTGCTCCAAAGCTCTGGAATAAGCTCCCTGCCAAAATGCTTCTTATTTCCAAACTGGGCTTTTCAAATATAGGCTGAAAACTTATCTATATAGGATGTTTTTTAATACCAAGTAGCGCGGTGACACATTTACTTAATTAGATTGCATTTTATTTTATTAGTTGTAATTATTTAATTTTAATTTTATAGTTCTTATTTGTTTATTTACAAGCGACTGAAAAGCACTGTGGTCCACCGATGGGCTGAGTAAAGGGCTGTATCAATAAATAACATTTACATTAATTGTTAAAAAGAAAATCCTCCTTCAAAAGGCTTTGTGAAATGGTGGACATTTTGATTTTAAAGCAAACTTTTCCTGGCATGGCGAATGGTAAGAATGAGACTTGTGTTAGAAAAAGAAAATATCAAATACTAATAAAATATTAATAAACACAACCTTCAGACAGGTTTCGTCAAGGATCCTAGAAAATCCAGGGTACGTTTTGAGGGATTTGGTTTACAGATGAGTTAAATGGATGTCACTGCTCTCTGGTGGACAAACCATGTACCTTAAACATGCTCGAGGCGATTTCAGTGGATAGTGACCTGCTGTACACTGTTGTAATCAGTAAAGGTAGCATGATGCTTAATTTGACAATAATATCGACAATAATACATCTGCTCATAAGTCTTTTACAGGACAAAGTGATTGAGAACAAACAAGCCCATTACTCACCCTCCTTTTCTTATCCATGCAGTCATAGTAAATGTTGACAAATTCCTCTGAATACCTGCATGACTGGTCAACGTGGGTCCTGAAATCCTGAATAGACAAACCTCTTTAAATATATAGACCAGAAGAGATCGATGAAAGAAGAAATAGTGTAATGACACACACAAGGCACTGAAAGCTAACTTTAGCATAATGTGCCTTCGCTTCTCCATTTTAGTAAATTACCTGATTAAATATCAGACTTACCAGCGCCATTAGCACACATTCGTGTACAGGAATGATTCAAAGTTTAAGAAATGGACTATGAAAATCCTTTAAACCATAAATGTGACTGTTTTTCGGCCCCTTGTTCACTTAGCAACCAGCAGGAGGTACATGTTTGTGTGTATTACTTCCTTGTGGCATCATACTACCTACCAAAATAAGATTTACACGGTTTTGCTCATATCAAATTAACACCACACATTGTCTTTTCCCGAATTCCTGAACCAAACTCAATCAATTTTGCCTTTTTCATTCATTTTAGTTGAACATTTACTCAGTATACAGTGTAAGTGCACCGAGTGACTGCGCTGCTATTATTTTATTTTGAAGAGATACATGTGACCCATGCGGAAGTAGAACTCATAATTTCCTGAGTCATTGCACCTTCAGTTCAAATCCTAAGCGAAACACCTTCAGTATTCTTCAGCACTGCCTCCGGACCGTGGGCTTCAGCAGTACCGACCACTCAATGGAGGGCTCGGTGTCAAATGTGGAGGTCTGTAATTTAGCTTATACCGGCCAGTTTGAGAAGCTAAGGCAGTGCATCCTGTCAGACAAAACGCTTGCCTGCAAAACAGATCAGGTAAGAATGCATAACTCCTAATAAATAAATAAAGGTAAATATACGAAATAGAATATTTCCCACAGTCTTCCTCCATCTTGCTGTAATTTCAGGACCACAGGACCGCCCTGCACTGGGCTTGTTCTGCCGGCCACACCAACATTGCCGAGTTTCTCCTTGATTCTGGAGCTGAAGTCAATCTGCAAGACGATGTAAGGCCAAAAGGGTCTGATGGATCTGTTTTGTGTTTAATGTAGTGTTTCCTACTTTCTCACATGTATTACTTTCCATGCAGATTGTAGAATATGATATCGTCAATAGGGATGCACGATAGTTTTGTCAATATACGATATGCCGATATTTCTTTACTCACTCATAGCGATGTTGCTTGTCAAGAGCACAAGCTCAGCAATTAACAAAAAGTACTTGTTTCTTTCTGTGTAACAGTATATTTTACTTAGGAACAAATGTAAAACAAGAAATATTGTATTTAACTCTTCCAAAATGAAACCCTTGATTTTAAATGTACCCATGCAGTGATGACAAGGAGCATCAATATTTTACATTTGTGTAATTTGCAGATATTCCAGCTGATATATATGGCTGATATATCTGCAAAAATGTAAATATCAGCCTATACAGATACTTAATTTTTTTGCTGACATTGGTTGATATCAGACTGATAATATAGTGCATGCCTAATCATAACATTGACTTCTTAGTCAGCAACCCAAGCTTTAGCTTAAAGAGAATAAAGATTACTGACAGTGCTATCATCTTTTTTTTCTTAGTCTGACTTTTTGATTCCTTAAATTCATTTTAAAATTATCAATAAAAGGTTTGCACAAAACTCAAAAAATGCTGACACCAGTATTTTTGGCAAGAGTATGAGGTATCTCCCTTTTTAAACATTGATCTTCACATCTCATTGTGACAGTGTATTTGTGTTAGAAATTGATGTGGACCAAAAAAAACGATGTCGTCCCTAATTGAGGATATCATTGTTTTTTAAATGTAAAATTCAGCAATAATAGTATTGTGTAGGTATTGCAGACAATATCTGTGATAAATGACTCATATCTATGACCAAAACATCGTCTGTAAATATATAAATATTTCAGTTTTTCAGCCTATATCTGCAGATATTGATATTGGACCGCTAATATTGTGCATCCTGAGTCAGAAAAGAAAATTAGTGTGTGCACGTCCAGGTAGTATATTTACAGGTGCAGGATAAAGAATCATCAACTGGAGGAGAAAGGAAAAAGACTGCACACTGTTCTTCTCCCAGATAGAAACTTTATTAAATATGGTGCAATGCTTGATCGTCCTCAGGATAATAGAGCAAAAGACATACAGGCTTTACTTATGTGTGGCAATCCATAACAGTTACTCACTATGACTAACACCTTCTGACAAAGCCGTCCAGAAGGGGGATAAAGGGCAAAGCTTTTTCTGGTCCAGAGTCACTGAGCTGCCTACAAAGAGTAGTCAGAGAAGACTTTCAAGCTGGCTTGGCTTCGTTGGTTCTGGTTCCTGAACATAATTTTGAGCCGGCTGGCATGTTCAGGCTGAAACAATATTGGTTTGGAACCTGAAAAAGTTGGTTCCAGCTGGGGAACCGTGACATCATCAGTGGGCATGTTTTATTCTGCGATGATGAACTGAGCAGGATGTAAAGGAAGTACAGAAAATGGAGAAAGAGAGCGTGCTGTGGTCAAGTGAAGAGACTAAATGAAACATGGTGTGAAAGCTGCCAAAGAAATGGTCCATCCTGAATTTAGGAAGTAAATACCTTTTAAAAAATAATAATAAAAATAACTTATCATTACTTAATAACGTAAAAGTAATAACTCTTTATTGTTGCCTGTTTGAAAACACGAGCCTCCTCTTTTCAAAAGTTATGAGCTTCTATTTTATTTTATAGTAATATAGTTGGGATGGGGGGCATGGGAATCATAATCAGACAATTTATCAATTTATTTGTGCCAAAGGACAGGCAGTCTACCAAAGCATGTGTACACTCCATAAACAAAACCAGCAGGGGTGTTTCAGAGTCAATAAATATAAGATGGTCCGTAGTAAAAGGTGCTGGCACTGGTGCCCCCTTAGGTGGTAGCACATATGGCACAGCTAGGTAGGAGTTGACTTTTGGGTTGGTAATGACCATGTGTAAAGACTTGATAGAACTGATTCAGGACCTATTTATAAGGCCCATCAATGTCTGTGGGAGGCAGTCAGATGACACAACCAGAAACAGGGAGTTCGCACAACTTCCACAAGAGGGGGACAAAAAAGCTAAAAGACCATCCAAAACCATTTTATTGCACATTAGAGCTAAAGTATTATAAAATGGAAACCATGTAATATTAAAGCTGTCAACAAACCAAGATATGGAGACTTTGAAAGGGAATCTTCTACATGGATGACAACAGTCTATACACAAAGGAAAAGTACCAGTATATAATTTACAGGATTTATCTGTGTGAGGGAAAAAGATACTTGTTATAATGAAATCTCAAGACTATCAATGCATTCTGGAGCAAAATGTGCTGCCCAGTGTCAGAAAGCTTGGTCTCAGCTGCAGGTCATGGGCCCTACATCATTTTTGTCCAGGTCACTTTCAGTATTTTGATTTTTATAATAATTCTGTTGAACCCTGATTCAAAAGCAATGTCAGATTTTCATTAGTTAATTTTCAGTAAATTTTTATTTATTTTTACTATTGTCAGTTTCATGTTCTTTCAGTGACCAACAGAAGGGTACCCACAATTTTGCCACATCTGTATGTAGAGCCTGTCTACCTGAGGAAGATTAGATGTAGATTAAATTGTTGCCATGTATTTAATTAAGTTTCTCACAGGAAGCAAGACAGTGTGCAGACATTTTCCTTTCACAATAGTCAGCAAAAGTGTTTTCTTGTACCCTTTCTTAACTTTAACTTGTATCAATATTGTGTTAATATATAAAATGCTGTTTTAATCAAAATATCGTAACATGGTAAAAGAAGAAATATGCAGACATACTGATTAATCTTTTAACTCTCACTGTGTGTTGTGATGTGGTACTTCCCAGGCTTCATGGACTCCTCTTCACATTGCAGCATCTGCCGGCAGAGAAGACATAGTGAGAGTTTTAATCTCCAAAGGGGCTCAACTGAATTCAATAAACCAAAACGGATGCACCCCTCTGCACTATGCTGCCTCGAAAGACAGATATGAGGTGAGGGTTTTGAAGTTGAAATGGCATTTTTAGATTGTTTGGGTTGTATTCACAATCTGCTTTGGAGATTTGTTTTTTTTTTTACATTATGGGGATAATTTTGGACAAGTTGGTTCCAGGAGGATCAGAAGTGAATCAACTGTGTTACAAAAAGATGAGCTTCTTGAAAAAGTCTAAAGAAGGAAGGTGGAACAAAGTATTTTATTTGATTCTTAATACACAATGCACAATTCTGTCCTCAAGTCTGTATCTCAATTTTAGGACATAATAGTGGTTACAGTGTGGCTCTAGAGAGGGGGCTATTTGTTGGCTAGAGCAAATTCAATTGTTAAATGGTTTTATTATTTCATACATTGCAGGCTAAGATGAAAATTATGAGTATGTTGAACAAGGTATTCAGATACAAAAGATGGCGTCTGCTAAACTAAATATCGCACATAGAGTAGGAAATTTGTGTGAGGTAGACTTGAATTTCGTTGTGGCAATGCTTCTTGGTGATAAACCTTATCTTGTTAGAAGATATGCTTGTTTCTGTTTTAGATGGTTCCATATGTATTGATGGGATAAGCAACAGAGCTAAGTATTTGGTTTGTACCCATAAATATTTGACAAAATGTATCCCCAGGTGCTGACAATCAAGTGTCTGACTGGTAACTTCAAAGTGGTGTTCAGCAAAACTAAGTCGTAGCATTATCTGGAGTAAGCACTGGTACCATTTCCAAACTGAATAAACTGATAAGGGGCGGCATGGTGGCGCAGCAGGTAGTGCCCATGCCTCACAGCAAGAGGGTACCCGGTTCGATACTCAATACAGGGGCCTTTCTGTGTGAAGTTTGCACGTTCTTCCCGTGCATGCGTGGGCACTCCGGCTTCCTCCCATGGACCAAAAACATGGTCAGTAGGTGAACTGATGACTCTTAATTGCCCTTAGGTATAAGTGTGAGCGTGAATGGTTGTCCGTCTCTCTACGTGGCCCTGTAATCGACTGGCGACAGGTTCAGGTGTACCCCACCTCTCGCCCAATAACAGCTGGGACAGGCTCCAGCCCCCTCCCCACCCCGACCGCGAAAGGGATAAAGGAGTTTAGAAAATAAATGAATGGATTAATAAACTGATAAACCTTGCTACACCCAAAACACAGAAAATGCAGAATGCTTTTTTTTAGCCATTGCTCAAATTATGTGTTTCCCAAAATGTAGATCAGAATCTTAATTAAGACTTTTTCTTTTTCACTGTTTGGGGTTATGTGACTATGTGACAGTTACATGAAATGTGAAAGTAAAAATGTTTTGTTTTTTTTTTCCAATGGAATTTCAAGTGAAACTCTCATGCATCCTGAAACCAGCACAACAGGTTGTGAAAATTATCTTTTTTCCTGTTACAGGAAACCATTAGCATATTTTTTATGACTTCAGCTTCATATCATCATCAATCATAGATTGCCCTGATGCTGTTGGAAAACGGAGCTGACCCAAATGCCACAGACAAATTGGAGTCCACTCCCCTTCACAGAGCATCAGCCAAGGGCAACTACCGGCTCATCCAGCTTCTTCTCAAACAGAGTGCATCAACCAACATCCAGGACTCACAAGGCAACACACCTCTGTATGTGTGATTACAAATCTTTCTGAGTAAATAATGAGATTTAACCTTAATCACTGAACAGGGAAAGTGAACAGAATCAAACTAATTTGATTATTGCTTGCTTAAAAATCTACTTTTTTGCTTTATCAGCCACCTGGCTTGTGATGAGGAGCGTGTGGAAGCAGCCAAGCTACTGGTGGAACATGGGGCCAGCATCTACATTGAGAACAAGGAGGAGAAGACCCCCCTGCAGTTAGCTAAGGGTGGACTTGGTAATTTACTACAACGGATTGTAGAAGGGTGATGCAGTTGCTTTGTCCTGTCAAATCCCCCAACATTGCCAAGGTACTTCAAGAGAATTCTCATCCCAGTCAGTCCTTCCTGGGCTGTCTAGTGAGACACATTCGGATGTGATATGAGTGGAAGATGAGACACTGCTTGGACAGAAGTTGGATTGCGCTGCATCCTACCAAAGTGGGCCAGGAAGGTCCTTGAGACCCTTAATGTCTGGTCTAACTCTTCTCAAGCATGCAGCTCAGTGTATTCAACATTGCAGCTTACAGTTTTTATGAAATTTGAATTATTCCATGATGTCAAAATAAAAATGTGTTCAGCCTGTTACGAGTATGATCATATTTATTTGACATCCATATGGTTAGTTAACAACTTATCAACTCTACTGAAAGGTTCTACATTAAGATGTAGCAACTGTATCCTGGGACTTAAATTTTAGAATAGCAGGCAGGGGTGGAAACAGTTTCCAAATATTGCACTTGAGTAAAAGCACAGACACTTGATTTAAATTGTATTTCAAGGACTGAGTACTTTAAGTAACTATAATTAGGGCAATAGCTGGAGGGTGGTGGGTGAGTCAACCAGTTATTTGTTTCAGTATGATAGTACATTGAATTTTATAAGATTGTACTTTTACCAAAATGTAATAGTTTATGCTGATAATCATGAAATGAGTTATAGCATTTACAGCAGTGTTAGGAGAGGCTGTTTTCAAAACAATGGAACAAGAAGGACATAGACAAGTTAGATAAGTTGAACAAGACCACAGATATGTCTATTTAATGATAAATCAGATCACAAAGAAAGTTATTCAGCTGAGGTTTCTCTCTGGGCCATCCACCCCACATGGGAGTAGCTTCAGAAAAGAGCCCCAAATTACAGGTGGACAGTTCTTTTCTAGAACCTGGGTGGTGACATCACGTTATGCAATAATTAATATCGCAAGCTGGTCTTCTGGTCCTTGACTTCGCCTCTGACTGCCCAGTGACAACATACTCACTTCACAGCAGTTAACATTAAAGGTAGACATCCAGTTCAGATCAAACCAACCTACATAAAAGCAAACAGGTAGAAAAAACACATCTCTAAAGATCGGCATGTATTATTCTGTCACTTGTGATTGTAAGCTTGTTTAAATTAACCAGATGGTGTGTGTGTGTGTGTGTGTGTGTGTGTGTGTGTGTGTGTGTGTGTGTGTGTGTGTGTGTGTGTGTGTGTGTGTGTGTGTGTGTGTGTGTGTGTGTGTGTGTGTGTGTGTCTTACCCTGGAGCTAATCTGATTCCCTTGAATTTACTGATAACACACATGAAGATTGAAAGCAGATGTCTCAACCTTAGCTTTTGAAATATTTACATTAGCATATTGTATTTGACCAAATAAATATGTAGAATGCCAAATGTATACATTTACGTTTACAGAATGCTGGTTTGTAAATATAAGCTAGATATTTAACTAAAAATCTTGAATGTTGTTTATTTTCAGATTTAATGTTAATAGACAAATGGTTCAAAAATGTGACCAACCCTTGTTATTTGACTTAAACTTTTGGTCTCACAGCATCACTGTTTAAAAGTTTGTATCAGTGTAGTATTTTTTTTTTCAGTAAGTGCTCTTATAACGTAACTAAGTACAATACATCCCAAAAGCACACAAATAAAAGTTAAAAAGACACTACTTGAAAAAAGCAGGTGTAAAAAACTACTTAATTACATTAAGTTACCTAAATGTGCTTAGTTACATTTACTGAAGTTACATTACATTCCACTATGATTGCAGTTGTTCTAGCTTAGTTTGTTCAAGATTTGGACTCAAACTTTTTGACCAATTATGTTTAAGCCAGGGGTGGCATGGTGGCATAGCAGGTTGTTCACGTCGCTCACAGCGAGAAGGCTGCTGCTTTGAGCTCCGTGCCAATAAGGGCCTTTCTGTGTGGACTTTGCATGTTCTTCCCTGCCTTGTGTGGGTTCTCTCTGGGCCCTCTGGCCTCCTCCCAAAGACATGCTCATTAGGTTGAGTGGTGACTCCAAATTGCCATTTGGTGTGAGTGTGAGAGTGATTGGTTGTCCGTCTCTTTATGTGGCCCTGCAATCTCCTGGTTCAGGGTGTCTCCTGAACCAATATCAGATGGGATAGGCTCCAGTCTCCTTGCAACCCCAAAAGGGATAAGTGGTATAGATAACAGATGGATGGATAGAGACTAAAGCTAAAAATTGCTTTAAATAAGGTGAGAAATATCAATGAATCAAAATCAATATGAATATTGAAATAGGCCACAGACGAAAAGGAAGATCGGAAAGTTTTCACAATGGAACGGGAAGTGGAGGTATTGTTCTTTGTCAATGCCAAGCTTCACTTCTTTAGAATATGCCAGGAAATGTGATTCAGGAAAGGGTAAAAATAATTTACATGAGAATACTTCGACTGGTTGATACTGAGTAAGGTACCACAAAGTATAAAGGGAGCATCTTGCAGAGAATCCTGTTTGTGCAAAGAGTTGATAACCTGTGTTTAAGTATCAACATCTATTTATCACATTTAAAGAGCATCAGATTAATAGATTTTAACAGAAGCAAGCTTTAGAACAAATCAGCTGTCGATAAACTTCAAAAGATTCATTCAAGCACCTTAGGAAGATGACAATTTAGTTGTTTTTTTGTAGTCCTTCTCATATAGGGAAGACCAGAGTTTGATATGGAATCACAGGAGTGCCAATATTAAAAGGAAATACATGTGGATGTAAAAACAGAATCAATAAAAGAAGTTTGGAAATAAAAACTGAATCAATAAAAGAAGTTTGGAAATAAAAACAGAATCAATAAAAGAAGTTTGGAAATAAAAACTGAATCAATAAAAGAGAATCAATAAAAGAAATGTGGAAATAAAACAAGAATCAATAAAAGACATTTGTAAATAAAAACAGAATTAATAAAAGAAATTTGTAAATAAAAAGAGAATCAATAAAAGAATCAATAAAAAAAAATATATACAAACGCAGTCATATCATTGCTTTTGCTTATTCCATTTTGACATTGTCTTTTCCATGTGCGTTTTGTCATTGCCTTTTCCATGTGCCTGTTGTCATTGCTTTTACCAGATGGCTCAAGCTGTCAATCAAATGACTGTGGGCGGGTCTTTCTGTCCAGGATAACTAGTAGATACCTGATCAGACGATTCCTGCTTGACAGTGGCTATGCAGTAGCTATGACTGTGTTCGAAATGGCATACTGTGTATCTACTTACCTACTCAATCAGTACATACTGCATACTGAATACTCAAAGATGATCTGAGTATGCCGCAGCTGCCCGAGCGTTTACACAGATGCATACTTAATACCCCAGAATGCATTTCGTGCCGGCCGGGAAGCAGCGCCGGGAAAATTAAAATAGTCCGACCATAAGAGAAAACTGCAATTCAGGAAAAACTACAAATTCATCTAGTAATAATATATTTTCTAGCGAGACAGTAAGTATTTACATCACGATTATGAGCCCAGTTGATTGTAATAGCGACTGTTTTTAATTTGTCTCGCCGTTTTACGAGACCGAAGCGTCCGCTTGGTGGGTGTTTCGTACCGTAAACACCGGGCAGCAGCTGCCCCCCCTTCACGTTTCCAAGTTATTGCGAAGTGTTTTCATTATCAACAGCTGCATGGCACAAACCGAGCGGCAGTGGATGAAAAAAATTCACACTAACACCTGTGTATCCATGGTGATAAGGCTATACACCACCTGCTGGGCGTGTGATGAGCAGCATTGGGCTCTAAAATGATCAACACACAACAGAATTATTATGACCTTGTTAGGTTATTCCTTGGCAAATACATAATTTCCGACTATATTCTTCTCATTAACAATGATAATTTCCAAAACCATCAGGTAGTTCTGCCTGGTGTAGGTGAAAACCACGGGCGCTTTTTCTTCAGGGCAGCTGTGTACTTCCTGATGGACTTTCAACCACCAGTAAGAATTAGTGAAGCTCACACATACAATGTCAACTGAAAACTCCCCCATTAGTATATTCTGAACCATGTGCTCTCAACCAATAATACAGTTTATTAATCAGAGGTCTGTGCTTAATGAGTGACCACTTTGATGATGCATTCAGAGATGAGAAGATGCTCAAACTTGTTATAATAAATACATCTTTAACAGACAAATAAAAAAGTAAATTCTGTCTGTGTTCTTCTTTCTTCTTCTCTCCACTCCCGCTCTACAGATAACTCTGTATAAGTTAAAATGCAAAAAGTATTATGAGTTGAGTTAAAGTTTTACAGTAGTTCGACAGGTATATTATTTGCACCCATGACATCACAACCTCCAGCTCCAAGCTCAACTGTTTGGCAGACGTCGATATATTCAAAAATATTTAATAAAAAAAAAAAAACGTTTGTTTCTGTCGATGTCTTAGGATACAGACAGAATTTCAAACAAACCAAAAAAAATTTTTTCTTTGTGTAGGATTTAATATGCAAAAAGTTCTTATCATAAAAATGCATATATAAATATATATATATATATATGAGAAATAGAATATATATACATATATGAAATATATAGATATAGATAGCTTATGACTTATATTCTGCAGTTGAGCTGGAAATAAAGGGTTAATATTAAAACATCAGTGTTAGATCAGCATGTTACTTGTACCACAAAGAATAGAACAAAAACACACCACCATTAATATTAATTTAATTTTATTCAAAGACATTAGTGCTGCATTTCCCCAGCCTCCAAACCCCAGGCTGCACTGTAAGCAACAGTGACACTCCTGCTGATGTTCTTCGATGGGAGAGTGACCTGCGGCCAGACTTCACCTCACCAGGGAGTCCTTTGGGGGTCTGATGGCTGCCCTTGGCACCCAAAGGGACCATCAGCGGAGGACCGTCTTCACCTGGGTGCAGGTTTCACCTGGTTGGCTGGATCAGCAGCCTTCAGAAAGGTTGTTGGCAGCATTGATGTGTGGGTGAAGCCATCAGCCCAGCATGCAGCATGTTACCTGCACATGATATTTTTTTAATCAGTTCAGTTTCAGGCTGTGTGTGATCACAAAATTTCAGGACATTTTTGTGGGCTTCCCAAATCAGCACACAACACAAGGGTGCTGAAGCACAGCCCCATTTACCTGCAGCAGAAGTATCCTCAGCTGGGCTTCTGCATCCTTGGTGATGGGGGCTACCCCTGCCTCAAGCAGCCCATTGCCCTCATCACCCCCTACTGACAGCCTCTCCAAAACCAGCTCCAGGTGTGATTTAATGGTCACCTGTCCAGAGCCAGATGTGTGGTGGAGAGGGCTTTTGGTACCCCAAAGACCAGGTGGAGGTCCATCTTCCGTTTTTCAGGTCCTGTGCAGGAAGGACAACACAATACAGAAAAACAGAATTATGTAATTATGACTGTACACTCACATCATACAGAATCCACTTGTTGATCACATCACAGCAAACCAAAGTTTTCCCATGTTTTTACTGACAAGGGCTGGGGTGAATTTCCCCTCCAGCCCCCTTTCTGCAATGAACCCCCTACAGGATGTTATTCAAAAAGTTAAATACAAACCATAACAATAGTGTTTTATTATAACCTCAGCTTTCACTTACTCATAGTGGGTACTTGTGGCATTATGCCTCCCCGTGAACAGGCAGCAACCCTCCAGGCTATCAGGCCCCTGATTTACTCATCAGTCCCTAGAAAGAGCAAAACATTTAACCTTACAGACATCGAAGGGGAAACATGACAGTAATGACATGATATGCTGCAGATAACCTCCGTAGAGGATACTGGCTTTATTCACAGGCTATCTGCCAAGCTAAAGGTAGCTAATAGCTGCCGTATCTCGTGAGTATTTATGACTGATAAAGCCCTCCCCACACTTCTAACATCAGTATCCTCTGCAGCGAAGGCGAACATTAATCCCATATTAACAACATCACAAACAGCGGTGTAGAGTCACAGGTATCGGTGTTTTACTGATACCTGTGTTTACAGGTATCGGTGCAGCTGACTGAGGCCATCGAGAGCTACGCGGGACGCCGCGACAATTAAAATACACCAATAAACAGAGATGTCCGAGTGGTGCTTCTGATCATATTGTCCCTGTGCAGGATATAGCCCGCTGGTTAATTTTATTTGCCCGATTATTCAGGCTAATGCTCGGACCCGGCAGCTGTTAGCCCAACTAAGCGTTAGCATTGAGATAGCTGCTAGTCCAACTAGCGTTAGCATAACTGATAGCCGACCATTCGTGGCACAAAACAAACAAAAAAAAACAACGTACACAACAAATGAACTCAAAACGACAACAGCTCATGGTGCTTGGTGTAAAAAACACGTGTTAGAACTTACATTTGAACAGCGCAGTCACATCCACTGTAGTCAGTGCAGAGCCACAGCTCACCGCCACCATCGTCTCTGGAGGAAATGAGTATGTTGAGTGTCCACAGCTGCATACTCAAAATCCGGGCCGATTTGAGTACATCATCCGAGTACTTTTGCATACTCATTTTTCACATACTAAGCATACTGTTTTTCATTTTGACGCAGTATACTCAAAATGTCGAGTATTTGAGTATGGAAGTATGCTATTTGAGACACACTAACTATCAAGCAGGAATCATCTGATCAGGTATCTACTAGTTATCCTGGACAGAAAGACCCGCCCACAGTCATTTGATTGACAGCTTGAGCCATCTGGTAAAAGCAATGACAATAGACACATGGAAAAGACAATGTCAAAACGCACATGGAAAAGACAATGTCAAAATGGAATAAGCAAAAGCAATGATATGACTGCGTTTGTATATATTTTTTATTATTGATTCTTTTATTGATTCTCTTTTTATTTACAAATTTCTTTTATTAATTCTGTTTTTATTTACAAATGTCTTTTATTGATTCTTGTTTTATTTCCACATTTCTTTTATTGATTCTCTTTTATTGATTCAGTTTTTATTTCCAAACTTCTTTTATTGATTCAGTTTTTATTTCCAAACTTCTTTTATTGATTCAGTTTTTATTTCCAAACTTCTTTTATTGATTCTGTTTTTACATCCACATGTATTTCCTTTTAATATTGGCACTCCTGTGATTCCATAGTTTGATGCCTTATGTGGTGGTTATCACTTTGCTCATTCCATCCAAAACAAATTATGCTGTTTATTCATACTCATTACGTTTTTGAGGCTTGATTCTGTTGTTATTTCCATGTACAATGTTTGTGGATCAAACACAAAGCATTAAAAGAGGATGATTTTTCAAAGGTCTGAGTAACTTACATTTGGATATTTTTCAGTGTGGTCTGTTATTTTAAGATTGTACTTTCACTATGAAGTAAGTATGAGCCTCATTTTGAACTTGTTAAATTCATAAATAGCAAGCGTAAATCTTTTGTCAAGAAGATCTTTTTAAATTGCTTCTAAATTGTTTGTCATATGCTTGTCATATGTTTTAATTTCATGAATTGTATTTTTTATTGAAGTGCTCTAAAAATCGATTAATTATTAGAGCTTCAACTGTAAGTGAGAAAAATCAAGGAAATGTCAGAATTATCCCCTGGTCAGCCACATTCCAAAATGAGGATCTGAACTTTCCACAACGGAACAGGAAATAAGATTATCGTTCTTTGTCAGTGATACTATGAAGTATCACTTGTTTGAATACTCTCTACAGATAACACCAGGAAATGTACAGTTGTGCCCAAAAGTTTACACCCCCCAGCAGAATTTCTGATTATATGGCCTTTTCTCAGAAAATATGAATGATAAAACAAAAACCTTTCTGTCACTCATGGTTAGTGGTTGGGTGAAGACATTTATTGAAAAAATGACAAGTTTACTCTTTTTAAATCATAATGACAACAGAAACTTCAATATTGACCCTGTTCAAAAGTTTACACCCCCTGGCAGTTTTGTCCTGATAAAATGCACAAAATTTGACACAAATGGGTTTGAATGTCTACTAAAGGTAACCATCCTCACCTGTGATCTATTAGCTTGTATTCACAGTGTATGTTTAAAAGCTCAGTTTCTGAGCTCCTGACAGACACGTGCATCTTTCACTCAGTGCTGCGTTGAAATTTCTGTGTCATGGGTAAAGCAAAAGAATTGTCAAAGGATCTATGAGAAAAGGTAATCCAACTGTATAAAACAGGAAAATAATTTAAAAAGATATCTAAGGAACTGAGGATACCAAGAAGCACTGTTAAAACTCTAATTAAGAAGTGGAGAGAGAGGGATTCTGTTGAAACCAAACCACGGTCAGGCAGACCAACAAAAATTTCAGCTCCAACTGCAAGGAAAATTGTTCGAGATGCAAAGAAAAAAACTCAAATAACTTCAGCTGAAATACAGGACTCTGAAAAAAATTGGGGTGGATGTTTCAAGATCCACAATAAGGAGACACTTGAAGAAACATGGGCTGCATGGTCGGGTCACCAGAAGAAAGACATTTCTACACAAATGCCACAAAATATCCCGCTTACAATCCAAACAGCACAGACAAGCCTCAAAACTTCTGGAACAAAGTCATTTGGAGTGATGAGACCAAAATTGAACTTTTTAGCCACAACCATAAACGTCACATTTGGAGAGGAGTCAACAAGGCGCACGATGAAAGGTACACCATTCCTACTGTGAAACACGGAGGTGGATCACTGATGTTTTGGGGATGCATGAGCTACAAAGGCACAGGAAAATTGGTCAAAATTGATGGAAGGATGAATGCAGCATGTTATCAGATAATACTGGAGGAAAATTTACAGTCATCGGCTCAGAAGCTGCGCAAGGGACGTTCTTGGACGTTCCAACATGACAATGATCCAAAACACAAAGCCAAATCAACCTGCCATTGGCTACAGCAGAATAAAGTGAAGGTTTTAAAGTGGCCATCTCAGTCTCCTGACCTCAATATCATTGAGCCACTCTGGGGAGATCTCAAACGTGCAGCTAATGCAAGACAACCAAAGAATTTACAGGAGCTGGAGGCTTTTTGCCAAGAGGAATGGGCAGTTTTACCATCTGAGAAAATAAAGACCCTCATCCACAACTACCACAAAAGACTTCAAGCTGTTATTGATGTTAAAGGAGGAAATATAAAGTATTAAAAACTGCGGGGTGTAAACTTTTGAACAGGGTCAATATTGAAGTTTCTGTTGTCATTCTGATTTAAAAAGAGTAAACTAATCTTTTTTTCAATAAATGTCTTCACCCAACCACTAACCATGAGTGACAGAAAGGTTTTTGTGTTATCATTCATATTTTCTGAGAAAAGGCCAAATAATCAGAAATTCTGCTGGGGGGTGTAAACTTTTGGGCACAACTGTATCTGTGTAATGATCACAATTTTTTTTTTTTTTTTTTTTTATTATTTTTTTTTTTTTTTTTTTTTTTTTTAATTTTTTTCTTTTTTTTATTTTATTTTATTTTTGTTTTTTATTTATTTTTTTTTTTTTTTTTTTTTTTTTTTTTTTTTTTTTTTTTTTTTTTTTTTTATTTTTTATTTTTTTTTTTTTTTTTTTTTTTTTTTTTTTTTTTTTTTTTTTTTTTTTTTTTTTTTCATTAAATGTCTTCACCCAACCATCAACTATGAGTGACAGAAAGGTTTTTTGTGTTATCATTCATATTTCTGAGAAAAGGCCAACAGAAATTCTGCTAAATAAAACACATGAGGGAAATTCAGAAAGAAAGACACCCATAATTTGCCAATTCATTCAGCAAAATAGTCACATAGATACAATTAATATATTCAATTCTGATTACTAAATGTCAAAAAAATAGAGGTAATAGGGTGAGCATATGAGGAACAGGGACAACTAATGCCATGTAAGAAAGTCAAAAAGCTTTGACTTCCCCTGAACATCAACACCATCACTCCTTGAAGAAAACTGTTTCACAAAAAAAAAGTCAACTCTCGCATCATCCCATACTGAAATCAACTTGTCAAATCAAACAACCGGAAGGATTTACATGGAGTGGTGAATAGATTCCATTACACAATGTAAAGTACATTAAAATAAAGTTTTTCCTAAAATTTTGATTCATCAAACCATTTTAGATATACCATAGATTTATCTTGCCACATAGTGTTAATGTCTTATGCTGTATATCAGTAGTAATATTTCTCTGAAGCTGTAGAGCAAAAATTTTACTACACAAATATGCGCATGCAAAGTGCAGGCCTAATGAATACAAAAAAATATATGAGTTGAGCGGTGTAAACAGACAATGGATTTCAGTCATTATGTGTATTTTTAGCTGTTATTTAGAAAACAGATGCCTGTACAAGTGGACTCATTCATTTCAGTCATTAATGTCCCCTTGTTGCAGCAGGATAGTAACAGGGTGGACATTTGGTGGTAAGCTCAGCCATACCTTCTCATGTCAAACTGGCAGGTACTTTAAGAAACCCAAAGAATCTTTTTTACATGTTTCCTGTGGGAGGACAAGTGAAATAAATGTATAGAATACACCTTATTTATTAGCTTTTAAAATGTTCTGATAACAAAACATCACCAGGAACATACTGTATTTGAAATAAGACTCCTTGATATTTTTGAATAATGTAGGCTTTTTTTATGTTCATACCTTACATTTGTGCCTGGAGTTGTGTAGGGCACACCTATTTGCCCCAAATCAATTTGAATAAATCAAATACAATCAATTATCTGAATGGTAGGATTGACCCAGGCTTTCAAAGTTTTCCAAAATGATTTGAAAGTTGTTAGGAGTTTCATGTGGAGAAAAATAAAAAAAGATTAGGCTGAGGAGTCATTTCTAGAAAAGCTGTAAGTATAACCCTTCAGAAAAGAGAACAAACGTTAAAGTGGAGAAAATTCAAGGCTGCCAGCGGATACATGGATAGAGGTCCTGAAGCAGAGGTCTTCTGGTCATTCCTCACAGCAAGCTAAAAACTGAAGGGGACAGGGCATTTTCAGTGAGGGCTCCAAAACTGTAGAAACATCTGCCAGAGGAAATCAGGTCACAAAGACTTACTTTTATCTGCGAGCCTTTCCTGATTTTACTTGAATACATGATTTTACTCATAATACATTATGATATTTCACTTATTTGATTTTTACTTATTTTATAGGATTTCTTCTAAGAAATAATTGTGCATAATGATTGTTGTTGTTATGTTATTATTATTATTATGATTATCATTATTATTATTATAATTATGTAGCCCGTTCCTGTAAAACAAATGCCAACCAAGTCCCTCTTCGTCAAACCATCAGTCGTAGGCTCTGTGGGACCAAAGGACAGAGAAAGGAAAAGTCTTACACATAAAACACCGCACCGTCCGCAGAGGGTTTTCCCCCGTCATCTTTTAAATTCCCCTCCACGCAAATATTTGATTCTTGTTTCGATGTTCTGTGGTGTCAATGCTATCTCAGCTGCGCGTGCGCAGTAAGAAACTACCTTGCTTTCACTTCCTGGAACGAGGTCGCGTCAATAAATAGCACCCTCTGATCACTGAACTGTACGGTAGACAGTGGTCACATCAAGTCCTGTGGTCTCAAAAGTTGGCTGGAGGACCTTGCACGGTAATTTTCGATGTTTTCATTGCTAGTTTTACAAATAACCTTTGACTTACCGAAGAGTGGGATAGCTTAGCTAAAGTAGCTAGCTAACGTTCGTTTGCTACTGTTGTCATTTATCCGAATCCTAGTTTCACCCGTGAAACCATTGTCATTACGGTTTATCTCTTTGTACAGCTATCGATCTCGATTATGTTTTTATTATGAAGAGTCAGCTGATAGACACACGGTGTCAAACGTTGGTGACCAAAGTGTCAGCTGTCACAGATCCGCAGAGGTCGGACTCAGACTGTCGTCGGATTCTGCCAACAATAGACCTTTTGTGTCGTTATTGTGTAACTAACAGCATTTCGAAGGTTCTGGGAGTTGTAGAGTCATCCCGTATCACTTAGGTCGAAGTTTTTTTTAAAAAAATCATGTGGTCCGCATCATGATTTACATTCATTTATACAATATCGGGGACAGAGTCGGGGACAAATGTAAATACAATGCGATCGAGTAGCTGACATTTGCAGATGATCGGGTTAATGTTTATTTTTTATCGACACGTATCTTAGTCCAAAGATCACAGCAGCTCCCTTTGATTGGTACAACCTCTCCCACCGTCAGCTTGCATTAGTCACAACCTGAATTCCTGACATCAAGATGTAAGAATGTCCCTGCTCTGGATCACTGCTGTTAAACACGCGGTTTTGTTAAGCTGATTCTGTTACTCTGTGGTCGAGGTTGCTGGAAAAGATGACTGGATAGCTAAGAAACCTTTGGATATGTCATCACTGTAGTGTAAATTTTTCCTTCAACGAAAACAGAAAAGTTCCACCAGCTGGGAAAATTGTATAATTGAGGGTGTGGAGAGCTTCTCATGACGTGTTGTTACATATTTTCTCTTATAATGAGTAAACAGTATGTACCTTTGCTCACTACGTTTTTCACATCCTTGGTCTGAAGCTTCATGTACGCTATATCTTACAAAATTGTCGTATCATCAGTGGGAACCATGCGCTTCCCGAACTGAACTTATTAATGCTAACTTTTGGCACATTGGGTATTGTTCTGCTGTGGCGGGTTACACCCAGTAAAAGATTTAGGAGAGCCAGGAGACAAGCCTTCCTCTTGTGCCCATCCCTCACTCTCTCTTAAAGGCACAGCAGCCCAATAACAGCCGAGTCTGCCATCAGAAATACCAAACACTGAATTGGCCACTTATTAAATTGGCTTTTTTTGTCCTTTGTTGAAATTGCTACATTTTAAGCCGATTTTCTAATGTAAAGTTACATTTAGTCCATGAAAAGTTAATTTTGTATATAATAGTCACAATAGTAATACATCCATCCATCGTCTATACCTCTTTTCTCTTTTTGGGGCGGCAGGGGGCTGGAGCTTATCCAAGCTTACATGAGGGGAGAGGCAGGGTACATCCTGAACAAGTCACCAGCTGATCAGGACCACATAGAGACACAGACAGCCATTCAGTCTCATACAGAAGGGCGAGTTTAGAGTCACCGATTAACCAATTCACTGGCATGTTTTTGGTCTGTGGAAGGAAACTGGAGAAAACCCATGCAGGCACAGGGGAAACTCCACGCAGCAAGACCTTGGTTGTCACAGGAATTAAATTGACAATTTTCTTGTTGCGCTGTCATGACAGCAAAAATAATAATAGTTTTTATTGTTGTTATTATTGTCATTATTAACACATTTTCACTGGTGAATAATTTTAACTGCCCATGCACTTGTATCTGTAACATTGTTTTCCTTCCTGTTTTGACTAAAAATTGATTCTGTCTCTACAGCTTCCCATTTGGTTTTATCATGTGTGATTCTGGACAAGATGGCAACTGGGAAGCGGACGACTTGGGGGATTTCTCCCGGATGAACAGTCGCTTGGATTCATTTCGGGGTTCTGGCCTGGCTAAGCAGGTGTCACCAGAAAGACTGGCCCGGGCTGGCTTCTATTTTACTGGCCAAGCTGACCGTGTGCGCTGTTTCAGCTGCCAGAGGACTGTGGAGAACTGGTGCAAGGAAGACACGCCTGTAGAGAGACATAAAGAGGTATCAGAAATGGAAAAAAAAAAAAAAAAACTTGAACGAATATTGTCTTTTTTTCTAAATTTAATAAATCATACTTTCCTATTTTCACAGGTTTCTCCTACATGCAAATTTCTCAGCTGCACTAACCCCCCCCTGAGCTTCAGTCAAAGTTCTGATACTAGACTGACTAATGGTTCCACCTATAATGAGGAAGCTGAGGACATGGAATATCGCTTAAGGACAGGAGAGGTGGTTGATGAGTCCACTTACCCTATGGTCCCTCACATGAGGAGTGAGCAAGCCAGACTTCAGACCTTCTCATCGTGGCCCCCCACAGCTCCGGTGAGACCTCGAGATCTGGCAGAGGCTGGCTTTTATTACTTAGGGGAAGATGACAGGGTGCAGTGCTTCTGCTGTGCTGGCATGCTGAATGGCTGGGAAGCAGGGGACACTCCCTGGGAGGAACACAACAGGCACTACCAAAATTGCATTTTCATCCTTGGGCACGATGTTGGCAATGTCCCATCACCAGGGGGCATGGATGGGCAGGGAGGCAGTAGACCGCAAACAAACAGTCGTGCTCATATGGAAAGTTTTGATGAGAGGCTCAGCAGTTTTGCAGGCATCCAGCACCCTGTAGATCACGAGAGGCTCGCAAGAGCTGGCTTCTACAGCACAGGTAGAGCACTTTGCTTTCGAACCGTACAGTAAAGCTATTAATGACACATCATGTTACATGTCAAAGCTACTTATTGACCATGATCTTCTGTTGTATTTGGTAGTTATAAATGCAAGCAACTTAAAATCATACATGTCCCTGCAGGTACAGCAGACAAGGTGTCATGTTTTTGTTGTGGTGGAGGTTTGAAAGGCTGGCAGCCTGAGGAGGATCCTTGGGAGGAGCATGCCAAACACTACCCTGGGTAAAAACAAAGATAATTACTCACCGCTTAACTCTTCCTTATTCTGTGCCATTTGCTTTTAACTAATCAGTTATGTGTCTTTTAAATCAGATGCAGATTTCTGCTAGCAGAAAAAGGACAAGAATTTGTAAACAGTGTCCAGCTTCAAAATCCTCGACAAAATGGAGCTGTAAGTATGAAGTAGCTCTGAAAACACATGAATCAAGTATGTCTCAAGCTTTGTGAAGATACTGGATTTTGTATACCTTTTTTATACCTTTGATATACCTCTGGCATATACAGTAACTTGGTGTCTCGTTTAACTTAGTTTCCAAGTATGTGTTTGCAATTTTATTTGGATAAAAAGGAACGGGCTGAATCAAAGTCATTTCTAAAATACCACAACCCATGGTTTGGCTCCAACTGGGTCAACTTTCACTGTTTAACTCAAAATATAGATATAAAAGACTTGAACACTGCCATGAAATTTTGTTTTGTTCTAATAATAACAATGATAATACTAATAAGGATTATTATTGTTTGTATTGATATTGTTACTGTAGATTAGTCAGTTGAAAATATCACTACTTAACTATAATTTTTTTCTTGTCTGTACCTGTTTGTGTTCTTTTGGGATTGATTTGATACTTAGTTAAAAAGGGAAAATGTGTGTTTACATTTTCTTAAAGAATTTGTCAGGTTCACACACACATGCATAAACAGGTGATGTGGTTATAAAGCCTATAATTAAACTTGCATGCTTTTAAAGTACCATGTAATATTGTGCCGTTCTTATAAATATACATGTGAAATTGAAGGCTAAAGGATAATGCGCTTCTTTTCGCAAACAATTTTAAGAAAACTTAGTTGAATATCTATTTTGGTGTTTAAATGTATGACGTAGATTTATCTCGAAAAGTCCTCGATGCTGAGCAAACAAGCATAGCAAACATAGCATTAGAGGGACATTGGTTATTTCTGTTATTCCTTTTTACTTCTAGTCATATTTCCAGTTGATGAATGCTTTTTCTTTCATTTTATTTGGAGAACACTGGCTATATATCGGCAGTGTGCTATTACAATATGTATTACGACCAAAACAAATACAGTTTAAGTGTCTTACACAAGCTTTAACTTTGGTTATCATTGCAGAAAAGTTCAAGAGAATCTTGATTTTTAAGAATTTTGATAGTAAAACAAAAACAAAAACAACAAAAAAAATGTTATTACTTAAATTAATAGGATCCCTAGGCCGATGTCACGTACTCTTGGAGAGATGTCAGTGAGGGCCTGCTCATAAAGGAGCATCGAGGGTCAGAGCCTTGCCTAAGGGTGCCATGCAATTTTTATTTATTTATTTTTTGTCAAAATTAGTTTTTTAAAATGATCATTTGTCTTGGTAACAGAACATTCATTGGACTGAAACATCAAAACAGTTATATACAATTATCTGATTAATAATCACTAGATTTTTGACAGTTGCAGCAAGAATATTTTACAGACCGTTCATGTCTGCATAATGTTTTCAGAATTGAATAACAATGGAAAACATTTCTAAGTCTCTCGAAACTGTTGAAAAAGACAACACCAATTACTCTTATACAAATAGACTTTATCATGTGTCTGTTGTTAGAAGTTGTTTTGGGAATGTCTGCTGGATTGATTTGACTCTTTTTTTCAACTAAATATTTTTTCATAATGTATTTTAATTAAATGACAACTTATTTTATTTTCAGACTTCAAGTCATCAGAATGGATTTTCTGGAGAAAGGAATGGTAAATAATCAATTCATTGTAACTATTACTGTTATACTATCCAGCTACTGTGGTTTGTATGAATAAATAATATGACAGAATTAACTAATTAACTAAAGCAAAAACACAAGAAGCTATTCACACTTATTTTACTCTTTGTGTTTAGGAGTGCTTCGCTCTACCATGGCGCAGGAGGCTATGGCAATGGGTATTGAGCCCAGTGTGGTGGAAAAGTCCATCTTGGAGAAAATCAGCAGAACAGGTGTGAGCTACTCCAGCCTGGAAGAACTTATGGAAGACTGTCAAAATACACAAGAGAGCAATCCTGCAAACTCCCAAGAGCAAGGTACCTCACCTCCTGCTTTTAGAACTATGCTCATTGAAAAAACAAACAAACATATACTTTTCTTGTTAAACAATCACATTTTCATGATTTTTTTGTTCTTTTTTTTTTTAGGAAAGGACCCTCTTGAGAAACTACGGGAGCTGCAGATGGAGAAACTCTGCAAAATTTGTATGGACAGAGATATTTGTATCGTACTCATTCCATGTGGTCATCTGGTCACCTGTAAGGAATGTTCACAGTCACTGATCAAGTGTCCAATCTGCTGTGGAGCCATATCACAGAAGGTCAAGACCTATATCGCTTAAGGGAAACACCAGCTCATGCCCCATGCTCATGCTGCTTTCTGAACATCATGTTAATATATATATATTTTTTTATAAATATATCATCGCTTAAAGTGTGTGTGTGTGTTTGTGTGTGTGTATATATATATATATATAGTTATATGTATATATGAATGTATATATGTATAAGACTATTTTGTTTATATCAGTACATATCACAAAAGGTAATAATTTTCACTATCACTGAGATCCAAATACAAGTAGCAATAACAAAGTCATTTTAAAAAAGATGATTATTTTCTGAATCTGTAAGTTGCACCGCCCTTAAATATAAATTGAATGGAAATTGCCATTTTGAATCTCTGTTGCCAGAGGTGCCTTTGTCTAGCTTCTTTTATTTGTGTGTTTTGTGTTTTCATTTGACATAACTTAGTTGAAGCTGATTTTGAATGCTGATTTGTGAGTTCATGCATACATATTTCATTCATCTGTTTTGTCTTGTTAAATATTTTAGACTTTTATTTTATTTAGTAATGTTTGCTGCATTGTATATACATAATGGTAGAATTTGCTTCTTATACTGTCTAAATCACTGGTTTTAGGTCTGCAGATAATCTATGTGTTTGGAATAAATGGAGATATATATATATATATATATATATATATATATATATATATAGTGAAAACTGATTTTATTTTATTGGACTATATAAGCCATGTAACCAAGATAGAATGGGTTTGTGTGACGCAATAAAGTGTGAGATCGATTTATTCTGTAATTACTGTTGTTTTTTCTTTCAAGGTAAGGTTGAAGAACCTGAGAAACAGGAGTATAACAACCAATGCCAATTATCAAATACATTGTGTAGGCCTATGTAGACAGAGAGTATGCTGCAAAGTGATCAAGGATAATTACATCCTCACGCCTAGAATTCAAGTCATTTGAGACTATTGCTAAATAATAAAGAGTTTTAAACCCACCAGTAACGAGCAAATATATTTTTGTAGTTTTTATTATTCAATAGAACATATAAATTAATTGCATTAGTGGAAGTTGCCCATACTTGTCCGTGTATACCTTGTTTCATAGCTCAGTGAAGAGTGCTGATCACGCACGTTCGACCCTGTGATGCAGTACAACATATTTAACACTAGATGTCATCTCATGTCGGGCTATGTAATGCGGGTCTTGTGGCCGCTAGGTGGTAGCTCTGCACCAGGATTTCCTCCTCCCGGGTCGTCGAAACAACAAACCGAACTACGGAGCAAGCGGGGTGAGAGAACGTCCGAAACCGCCTCTGACCGCGACTTTTAAACTATTTTTTCACTATTGTACACACATTCAGACGGAGACCGCATAGGAGTCCTAAAAGTTAAGGGTCTCTTTGGACTACATTTCTCAATAAGGTAAGTTAGCTGTAAAATGGCGGAGAGCTATCTGGAAGTTAGTTGAATTGTATTTTGCTAGCCGTCTCGCTAGCCAGGCTAACGCTATGTGAGCTCGGAGCGAGCGCGGATATCTGCCTCAAACGAGTCGCTGTTAGCTCGCGGTTCGGCTACTTCGATTGTTAGCAAGCTAATGCTCCGATTCTCAGGCTTGGTGGCGTGAAATAAGTAGATCCATACCGATTGTATCGTAAATAGTGCCAGGTCAATTAGTTGCACTTTACACATTTGTAAACAAAGTGTTTGTTGCTTATGCAATACGGCACTGGAACTCCCGAGGCAAGATGGAGGACGCAAGGACGTGATGTTTTTTTAGGTAACGTTAGCACTAGCTGCTAGCTGAGCTAAGCAGTGGGAGTTTATACTAGGCCGTTACTCACAGAATTCGAGGTATATTGTGGTCTGTCTAAGAGTAAGCAGGCGATATAAATGTTGGAAAAGAACAAAACGCTCTGGTGTATGGAAATGTTGAATACTGCCGTAATTGTCTGGCAGCCAGTATTAGCATGCGCTAGTACAGTACAGCCTGCGTTGTTTTGTTATTATGGTCCCAATACGGTGGCGCTAAGAATTATTGGCATCATCTACATCTCTGCCGATATTCATCGCGGGGCCCGGTCACCACGTATGGCTCTCAGTTTCTTTGCACAAAGTAGTGCATGCGATTCACAATTTCGTTCAGCTGACGCCAAAGAAAATGTGCCGAACACTCGTCCGCTTAGCTTGTAGCGTTAGCACTAGCAGCAGCACCGGCGTCAATTTTGACAGGAGCCGATGGAGAGCGCGGCTGCTGCGGCCATGAAGAAGGGAATGGGCCGGTAGATTGTAGCACAGTTAACTTGCAGGAATGCGCGTCATTTTGAGTCCGGAGCTTCATCAAGTTTGAAATCGACACGGCTCCTTCGGTGGGGAGAAGTTTATGATATACCCTGGAAGATTTGGCGCCACTTTTTAGTCTACACCCATAGTATTTCGCCGTCTACCATGCAGCATTAATTTTAGTACTAAAAACACTGCACTTTCCTTAATCCCCACCGTTTTATGAATTACTTACTTGGCTTTCGTGGTCATTAAGTCTCAACATTTAAGATACGGGTTATTTTGCGTTGACCTATTTGAGCTGAACATTGAATGTGCTCCGACTTCCACATCTATCGTAATATACTAAGGAAATATGAGTAAATGTTGTGATGACAGTAGACGGACCATTTGATAGCAGTTCACACCAAAACCTAGAGCTGATTGCTGCGCATATATTCGTTTATACATAAAAGTACACAGCAGGACGTCATCGTTGCGTGCAGTGAGACTGGGAGACGACATACAGCACCCAGAGGGGGTAAATAAAGGGTGGAGTTTAGGTTTGCCTTTTCAGTTCCGAACTATTTTATTAAAGTAATTCAAGTTACTCTACCGACCAAGCAAGGGCATTGGAATTTGTTCCCATAATTATATATTAGTCACGAAACATTGTTTAACGAATTCTTCGCCCCTCTTTGTGCTGTAGATGCCACTAACTTACACACCTCGTCCATGCTAGAGTTTTTCTCCTGGGCCTGCAGTATCTTGTTGATGTTGATACTGCTTTTTGATTGGTTTAGGTGTGTAAAGGGCGGGTAGAGCAGTGCCATATTTGGCATTATAGGGAGATACTCCTATGCTCTGCTGTGACGTGAACTGTAAATCAGGGGAGGCTAGAAAGAGAGGGAGCCAATGGCCAAGCAGGGTAGCCTGACAGCATCATTTTGGTCCACCCCCTGTTACCATGTGAAACATTTTTTTCTCTGTAAAAGGCATCAAAGAAACATTAACTCTCTACAGTGTGAGATTTTGGTCCACACATGCAGAGTTTGTTTTTTCTCAAATTATTCTTTCTCATTTTTTTATGGAATCTTTTATGTTCTAGGTCACATGCAGGCTCCTTTCCATCAAGTGTTTTTGAAGATTTCGAGTCAGTCATAAGTTGAAGTTTTCCAGAAGATGTTACAGAAATGATAGCAGCACCAGAAATACCATCAGAGTACACCTATACTCAGTAAGTGCCCATTTCATTTTTTAAAAGGTTTTTCAAATAAAATGCCTACACACAAATAACTAATATTTGCTTGTTTCTTCTAGCGATACAGACACACGATTCTCTTCAGACACAGATTTCTCTGAGGATCCTGATGGAAGGATTGCAGGCTCAGCTAAGGGAAAGGTAAGAGAAGCATGGGGTTGTGAATAAATTAGCAATGTTTGTATGAATATAAGTATCTCACTCTCTCTCCATATATATGTATATATATATATATATATATGTCTATATATGTGTGTACATATAACACCCCCCACCCCCACCCCTAAGAATTGGTGTTTTGCCCTGTTGAGTCTTAAGGAAGTTCTATGAGCGCTTCACAATGCAAAAGAAGAAATGGTAATTTATCAAATTAGGGACTTTATTGAAAACTGCATTTAAACTCAAACATGCTTTTCTCAGCTGGTCAAAAGTTTAAGACTACAGCCTTTAAAAGATTAAATCTGTGCCAAAATTTTGGATTCCATATAATTTTCTGTCCGGTATTCACTCTGTCATGACCTCCTGATGGTATAGGCAAAAGAGCTCCCCCTCATTGAACATGGTCTGATTGTTGAGCTGCATAAGAGAGGCCTCTTGCAATGCGCCATTGCTGCTGAAGTTGGAAGCAGTAAGACAGTCACTTCGAATTTCTTAAAAGATCCTGAGGGTTATGGAACAAAAAAGTCAAGTTGTTGACCCAAAAAATTTCAGTGGTACTGAGCTGAAGGATCCAATTGGCTGTCCATCCAGAAACGGTGACAGTGACAGGTGGAAGAAAGTTTTATTCTCTGATGAGAAAAAAATATACCTTGACAGTCCTGTTAACTTTCAATGTTGCTGGCATGACAAAAGGTCCCACCTGAGATGTCTTGTACATGGCACAGTCAAGAGGGGTCCATCAAGATCTTGTGGGCTTTTCCCTTCAATGGAACAGTGGAGCTTCTGGGGCTGTTTACATAAGGCCGAATACGGCCAAATTCAATACGTTTTCATTGCATTTTGGCCTTGCGTTTACATGGGAACAGTATACGGAGTGCTTGAAAACTTTTGAAACCATGGTCCACGGTGGAGAGTTTTCAAAATGCTCCTCCAGGCAGCTTTATGTAAACAGGATTCAGGTGAGACGCTGACATCGCTGCATGCACATAACTTTCACTTGAAGGCGACACGCTAACCAGGAACAACAACAAGTCCGGCCGTTTACCCTGTAACATGTGTGCTGCTTACCATGCTCAGTTTGTTGTCCAGACGAGATATTCCTGCGTCTTTGTGCGTCCTCTCACCAGTGTTGTTTATGAAAAGTTTCTCTTCTTTGCACATCTTTGCTGTTTCTCTGCAAACCTACATCACCATCTACTAGACTGGCATGTACACTACAGCGGTTTAATTTGTTTCCAGCGTCTCTAACTGAACTTGGATCGGCTTTAAATATGCCAAGAAAATATCTTTCCCTTTCAGGTCACACTGTCTCAGTGTAAACATGGCCTCAGATTCTGCAGGGGCGTCACAGCTGCTGGCCCATGTGGGGAGTTGCAGCAGGCATCCCTCATGACCGAAGGCCCTTGTCTGTGTGGTAATGACTTGGTTTTTCAACAGACAATACTAGATTTCTTAGTGCCCAGTTGGCCCAGGACTTAGTCCAGGAGTATAATTTGGGCCATCCTGCATGTTCCCCTGATCTAAATCCAATTGAGAACATTTAGGGATGGGGGACAAGAGAATTTTACAAAAATGAACATCAGTTCCAGACAGTGGATGTCTCTCATGAAGCCATCTTCACCTAGAGGAGTTTTGTCCCCTCTACCCTCCTGGAAACCCTCGCATTAAGCATGCCTAAACATTTGAAGTTAGAAACAAGACTGGTGGAGTTACTCATTACGAAGTCCTTTTTTGACACTTTTATTGCTGTTTTGAGGTGGGGGTTTCAGAGTATTTGAGCATGATCTTAAACTCTTGATTAGCTGATGAACAGCCTATTTCAGTTTAACTGTTGTTTTCAAGAAATTGCTCTCTCAGACTTGTTGTCTTTTGCTCTTCCTTTTGCATCTTGAAGCGCTACTTAGAACCATCTTAAGAACCAATAGTGCCCAAATAAATAAATTTTTAAAATGTGGTCAAATCTGATTATAGTCTCACTATTTATTTGGCAAAAAAATGAAATAACTAAATAGCCCTTTATTTACACATGATAGCCAAAAACGTGACTTTTTCAATGACCCCCTTTTGCCTCGATAAAACTTTTCTTCTTGCCATAATTGTTTTAATGTACCTTTTGACAGTTTCTTTTTGTTATTGAGTTCCAAATAGTTTTTGCTGTTCCTACATACTGTCTCGAGGTGTAACTTTCGTCCATCAATCTTTGAAGCTACTAAATCCCAAATTTGTTCATTAGGATTTATATCCAGACTTTTGCCCTTCATTTCCAGTACTTGAGAGTGACTCGAACATGATGCTGTTTGAGGCCATTGCTGTTATATTTCAGGGAAGCTGACTGTGGAACAAACCTCACAGTGGGTTTTGGTCCAATAAATGTGTTATGCACTGTAACCATCACTTTTTATTTTAGGTGAATCTCACCCTTTGTTATTGTGTATTTGTTTTAAGTAAATTATTTGTCACGGTCCTTTACTTTAGGGTGGAAAGAAGGGAAAGAAATCCCCTGGGGAGAAAGGAAAAGGAGGGAAGGGACCCGGCCGTATAAATGGCCACCACCAAGAGAATGGCATGGAAAACATGATGCTGTTTGAGGTGGTGAGGTTGGGAAGGAGTGCAATGCAGGTATGAAAGACTTTCAGAGAGCCTGTTTAAAATCTGTTTACATTGTCAAATTTACAGTCCACAGCCTTTAAATAAGAATTATTAATCTAATTATTTATGTTTATTTATTCTTGCAGTCTGTCGTTGATGACTGGATTGAGTCTTACAAACATGACAGAGATGTTGCACTTCTAGATCTCATCAATTTCTTTATCCAGTGCTCAGGATGTAAAGGTACGTGTCTGTGTCTGTGAAGGTTTTTTCTGCTTGACCCCATTAAATGTTTACAGGGAAACACTGGAATGTTTTTCGTTGGGTGTTTTTCTTCATATGATTTCAGAGTGGCTCAGCTTGACCCTGCACTTCTTATATTTTTCTTTGTTTTTCCACATTAAGAAACAATGGTTACTGGGTTGTTTTTGTATATCACCTCAGATGTTGCAGGTGAGATGAGCTGTTAGTAAAATGTAACATGAAGACCCTGCTGACAGTTGAATAGTCAGAGATTATTGTCTCCAGGAGTATCACCAGAGGGAGACATATACTGCATGGCATTTAAATGCCTACCATTGTCTGCTATGTTAGTCTTTGGCACAAAATTAATCTTCCTGTTATGAAAAAAGCCATAGACTGAGAGCCAGTAACACTGCTGTCACAGCTCAGCGGCTGACCAAACAAACGAATGCGCACTCTGCAATAACTAGGAGCGAAGAACAAGAAATCCCACATTCTGCTGTGAGCGACGGAGCCGTGGACAGACACAATAGGGGTCAGCAGAATGTGGGATTTCTTGTTTCTTGTTCTACGCTCCTAGTTATTGCAGAGTGCGCGTTCCTTTGGTTTGGTCAGCCGCGGCTCCCGTAAGGACCCGTAAGTGTATCATAGAAATGCGAAGTAGTACTGTTTAGGCTATAAACATGTGCTAAAGATGTCGTTTCGAGTAAATGGTGGACGTGACCCGCTCAGGACACTTGGATTACAGCGCACGAGCAGTATGGAGGAATATTGCCGACTTTTTGTGGACTTTTAAGGACACTGTTAGTTCGGGCTCTTATCTAAGTCATGATATCAATGGCAGTGGACAGCGAGTATACCCCCAGATCTCCGGCTGCATCCTACATGTTCCAAAACTACTCCATAGTGTTGTTCAGCATGAAGGTGAGTAGAAAATGAGGCCAAATCGTTGTTTGGGTGTAGTGTTCCTTTAAGAAGGTAAAACTGAAGCATGTACAGAAAAAGAAAATCAAACTAACAAGAGTCATGCTGAGTTCAGCTACAAATAAAAAAAAAAATACCCTTTTGAGATGTTCCTCTTAAAACACTTGTGTTGCATGCTCCTACTGGTATTGGCCTTCCTTGGTGTGTATTAGATTTTTTTTTTTCTAACTTCTCTCTGTTCAGGTGTGGTCAGTGGGGAAATGTTTCGCAACATGCAGAATTCTGAGATCATCAGACGAATGACAGAGGAGTTTGATGAGGTAACTTAAGTTTCCTAGTTAATTATTGTATGCTCCATTTACCCATTTTGAAGATGCGTGTATTGAAGTTGCACACCCAGTGATGTAAGAATGTAACCTTACACTGTATCTTTAACATCTGACTTATTATTAAATGTGCTTTTGTTCTCCTCTCTGTGGCTTCTATAGGACAGTGGCGATTACCCTCTAACCATAGCAGGACCCCAGTGGAAAAAGTTCAAATCAAGCTTTTGTGAATTCATTGCGGTGCTTGTACGCCAATGTCAATACAGTATCATCTATGATGAGTACATGATGGACACAGTCATCTCCCTCCTCACCGGATTATCGGACTCTCAGGTCCGAGCCTTCAGACACACCTCAACACTGGCAGGTAAGATGAATTGTGTGTATATTTAACACTGACATTAGTTTAGGGTAGAGTTGGTTGGTTGGTGTTAACCACTAGTCTGCAGTACCAGGACCTTTCATCAGATTGTATTTAAAACACATGGATGCTGCATATTGTCCGTCTGTGAAGTGATTAAACATCCATTACATCAATTACTGAAGAGTCATTTGAAGTTATTTCTCGCTGACAGGTTTTCCTTGACCAATGTGGATATATTTAAGTGAAGAGGCTTTTCAAGAAAAAAAATATGAAAAATTATGAAGACATTAGTCCATACCTCTTCAGATTAGTTTGGCCTGTTGGTCCATACCTAAAAGAACATTCACATGACTGTATGTATGCTGATAACTTCACTATTTTACTGGCAACCAGCAGGATTATAAACCAGGCATGGTTGAAAAAATGTACTGGGAAAAGCTACAGGGAGTACACAGTGTAAATGCCTTATGTACTATTGTAGCTGATAATTCAGATTTAGAGAATTGCTGAATATATTTATTTGCAGTGAACATTTTTTTCCTGACAGTCAAGTAACAAGCAAGTAAAGCCAGTCATACACTGTGCAGCAGCATGCCTTTGATAAAGAAGGCATGATGGATTGCATCTTACACCGCAGCTTAATCATTCATGACAGATGGACAATGCACACAAGTTCATTTTCAAGCTGTCATACATTTGTTGTCTCATTGCTATCTCTTGACTTGGCCACTGTGTTTTCATGCCAGAGAAGAGTTGTTGTAGATTTCTTTTAATTATGGTTTCTCACCGATTTATCTATGTCACTTGTGTGTTTGGTAGCAATGAAGCTGATGACAGCTCTGGTGAATGTAGCTCTCAACCTGAGCATCAATATGGACAACACCCAGCGGCAGTATGAGGCTGAAAGAAATAAAATGGTAGCCAAAAGAGCAAACGACAGGCTGGAGCTGCTCCTACAGAAACGCAAAGAGGTAAGGCCAGCCAAATGGTTTCTCTATTTCTATTTTATGTGCTACCATAAGGGTTCAGATACTAAAGGCCCATTTGCACCATGCCCAGCTGATGCACAGTTGTCCCCCCCACTAGTAGGGTGCTAACCTCCTCCCTCATGGCACCAGTCTCAACTGTGTCCAGTGTATAAAACCAATTAAGACCCACTCTAACTTTTCTTTGAAATTGCAGGCTGTTTACTGATGTCACCAATGTACCTGTGTAGATAGCTAAACATGTTATAATGAACAGAAATGCAACAATTTAACATCCTTGCACACATGAAAATTCCCCTTGTATTGTAAATGCGGTTTGCTACAGAAGCAGTGCTGAGATGCACAAGGATACTGACCAGAAATCCACAGCTTGTCTCCCACATTAGGTCATAGCAGTGTATTTCAAGATGGTGATGGTATAATGTTGAGAAATTGAGCCTTGTGCAATGTCAGTTTGATTGTAAATATTCCCCCAGTAAAGAAGATGTGATTTCTTGTGCTCAGCCCAAATAGATGCAGAGAAAACACTTTGACATCGTCACATAGAAACACAATTGGCAGCTGAAGCAAAACAAGTATTTCCTGTCTGCTGAAGCTCAACATTTATATTGCACTAGTGAGAGAAAATTCACCAGGTGGCTTTGACTCTTTCTGTTCAAGATGCATATCACTTATAATTTTTTGGTGAGTGATGTCAGGGGACCCTGTCTCTGAGATTTAAGCTTTATCAATGTGAGCAGCCATCTGCTCAGTCCAAAGATGTGTATTTAAGTAAATACACTTGTTTGTGTTTGCTGTGCACTTTAGCCCTAAAATAGCCAGGTTTTAAGCCTGATTGGCTCTTCAACTTCGGCCAAGTGCCAACATGATTCTTATGCCATCTGATTCAATGGGGCCTAATGCACTGACTTTTAACTTCTTTATTTACTGGTTAGACAATGGAAGAGTCCCAGGAAATATTAGATGAAGGATGCAAAATAATGAAAGCAGCTACAGATGTGCTACACTGTTTTTCTGTCACTTTAAGGTTGATGTGTGCTGACACTGCTTTCAACAAAAATAGTCAGAAGACTGCGATGGTTCACTCCACAGAAAAATGAGCTCCAGAAAACAGCGTGAAGTCCGCATATTGCACTAAAAAGACTAAGTGAAAATTGAAACCTTCCTTGACAAATTGTCAGAATATTTGCAACCCCAATCAACATGCGAGTGGTCTCTTCCACCCATGGCTTAGAGTGGTCTTTTGGAATTATAGTATTTACACAATGTAAAGGAAAAAGTTGATCAAAACTGCAGCTACCCGCTTGGTTCACTCTGTGGTCAAATGGTCATGGTCAGCTCCCTGCTTGGAGCTGCAAATATCATAATACTGATGGTTTGCCTGTTCTCTTGAGCAAAATGCTCCATGGAGCAGTTTTATCCAAAATATATTACTTAATAAAAAGCCTAGTCAGATATGTTTAGCTGTCTAGATTGTCAGATGAGCTGGATCTGCGCAGTGTAACACCAGTATATCAAGATGTTCTTAAAAATCCAAACAGTGACTAGTGCTTCAAAATTTTGGCTCCATTTACTAAAACTAGCTGTACGTGACTTTGAACCTGCTTAGAATCGAATTGTTTTGAGGACGGCCATTGGGGTGATTTATGTAGAATCAATTAGACCGGCCTTATTATTGCACTTGCTTTTTTTTAATTTAAAATTAACATTCTTTTCAAAGCTGTAAGACATATTGCAGTTTGTTAAATTTAATTTTGCTAATGTCGTTAACTTGCAAAAATAACCAACAAGTGCAAACTCTCCACAATACCATATGGGACCTGCAGATGGTAATTTGTTGTTTGCTTGTATCTGCCATGGTCATAATCCATTTCCAGAGAGATGTGAATAGGTTGGCTGAAGTCATCTGGTGACTCTTCCTTGGCCTGTCCTGTTTTTAGCTTAATTGTTTTGCTTAGTTGTTAGTAACCATTATGGTAATAAAAGTGAGCCGATAGTCTGAGTGTGTGTTACCAATACCCCTTTCCCACTGGCCAAAAAACCTGTTCAGACCTGGTAACAATCGGCTCCTGTCGGCAGTGGGAAAGGGTCTCATCAGCATTTTGACCCAGGTCGACTGACCCTGCAAGTGAGACTGGTTTTTATCAACTCGCTTCCGATCGACTGCAGTTGGAACATCACACCTGGGTCAACCCGCTAATTTACGGGGATGATGTTGGCGTGACTTGTCTGCGGCTTAATGTTGTGCTCGTCCTCTACGTCTGTATCTTGCGTGACTCTTTGCCATCTCTGCAACAAATCCCATCCTCTTTCGTACCGTCTTTTGTAGAGCTAGTGTCGTTCAGTCTGCGCCGAGTTTGTACATTTTTAAAGAGGGACAAAAGTACATAGTGCAGACAACAGTTAGCCACCGTGTCATTGGCTTCCCTGGTCCTTTCCATTGTTTGCATGGACCTGTTTCTGTAGGCGGATGATGTCATCAATGTGATGATATCAGCTTGACACACCGGAGGAAGAAATAAACAGCCACACAGCTCATCCGCTGGTGATTTGACCTGGGTCTGCTGGCAATGGGAAAGGAGTCCCTTGCCTATTACAAGCAGGATAACCTGCGTTGAAAAGAACGTGTTGACCCTCTAATTTTAGTGGGAAAGCAGTTTAACACAAAGGTGACAAAACAAAATAAGAAATAAATAAATTGAACAATTGGTCAATCAGATATCTGACTGCTCTTTTAATCTCAAACATTTAAGTGGTAACACATTCAGTGCTTTCTTGTGTGTTTATAAAAAGATTTGTTGGCATCACAATCAGAGCAATTCAGATGGGTCTTAAAGGGCAGTTGTTGAGGTTTCTTCTGGTCAGGACTTTGGTTAGAAACATGGGTAAGGATAGGGACAGTTGATGAAACTGTCTCATTCCAGGTCTGAGTCCCTCCAAAGGCTGAAGCCTTTAGATTGAGACTCATTGTCTTTCTCTTTCTCTTTCTCGTATCTCAATTTATGATGTTGAACCCTCATGAAGATGCACAGCTGGGTGAAAATATGGTGTCAAATAGGCACGGGGTAACAATTTTCAATTAAAGGGGTCTGCTCACAATGACAATGTAGAATTTTATTTGAACTTTTTATTCTTCTGATAGAGTATTTGATGTGATGATGAAGTGTTGGTGTTTATACTTAAACTACAAGATGTATGTTTGGAGAAAGGACGAAGAGTGAGCTTTTAAAAAATGTTGAACCTTGTGCATTTTTCAAAAAGTAAAACCCTGATTTCAGATTGTTTGAACAACAATGTTGAAAAAGATGAACAAAACCACTTGAATGTAACTTATCTGAAAACATTAGCCAAGCCTGATTTGTAGTCAGTTCACCTAAGTTTTGAAAAGTTCCCCTCTTTCTGCTGTAGGAGCAGGTGAGTTAAAAAAACACGAGTGCAGCAAAACATTAGCCTGTAATACAGTTGCTTAAACAACAGAGCAAGAAGGCTAATATTTGGGGACAGATTGATCTGCAGTGCGTCGTCTCTTTAACCAGAGACTTCAGCATACAACCGCCTACTGATGCCACAAATGGCATGTGGGAATAAGTACAGAGGAAGGGGACATTATTTGGGGGTGTTTATCACCTCACAGGCATCTTGTCTGTTGGGCTCATTGCACATTTCCATACTCTCATGATAATACAAATGTGCTTTGTTGTGTAATCCTAGCATTAATCTGTAAGCTGTAACTGATGGACAATTTGCATTGGAAACAAGGCTCATCAGTTAGCAAATTTGAGAGTGAACTGTATGAATGAGTAGATGTGACATGGTTTTAGAGAAATTTGAGTATTCAAAAAAACGAGGAAAGCTCAAGTCCATTTACCAGTTGAACACTGTCTAACAAAATGTCTTCTGCAATCTCAGATTATTGATATTGATCAAACAAAAATAAACATCCTGCTGTACCTTTTTGTACTTGTTTGATGTTTTGACTTTAGGTCAAATAAGAAAAAAAATTCTTTAATTGTAAACCAGAATTGGTGAAAATATATTTACATAATGGTGATTTAAGTAATTGGCATACTGTCCACCTCATGCATTTTGTACTATCTCCCAAACACAGCCACCCTGCGTCTGAAGCTAAGCAATCAAAGTGCAAGAACAAATAATTGTGAATCAGTGGAGCAAATGACAATAAATCTGTTCCATTTTAGGCCTGCAACACCTCTGTAGGTGGTAGACCTGCAGTGACTGAGTTATCGCTGAGCTTTATTCAGCGGACATTGTCAGTTTATAAGGTTATGTAACAGCAGGCCCCACCGGGCATCCATCTGTTTGTTCACTGAGCAGTGGCACCACAGCATGACAGTCGAGTTGGATGTCACACATGCCTTGTTATATTAATGCCTTCTGGTCAATACTTACTTCAACAGTATAGTCACACATGTGGTATGTTTTAACTTTTTTTCTGTTCTGTTTTTCAGCTACAAGAAAACCAGGATGAGATTGAAAACATGATGAATGCAATATTCAAAGGAGTGTTTGTTCACAGATATCGGTACAACCCCACATTTTGTAACCAATTCACTGACAAAGATTGTGTTTTCTAACCAGCTGTCATGTCTGCTATAAAACCCGTCTTTGTGCTCTCTATTATGTTTTATGTTTTAACAGAGATTCAATCGCAGAAATCAGGGCAATCTGTATAGAAGAGATTGGAGTTTGGATGAAACTCTATAGTGATGCCTTCCTCAACGACAGCTATCTGAAGTATGTTGGATGGACAATGCATGATAAGGTGGGTCACTGGAAGCTTCTATCTGTACCAGCAGTAGCTTAATTTCATGGATTGACTCCTCAGGTTTTATTTGTGTGCAAAGAATACAGATATTTACCTTATGTTACTGCATGGTGAGTTTTGTGACCTGGACTTTATCAGTGTAATTGATGTTACACACTTTACATCTCAGTCTTGAATGTAATGTAAATGAACAGCTAAAAAAAAAACTTAAAAGGTGAGAAAGATGTGCGTGAACGTTTTAAGCACAAAAATTCAAAAGACTAAAGCCTGCCTGTAACTCCAGTTAAGTTGGCTTCACAAAAAAATGTGAATCTCAACTTCAGCTTCTAGTGATCAATGTATTTTTTTATTTTTATATAAAAATCTTTATCTTTTTTTTTTTAAATTTTTTTGAAGAAACCAGGCTTTCTGGTTAATCAGTCAGGGAACCCGTAGTGATGACTGTACATTGACAGAAAACACAGCCTGTGCGTTTGTATTTTATTTACTGCTTGTAGCTCTTATCTGTGTTCATCTTGGGGGTAAAAAATTGTTTTATGCTTGTGCTCCATTGCAGCAAGGAGAGGTACGTCTGAAGTGTCTGACAGCCCTGCAAGGTCTGTACTACAACAGAGAACTCAATGCAAGGCTGGAACTCTTCACGAGTCGCTTTAAGGTCAGCACCACCTGCTGGACAATTTTAACACAACTACAACAGCTTTGATGTTTCACTTTATTTTTTCTTCGAAGCAGGCATAACTGGGCTTATGCTGCATTAAGACACACATAAATTAAACTCCTAAGGGATTCTAAACAATATTGACTTAATAATTTTGGCCAAAAGGCTCACACAACCTCTGATTTCTTCCTCTTTGTGTACAGGATCGCATTGTCTCCATGACTCTTGACAAAGAATATGACGTTGCAGTACAAGCTATCAAACTGCTCACTCTCGTCCTGAAGTAAGTGGCTGTTGCCTTCACTTGTGTTCTAGTCAGTGCTTTTTGATAATGGCATCTCAGTCCTACCTATAGCCACTAATCGGTGAGAAGCAGTTCTGCTGGCATGCAAACCATGATTTAGATTTTGTCTCAAGTTTATGTGTACTTCCAAAAACTAGTTTGGCAATCATGTTGACTGATTGTTTTGGTGTGTTTCCACAGTAGTACAGATGAGGTGTTGACCCCAGAGGACTGTGAGAGTGTGTACCACTTGGTCTACTCTGCACACAGACCGGTCGCCATCGCAGCAGGAGAGTTTCTCTTCAAGAAGTATGTCTGAAATGATCTTCACAGTAGATGATGGTCAGAAAGGGAATCTGTTCATGTCCAGATTTACAAACAGGTTAAAATAGTTTGTATTTATGTGACTGAACAGTTCCTAGTTGATACTTTCAAGAGGAGTGAAGAGTAAACATTAAATATGTTTACTCTTTTTGCAGCCTCTGTAACAATGCTTCTCTTACCTGTAATGTCTGTTTCTTTAGCCGGATGTCAATATACAGAAGCTGTGTAGAGAAGGCAGAGAGGGATTTTCATTTTTGATATTGGCATTTAGTAAGTGATGCCGAAACTAAGCATCAAAATATGCGTTGTTTCTGTTTATTTGATTATAGATATGTTTTTACTGGTACCAGGCTGGTAATCTTGTCTTGTAATTATTATGCCATTTGCCCCATGGCATAAGATGGCTTTACCGTCGCTCAATTCATATGCCTTTGTCATAAGGATAAGTGGATTTCATGCCATAAAAAAGCTTTTTAATGCATATCATCGTAACTTATCTGACTGTTTCACATGTTCATTCTTATCCACAAATGCCTGATAAAATATGACAACTGCATGGCTTGTGAAATATTGTTCAACAGAGTAGTCCAACATTTATATTATATTAAAATTTATTTTTAGTTATTAAATCATTTTAGCAGTTGTTCAAATTTTTAGGCACACCTAGATTTGCCTCAATGCACAAGAGGGACTCCCTGCAACACCATTAGAGAATCATTGGTTTAGGTGATGCACAATAAAGTCTCTCTGTACAAGAGGGCCGGCCCAGTGTATGTACAGACATTAACAGACATCAAATGCTCTCAAATGGATGAGCTGGTGAAGATAACACACACACACACTCTTTCTCTCACCTACACAAGTGAGGGCAAACAAACTCGTAATAATGAATTTATGCTGCTGTTATAGCCACTTATCACTGGTTTATTCTTCATAGACCAAATCTGTGGAAAAAAATAAAGACATCAGGCAAATACAGTGAATATAGTACCTCTGTAAAGATGAGTGTTGGGTTGATTAGAAAACAGTAGATCAGATTTACTTCTAAGTAAAAAAATTTTAGTTCTTTATCAATTGGAAATGAAGGTCCCATATTTTCATTTAGACATTACTTTAGTTAGTTTTTACATGTTATACCCAATTAATTCTAAGTGTTCTCTCAGACTTTTCAGCCAACGAGAGCCAGAGGAAGAAGGCGCTCCAAAAAGGAGAGGCAGACAAAGTCCCAACGCTAACCTCATTAAGACCACTGTCTTCTTCTTTCTTGAGAGTGAGGTATGATAACAGGCTGTTTACAGTTACTGTCACCCAAGCTCTGTTTGTTTTCTGTTTGGATACTATATTAAAGTAATACAGTATTCCATTGTAATCTTTGTATATTTTTCTGTGTAGCTCCATGAACATGCAGCATACCTGGTGGACTCCCTCTGGGAATGTGGGGCAGAGCTACTAAAGGACTGGGAGTGTATGATCAGCTTACTGCTAGATGACCCTTTGCCAGGAGAAGAAGGTATGGGCCTAGTTTTTTTGCCAGTCTTTCTGCCAGTATGATAGGAGCACAAACTGGGCAAGGATTAAACTGATTGTTTCCCCCTTACTTTTTTCATAGCTCTTACTGACAGACAAGAAACAGCATTGATAGAGATCATGCTGTGCACTGTACGTCAGGCTGCTGAATGCCATCCACCTGTTGGAAGAGGCACTGGAAAAAGGGTAAGAGTGACTAACAAACCTTTTCCAGTGAACAAAGCAGCTTTTTCAGGGCCAGAGTGTCCTGACAGTTGGTCCAGTTTGTACTTAGGTTTAGTAACAGGTGGAAAGGGGCACTGAGCCTGCAGAAAGAGTATGGTGTACACTCAATCGTTACCTCAAGGTTTTCATAGTTAAATAGGCAGAAGTCATACTCTTTATTTTATAGAAACACACGCCCACACATGCGTTCACATATATACATATACGCTCACATCAAGAATTTATGATAGGGACAAGCCCATGGACAGCAAAATCATTGTCCGAGTTATATTTGTCTCTGCTGAAAGTATGTGTAATCAAGAGTAGCACCATCAAGTGCTGCATCTTGTTTTCAAGAGGGTCTCCACGTCTGTATGGTTGTAAAGGTATTTATAGTTAGCTGAAAGGGATATAGAGGTCACTTCAATATCAACATTACTTGTCATGGCCAAATCATCAGGGGTATCTGTGTGACTGTAGGAGCCATTGTGTCAAATATGAATTAAAAACATGTTAAAATCTGAAACCTTGTGCAGGATTGTGTAGTAAATAAACTTTTAAAAAAATAATAGACTGGAACAAAACAAAGGTGTGCTTGAATTACATGTAGTATCAGGTGTTTCTTTGGAAATGTCTAGTGGGTTGCGCTAATCTCTGAATGACCAGATTTGAAGGGACTTGTATAAAGACGGCCATTTTTATTCTTTACTTCTGGTGCACACTCGTGCACAACTGTCAGTGACCTGCTGGTTGTCCTCAGACATGTTTTACTGTTGTGTTGAGCCTGTAAAGTGATGGAGGTTGTTGGCATTGCACTACGAAATACTCACAAAGCAAGAGCGTTTTGCCCCTACTTTAATGTAAGAGATAAGGGAGCCACTTTAAGACACTGTAGCGTTGATTCTGGCAGTTAAAGTGAGCTTCATGTGAGGCACATTCTCTTGGGTTCAGGGATGACAGGCCAAAACCTGATGCTGATTTGTAGGTCTGGAAGTGAAGCAGGCGGGGATGATTGGCAAAAGTTGCAGGGATTGGACAAATTTGCAAGGCTGCTCGAAATTAAGAGGACTGGCTGAATTTGCATGAGTTGTTGCAATTGTGAATTCCTTTCCCTTTTTTAAAGAATATTTTTTGGGCATTTTGTGCCTTTATTGATAGGAATTAGGGATGTAACGGTTACCGGTAAAATCGGTAAAATTTCCCACTGTAATCATTACCACTTTGAGTCAATAATGCACTGTGAGGCTACTCTTTGACTGGAAAGCCTGAACTATGTGTGTATGAAGCAGCTGTCTCTCACAGACGGAGGCGCGCATGCACAGTTTGCATTGTTTGGCCTCTTAAAGTACAGCAGTTGGAGCCTCGCTCAGACTTACAGGTTTCCACTCGAAACAGACAAAGTCTAAAGTCTGGTCGCAGTTTGGATAGTACAAGGATGTCGAGGGAAAACTGATTGACGACAGTCACCTTGTGTAAAACACGAAGCTGCGGTGAAAGACAAAAAGGCGTGTGATTAAACTGCTGTAACTCCTTGAGTAAACGAGCAGACAGAGAGAGAGAGAGGATTCAGTGAGCCATACCTAAGGGAATTATAGGCAGTTTATCCGTATGTTCTGCGTAAATAATGAATAAAGATTGTAAATAACAGCTTTAATATCATTCTGGAGTGTGTTCTAGCCATTCTATTGCCGTTTATTTGCCGTGTTTTGCCGTACTTCGTAGTAGAATGTCTTTTCTGTTATAGTTACATTTTTATGGATTTAGTCAATTGTAATTTGGAAATATTAAAGAAGGTGATGTTCAGGACATCTGTTATGGAAAGGGGAGACCAGAGGAAAGTCATGAAGGGGGCTGATTGCTTCAGGGACTATCATTAGTGAAAAAAAAAAAAAAAAAAGGCCTGGACATGGTCTAATATACCGAGCTGGAACATGGACACTAACTGCTATAGGTAAACAAAGATGTGTGAGTGTATGTAAAATAGGTTATGATTATTTTTGGTCATCTCAAAAATTTGAACATGTTCATTTACAATTGTTTATGAAGTTCAAATTCATTTTTTGTTTTCTTGTGATTACACACTGTTTAAGCATTTATAGCAAAGAGGCCAATACTTGCCAGAATTGTTTACTTGTTTTTCTCATGCAAAAAGTTTAAAAAAGTTTACTTAAAGGACATTTCCTGACACAGTTTTTGACAAAAAAGACTCAAGAACTGTTAAAATTATTATATTTAAGGGGTTGAAGGATTTCAAGACTGTGTTAAAGTACTTTTTGAACATTATGAACACACTACAACAATACTGTTATAATAATAACTGATAATTTTGGTCACAATAACAGTGAAATGGAATTTTCATACAGTTAAATCCCTAATAGGAGAAAAAGTGCCAGTAGTAAGCTTGTGAAAGGGGCTGAGATAGAGTAGGGGAGGACACTCTGCTGACGAGCCACAGGCGGGATTCGAAACCTGGGCCGGCAGAAATAAATATATATGGATTGTGTCTGGTTACTTACCATTCCGCCAAACCAGCACCCCGGTAATTGTGAATTTATGAAGGGCCTGATTAACAAATCCCAAAGTTTTTGATGAATATGAGCAACATTTTTTTTAACATCCAGCTTACGGATTTAAATATCAAATATTATATATTAATACAAATAGTTTAATTTAGAAACTATATGACAAGCATTTATCTTTGAGATCTCAAGTGGTATTACAATTGTTATTATTATTATTATATTTATTTTGTCTTTATTCGGATAGAACAGAACTTCACAACAGTGAATCGATATGCTCCTGGTAATATAAGAAAAAACAACAGGATGTTTTGCATTAACCTAAGAATTCACCAAAGGATCATCTTTGTAGTTATTTTGGTTTTGTCATTGATATCGTTGTGATTATCATTGGTAGATGTTTTTGTATTAGCAGTTTGTGTACATTTATGCTTAGCTGCGCTCTAGGTGTGAGAGCAAATGTCTTACTTGTTGAATCTCTGATCAGGTGATGACAGCTAAAGAGAAGAAGACACAGCTGGATGACAGAACCAGAATGACAGAGCTGTTTGCAGTGGCTTTGCCCCCTCTACTGGCCAAGGTTCGTTAGAGCCATTGTATTTTCTCAGCAAGTGCTCCTCTGAAGAAGTTTTGATCTGTGTGTGACTGGTGTTTCATGAAGCTGAATGTTTGTTTTGCAGTATGCTGTGGATGCAGAAAAGATTACAAACTTGTTGCAGCTGCCTCAGTTCTTTGACCTAGAAATTTACACCACGGGGCGCCTGGAGAAGGTAAGACAGAAAACAGATCCCTTTTGAACTTGAGAATACATGGGTATATTTGATCATAATGTAGCTAACTTTACAAAATGTTTCTTGTCCCCTGTGCTCATCTGATTTTATACTTCTTTTCTCAAATCCAGCACCTGGATTCCCTGCTGCGACAGATACGGGAAATTGTGGAGAAGCACACAGACACTGAAGTCTTGGAAGCCTGCTCCAAGACTTACCATGCCCTCTGCAATGAGGAGTTCACAATCTTTAACAGGGTTGATATCGCCCGCTCTCAGCTACTGGATGAGCTGGTTGACAAATTCAACAGGCTACTGGAGGATTTTCTACAAGAGGTAGGGAGGATGGATGTGCATGTCTGTGGACAAAAAAAATGGTTATTTTGCCTCTGGTCCTTTGTGACATCAATAACTATATGTTTCTCTTAACCGCTACTTCGTCACAATCCTAATTAAAGTTGTGCAGTTAGTTGTTTTGTGTTGGTAGCCAAGTGATTTGATTAGCAAGACCCTCCAGGATCTTCCTGGACTCTCCTTTTTTATTTAGATTGATGCAGAAGAATTTTGGCAGGGTTATAAATTGTCACTGCAAAATTGCAATGTTTGATGCCTTATTTTATCCATGAGGTTGCAGGTTGAAGTGGACTTGCCAAATGTATTACAGCCTTCTTATTAACACACAAAGTTTGCATGCACACGAGGAATGCAACAATTCTTGTTGATATTATGAACTGTAAAGGTGTAATGTCCGTGGGTGAATAAAGCCCGGAATTGCAGTAATTTCAGTTTTCAGTCCAAACAGCTTTCAGTTAACTTTTTCCTGCCGTATTTTCTCTGTTGTGTTTGTGCCTGTGAATCGATGTGCAAGAGGAAGAAACTACTGCAGAGAGAGTAGCTGTGTGCAAAAGTTGAGCCATGATTTCTCACTGAACTTTAAGAGGAAAGTCTATATTGTTATGATATTCTGTTGTGGAGTAGGGAGGAAGATAGGTCAGCATTTGCAAATACACAGAAAAAAAACTTCTGTCTTCTCCAAATGGCTGTGAAAACTCCATCCATGCTTTGTTTCATCAGTTTTTTAGTCCTTGCTGAAGTGGGCTGATTGACCATTAGAACAAACATAAGGAGCTTTAATAAGCCCTACTGAGCAGATGGTAACTGTTACATAACGTGTCCAATAACAGCTCAGAAAAATGACAATTAGAGATTTTTTTTCAAAAAAAGTCATTAAAAATGTATTGAGCTTTGTGAGATTTGTATTTGTTTGTTTTCCAGCATTGTAAAAGAGAAATAACACATGTGACTGAGGGATAAAAAGAAAATGAACATGATGCAATTTTTGGAAGTGTTTTTTTATATACCGTACATATATATGTATGTGTGTGTGTGTGTGTGCGTGTGTGTATATATATATATCTCACACTGCATCAAATGTGTAAGGAAACGTTTTTTTCAACCTAGAAAACGAAATTGTTTTGAAATAAAAACAGCTTTTTCTTTTGATTGATTCTTTGCTGGTCTTGTGAAATTTCCCAACAAATGCCTCTCAGTAAAACAAAGAAATAATTGAGGCTGCATAGAAAGCTGTATAAGAAAATAGAGGTGTCTACCAAACCAAGAGCCACGTTGATTCTTGCATCACTAAAACACACACACATAAGCAGTAATCCCATGGACATGTTGCACAGTAGAATGGAGCTTAAAAAGTACTGATGTATTAATATTTTACCCAACTTTCACCTCACCATTAGAAAACTTTCTCATGAACCGTAGCTGTAATTTCACAACTTTTATAAATTTTTTGTTCCGACTTCAAATCTTCTGTAAACTGCAGGTCAAGGTAAACAAGGAGGTCATCCCGAAGGTAGAGGTTGATATGAATAATGTTATTGATTTATCTGCAGTTTAGTCTTGCAACAACTATCAACCTTTTTTTTTTCCTAAACTTTTTATATATACATATATATATATATATATATATATATATATATATATATATATATATATATATATATATATATATATATATATATATATACATATACATATATGATGTAAACTCATAAATCACAGGGATATTACTAGATTTGTCAGTTAAGCAGAGACCTATCTGGAAAATGTAATGTTATAGCACCACTTCTCTTTTCAGGGTGAAGATGCAGATGAAGATGATGCTTATCAGGTTTTGTCAACTTTAAAAAGGATCACAGCATTTCACAAGTAAGCTCCCCTTCCACCAGAGTACATGTCCTTTTAAAATGGTGCCTCTTCACAGTCTGAACAACTGTGTACCTGTGGTTCTGTAAGTGTCTTGAAAAAGAACATAACCTCTCAAATCTGCTGCAGTGCCCATGACCTGTCGGGGTGGGACCTCTTTACCAGCAACTTCAAGCTTCTAAACACCGGCATAGAGAATGGTGACATGCCTGAGCAGGTTAATACACACACACACTCTTGAATGAGTTGAGGTTTGTTTCATGACTTTACAAGTGGCAGTAATGTGAAATGTTTGCTGAAACCGTATTTCTTCTTCATGCAAACAGATAGTCATCCACTCTCTTCAGTGTACCCACTATGTCATCTTATGGCACCTCGCCAAATCATCTGAGGGCAGCTCCAAGAAGGTGAAGACTCTCCAAAAGCAACTTTATTGTCACTGCTTTTAACTTTCTGAAGAGAATCTGTTGTAAGCTGCTTTGTACAAATGCTTTATGTGTTTTGAATCAGGATGACATGGTGACCCTGAGGAAGCAGATGAGGGCATTCTGTATGATGTGTCAGCGCTACCTCACCAATGTCAACACAGCCGTCAAAGAACAGGTGACCGAGACACAAAAAACCTTCATCCACATTTACCAGCAGTGTACGAGTCTGTAGAAAGATGTTGTACAAGGGGCAGTGTTCTTTCTTGACATCCACTGAGGGCTTGATTTTTAACTAAAACACAAATATTATTTTGACTAAATAATGTTCAAACATTTTTTATTTGTTTCTTTTTAACCAAATGGTATCTGTTTCTAAGCATTTTATAAGCGAGTTCCATCTGAATCACCTACACCCCTGAAAGTCACTTAAAGGAGTTGGAAGTCTCGACTTCTATGTTCCGTTGCTTACTTGTTTTCTTTCCCTGGGTTTTACTCTGTTCTTCTCTCCCTCTTGGTTTAATGAGGGCTGAAATTGGCTTTCAGGCAGATTTCTGTAAAGCAGATCAAAAATGAGGTTAGTCCTGATAGAAATGCTTCTGTCCCAATGAGGGATGTTCCAATCAGCTGATCAATGTGTCCTTCTTGTGTTAACAAATTAATGTATTCTGTATAATATACTACGAACTCAGTAAGACTTATTTGAATCTGTTTATGCTTCAATAGTTCTCTAAGCAGAAGTGGACTTTGCTTTGAATGAATGAAATACCTTGAATTTTTAAGACTTAAAGCAATTTAGGTAACATTATTGAAGTAGGCATCCAAAACACAAGTAATAGAGGATGTTGGAGACATACGGTCTTATAACATCTTTATGATTGTCCAGAAGGGTTGTCACAATCACCCACTGCATTTTATGTCGTTAAATTGATTAAAACAGTCCTGTTCTTATGAAGAAAAAATACAGAATTAATCTCCCCTGTGTCTCGTTTGACATTCTCTGTGGCATGAGACTAACATGCACCAACACAGCGTGTTTAACTCTGAAGTGGAGAAATCAATCCAGTGTGCACTGAGAAGACATGAGGCAAACGTCAGAATCCGAAATGTCCCCGCTGAATCTCACAGCAGTTGTCTCATGGTTTAGGTCACCTCATATTTTCAGGAACTGTGCTCCAGTAAAGCAGTGTCTGCAACAGTGTTACGAGGACATACTGTGAATCCAAAAGCTGCAAAAACGATTAAATCCGCCATGAAGAGTTGAGCAGCTTGTCCAAAGTGTGCTTTCAACCACCTTTTTTGTTTTCTTAATTGAAGGTAGCCCTAAGGACTTATTTAGCTGTCTGAATTCAGGTGTTTTTAACAACCCTAACATGTCGGCCACAAGCCTCTTACTGCGACATCACATAAAGGAGTAAGACAATCAGTATAATTCTGATCCCTGATCATTTAGAAAATGTTGAAATCAGACAGAATCTGATACTTTTAATTGATATCAGAACATCTCTGATGCCCATTGTTTTGTCGATGTCTTTAATAGTTGTAGGAATGTAACTACATAGAGATCCTCATTAAGCCACAAAACAATTTCCCATTTAAATGTATACATTTTGGGGGGCATGATACGGCCCTTAGGCAGCCATTTGATGATCACTTCGTAAAAGGAAAGTAACAGATGCTTTGTCTGAACTCAAGTGCATACCCTCCACTTAAAACCCTGTTATCATGAGTGGCCATTAAGAAGAATTAGCCGAAGATACTTTGCCTTTTTTCTGTCAACTTGAGATGAAACTTCTCCATCCTTTTCCTTCCATAGGCTTTCACCATCTTGTGTGATCTCCTGCTCATATTCAGCCACCAGATGGTGTCTGGAGGCAGGGAACACCTGGATGTGCTGGTTTATTCCCCAGAGGACTCGCTGCAGTCAGAACTGCTTTCCTTTGTCCTGAACCACGTCTTCATAGATCAGGATGATGAAACAAATAGCACAGGTACAGGTGCAAATTCACCAGTCAAGATGTTAATTAACTGTATTTCTTTATCTGAGGTAAGTGCATCAAACATGTTTTTAGACCAATGAGTAACTTGTTGAACTTCTGTCTTGTTTGCTGAACATTCAGACGGGCAACAGGACGATGAGGCGGTGAAGATCGAAGCTCTGCACAAGCGGAGAAACCTCCTGGCTGCCTATTGTAAACTCATTATTTACTGTGTGGTAGAAATGAAGACAGGAGCTGACATCTTCAAACAGTATATGAGAGTGAGTTGAACTTGAACCATTCAAAGAATACAAATACTCTGTATGATTATCCACTGTCCTGTTTAATAAGGATAATTGTTGCAGGAGTTCCAGACTTTTTAGACACATCTTTTTGTTGCACAAATTAAAATTGAAAGTCAGTCAAAGAATACAGAGATAGTCTCTTTCATTTAAATAATACCCTTCTTTTGCAGTATTACAATGATTATGGGGACATCATCAAGGAGACAATGAGTAAGACAAGACAAATCGATAAAATTCAATGTGCCAAGACACTCATCCTCAGCCTTCAGCAGGTCAGTGTTTTTAACCGTTTTACACTTTAATTTAGTTTTTGTTCGGTATGTAAGACATTGTTGACCCACTGTTACCTTATCTTCTTTCCACCAGCTTTTCAATGAAATGCTGTCTGAACTTGGCCATGGGTTTGATCGCTCCTCCTCAGCGTTCTGCGGAATAAAAGAGCTGGCCCGACGTTTTTCTCTGACTTTTGGTCTGGACCAAGTCAAGACCAGAGATGCCATCGCCATGCTTCACAAGTAAGGCTTCATGCTGATCAGGTTAAAATACAATGCTCCTTTTTCATTTTTGGACCTGCATATGGGAACTGTCATGCTAGACAAATTACTGTTTTAATACTTTGCTTCCTCTTGCTCTCTGGATTTTAGGAAGCTTGAGTGATACTCTGTTGTATTCTGTCTAATCCAGTGCACTTGAACTGCTGTACATGATGTACAAATAGCCAGTATAAACTGTTCATGTTTCACGCTACCTGGACTTTTCAGTGGTTGTATTGTGCTTTTTAGCTGAACATTTAAAGACCTATCACATTTGCTTTGTATTATCTGTGTATTATTTAGTTTTATAGCATAACTGGACCATGATAGAGGGTC